>OX031026.1:2500000-3750000 GCA_943735995.1 Sesia bembeciformis | reverse complement strand
TTCGCTTCACTTCGGTTAATGTTTTTTTTTTTTTCAAAATAAAATATAGCCTATATTAGACACGGATAATGTAATGTAGCTTCCTATTTGTGAAAGAATTTTTGAAATCGGTTCAGTAGTTCCAGAGATTACCCCCAACATACCTACAAACACACAATTTTACCTCTTTATTATATTAGTATAGACTACACAGAATGTCACATGGTTTTACCTTCAATTTTAAACGTTATAAAAGTCCTTGTATAATGTCAGTTCTGAAAAACTGTTCAATTTAATGCCAACTTTTGGCTTTTACCATCACACCTCTCGTCATCGACTTGCCGCCATCCCCGATTCCTTGACATAAAATCCCTGCGTGCAGTTTGGTCTTTAAGATACTTTGTAGCTACCGCGAACACGTAAATTAAGCGATGAACTGCCTCCAAGTCATAGACTTGTTCTTTAAGAGAATTGTGAACAGGATTCTGTAAGGTGGGCAGGACACCTGCATGTTACCTGTGATAAGGTTCTCTGGAAGAGATTGCTTTTAGCGACAAGATCGCCTTTGTGCATTCTGTGTCTACAATATCTGTTATTGTTTTGTTTTGTTCAATAAAGAGTTTTATCTATCTATCTATCTCGTCGTTATCGTCGTCCAACGGGCGACTAATAACCGCTTACCGTTTGGTGGCGCGCCTGCCATTCTACTATTTCTTCTATAAACGAACAAAGTGTGAGATATTGAAAGTTCATTATTCAATAGTAATAATAATATTGTTTGAGGGGGGGAGTGCACGCTGCAATCCAACAGCCGCTGGGTGCGCTCGACTGACCACGTTACCCCTTTCTCACTGAAGACTATCTTGAAATGTACTGCATATCCCATTTTATCGTATTTCCCCAATGTACGTATTTGTTTCGGTAATGGGTTAGATGTGCTAGAGCCCACTCCCATCCTATCCCTCCCCATTTTCCCAACCCTTGCTCCAAATCCATTCCTATATCTCCCAAAGGTAGGCAGCGCATCCGGGGGCGTGTCAACGTTTGTCATTTTGGACTAATGTTGGCATGTATCGCGGATGTCTATGGGAGACAGTATCCACTTACCATCAGGTGAACTATATGCTCGTCTGCCGCCTTCATACATAAAAAAAGACTAGGTCACGAATAATTATACCACAAAATATTAATATGAATACGAAGTTATTTCGTACAAAATTAATCCTTCACATTAATTATATTCGTTAACTCTGTAACTACCAACTATTACAGAAATGTAGGCCCTGCTGTAAATATTAACATAACCCAGCCACAACAAACCTTTTAGATTGCTTCTTGTACGACGGAAACAGTTATTGCTCTCTAAATGTATCATCAAAAAGATTTCTTTTCGGACAAGTCATGTAATTTATTATTATGCTGTTTTTGTACTCGTACTAAAACAATTATCCTGAAAAGTTTTACAATAATTTGTCCCAAATTACTTACTAAATAATAGTGATCTGTCTACAAAATATTGCGAGTTAATAAGTACCAAAACAATTGAAAAATATTTCAAACTTGCCCGTGGCTACGATTTCTTAGGACCCAATTTCTAAATTAATGTATCTAATTAGATTTTCTATATAATGTTTTTAATATATTATGTATCTGAATAGACTACTGTGTTTGTTCATTATTTGCAAAAGTGTTGGATCGATTTTGATTAAAAGTACCTTATAACGAAAGTGAAAACTGCAATAAAATCGTGCTAGTAGACTCCGAGATTAATGCATACAAACAGATAAAGACGTTGTCCTTAGATTGTTTTGCAACTCAAAAGGAAAAGATGAAGGATTTGTAACTGAAACTATCCTGAAGCGGCTTCCGTTCCTGGAACTAATACGTATTAATGAGCTTCGGGGAATTTCCACTAAACGTATTTTACAAAGAAACTTACATTATTTATTTTTCAGAGGAAATAGTGAAGCATTTGTTTTAAATAAAAATGTTAGAAGACTTTAAAAGAGAATCGTCTTAGAAGAAAGGAATATAGTTCTTGAAAATGATTTTTAATTTCAGACAATATTAATGACGGGCACTGGCCATATTATATTAATAAAAACCAATAACAGTCTACCGTAATCGTAACACTGTTGGACATGGTCCTTTTCATGTCCATTGTCTTGTGCGTGAGGGATGTATAGCCTTGAAATGCCACTCTAGCCCAGCAGGTTGGCGAGCTCACTTTTTTTAGAGGTGGTGTAGTTTCTTAGGGCTCGTGGTAGCTAGCGGCTTACCCTTGGTCGTCTTTTACGACACCCACGGGAAGAGATGAAGTGGTGCTATTCTAAGATGGCCGACACCATGGCCGTAAATAATATCTAATATCAGAATAACCATTACTAAATATTATTTTATATTCTCATCGACCACCACTGGCCAGTGGTCCCACTGGCGGTCGATGGGAATACAATTATAATTTCCTCTTAACTGCCAACAGTGGTGGCGGTTTTGGTGGTGGCCGCTGCGAATAATCCGTAAATATCGAATATCAGAAGATTAGTAAGGAGTTGCAGCTGCGGCGCCAATGTTCTAAAGGCGGCATTATGGCTAAACCATTCTTTTCTCCTACTTGCTCGGAAATGGCTTCATTATTTTAAAAAAGAATATTTCAATCGGCTCTTTTCTGTACGCACGCCAGCAATTTCCAACACGACAATAATAGAGATTGCTGGACAGTAGCGAGGTTATTTTTAGTGCACACTAACATAAATTATGTTTTTTTAGGTACACAATATTTATTATTATAAAGGCTGAATGTGCATTTCTTTTCAAAAGTTTAAAAAAAGAACAAAGACCGTCGAATTGGCAGGAATGAAACTTCTGTTTCTTGAATTAATTTGTTTATTGTTTCCTCGCAAATTAGAGAAAAGTACTATACAAGTCTCGGCCGAAATAGCAATTAACGGCCTCGTTTATTTAAAAAAGACTGCTTCGCCTCGTCATTTTAAATTCACTTCGTAAGGACTCTGCTTCGCCTCGGCCTTCCAATATTACTCGGCCGTCAATTGCTTTATTTCGGGGCTAGACAGTAATTAATGTACTATTCCAGACATCCAACCAGGAGAAAAATAATACAAATCAAGTATTCATGCAATACAAATAAAATATATAATAAAATACTTACTATATACTTACTTACTATAATTGACTTACTTATAAAAATGAACCTATAATATGGAAGTAGCTATCTATTAAATATTTTTAAATTTGTTATGTTATAAAAAATACTGAATAAATTATTCTGATATTGACTGAACCACATTTATTAGGAATAACCAACCCAAGTGCCCAATGTTTCGAACCACAGAGCGTAACCTCCTAAATAATATTTTTTTCATCAATTTAACGACGAACTCAAATATTTTCAAATTCCCACTATGAATAGCTGTGTGAACGGAACGGCCTGTTACCAAGAAATTATAATATAAATTTTATATATAATTATAATTATCGCCAAGTGGAAAATCTGTTTACCTTATGTCTGCAAAATTGCTCAAAGGAACAATTTGAAAACAATTTCCACAACAGTGAAAGTAAATTGAATTTCCCTCTGAATTGTTTAACAGATTTGTTTTCTCTTATTATACTTGTGTTTACATAACATCTTTGTTTACAGCTCGCTGTCTTTTTAAAAAGAAACACGTTAAGAAAAACATCATATGTAGATTTCAAAGAATCTAACGCAGAGGTCACAATATTAGAAATTAAAAAAAAAAACACTACATCTCCACGGACTGTTACCCGAACGATCGTTTGATCTAAACTATTCTAAACCAAACGGAAATACTAAAATACAGAAGGCATCTCATCTTTTCCCGAAGCCCGATACCATGGGTTTCTAACTCATGATTCTGAGATAATTGACATATATTTTTTTGTATTTTTTTAATATCAATCTTTTGGATTTTGTATTTAGCAAATATCTATCAAAAATTTGGTAATTTGGTAATAATTTGTTTTCAGGAAAATTTCGCTTTCGGTTACATGTATTTTATACAAAACATTAGTAGCTCATCTAAGTTTACAACTTGTTTACGGATAAAATGATATTTTTCTTCAGTCATACAAAAAATAGTGAAATCTACATTTCCGACTGACGCTGTTATATGATTTTTGTAAAGGCAATAGATACGTCGAAAGTCAGACTGTTACTATTCCGAGTTTTGGAGAAATAGTAATAGGCTGTTCGATCACACAAGTTGTCAATAACAGTAATTGATGCACAGAGCCAGAAATTCTAGTTAACATAAGATTCGTTACGAATACATAAGATAAAACGCAACATTCACGTAACAAATCGTTTGTGATGTAGAACGAGCTACCCCCTGTCAATCGACGCACGCGCACGCTAACGATTTGAATTTCGAAATGGCCGCCCAACACCCCAGTTACGCGTAGTTACGTGTCAAATATGAATTACAGTTATTATAGTGATTGATGCTAACGCAGTGGGAAAACTATGAAAAATATACGTTGTGCTAGTTCAACATTTATGTAATCCATAATGGCCATAATTTTATCCATGTCAGGGTAAGAGTATTGTGATTTACGCCGGTTCACTATAAATGGTGATTAATGTCTTCATATGACAGTAAGTCCCTTAACTTCATTGGCAGTAATGCTGAGTTGTTATCAGAAAATTATTGAATCCATCATTTAGATACTTCCTAATATTAAGTGTCTGTTTCATAAACAATTAATACGTATAATTTGGAACTGCTTGTACACGCATATATTTGCATCTAATTAACCTTAAAATTAATGCATAGAAGTTAAAGTTAATACACTGGATTGGTACATTATATTCGTATTTCGATACCGCTTATACTCTGTCCAAGTTAAAAAAAAATGTGTTCTCACTATCAGTTATATTTCATATGATTTCACCTATTGACCAATTAGAAGAGGGAGCGGTCCTCGGTTGACTAATTAACGCTGTGTTATGCTACATTGGACGGATGACGCCACTTTTTTCTTAATTTGAATTGAGTAGTCATTTGATGCTTCCGGTCGAAATGAGTAATTTAAATGAATTCTAATGTTGGCATCACTACTATTTTACATACTGACCGCATACTATTGTTACGAAAGAATACGTTGTTATATAAATATATACATTATTTGTTCACTATTGCATAGTATTAAATGTATGATTAACATTCGTAGGTTTGTATGAAAATTGCAGCGTACTAGTAATGTCCAAGCACTGATGTAATGTCAGCTTTTACGAATGTAGGACAAAACAAACGTTCCAACAAAACAATTTTGTTATTGGACTAGCTTCCCCGCGGTTTCGAAACTAGGTCTTAAAGAGTTCCAATTATAGGTGTCAAGAGGAAACAAACTGCAAGTTAAATCTGGAAGTGATATGAAATCTGCTAAAGTTTAATTATATTTATGCAGTGTACTTCTACCTTAAAAGGGTAGTTATAACATGAATGAATAGGCACATAATAGAGGTGATGGTGATAGCTTATGTATACTCGACTCAACTTGTGGAATTCGGAATTCCAGTCCAGACTAGTCCAGTTTCTGTGTTTCTAGTTAGTTACGAATTTTTCAATTTTTTGTGGTGCCTCTCCAACTAGTGAAGGTGGGCAATCCGTTCCGAATATTTTGACCTGTCTCCCGCGAGGCGAAACGCTTCGACGACCCTCGTGATGCCGCTCCACTCCCGTATGTTACGCTATGGCAGTTATGACATTTTCCTGCTTTTTCCTGACATATTTCCAAAAAAAAATCGGTTGCTCAACGATGAAATAAAACATCGTAAAGAATGTCAGAGAATCGCTGGTTGGGTTTACAGCTCTAAACTCTTCCGGTGATTGCAAGGGGAAACCTGTGCCCTGCAGTGGGACTTTATAATCTGATATCGAATAAAATAGGTGCAATGCGCCATCACAGTGTAAACATATAACGATCAAAATAAACGAATAAAATAAATTGTTTAGTATTATTCCCTGTTCTTGCCCACCATCTGCTACTTTGAAATAAGATGTATCAACCAGCACCTGGTAACTTATGTATGGTATTTTAATTTGTAGCCTTTCCTGTAATACCATAAAGCTTTTAAAATGAAAATGAAGGAGTAATGTTGCCCCCATAGGTTCTATTATTAATATATGTCATAGTGGGAAATTTTCCTTGAAGCACGTTATGTTTCATATCAAGTATGTTATCCAGTACGTGTCATCCAGAATGTCAAGTATGTTAATTTCACCCGCATTCTGTTGTTTCTTCACAATATAAAAAAACAAGGAAAGGAAATATGTGTACACGAATTAACATAATAATACCAAAATTTATTAACATTATTCAATGGTATCATCATCTGTCTTCTTTGTTGGGCATAAATCTCTGCTAAGGCTCATCACCTCACATGATCTGTTTCTGACATAAGAGCTTGAAATTATATGAAGAGACGACTTCGCAAGGGCACTCATTAGAATAGGTTAATAATTATAAAGAAGTCTGTTTCGTCTGTTGCACGGCATTTTTACACCCACTAGAATCATAATAATTAATCGTCGACCTCGTTGGAAAACCTAAACCTAAGCATGTATTTTAAATGCTTTTGAATGATAAATGGATTAATGTATAATACCAATATACCTAACCATTTCCATTAAATGAAAATAGAATTGTGGGACTGTTACATAAGTCGGGTAACTTTGATATATGAGGAAAATATTTTATTGACCACTGCGTTTACCGCACATAGGTAATAAATATAGGTTACGAGTTTCGTACATACCTACATAATAAATTCTTACTCCGCTAACACAGTGACACATGGTTGTAGGTCTCTGCAATTAAGAACCGGATTCATAAACGGCACTACGTTCAATGTTTTCTTACAAGTGTACTTACCATACAATCGGCCTGTGTCTCTTCTCGCTGACCAGCCGGGTTGACGAGTCCACTCTTTTAGGGCTTGTGGTAGCGTCTTTGTTATCCGTTAGTCGCCTTTTGCGTAACCCACGGGAAGAGATGTGGTGGATGCTCTATTCTACTATAGCTGGCCGACACCACACGGCCAATAGTGTCATTAATGTTTATAAATACGGTCAATTAACACCAGTACTCTGACTTACCCTATCTTTCTGTGCCTTTGCTTATTTTCCTCTGATACAGTTAATCTCTTTACTTTAATCGGAAATTAGAACTCATAGCAATCTTGACTTTAAAGACTGCTATTGCTGCAGCTAAACTAGTCTCTCGGATTCTGAAACCAATATTGGAACATATAATTTAAAGATTCCGTATCATCAGGCATGATTCATTATTATATTTCATGAATATAATAATGAATTCTACATAAGTGTCCCTCCTTTAGTAACAAAATACGTGATCCATCAATCATGCCTCTCATAAGTATTATAACTTTACTGATAAAATTAACCACATATATATTAACCTAAAAAAACATTCGCCAAATATGAACCAACAGGTTTACATTCGGGTACCTAATTATTGTAAAATTGAGTGGAATTATGTAAACCCAATTTATGGTGTGTTGCATTGTGAAAATGTTTATTTATTATACATTCGAATTAGCAATTTGTGACTCCCTTGATTTTTGTTTCTTGCTATAAAGATTACCGTTTACAATGTAATGTCGAAATATATTGAATCATTGGTGACGCCATTATTGGCTTATATAACATCCAACTATAGGTCTGCCTTAGTAATCCACCACATGGGCATTGCGCATATAAATGCTCCAGATTTTTTTCAATTGTCCAGCATTAGGGCTTCGACGCGTTGTTTTTCTCCAACGACGAGCGTGATAATTTTTAAAAATCTGTACCTTAGTAGAAACTCATTGGTACGGGCCGAGGATTTGGACTCGCGACCCCGTGAATGAGAGTCGACCTCCGGCTATCGCCGCTTTTCAACCACAATAAAATGTTTATTTATATCTACAAAGTAGCTGGTAGTGGGTGGGTGAAATAACGGAAGATTGAGTGTTGTGGCGACTCTTGGGAGAAGCCTTCATCCAAAAATGGAGTCCAAAAGTGTTTTATTTCATGTGATTGTGTGATTGTTATGATTGATATAAGTATGATTGCCGGGGACGCCCTCAGACCAGGTGAAGCGATGACTTGAAGAAATTCGCCGGTGGTGGCTGAATGATAAAAATCATATATGGCGGCGAGCTTTGGGAACGACCTGTATCCAGCAGTGGAGAGACTGATGATTGTGGTATAGTATATATTATTATTTAACGTACGACATTAAAGCTGTAAGTAAATTAATGTAAAGTCCTTGACTTTGAACACGATGCATATTCATGAGATTAAAAAATGACTCCGTAATGTGTACACAATCTTTAACGGCTCTCTTGGGACAGGCATCACACGCACGAGTATAATCACTATTTTGACCACCGCATAATGACGTGAAATATCTAAAATTAGCCTACTTTAATACTCGTAATTAAATAATTGAAGATACTAGAAATTGATCCATGAAATCAAAATGTCTTGAAAAATGTCAGTGACATATAATAGATATAAATATCAGAGTTATTTTTAAACTATGGTCTATAAGTTATAGTTTAAAAAGGATTATAGTTTAAAAAGGACAGTGTTAATGATGCCACTGACATAGTTGTCCCATTACACCCACGTGACAGTCAAATACAAGTGCCGATAGCTCCCCCCTATTTACATAGTTTTATTTATAAAATACATTTTAATAAACGTAATATTTAATATGGGTCTATTGTATTAACAAAAATCCTTCATTTACGATTTCTCTATTCAACGGAAGCAAATGTCCCGCGGCATGTTCAAACATTAAACAATATCGTCGTATATATACACCGCAATATTTCCTATTCCTACATATGAGTACACATTATACTACCGTTTCTGACAGAAGTAGATAAAGCCCGCGGGTTTTCATTTCACTTCCGACAATCCTGTATCGGCTTAAAAGTAATAACAATTCAAAATTTCTTATGCTGTTTGGAGACGACGTACTTAAACTTAGTGCACTAAATTGTGCCGAGGGAGATTTAATGTGTTAAAACTGGTGCAATTAGAATGAATAATGAAAGCCAAACAAAATACAATGATATAATATATGAAAATACATATATGGACAAATAAATGAGACCATTGTAACAATAATACCCGTGATGTGATACACGTCTACAATATTTGTCTCCGAGTAATACTAGACTTTACTCCACAATACTAATTATAAGACTTTTCACAAATACTCCACATAACGACTACCATTAGTCTTCAACCCCCAACTACGTGTCGTAGGCCAAGGTCAAATAAGTGCGCAGTACATGATCTCACCAACCATGACATCAGCTGGGGTAAACTAGCGTGCCGCTCAAATTTTTTACCGCCGTTGTTTTGGTGTTTTATACCTTTAATAACATACGTTACAGAGTTGCATTGACGATCTTTTTGATGCTGTTGCTTTACGATAATCTTTAATGTTGTTTAACATAAAAACAAACGAAACATGATCAAATATTAATTTGAGAAAGAAGAAGAAATAACAATACACTTATTGCCACTCTACAAACAACAAAAGAAATACAGTACAACTTTAATGTCTAATGAACAAATAAATTAGTGGCAATAGAAAGAGCTCAGCTGATGCTAGACGCAAGTGTAAGACATACTGACTGAATAGGTTAATGAAAGAATGTCTTAGTCTTATCTTCCACATTTGAAATTAAAACATATTATATTTAAACACATTAATTATAACAAGACTTTAATTATATTATATTTATTATACACTTTTTTATTTGATTATTTGTTGTACCTACCTAATTATTATTCGCTCCCATGTTCCAATAAAATAACCATTACATAATTCTGTAAAGCGGCGATAAATAGCCAACTCCATCACAAATTAAACATCTCTCTTTAGTCGCATTTTTTCAACATATTCGAGTAAATACCTATTACAAAACATACAGAACTGCAAGAATGATTTAAGAATATGGTTCAATCGAAGGCCGTGCCAAGTCTTACAGACTGCGTCTATAGATGTATAGGTCAAAAGGAATTCCGTCAAGTGTTTGGAAATCTGTCAGCACATTCCGTAAAATTTTCAGGAGTATCTCTTCCACCTAGCATTCAGTTGTAGTAAACTAAAAAATCGCTTTCGTCTACACGAAATACAGTTTCGTGAAAGGCCCTGTTTAATGTTTCACCGGTGGCTACAAAACGACGGAACAGATTAAGCAGATGAACCATTGACGAGTAAAACTGCGGTTTACGACAGCGGCTTCAATATTTAGATCGCGATAAAGCTCGTGACTTTTCAACTCAATTTGAATTTTCGGCCAGCGTGACTAGCGAAACCGCCGAATGGATTAGTTTCGCTAGCTGAGTCAACAATTTTCGCTGACAGTCGGGCGCGCATAAACATGATTTTTGCTCTTTTTGAACATTGTCCTACCTAACAGTACAGAAGTTCGAACACGCCCTACACCGCAAATCAACGTACAAGTTGCTTTGCCAGTTGTTCTTACTCGGCTGGTTGTTTAGCTCACCAACGCCAACAAACGAGTAAAACCATCAACGAATAATATCGTGCCGGTCATACCAACACTATACTTGCTATTCAAACATATGGGGGCGTACAATTAATGTGTCTCAGTGCATGAACTTTGCATGAAATGTATTTTGAAAGACCACGACCTTACGACCTTGTAGCTTATTGAAATAAGTTCGCATTAGACATTCGATGTTTTCGGTGAATTTGAAAACCAAATGAATAGTTTTTGCGATATTATTGTTAATAATCGAGTCAATGAAGCTCATTAATTATCTCGAGTCAATTATCTTAAGAACAGTGCAATTTTGATGATTTTTTTAAATCTTTGTTATTGTTTATTATTGGAAACCAGAAACATTATCGTGAGGACAGAAAATATTTGAACTCATTTTTCTTTAGTTCTGTGTTAAATCTGATTTTCGTCGAGAAAATGTTACTCTGCGGTTTTTTGGGGTAATTATCACAAGAATTTTTGAAAATTTTCCTAGAATTTTTTTTTAATAGCAATGTGTGTTTAAGATCTTTCTTAGATTACATAATTATATAAAGAGTTGTTATATAAAAAAATATAAAATTACATTTGTACCGAAAATTGGTAATTTTTTTTTTCAAATAATAGGTTCTAGGAAAGATAAATTGATATATGAAATTAAAAAAGGACATTTCTTATTATTCTTATTAATCATTGAAAGTTTATTGCTTTACAATTTAAAAATATATCAAAAATAACAATCGTCTGATGCAATTCGCTCGCACCAACATTTTCCTTAAGGCAATTTCAGTAACAAAAAGTCCAATGGGTTTCGAGAGCTCGTCGCTGCACTGCTAGACAGATAAATAAGTGAAGCTTCGTACGACAGCTCCAGAGGGCGTTCATAAAAGGCGTCAATATATGGTATGAGGACAGACTGGAGACAATAGGAACATCTGTTATTTTCATAATAAATGAAATTATATTTTTGTTATGTTTCTCGTTCTTTCTTTAGTCCCTCGGCATGCCTTGGTGACTAAATTGTGACTTAAAATCAATTTAGTACACATTATTAATGATAATTAAAAATTAATTTAATTTAACTAAAAATTCTAATTTGGTGAAAGTAGTAAAGAGTGTTATACCATGTTAGAATTTGTTTAAATAGTTGGCTACTCTTGGTTTGCTACATTTTTTTTTTGACAACTATAGGTATATTCAAATTAGTAGACGATGGTTGTACCTTAACTTGAGACAAACGTAGATTTTTGGAAGATACCATAACAGTAAATGATTTACAGTAATGATTAAAAATACTGATTTACGTCTAACAGAACAACTGTTCAACAATAATAATCACGAAACGGAATATCATTACGCAAATTACCAACCATGAATGCCAATTTTTTAAAAAATCATAAAATTCCCAATGTGACTTTCATTAAGATCAAATTATAGTCATCTGATAGGTCATAGTTTCAAGTTTGGACACTGGCCACACTGAATAAGTTTTACTATTATTGTTTAAACAATATAAATATGAGGTTCTGATTGTGTTTCTGATTCTACAACTACAATGTTTCTGATTGTGAATAATTGATAATAACAAACATTTAAAAGTTCTTGAGAATTAAAAAGTAAAAACCTTCAATGACTACTATAATGGGCTGGTAGAGTTGTGAGACAGAGATTACTCGGTTAAAAAATATAGACAATAAAAAAGGCAAAGATTATTCGAAGTCAAACCTTATTAAGTTATTTTATTATACATAACATGTTCTAAAACTATGAGTACATGTTTAAAAGTCTTAATAAGATACAAATTTACTGCTGGAGAGTTATTGGGGTCTTTGTTTGCGTACATTAGACTCTTTACTAAAGCTTTGACAACAAGCATGTCGTTAATTTTCACGTAACAGTATTACTTTAGCGTTCAGCGCCTTAAAGTCGGTAAATACTTCGCGGGTTGTTGCTAAACGTTTTATTTATACGTGATTCCGCATTGCGCCCATAGATACAATACTTTATGGTTACTACCTTTTATAATCATGTTTATTACTTCCAACTTCTTTGTAGTCACATTGAAAGTCTGCTCATGGGCTACCGGTAAACCATGAAAGTAATATGCAGACATAAATTCACAGTAATACCATACCATATTTTGTCATCAGTCTGTCTCCATTTTTGCATTATAGAGCTCTCTCTCGCAAGATCTTCGTACACACTATCTTCTGCTCTTATCATCCAACCACCACTGGCGACTTTCTTTAAGTCTTCAGTACGCCTAGCTAAAAGACGTTCCACGCTGCCTACTTAGTCTCCATTCGAGAACTCGTCTACCCTCTCGGTTGCCAGTTCTGCGATATATATAACCAGTTCAGTGTCACTTCACATCGTTGATTCTTTGAGCTATATTGAAAACTTTGGTTCTTTGTTCTCTCTTTGTTCCGGTACGAATCTCTTTGTTCCGGATGCATCTCAGTTTTAACCTACACATATTGGTATAGTGAACATCACTAACGCAGAAACAAAGTACAGAGTTCCTTCAAATGTCATATTGCCCTTGTTTTCCGTTAATAAATCATAAATTATAACCGTACCTCTACGTGACAATATTAATATTCAATATTAGAACACGTTAATGAAATCTGTTTGTGTATTTGCTTGTTACATTGATGATAACTAATAATAAGAGACGGCATTATTTGTGAAAAAAACAATGGTACGTACTTGGCGGTTTTTTGAGGAAATTTATGTAATTCTGGAAAAAAAAAATAGTTTTTTGAGGAAGTTTGTCCTCGACAGCAACGAGCGAAGACAGTAAACATGTTTTGCCGATACTTTTATTTATTTCTTGTATTGTCTCAGACGTGCACACGTGGCTTTACAAACGAATATTTTTAATCCTATCTACAAGCGTCCAAGATTTTTTGTTTATGAGCTGATTAGTAAACAATGTAACGAAAAATGTCAACGTTGTTTACGTCATTAAAATTAGCTCAATGGCTGAACGTAAGCGGACCCTAAAATTAAAAATCCTGAAATAACATCTTTTCTCTTTCTTCTATTATATAAATACTTTTCCTATCCCTTTTTTTCTCTCTAATCTTATTTCATTACACCATTTACCTGTAGATGGCGGCAGCTTCAGTACTGTTTGACAAAATTATCTGTACTTGCGGCAAACATGGTTACAATTTTGTACAATACAAACAAACTAACTAACAAACTACAGTATGTAAAACACACTAATATAAAATGTAATTTATTAATGTGTAAATTTATTAGAATACCAACTTTATTATATCACTAATATAACGTTTGAGATTTTCGCGTGTTTCACACATATTTATCTATTTAAACGGGTCTTAACTTAGGTAAAATAAATAAGATATACATTCGCGTTAAGACCCGTTTAAATAGATAAATATCACTTATATGTCAAAAATTGTTTTCTTTCACATGAAAATTGACAGCTTCGATCATCAACCATACGCATAGATAAGTTTGTCAAGTGCCTTATTTCGCGGTTGAGTGACAGTTTTCTTTCACTCGACTGCGCCAAACGCTTTACGTCATGTGTCACTATTTTTGTACGTGTCTAATTAATTTCGGAAGGGGCTTCATTTGAGGTCAGTGAACTTGGTGCTAAAACCAACAAAGTGGATAATGTTAATTAAAAACAGAAATAAAAAGGCCCATCAAAGTACAGTAGATGGAATTCTCAGTATTTTGCCACCGAATTTATTAGAGAAAATTGTAAAGAATCACAGTTAATCAAAATGATTTTATGCATTTGTTCACATTGTTATTGTTTTGCTTACTTAACATACATACTAATACAGCACTAAATACGTCAGTTAAATTGATTAAAAACTCGTGCATAGGAACCAATCCTGCGATGATTTATTCAAATGGAATTTTAACATACTTTGATACAGTGTTGAATCATCCGGCAGGATACTCTATATCTCTATGTGAGAAAAACTGCGAACGGAAATGATTAAATTGGAACAATAACATTGTTCAAATATTTTAATAATTTAATTTACAATAAGTGTATATAATGATATAACGAAGAAATTGTAGTGGCAATGGCCAGGCCATATCTGCCGCATTACAAACCACGGATGTGGATGAGTTATTGAAAGGAATCCACGTGCCAGGAAGCGCATGTAATACGGCCTCCGGGCAGGAGGACGTCCGACTTAAAGAAGTTTGCCGGCAGTGGCTGTGAGATCATGTTTGGCGGCGAGCCACCACACACGATCCTCAGCTCTTCTCATCCAACCACCAGCGAACCTCGTTCAAGTCGTCGGTCCATCTATAGTATGGTATATTATACCTACTATAGGTAATGGATAGTAGGTATTTTATACCTACTATAAAAAATAGATTGTAAAGATAATGGAAGTCAGAGATTTATTCATTGCTTTTTAAATGTCTATCCCTCCTAATGTAACTAGGCCAAGCGCTTGAGTTTCACTGCAAAATTTCTTAAATGAACGCTACATTCCACCATTAGCATGATTAAATCAAAGAGCTAATCGTTATATTACAAACAAACAACTTCTAGTCATTAAGTCGATGATGACAAGTCGTTGACCCAGAAACTTAATGTCCCGCGGTGATGTCCCATCATCCATTAATCAACATTTTTACCCGGAAGCGGTAGAAAGTTCGACGAACGACCTTCTGTTAGACGAGCGACCTTGGTGTCGTGTTACTAAGGGGTGTATGTGTGTATGTACGTGCGTATATGGTACGGTTGGATGCTTCTGTTTTTGTTTGTCAAAGTGGAGTGTGTGATTCAGTCTCTTTATTTTTTATTAGAACATTCATTTATGGCAACTGCTTCTTCTTGTTTCGACATAGTACCAGCAAATGAAAGTTCTGCAAAGGTATTCTGGTTCTACTTTCACAATCCGTTTAATGAAAGAATGGATAAGAAAGATTTTTATACTATTTCAGTCAATTTCAATCCTTATGTTCTTATTTTATTTTGCATCAAATGATTGCTAAATTAAAACACAAGTAATTTTCTGAATATAAAACAATTTATCAATTGGAGTTGTAAAATTTTACTTTTGCAAAAAGACAAAAATGAATCAGTTGGATGATGAATACTCTAAAAAAGTATTCATTAAACTGGAAGTTAAACCTGAATAGTCTTACATGTTAGATAACGTCTAAACTTAATGGAATTTAATCATAGAATTAATTGGAAAATTCATTTCTCCAAGTTTTACAGAATGTATATCATAATTAACAGATCCACAGACACCTCTGTTAATTATGGACCGCAGGTGGTATTCGATTAATTCAATTGCCTCCTGCCTACCCACCCCTACTGTCTAGCCCACCCCTTGTTACTAACTACACATTATATTTATCTCTATACTCTGATCAGTAAGCAGAAACTTCACAAAAGTCCGCGCTTTATACAAAGCCAGTCTTACTCATTGTGGTTCAACATTCTTCACATACTGTGTTATTTATCCACATGCAATTATGCACTTGTCATGTGTTTTATAGAAAAAGGCGATAACTGAACATACAGTTTACCTGGCAGCAGAGGATATTGTCGCCCATGGACGGGACAATACATGCTGTCCACCATACAGAAGAATGGCAGTGCAAGATACAAAAAAGTGTAATATTGATCATTTGCAGCTTACTACTTATACTTTTTAAAAAATTGGTATTTATTTATAATAGTTTAAATGTAATTATGTCCAAAACTTGAAACTATGAGTGCTAATTGTGATTATTAGTCGAAGAAAATAGATTTACTTATATTGATTGTTGTGATTGTTAAATTTTATAAAACGATCTTGTTTAAATCATTAATGTTCTTTTTTACAAAGTTATTAAAACTAATTTTCTTCTCGGCAGTTCCAAAATAACTTAGAAACAAGAAATGCGACGATTTAATAAACAAAAAATAATATTTATTGCGATTATCTGTATTTCGTCCCATAAGACCAAACTGCAACTTGGGACGAATTGTGAAATTCGCCAAAAAGTTATTGTTATCTACTCGATGGGACTGAATGGGATGATATTGACAATCATAAAACTTATATTGAATTTTTTTTTTAATAATCAGACATCGATTACAAGAATTCCCCCCAATCTTGATATCTAGCAGTTTGACGGGCAGACGAGCTCATAATACAATATACACATTTCTGACTACATTTATTGTGTAATTCTACTAATTACATTTACCATTAAATGAAAAAGAAAATTCTTTTGCCAACCTTACTCTATTATTATTTATCCCCACACTAACCAGTAAGTTCATACAAAACTCGCGTCCCCGGTCGTTACCCCACAACCACCCTTCCTGGTGAAGGTTCATCGCTCGGCCTTCACGATACGGTGTCAATTTACTAATGTCATTAGCGTTAGGTTACAGTCAACAATGCGATTGTTGCTTACGTTTACATTCACGTACTATGTTTTTACAGTGTATTGTGCTTTTTGGGTAATGTGTGTGTCGGTAACTTATTACAATTAATTTTATTCTATTGTTTATTTTCATTTGTTCACCGTTAATTGTAAATTACGTGACGCGATTGTAAAAATAAACACCCTTGATATTAGAGGTAATTTAACCAATGCAAAAATCCCAACGCGGTGGGCGTTGGGCATTTTGCATCCCGCAAACAACAAACAATAGAAAGGTCATCGCTTGATTGGTTAGTTTGCTTATTACGATATCAGCACATGAAGTCCCACTGCAAGGCATAGGCCTCGTAGTAAATAACTAAATGGTTTCGGGCCATAGTTCACCACGCCATAGTTTTTTTACCTAGTTCATACACATGCTGTTTATTTTTTAATTCTCGGGCACGCGAGTTTCGTCACAATTTTTTCTTTACCGCCGAGGTAGTAATAATTGAAAAATCTGTACTTTATTTATTTCTCACATTAATATTTGACTATTTATATTTAGATAAACACATCATCACACAACCGAATGTCGATTTGTCTGCGATGTGCTTTCGTTACAAAGATTTTATTCCACGTTAATCACTTAAATCTATGTTATGTCCTGCAACGTCCAATGTAGAGTTGAATATTTCTGTATTTCGAGTAGAAAGACAGTCTTTCCGAATAGAAAGGGTCTTCAATTTCTTGACTATGAATGGGAAGTCTTTGTGAATTTTAAAGTACCTACCCACCTATTTAAAAAACAGACAAATGTCAGCAGTAATCTGCAGAGTCACATTAATTTCCGTATTGGATTCTTTAATCGGACCACTAATTTCCGTGTTCCTTTACAGACGACCTTTACAATCCTGACTGTGGTTCCTGTAACATTTTATATGGACGTAAACGAACCAAGTGGCAACAAAGTAAACAGCAAAGTTGAGTGTAAATTATTCACATATATTAATGTCTTGTTTTCCTTCAATCACTCCCTCATTTATCAGCTCTGTCTCTACACTCGTGTACGCTCAGAATTCGTCATATTCTAAATCTGTACTCTGTGGGTGGTGGTCTTTGCAACACGCGATTTAATACGCCTTATATATTATTATTTGTTATTTTAGTTGCACTAAGGATGAATTTGAATCACCCGTCGATAATTTTGAATATTCGAGAACAGGGACTGGTACTCCAGCTAAATCACAAACACCTGTCTAGTCCAATACCAGAAATCTCACCTGAAACGCCTTCCTTGACAGATGGAAACTAACAACTATGCCAAAAATAAAATAAAAAATTGCATAATTCTCATGAACCAAGTCTCGAGTTTGTTAACAATATTTGTTTTAATTTTTATTGCAAACTATTGAATGTTTTGAAGGTGATCCTCATTAATTATATTAGATAATTTTGCCAAATATCTTAGTTATTTGCAGATGACATTGGGATTTTTTTTAAATGTAGTTAAAACTACAATATATGAACCCATTGGACGTTAATTATTATACCATCGCTATTTTCGAATGGAGATTTTAACACGCAGCATCCGTGTACTGAATGAAGTCTGTGTTCTAATTTTACACGTTAGAATAATATTTTAAAAGCAAATACATAATTCAAGGCTATGGCCTGTTTTGCGTTCAGTTATGTAGGAGAATCGGTTGGTTCCAATTCACTGTACTTGTCCACGTGTGATTAAATTTATGTATTTACAAGTAAATTCTAAGAAGCGTTCCCAAATGGTTATCTAATAAAATTAAATAGTTTACATCGTGACACACAAATTGCTAAATACACCGTACGACATAATTCGCAAAATTGGCACGCCTGTAAAACTAAATGTGCTTATTTTCTTTCCTCAGTTGAATGGCTCATTATTATGGGAATAACTGTTAGGCTTCTGAAACCAAAACACAGCGTGATGACAAAAATTGTCTCAAGTATGTCTCCGGTCGCTATTTTGTTTACGTTTGAAAGCGTTTTGTTTACGTGAAGTTCAACATTATCGGGGGTATCGGCGTGTCTGCAATATGAGGTGATCCAGACGAACGTGTCAATGCCAATTGTCCTTTCTAGAACTTGGAGGACACCACTCGTCACCCTGTTTAAGCTTTAAAGGGCCTTTTGTAAAGACCAGTAAAAAGGTGTACCTGTCTGGACCAGTTTTTTACTCTAAGCGAGAACTACACAGTTGTTGACGAGCAACTGAAAAAAGTTTGAAAATGTCGTCAGCGGTTTTGTGAGAAGGTAATAAATGCTCAGAACGGCTCTTGGTTATTAAACATCTCCATGAGGCTGTCGCAGCGTTTCGAAATACGTAATGGTTTCAGCTTTACACAACCGTCTTAACGTGGTAAACTCCGAATCAAAATAGATTTTACGGTTTGTTTTCAGAACGAAATGTAAACAGGTTTTTGCTTATAAAGTAAAAAAAATATTCCAGTTGTTTTGAGCAAAGAACACTAATTTGCAAAACTATAAACAGTTGGTTTAACCTAAACAAGTTTTCAAACACAACAAAATGTAGATTTTATTCTGAATACACTGTTATTTAAGAGCTCATTAATATTGAACGTCGTTTAATATTCAATTTTTACCGGAATAAACCAGTAACAACTCTAAAACGACCAATTTAGCTGCGAAAAATCGCGGATGCTAAATTCGAATACGGGACCAATATACAAGATCCCCACAGTTTACGGGTGTGATAGAATAGAGTGTAATACGGAGAGTGTAGAGAGTTCAGCCATGACTGGTTAATTACTCCTTCCACGATCTTCGGTCAAGGTGAGTGTGGCGCCCGCCTGGAGCCGAAGCTAAAATAAACAATCGTGAAACGTGAATAATTATGCGAATCTGCACACTTTCAGTATACTGACACAGGCAGTCACACGTAGGTTCGGAAAGGGTAATTTATGTTTATTAAAGATAATATAATGGGAAAAAGTGTGCAGCGAAACCATACACAAACACACACGAATAACCGACATTGCGACGCACATAGCAAAGTTAAAGAGGCAATGAGCAGTTCGTGGGGATGATGACTGCTGGTAACATAGTGTTCTATTGTGGAGACCGCGGACAGACAAAAGAGGCGTTGGTCGGCCCTATAATATAAAGATTATCGTGGAAGTCCAGTGGATTGCGAAGATCGTCCGAGACATATAGAGTAGACCTATATCCAGCAGTGAATGTGAAAGGACAACAAATGATGATGAATGTAACTGCAATAGAATTTAGTAAAAAAAAACAATAGTCCTCGATTTAGAGCTGCTTTTAAGCGATGGAGGACTGATAAAAAAATAAATAGAATAAATAGGACTGATGGAAGAGTCGGGCCTGGTTCAGTTGGAAAACTGACTCCACGTTACCTTAAAAAGTAGTTTCTTTATAAAATGCGACAACTTGTTTCGATAAAAGGATAATAGAAAGACGGCAGCAGACGAATAGGCAATCCGTACTATACTATCTACTTGTATCTTTTCACTGTTAGAAAATATAGGCCTCTAACAATGTCTGCCGCCGCATAGCATCTTTCGCTGTCATTCTGCTGCCTGATAAACGGCTACTATCCTCCAAAGACAACAGTACCATATACCATCTTGTCAAAAATGACCATCGACATATCCACATATATCGCCGCCTGTGTGTAGATCTTTGGATACAAAAAGTGGAAGAAGCGATCGCGCAAATGAAAATTTGGCAGATTAAAAGGAATGATGTTAAGACTACTTACTATATATTCAGTTTATATTTTCTATTCTTTCCCCATCTTTTTCGGATTTACTCCTAAACCTCTCAAAGGTAGGCATTGACGTGTATCTTTATGTATGTATGGCATGTTAGCACCAGGTGGACTCTGCTCGTCTGCCACCTTCTGTCTATAAACAAATGAACCGTATATAAAACTATGCCTCATTTGACTAATACCAGATTGAGGACAATTGAAACATGTATATTGTATAATATATAATCACACTTTCATTACATCCGACTTAATTTTGGAATTGGCACAACTATGTGACTATTTAATTAGACATAGCAAATGATCATTCTTAAAGACATGTTTCACGTACCCTACTCGTGTCTTTATGACGCAAACTTAATTCCTGGGACATTTTCAAATAAATTTGTTATTAAGTGGATATTTTGTAAAATTGGAGTTTACAATTTGCTACGAAAAGTGTTTCCAAGATGCTTAAGTAGATTCCGCGCTGTATTTAACTAGCGTTTGCCGCTTGGAACTTTATTTTCAAATCAATTTGTCAGTGTGTCTATACGTAGTCGGTCCTTAAATATTGTCACTGGCACAAGTAATTTGAATTAATAACGAAATTCAACATGGTTTAAAATGCATTCTATTTTCAATCGTTTTACGTATAATTTGATAATAAAATATTGCTGTTTAATTCATTTTCTACGATGGAGTGGACTCTCAAAGAGAACCGAGTAGCAGTAATTGCTTTACACCGTCGTGGCCACTCACCAACCACAATATTCAAACTGCTCCAAAACTTGAGTTTATTTGTTTCTAGCAAATAAAGGAAACAGTGTACGTACAGGTGTTTAACAGATTTATACAGTAATGTATCTGAAAAACAGTTGAATACAATTTACAAAGTTTTTGCACAATTGCGTTGAAATAAAAATACATGTTTATTCTACATGAATAACACATTAATATATCTTTCACGTCTAGATCTTACTGCAATTGATATTATCATAATTATTAACTTATAACATTATTAATGAAACACTTGCGGTATTACAAGGGAACTTACAAATATACAAATACTTAAATCATTGCAAATATACGTACAAATACGAGTATAATGTCTTCACCAAGAAATGGACAGTCGATATATACATTATATACGATGTTTTAATTCTCATTCCTATATGCTAAAAAGGTATAGGTATTCCATTGCTATATGGGCGGCGGTAACACTTACCGCTTGCACGTGGGACCGCTTGCTCGTCCGCCCTCTTATCTATAAAAAAAAATGTGTGTGATCTTGAGTTCAAATGGTTTATACTTAAGTATGGATATTTTTTTTAAAAATGACTGTTGCTTAGTTGTGAGGGAAAATATTGTGAGGAAACCCGCATGTTCCAGAAATAAAAAAGTCTAATATGTGGTCCACCAATCCGCATTGGGCCCGCATGGTGAATCACGGCCCGGAACTCACCGACACAAGGTGATTTTCTAGGGCAGGCCTGTTGCCTGCAGGGGAACATTAAAGGCTGATACAAGATTCAAGCGACAATTAGTTCGCACAAAGACTGGGATTTCTAATGAAAGAAACAACACAAAGTAATTAATATTTCATTGATAATAAATTAGTCTCAAAATAGTCAGAACTTTATTTACCGCCCAAGTATATTGGAATAAAACTTTAGTTCTAGTATAGAACTTGAAGGTAGTATCGCCACCTGAAAGAACCGTCCAATAGGGGTCAGTTTCCACACAATAATTAATTTACATGTCATCCTATAAAAACATATTTTCCCCATATAGGTAACAGATACTTTAAAAAAAAATTCGCTTCACCGTAAATACATTCATGACTCCTTTTACTTAAGTTATTTTGGATGGCAAATAACTATAATAATAATTTAAAAAACTATTCCTGACCTAATTAGCGGAACTGTATAATAATCACCCGTTTAGAGGTATAGTTAGATACTCTAATATAAATAGAATAAATAAGAAAAGTACAATTATAAGTAAGGTAATAAAGAACAATTTATATTTCGATGTTTTTTACAGTTGACTCATGCTGTTTTTGTTTCGGGTCATCGTATGCCATTACAGTGTTTACATATTACAATTAATCACACTTTGCTTCTACATCATGTTTTTATATTAAAATGACCTCATTATTTTGCCACAACACACATGCCGCAATTTTATCATTAAAGCGGTGAACCGCAAGAAAGGAGTAATGATGTAATATTTCAGGGCATTATACTCTAGAACTCTCCAAGTATAGTGACCAACGAACGACAAACGTGATTCCGAAAGAAAGGGTTACTGTTCCGTTGTTATTGTCGGTGACCGTAACACCTATTTTACAGCCAAAGAATTACAAACTGTGACACCTCATTTGAAAGTTTAACTTCAATTGCACAGCTCGTGTTTGATCCTGTGAAACCGGTTGTGTCGTTATTATCGCCTATATCGCCTGCGCACGCGCCACAAACGAACGCTTGTATGATTTACAACGTAGTCCTTTGAAGGGTACCATACCCATTGTTGGCTTAACAGCTTGCACGACGATTACACAATCGGAGCGTTTAACGCTTGTCGAAGGTTATCTCGTTCGTAATTATGCGACTATGAAATTGACCGGTATCGATACGATAACCCGGGCATTTGAAGGTATTTCACGTTTCTGATCTTTGTTTGGTCGTAGCTACCTCTTTGGATTGCAGACAAGTGTCTAGATGATTGTTAGGTGGGCTGTCCGTCTGACATTTGTTTTTGTGAAGTATACAGCTGTTTCTGCACCTATTGTAGCAAGGATTTGATTGAAATTGAAACAAAATTGTGTTAAACAAGGACAAAGATTATTTGTACTTTTCTGTAACGCTAGTTACCTACCTAATACCTAAGCACTCCCGACCAACATACTATACAAGTATGTTATATATATAATAGTGTTTCGGGGAATTGACACTATAAAATAAACAATATTAAGTTTCTCTGCAACAAAAGAACCGTTTATTGTTTCTTTCACATATAATTATTTACTACACAGTATTTACCACACAGTTTAGCACAGTATTTTATAGTAGAAATCCTACCTGCAACAAAAGAAACGACATTAAAGTCTATTCTTCAAATGTCAATCCCTTTCGCTTCAGACAACAGACAAATTCACAATATTACTAGGCGCGCAACTAAGTTTCCGGGTTTTTTTGACCAATAAAAAATCGAAAATTTCAAGACAAATACAAAAAATGGTTTATTCGAAGTATTGTCCGTCGCTATTTACACATTTTTGCCATCTCTCTGGCAATACATAAATACCGCGACGATAAAAAGACGCGTCTTTGGACCGAAACCATTCGTCCAACCAATTTTGTACTGCATCATAATTGGCCAAGTGTAGTCCACCCAAGCCATGCGCCATCGACCGGAACAAGTGATAGTCTGAAGGGGCCAGGTCTGGCGAATACGGCGGGTGCGGTAGCAGATCCCATTTCAGTGTTTTTATGGCGTCCTGGACGATGGAACTGCGATGGCACGGAGCGTTGTCGTGCTGCAATATCACACGTTCGTGTCTCGTGTCCCATTCTGGCCGTTTTTCGAGCAAACCGTGGCTCAAATTGATTAGTTGTTGTCGGTAGCGATGCCCATTGACAGTTTCGCCCGGTTTCAGCAGCTCATAGTACACGATTCCTTTCTGGTCCCACCAAACGCAGAGCATTGTCTTTTTTCCGAAGCGATTTGGCCGTGCCGTCGATGTCGACGCTTCGCTAAGTGAAAGCCACGATTTTCTGCGTTTGGGATTTTCGAAATATATCCACTTTTCATCGCCAGTAACAATTCGATGCAGGAAACTCTTTCTGTTCTGCCGCAAAAGCAAAATTTCGGAAGTGATTCTTCGATTTTCCATTTGTCTCTCAGTCAACTCATGCGGCACCCACTTTCCTTCCTTTTGAATTTTTCCCATGGCGTGCAAACGTTTCGAAATTGCCGCGTCACATTTAATGCCTCGGCGAGTTGATGTACTGTTTGAGTGCCATCTTCATCCAATAACGCTTGCAGATCGGCGTCGGCAAATTTTTGCAGTCTTCCCGAGCGCTCCTTGTCCCCAGTCTCAAAATCGCCACTTCTGAACCGCTTGAACCAATCTTCACACGTTGTTTTTGATGGTATATGTTCGCCGTAGGCCTCCTCAAGTAACCGACGTGCTTCAGCTGCTGTTTTTTTAGGGTAAAGCAGAAAAGCAATGCTTCCCGCAAATGCTGTTTATTTGGCACAAACGTTGACATTGACATGTTGACGTTGACAAAAAGGTCGTTATGTTGCGATATTTGCTTATATTACGACTGGGTATTCTTAACAGATGTCCAAGCTATAAAGACACCCAATTTCAGATCTGTATGCCGACTACATGTGTCGCTAGCGCCATCCATGTGTGAAACCCGGAAACTTAGTTGCGCACCTAGTAAACTATCCAAATCATCAACGCCATCTTCATCTACCCATACATTACAGACCATCACAGATTACCCTACATCGATATACAAGATCGATAACCTTGTATATCGATGGCGCCCGGAATGAGCCGCAAATTAAATTCGAAGAAATAGATTTTCTTTACATATATTTAATTATTTGTGTATATTATTACTGCTATTGGACAACATTTTATGTTGTGAATAGGTTGTCTTTCTTAATTTTACCTCCTTGAAGTCCACCCTAGCCAAAGCAATTAATTTGTATCATTATTCATTACCTATTAGTTATTCAGAGTATCAAATAAAAATTGAAGTCACACTATTTAAAGTTAATCAATTATACACACTCCGGAATAATTCGCATCAACGATCATTGAACGATTCACTTCAACGATAATTCGCAAGATCTAAATGAGAGATCGTCCAATTTGGTGATCTGCCAAACAGTACTGTTAACACTATGAATTCCGAAGCAGCTTCAGAATTCGCTAATGTGAAGTGATAGTGGAATGACATGATGAATTTTGTAAGGGCTGATCTATTTGGTTACTGGCAAAATAAACAAATAGAAAATGATCTTATCTTCTAGTTTTTATTAGTCACAGTTTTTAGTACGGATTGGTTCAGCGCGTCTGAATTTTAAAAAATCGAGTATATCTAAGAACGTTTCCGCCCGTAATTCATAATGCGTGTCCAGCGCGAATAGGACTAGCACCTTTGATTTTTTCAGCTTTCTCAGTTTCTTCATGACTTATGACGGAGCAATACTTTGAGTTCAAGATCTCCATATGCATGTGAGTCCTAAGGTCTGTACTAGGTATAGGGTGACTAGGTAAATTTTGAGATACTCAGAAAGAGAACCCATTTAAGTTGTACCGTTTTTAAAACATCATTTATTTGAATTTCCAATTACGAGCCATTTATTTAAAACGAAAAATAAAAATGTATTACCGTTTTTATTGCATTTCGCGCGCTTTTCTTTGCAACAATGAAATTCGAGCGAAAACATTTTCTTGCAAAAATGTTATACGATTTTAAGTTTGTTTAAATAAAAGATAGATTAGTATCAGCCTCGCACCGTCTCATGCAACCATTTTTAGATGGTTTTCTCAATTTAAATAAGGAAAATTTCCCTTGAAAGATGATGATAGAAGTGGGCGACTTCTGTAAGGAATGATAACATCGAGGCAGTAAAAAAATGTTGCACGAAGACCCAAAAACTACCTACAAACACATAGAGGAAACTCAAGATTTCATACCAACACCTTCAAGTCAAGAAGTTTTGTTCGCCCAATGGATGAGGAACCCAATGGTTCCTCATTCACTGCTACTGAATGAAAACAAACTCTTGTGATCTGGTCCAGGGAAATGATTTTAAGATTCGAAAATGGTGAGGAACGGAATATATTTAATATTGTTACTGGAGTTGAAAGTTGGATCTATCAGTATGTCCCACTAACTAAGCGGCAATCAAGGGTTGAGGTGTATCCAGACGCAGACCCTTCCAGGAAGGTCAAACATGGACGCAGTGTGGGCAAAAAAAACGGTGGCAATTAATGGCGGGTGGCCATTTAGCGATAATTTCTTTAGACGCTCAAAATCTGGTAATGCGAAATGGTACAGTGAAGTGTGTTAACAACTGTATTCGATGTGTTAAATCAAAAACGTCCTAAAACAGGTTTGAACAGGTCCTAAACAGGGCTTTTCTTGCATCATGACATTCATGACAATGCATCATCTCACAAAGCAAAACTTACCCAAGAGTTTTTGAAGACCACAGAGATTCAAGAATTGAGCCACCCACCCTCCTTGTAACCCTCGTTTACCTCTATGTGACTTTTTTTTCTTTCCAAAGGTGAAGTTTCGACTCCGTGGCATTCTTTTCGACAGCCCTCAGGACGCCCGGAATGCTTTTATGGCAGTTGTTGAGGACCTCGCTAAAGAAGAGTATCGCCAGTGCTTTAAATCTTGGTTTAGACGAATGAATCGTTGTATAGAGACTAATGGATAGTATTTTGAGAAGTTGTAATAAATATTTGTGTTGTAACCCAAACATTTTTTTTGTATCTCAAAATCTACCTAGTCATCCACGTATTCACAAAAATAATTACACTACTCGTTCACTTTTGTGCCGCCATATTCGACACATTTTTTTAGATTCGACATTTTGTAAGTAATGCAAGTAAATTCGAAATCGTACACGTAGTGCCGTTTGAATTCGAATCTAACTACAAAATGTGATGAATTTATCAAAGCTCAAAATGTATAAAAGGTACCTACTGCTACATTTAATAAAACTTGTATGTAGCAATATCAATGTCAATCAATACCTAACTAATTGTCCCCTATATGGGGGGTAATTCATGATGTAGTTGGTTTAGTATTCGTCTTTGTGTGGGTATGGATCTACAACATAATCCTTATGTAGACCATTGAGTGTGTGTTGTTTATTAAAGAAAACTGTAATAAAACAACTCTTCCATTATACAGTATGTTGTAATTTTGCGATAATTGCTAATGAATGTTTAATTGCTTCCTACTAATCTCGAGCACATGAATATTTTCTTTATATGGTACGTTTACGTGCCACATGTGAAGTTGTCGTTTGTATTGATGACTCATCGCCGTTTCTTAAGAGCTGTGCAGTACATTGCGTTTTCTGCAAGCAATAATGACTTCTATAAAAGGTTCAAATTATCGTTACTAGATATAACATTAAAGATGACGATTTCAAAAAAGATGCAGCTGGATTTAAAAGATTGTTGAGACTTGACAAGGAAGGTAAACGTGCAGAGCTTTTATTTCTTTCCATGTCATTGAATAAGAATGAACGAAACTGGTGATCTGAATCATTGTTCCAAATACAGTTTCTCCTGTACCTCAAAAGTATGACCACGCATCTACGACGTACTGATGACGACGACGACGCAGATATTCATGAACTATGTCGTAGTATCCGCACTTACGCTCAGCCAAAATATCGGGGCTCGTCAGCTTCCTTCATTTTCACTAAAATGAGCAAATATCCTATTTAATTTAATCGGGTACCCGCTTAACAGTGTTACTTTACTTTCTCAATTACAAAATAGGTGCTATTATTCATCCAAGGTATTGGTGCAGCCATGCAACCGTTATCAAAAGTTGCACTATCTCCCATCAGCGCTGGTAATTACTTTTTAATTATTAATCGTCTAGACTTTCCTAACCTTCGTTATTGGCCTTGCTGACAGGAACTAACAGTGAAATGTACTAAACAATTGTATGGCTTGTATGACGCAATAGTAAACAAAGGTTTACAAGTTTACACAATGTTCTTTTGTTACCCTTCAGACCAGTGCTTTTAATTGTTACCGTTTGTTAAAGCTTTGTTATTGTATGCTAAAACTGAATTTTGATTTAAACAAAATACGTCATATAACCCTTTCTTTCATAAATAACTTTCATGAACAAATACATTAAAGGCTTTGTCCCTGCACTTCTTGAAAATAAGCCTCAACTAAGGCTCACCACCACCACACCTCGATCTCCCGCTCCTCATTCAACAGTGCATCTGACCGCCGAACGTTACATGTTACGCTTCGCGCTACGCGATCTTTATTTTAAAACTCGTCTACAGGAAAGTCAACAAGACATGCACTACATATCTGTGCGAGTGCGTGCCGAATTGTCCAATCCGATTGTCCCAACGAGACATGAGCTTTGCATCTGCGTGAGTGGGTGCCTAATTGTCTAATCCGATTGACAAAATTGTTTGCAATGTAAATTATTGATGTACACTCACACAAACGCAAAACTCATGTCTCGTTGATTTAACTGTGCCCCATTTGTTATTGGTTCTACGACAGATATGACCTATCTGCTGTATTGTTTAATATGTGGTGTGTGTTATGTAATCGCCCTCAGAACAATAACGGCCCTGTGAACGACACTTGACACCGCTCGACATCCTTTATTTGTTTATATAAACTTATAAAGATTTATGGATAAACAGCGCTCTCAATAATCGAACAATGACGGCACTGTTTGCAATGACGTAATTCCCGCCAGCAGCTCCGAATGACTCGGATTTCAAGGCACTTCGTCTTAGACCTAGCATCGGTCAAGACGTGTATTTTTAGATTAGTTAGTTAGTATTTTAGTTTGTAGTATTTTATAATGTAGACACTTTGTCTTAGACCTAGCATCGGTCAAGACGGGTAGTTTAGATTAGTATTTTAGTTTGTATTATCAAATGTAGAGATACTTCGTTTTAGACCTAGCATCGGTCAAGACGTATATTTTAAGAGTAGCATTTTAGTTAGTAATATTATAAATTGTAATCTTAGTTTAATAAATAAAATCAAAAATTGATTTTTTATTAAATCCTCTGCTGTAGCCGCACATAACTGACTTCAGTTATTATTAGATATTACAAATATTAGATAAGGGATATAGGATAATTTCTTAGGACTAGGACATGGGAATACACTTGAAAGATTCAAGCTACTCACAGTTTCGTCGTTGAATCGAGTTCTGGATTCCTCCTCTGCGCAGCACGCCGTAGATTCTTTATAGCAACAAGATTCGATGTTAGAAACTTTTAGCTATCCTACCGACTGCGCCAGTTATGTGCGGCTACAGCAGAGGATTTAATAAAAAATCAATTTTTGATTTTATTTATTAAACTAAGATTACAATTTATAATATTACTAACTAAAATGCTACTCTAAAAATATACGTCTTGACCGATGCTAGGTCTAAAACGAAGTATCTCTACATTTGATAATACAAACTAAAATACTAATCTAAACTACCCGTCTTGACCGATGCTAGGTCTAAGACAAAGTGTCTACATTATAAAATACTACAAACTAAAATACTAACTAACTAATCTAAAAATACACGTCTTGACCGATGCTAGGTCTAAGACGAAGTGCCTTGAAATCCGAGTCATTCGGAGCTGCTGGCGGGAATTACGTCATTGCAAACAGTGCCGTCATTGTTCGATTATTGAGAGCGCTGTTTATCCATAAATCTTTATAAGTTTATATAAACAAATAAAGGATGTCGAGCGGTGTCAAGTGTCGTTCACAGGGCCGTTATTGTTCTGAGGGCGATTACATAACACCTCCCCCCGAAGATCAGCGGCTATTGAAGACCTTTGTCGAGAAAGACGCTGAAGGTTGATTCTCGTCAGGCTTTCTCCTTGCTGGAATTTAGGCGTAGGTTTCTTCAACATTTTGTTCCTCTTGTTTCCAATCTTTCAGATGGTTCAGATCGTTCAGACGAGTGCACATGCACTGAGTATGGCCACGTAAAATAGGATCGTGGTATGATAAGTATGTGTAGTCTGTACTAGTCTCGAGTTCGATTGGCGACTGCAGTGTAATTCTTATATTGGTTGTATGCAAGTGGTCCAGATTGACGGAATTGAGTTTCCATGATGGATGCGATGATTTGGCAACGACTTCTTCCAAAGCTGGCTTCTCGAGTATAACGTAGGATGGCTTGTAGATTTCGCTCCTCTGTTGCGTAACGATAAATTTCTGGATACAATCTTGGGACGACTGGGTCCGGAAGCTGTGTGTTTTTTCGCAGAGGTATACTTTGCTGTTCTTCGGACATTCTGCCTCTATGAACTTGAAATCTTTCCCGTGAATAGCAAGGAAGGGAAAATGTGGTATAAGGATTTCGTGGTTTCTATTTGATATTATGTATTTATAAATATCATATATTTTAGAGAGAACCACGGGGACTCTGTATACTATGACCATTACATTATTAACGTAGTATGATCCTAACTTAATTATATCATAGTACTCCCTAAGATCAATAATACCTTATCCGTACCGTAATAACTTGATAGTGTGGTAACATGATTAAAATTATGATCAAATTAATATGTGAGCATAAAAAAAAATTTGATAATTTAAAAATCAAAATTATATTTGATGTATCTTATAATTAAGTTTTATATATTTTTCGCTGAATTTTTATTGCTATTAAAATAAAACCATTAATATAACGTTGAACATATTTATAATTAAAAAAAAAGAACGTAAAAGGTCAATAAATAGCGTCAGAAGTTGACTAAAGCTGATATATCGCGATTATAAAGAATCACTTGAAAATGAACAGCGTCTTATTGAGAAAAGTTTACCAAGGGACCAAAACGAAAATGACAACAATATAAATGATGGAGTAAATGTAACAGTATACGATTTGCAAGTTGCTATGCAGGTGCCAAAGGGTCAAGTTTCATTATTTTATTACAAATCAAGAATTAACTGCTTTATTTTTACCATAAGTGACTTGAAGGCAAAGGATGTAATAAGCTATTTTTGGGATAAAACGGAAGGAAAACAGTGCTGCAGAAATAGGTTCATGCATACCTACCTGACTACATATATGCCCCTTATTCTAAAAACATGTAGACAAGGAAATTGACTTAATTTTCTATTCAGATAATTATTGGCAAATAAAAACGTTATTCTAACATCTTACGCTGATCCTATTTTTAAAATGTGCTTGGTGATAGATATTTCACAATAATTTTAAGGACTTAGGTACTTTTAAGATTATATATTCACATTATTGGTATTTAAGATTTTATAGTATTTAATACCTGTGATCTCAACTTTAAGGAATAATGTGCCTTTACCTTGTCTCTCATTATGCTATCGATCTCATCTGAGTGAGCCATTTCTAAATCCTAAACTAAACTCGTCTAGCCTACTAAAACGCTTAGTCAGCGATGTATCTAAACTACTGTGCCTAGATCTCCTTGGGTGGAGAATTTTGGCGACTAAACCTACACGGCACTAAATACGAAATTAACACGAAAATTGACACAAAAGTAAAAAAAAAATGACAAATATTAGATAAGGGATATAGGATAATTTCTTAGGACTAGGACATGGGAATACACTTGAAAGATTCAAGCTACTCACAGTTTCGTCGTTGAATCGAGTTCTGGATTCCTCCTCTGCGCAGCACGCCGTAGATTCTTTATAGCAACAAGATTCGATGTTAGAAACTTTTAGCTATCCTACCGACTGCGCCAGTTATGTGCGGCTACAGCAGAGGATTTAATAAAAAATCAATTTTTGATTTTATTTATTAAACTAAGATTACAATTTATAATATTACTAACTAAAATGCTACTCTAAAAATATACGTCTTGACCGATGCTAGGTCTAAAACGAAGTATCTCTACATTTGATAATACAAACTAAAATACTAATCTAAACTACCCGTCTTGACCGATGCTAGGTCTAAGACAAAGTGTCTACATTATAAAATACTACAAACTAAAATACTAACTAACTAATCTAAAAATACACGTCTTGACCGATGCTAGGTCTAAGACGAAGTGCCTTGAAATCCGAGTCATTCGGAGCTGCTGGCGGGAATTACGTCATTGCAAACAGTGCCGTCATTGTTCGATTATTGAGAGCGCTGTTTATCCATAAATCTTTATAAGTTTATATAAACAAATAAAGGATGTCGAGCGGTGTCAAGTGTCGTTCACAGGGCCGTTATTGTTCTGAGGGCGATTAAATAACATGTGTATTAAAAGACTCAACAACCAAACAAATAACTATATTAATATTAGAATAGATGGCCATAGGGTGGCAAGCACTCCAGCTTGCCAAACCACAGACAATACATCTGCTACTTCAGCTTATTAATTCTTGAACTATGTAAATCAATCAATAACTTTAATTTTTTGTTGAAATTCCTAACATTTTTCTTTATAATTTCACAAAATCCTACATTGTTTAAGTGTTGACTAATGAGTCTCACCGGGCACTGCGTCACCTGCCCACCTGAAAGATCTATTGTGACCGTCCGACATTGTACTAAACTTGTAGTTATTTTAAAATATTACATAAGAAAGTACGTTAATTGACATAGTGAAGCATCTGCACGACATCTTCAAGGTCGCTTACACGACACATGAGTGCATGGATCGTGATAACAAAACATTTTCCCTGTGTGCTTTAAATACTGTGATACACTTCCTCTTTTGTTTACACAGACTTCATTTAACGCTGTCTGATCAGCTACAAATATGTAAATTGAACAACAAAAAATGATAAATCGCCAGAAATCGTCATACATGTTTTACTTTTTATACAACTACAACAATCTTACAACTTACAAAAATCTTACAAACTTAATGCTAAAATCTTACAACGTTGAAAATCGAATTCATATCGAGTTGAACAATATTCTTAACAATTAAGTCACTACTCAATAAATCGTACGACGTGCAATAAAACTCTTTATTGCACACCAAAAACAAAAAAATAACAGACGCTGTAGACAGAAAACTTTAGTGCCCTATGTTTAGTGTCCATGTCCAGCATTGGATACTGAAAGGGCCGGTTGCCTTTTGCTGGTTGTAGACACAAAAATGCACAAAAGGCGGTCTTATCATTTTATTATGCGTCATGAAATTTATGTCATTTCTCGTTATTATCAGATAAATTACCCGATTGCTCTTTGACGTCAATATTGTTTTCTTTTACCACTCAAATTCCTCCATCGCTATGTGAGTTAGGTCACGGAGTCATTACTTTTATGCACAGAATGAAATTTACGTCACGTAAAGAGAAATTACTGCAGCTGCAGCTTAAACAACACCGTGTCTTTTCCAGAGACCTTTACCGTTCTGACGGAGTTTTGAGTCGTAGTTCTTTGTTTTTTTTTTTACCTTTTTTGTGTTAAAAGATCCATTGTGACGTTAAACACGCGAAATAATTATTGAAAGGATTTATCTGTCAGGTATTTAAAGCAATTTAATTTACACTTTCATGTAACATATGAACGTCTTATAAAACTGACAAGCCTACACAACAAATGTTGAATGTTTGGAGTTGGTATTTAATGTGTCAAAATATATATTATGATCATAAATTCTTTGTTGCAAAAGATCAGCCAAATATGCGACCTCAGCTGAAATGACGTTATTTAACCTTTGCTTAAATGGTTTTATAAAGGTTCATAAAACGTTGAGTCGCGGAAATGTATACAGAGATGTCGCAAGATATTTTTTAATGTTACAATAAAATATGACACTATAACGGAAGCGTATCAAGAATGCGTCCTTCTTACAAATTCGCAAAGGTTTTATTTTATTGCATTCTTCGTACTTTTAATATAAGAAGTTGAACAGGTGAGCATGTTGCGAGTCCCGTACTTCCAAATATACATATAATACTTCAGCGTCTGAAAGCTAAGTGTAATTTTAGATTTCACCGAACTGATTGTTGACATTTATTGTACTATTTCTAAACATTTAAAAGATTTTTTTTAAATTCATATAGGTAGTCACGGAGTAGGTACATATCGCGCAGGAGTGCTGTTAGGATCTTTATGTTGCGTTATTATAACTTAATCATTATATTTTATTCGTTTATTCATTACTAATTGTAATTATTAATTATTTAATCGTTTCTTTATTTATAACTTAATCATTACAATTTTATATAATCTGATTTTTATTACTTATTTGGTATCTTCGTTTGTCAACCTGGGTATTACAAGTATCTCGTGACTTCCACCTTGTTTGATTGACGTCAGTCATATTTGTTGCCAAGTGTCAACCCATTAAAGCATTCTAGTGATGAGTCAAGATTTGACGATTTAGCTATGCAGCACGTCTCTACTCTAACTAACAGTGTAAGTTGAGAAAGAGAATAGTTTTAAAATATACTAGGGAGGGAACAGTTGCTGACATTGTTAACTCCGCAACCGCCAACCTTGAGGAAGGCGTCGCTTTGGCTGTGTTGGCCGGCTACGTCTGTACCTGACGCGATCATCTCATTCATACACTAGATGCGTCCACACCGACATATTTCTAGTTCGTTGACGTGAACGACTTCGCTAATTACTTGTTGTCGCCCACTCTTGGCTTCGTGACTGATTCGGCTTCGGATTACTCTTAACCGCTTATCTTCCTTGATACTCGTTGATTGGCATCTGAATTGCCATTATTGTTATTTAGTTTGACCACTTGTGACGCCCGATTGATTTATTACATCGTTACATTGCAAATGTGAATTTACATTAGAACGCTCTAAGTTTTCCTCGACGTGGATTTAATTGACTTCTCTTACATCGAATAGATTTTGTCTAAGAATTGCATTGCATTGTACGGATGACAAATTGTATTTCGTTGTCATCGTTGAGGAAATCTCATCTTTACTTCATGCATGATGAGATTTAAAATAATGCGTACGTATTAAATAGTACGTATTGATGCTTGCTTGCGATTACCCTAACTATATTTATTGACGCTCCCGACGCCTTGCCACTAACTAAACGTCACCGCTTATGTACCTCTTCACCCCGCTGAGAATGCTCTGCTTCGCTAGGCTGTAGCCCAATATAAACGAATATAAAGGCGGTAACATAAACCCAACCACTATTCTACAACTATCGGAACCGGTTTAGCTTGTTATTGCGCCCATAAAATATTGATGTAATATACCAGTAGATAAGAATAGTTACAATAACATTTTGAACTAGATTAGTACACGATAGTATCAATCCTAGTACTATAACGCTTATCTGCTCCAAACATTAGAGAATTTACCCACTAACTACATTAATTCATTTCACATGCTATTTCATTCGTATTTTGGGTCTTTATCTCCGGGTTTTGGAGCAGATAGGTTCGAATCGACCTAGTATGGAGCTCGACGCTAGGGCTGGTGGTGACGTGGTGATGTGTCGGCAGCTTCAGCGGGTTGGCGATGGCGCTCGGCGGCAGCGGCGCTGGGAGTCCGTCGGCGGCGGCAGCTGAGCCTCGGGAGCAGACCGCGACCAACTCTCGTGCGCCCTCTCCGCCACCCTCCGAGAGACAACCACACACAAGGTAGCTCGCTCCTCGAAACGTTTGGCTTCTCTGGCTATGGCTGTTTTTGTACCCTTTGAACTGAAACGCTAGCTTTTCTAATTAAATTAAATCATAATCATTATTTAACGACATCGCTTTAACCTATATTTATAGTTTCTTCAAACCCTATACTTTCTCGTGGCCAATCTCCGTGTAAGGCTAGCGTTTCATCGGTCAATGTAAATATGTCCAGGTGTTGGTGAAATTTTCGTTCTTGTATTTTGTGGGTCGCGGTGACACATTATATTTTTATACTGTGCTACATAGAGCGCCATAAGAAATAGTATGTCTGCATGCTTGCTTGCCTGACTGTTTTTTGTTCGTTATGTTTTGATGGTAGATTTTTTGTCCGACCGTGTTTGTCCTGCGACATATATAATAGTGTTATGTATGTATTTTTTGTCTGAACTTTTTATTATGGCGGTCGATTCTATCAAACAGTTGTTTACGTGTTTTTTTATAGGGATGTATAAGAGCATTGAAATACCTACATCTTTATAACGATCCTAATTACTGGTCTCGAGTTGTCAATAGGATGCAAAGAAGTTCGTGAATTATTCAACAAGGATATCGAGTTTAATGTATCATTTCAAAACGCACAATGTCAATGCCGTCCCTCATTGCCAGATTGTCAATCGGCAACTGAACAAATGACAGCATTTCCCCGAAATAACAACTAATGGCGGTTGTTAACTTCAATAACAACGATCTCCACTTTGAACGACGAACAAACACTAAACAGTACTGAATTCGACCAAACACAGCAGTGATAAATTATTCTACCAATTCCGTTAATCTCTTGGCAATAGGTATTTAATTTGTCAAAACAATTGTAGGCTATTAATAGTTAGCACTTCTGCCTTGAGATGTTTTTAGTACTCTAGTACAAATACCGTAAGAACCACAAGTCTCCTTTGGTGAGTAATGTATAATGTGCAATACGTTAATATTCCCACAATATCCACTAATAGCTATTCGACTCGCTAGAGCATTAAGGTACTCGTGGATTCACTTGTTATCTATTGTGTATTTATATTTTGTAAGTATTTTTGTTAAAATAGTGAATGTAGACTTAGCATCACATAGACTATGTTTTGTCGTAACTTATCTGATATGAGATTCTAAGCTATTCCTTCACTATGCAGTCATAATTTGTTTGGAAATACTTCTTGTACGAATTTCATATAATATGTTCAAAAAGTTGAAGAAGTACGATCGTAAATGACACTAAATCTAATTAATAAACATTCAGCCGGACAACCACCATACATACAATTTACATTCAGAATATAAAACAGCAAATATTATCCGAGATATAATCGCAAAATAAAAGCCTCGTCGGATGCTCCTAATGCCTATAATCTAGCATCACCGAGGCTGCAGAATAACAATCTTACGTCATGCTCTCGGAATAGAATATGGCTGTCAATGGGAAGTTATTGTGGTTTTTTTGTTCGGGTTGTTGACTTGAGCATTTGGATGTCATGGCAAGGAGACGGCCAAACGTGGGCGATGTTACACCGAGCCGAACATATATTATCAGTACCAATAAAGCTACAGATTCATTTCAACGTTTTATCTAATACGAATCTATTTGTATTTATTTCAATAACAACTTAGAGACTAGTTTACACCCTAATTTCAAAGACGAGCACACGTCACCAGGCAGACAGGGTGCACAAAACATAACCATAGAAAAAGGCAAAGAGCCCGTGCTAGAATACGCTATATATTTTAAACATGAGGTTCACTTACAGATTTATGTGTTTTTACATTCAAAAATGTATATGAATGTGAATTCGGTGTTGCTTCATTAATTTCATTATTTAAAGTGGATATTGTTGGGAAGTGTGTGGAGTATATTGCATGCTTAGATGGAGAATTATGGTAGACTGAGCCTCGGTAGCGTACATACGAGTACATGAAATGAGACAGGCAGAGGTGGGCCTGCAAACATTCATCATAGCCACGTTTCCCATTTGTCATTTTAATTTTTATCATTTCTAAGCCTTTGAACCTTTAAAAGCACTGCGACATCGCACACGAAAGAGATGCCAATATTTCAAGTATTTTGAGTTAAAACATAACATGACAGAACTATCGCGCTGGCCGCTGGGACAGATTAACAGACGCGTAAAATAAAACAGCGCGGCAATTGACAAGTACGGACAATTATTACAACTCACACAATGTCCAACAGAACGATATTGCGTAATAAAATACACACACATACAACCCCTTTCATGATGCATATGTTCGTTCGTTTCTACTCTATTTCCACCGTAGACCTATCAAATAGTACCTATTTCCAGCGTATACATGATCACACTGAAAATTTCCGGAACTGGCCACTTACCTAAACAATATTTAAAAAGTAATTACAATATTTGAAAATGGAACTCTTTGGCTGTAGAATAAAGTTTGTTTCATCTAACAGTCGTTTGTTTTTTCATCGTGGCGTTATTTTAAAAATTGCGTGTCTGCATTACGATGGATTTAACTCATGGAAATTTTCGCTGTATGATTTTCTACGATTTTAAGTGTAATTTAACAGCTCAGCAGAGCCTCGCTCGGCTTCAAACTGCTTTTGGCGATGAAGCACCGAGCAAGACGACAATGTAGCTGGTTTGCAGAATTCAAGCGCGGTCGTGTCAATTTCAGTGACGAATTTCGTGAAGGTCCACCGCTGTCAACAACAAAAACATCGATGCTGTGCGCCACGTGATCGAAACAGACAGGCATGTGACCTATAATCACATTCGGGCATCCTTAGGCATAAGCATGAGTCAAATACAATCAATCTTACACAAACATTTGGCTGTGCGAAAGCTGTGCTCACGGTGGATCCCACACAATTTGACTGAGTCTCAAAAAACGGAACGCGTCACTTGGTGCAATGCCATGCTTACCAGATTCAACGAAGTCGCGTCAAATTTGGTGTGGAACATAGTAACAGGTGACGTAACATGGATTTACAGCTACGACCCCGAAAAAAAGCAGCAATCGACCATTTGGGCCTTTCAAGATGAGCTGAACACCACCAAGTGGCGCGTGTACAAAGTGCCGCGAAGCAGATGCTCGCTTCTTTTTTTAGAAAAAACTGGACACGTGGCTACTGTTGCTTTGGAGAATCGTCGTACCGTGAATGCTGATTGGTACACGACCATTTGCTTGCCGGAAGTTATTGACGAACTCCGTAAAAACAACCGTAAACGCCGCATAATCTTGCACCATGACAATGCTCACACGGGCAAACAGACAAACGACTTTTTGAAGGCGAACAACGTAGAACTCATGAGCCCTCCTCCATACAGTCCCGACTTGGCACCTTGTGACTCCTTCCTGTTTCCAAAAATTAAGAACGCGGTCAACTATTTTCATCGCCAGAAAAGGCTGTCGAAGAGTATGAAAAACATGTTTCCGAGATCACCACGAAGGAGTGGAATAAATGTTATGGAAATTGGTTTATTTGTATGAAAAAGTGTATTGACGCTCACGGAGAATATTTTGAGAAACAATAAATTAATTGTTAATCATTCCTTGTAATTTTTTCTTATTCATTCCGGAAACTTTCAGTGTGGCCCTCGTATAAACGTTTGTCAGTTCCTGTACACCTAATAAAATCAGATAAAAGATATATAAACTACAAAAAACTGTTTAAATATATTTATTCTTGAAACACAATAACATATGTATGCGTTCGTATTATTTGCCGCCAAACAAACAAAAACCGAAACGCAAAACACGGATAAAATAGTCTATCTCGCTTTCTCATGTGACTAAGGCCGATTTTGCATTTCTTTCTAATAATCATAATTATTAAACAGATTTAGTGTTGATTCTTTATTTAAGCTTGCATATATAGTATAATTTGACTTTTGAAAATTGAGTTTTAAATAAAAACAATAATATGATATTCACATCCGATAGTTGCAAAAAGGAAACTTATATGTTGTTAGATTAGAAATAAATCGTTATCTAATCATTTTAGTTACTACTCAATAAATCATTAAACTAAGTAAAAAAAATTCTATCTTTTTTTCACATTACTTGTTTTTTATTATTATTTTTATGTTATCATTTAATATATAAAGTATGTAGCTAATAGACTACAAGAAATAGGAGACAGTCGATTAGTGGAAGTAGTTACTTAAACTAAATGATTCTAAATTATTTATTATTATTATTATTAATTCGGTATTTCTTAAAATCATTTTTGTACATTAGGTACAGTTTAGTGTAAATGTGCCTGCAACTCTGGAATCATCTTGACTAATGACCAAATGATACGTCTTGATTTAAAATGGTACGTGCGTTTAGTTTATAGTATTCGATATTAGAGGGTCTACACTTATTTTTTAAACATCCGATTGTTTACGAAAGTTATAACTCGTGTTTTTAAACCATTATTTAGTGGACTGGTGAAGTTAGGGGTGGACTTTCGCTTGCAATTACGAAGGTGTTCGGACCGTAAGCTACCACACAAGCCCAATGTAAATTAGTGACTTACTTATAATATATCGGTCGTGTGGTGACAGCCGGCGTTTGAATAGCATCACCCCATTTCTTCCCGTGGGTTTCGTAAAAGGCGACTATGCCGCTACCACAAGCCCTGGGGAACTACACCGCCTCTAAAAGAGTTGACTCGCCAACTCGCTTGGCCAGCTTGTCCATCGTGCACAAGATAACGTACATGAGGAGGCCCATGCCCACCAGTGGATGATAAAAGAGTTGTTGATTATTATAAAGATAATTATTATAAGTACGCCAAAATTGTTGTAATTCTCAGACACACAATTTCTTCAATATGTTCTCCTTCAACTCCGTCCGGCCCATAATTGGAAAATTATTATTTAAATAGAAATTCACTATTAAGGATTGGGGTTTGAACTCATAACCTCATAAAATTAAGTATAAATAAAAGAAATATTAGTGTTCATTAAAGATTAGTAAAGAAAAGACTAAGCTGTTAAATAAAGACCCTCAAAAGATTTTAATCAATATCATTTTATAACTAGTACAGTGTACATCCCTATATGTTTTATTAACAACACAATAAAGTGCTCGCTTAACAGGGCAAGGACAACACGGCTTATGAAAGCTTATTGTAATTATGCCTTGTTAAAATCTATGGCAGCTTCAGTCAAAATAAAAATGCAGAAATGAGATTAGGAATAATTATCAACACTAAAATTGTTTTAAAATCTCTTCGCTTCGATATGGTTAAAAATTAAACATCGTTCCCATAATTTAAAGAACGATATCCCGATAAATTCGTGAATAATTATCACCAGAATTCACACAACCGTCTCTCTACAGGTCTGGTCGTCCGGTTGACATACAGTTGATTACGCACAAAATGTACAATAATAGAGCTTTATAAACAGAACCATTACATTGTTATTGGTACGTTAACTTAGTTAAAATTCCACTTCATTCCATATATTTGTAGTGTTAAAATAGCGTCATTCGTTCTGATCTGTAAACAACGTCCTGTTACCAGGCCTGATTCACTTTGCACTTGCCTACAGAGATCGACTACGCCGGTAGGGCCTTGTTTCTAGAAATTAAATTAATTTGCTTTATCAAGAACGCGGTGGAAATAGCCATCATAAACAATCACTTGTAACGACAGACCAAAGGTGAGGACGATGTTTGTTTATAAAATGCTAATCGGAGAAAGAAACGTTAATATTTAATTGACTGTACATCCCAACATAACATTTAAACTTCACTAAAGTGAACAATTATGAAGCGGCAGTAATTGCGCTCTGAGAGCTCTTCGCGACAGCTGCGTACGCGCATATAAACGTTTGCGTGAAGAACGCGTAAGCGGTTTAATTAGGGTTTAAAGCGAAGTGGGGAGGATTTTAAATGGAGGGAGTTTACCCGTATGGTAATTACTACTTCGGACCCTAGCGTGTTTTCCTTTCCATATTTTTTGAATAATCAGATGTACAATATACATACAGTATAATTCTGGATGCTGTCAAATATTATTCTTTAAAGACTAATTTTCTTATATTTCCTTTTTGATACAAAAAAGTTGTTAAACAATAGAGAAAATAGATACATAGCTAGAAAAAAAAAATGACCTTGTGGTAAGTGGATACTGCCGTAAAATCACCAGTTAAGGGCCAACATACTATTTACCGTCGCTGAAGTCACATTTTCATGCAAAATTGACCCTAACTCCTATGATATTTAAAACAATTGTTAAACAAAGTATCTTTCGGAAGGCCTAATTAGTACGCAAGTTCTGCAATTTGCCGTCGTCGGTCGCGAAGAGGCTCGTAGTGATCCGTTATGCGGTGCCTAGTAACCGGGTTCGATGGCCGACGAAAGCTTCGGTCTCAAAGCAGCGACCTCATAGATTCGCCATTTGCAATTCTTCATTTAATATTTGGAGTTTGTCAATCAATCGGCACAAAGATTGGTACTTTTATTATGTCTACCTATCACATTTGAGGTCAAATGGCCCCGAAACCTACAAATATAAAGGCCGCAAATGGACTAAAATTATTACAAGTTTATTTTATGAAAGTAGCTTATCATTTGCGCGAAAATGTTATCACGCACCTCTTTTATTTATTCTCCTTTTACTAGCGATCTAAAAACATTACTACCATACTAAAAACATTACTACCATACTCATGCAAATGTGTTGCGTGAGGCATTTTACATTCATACTTCTATTTCTCAATTTAAATTCGTGCACACGCATATGACGCAAATATAAGATACGAGAACATGCGGTCACGCATTTTATGCTCTAAATATTTTAAGGTGCCTAATCGATATGGCAGCACTCTTCTTTATATGCGGAAGATACTCTCGTTGTCCTATTCCTAGAACATTTATTCGATATTGTTTTATTGCATGTAACGATCAACGATTCGAACAAAGTGGACACCTTAACACAATCGTTTCAGTCTTTAGCACCACTTAGATACGCCATCATAGTAACAAATGGATAGATGTCACCTAATACGCGCTGTGTATGAATGGGAACATTCTAGAAAACGGTTTTTCATATGTAATAATGTACGTTTCTGTACCTTGTCCCTGGCCTTGTCCTTAGCAACTAGTCAATGCTCATCTCAGGTTGCTTTAACCACTAGGATGCATCCGAGCATCCAGCCGTGCAAGGACTCCTGATGTCACACAATAATCTTTACGGTGTTCAACGAAATGTATACCTTACACAACACTCATAGAGTTGAAGTTACCCTGGTATCTATCGTGTTTCTAGAAATTTCGAATTATCCGTGTATGCGATGTGGTTACCCTTTATTGTTGACTGATGTTCCTTTCAAGTTTCCACATTATAGCTGTATGAAGTGCGGAGTTCGCACGCAATAAAACTTAATCACATTTTCTAAACTTGATGGATCGAATTCATAACACCTAACCTATATATTTATAACGGATACGAGTATGTATTATGTTAATGATTGCATGACAAATACACAATCTGCTTTGACGACACTGCAGACAATACACAATCTGCTCTCTATAAGGTCCTAAAAATACTGCTTCAAGTAGAACTCGAAATAACCTCCGACTGTATAAAATAACAAAGCTATTATTTCTCACTTGTCCAGTACCTATGTGTAAAAAGAATGTCATTTTTAGCTAATTGTTTCCAAAGATGTTAATATGTTTTGTTTTCAAAAAACACGTTCGGAATTGCTCAGGCGCCGCTCGTGGTGACGGTGACACGAGCCTGTGGGCGACAACGTCACTCAGGCATGACCACATGCACCTACTATCTCATAGGTTACACAACTAATTCGCTAGTAGATTAACGTAACGACCATTGACATAGTATTGGTAATTTCTTGTCTAGAGTTGAAGCGAATAATTTTGTTATATATTGAAAGCAGGATAAAAACTAAAACATTAATTGTTTGGAGGCTGATTTTTAGTTTATAGATGTACAAGCTACAATATTGAATTTAACAGCTTATTAATTTTGTTTTTATAAACTGTAATTAATGTCCCTTCTGTTATGTTTAAATAAATAAATATCATACAGTAAAGTCCGAGTCTGATTACGGCGCGCGCCGCTAATATTGAATTGAATTTGAAAGAATAATATTATAGCTTATTAATAATAATATAATATTAAAGTAACCTCAAATCACAATTTTAGTCTACTTTCCTGCGAGATTCATATTGTTTTCTAGGTTTTAAATTTCTTTGTCACAGACTTAAGTATCAAAAATATTCTCCTCTCATTTTTCGCTTTATTAATTAAAATACAAAAAGAATTCATTCGAAATGACCACTACGAAAATACGATTACAATGGAATCACATAAACTTATTTCTAGAATTTCAGCATTTCGATTTATTTCAATAGTAAAACGTACCACCTGTGTGTACGGATCCTGTCGCTAAAATAAAAGAACCAGTTTAAAGCAGTTTCATTCTCAATTGCTTTATTGATTCTTGCCAGTAATGAAGTTTAATGGCTAAAGTACAGTCGACAGCACGTCAAACCGCCTACCCCTTCCTACTATTGGGTTATAGATCAAGCTTAAATTTTAACTTGACCTTGGTCCAACCGCACTTACCGCAATATCCCAGATGGATATGCGGTTTATTTTGTGAACTTGGCCTATATTTCAAGACGGTTTCCGGTTTTAACTGTCGGCAGCCTTGATGTGTTTATCCGTCTTAAAGGTCAGATATTTCGATATGTAAACATTTACCTTCTCTGTAAGTGGATTATTAATCACTGTACAATTAAACGATTTGACGTCATTAGTGAATCGCGAGAAAGTTTGTTTATGAAACGATAGGTATTGAAAAACATGTGGCTTGCGTAGGTTTAACGCTACATTTTTAAATCTCGACGGATAAAAATAAAATGTTCATGAAATTTCTAATTCTGATAGGAATGTTGCTATTTTAAAATACAGTGAGTAATTTAAAATCATCGTTTGTGATTCTGATTACAAAAATGTGGAGTACTGGAATATCGTTCTTAAAATAATTAAAATATTATTGTGATCATTGATTTTGCTAGATCAAATGATTATGGTTCAATTGTTTTTTAATCTTCACTTAAGGACTTAACGTCAACACCATTTATAACATCATCTGAGCAGGACCTTAACGTCGGTATCAACTTATTGACTGGTTAAGATTTTCTTACTTAAAATTTTATTATCCCAAGATTCTGTTAACATATAAATATGCTCTAACAACATCTAATCTTAAAGATAAAATAATAAAAAACTGTGATGTTTTTCAAGATTTCACTCCAGTCTCAATATCTGGCGAACTAACTAAAACTAACACTAAGATCCCATTTCTTTACTAACAAATTTATTAATTAAGTTTGTAAATACACTTTAGGTTTCAACTTGTCAATAAAACTGCAAATAATTAGTGGGTAATGTCTGTTTCCGAAGTAATTACCGATCATGCTAAATTACCGGCAATCAGAATGCTAGCACCTGCAGATACAGTGCAAAGTCGTCCTGTCGACCTTGCTTGCCTGATGATCTCGGCAAAATGTACCACCCCACGTGGCTTCATCTAAAACACTTCTACAACAACACTTCTGAAACTTCGCTTTAACAGTCGAGCGCGTCTGCCCCAACTAGAGGACAAAAGAGAACAATTGACGGTCAGAAGTCATATAGCTTGGCAGGTTAATCTTAAAACTACTAAAATGAGTCAAATTAAAAAGCTCGCAAATGCTGATAATGTGCATAGTTGTCGCGGCCTTGCCCTGCTAATAGATAGGTGTAACAGTGACACCAGTAAGTTCCTCGAAAATGTGCTGCGCCGCGTGGTTTGATCTTACAAACTATTAAAATGACGCTTTTAATGTTCGTGTTGAAATGTTGGTAATAAGAAACATAATTATATCGAACTTTGAAGAATTTTAACAAATGAGAATAACAATTAGAGAATCAGTCAAAATTAACCCATTAGTATTACTTTCTTTGATGCAACATAGTCCGAGACCTTGGAATACCTGCTATAAGAAGTATCATCTGAAAATTCAGAGTAAATATAATAATAAACGAAAACAATTGCACTATACTGTGAACGTGGTTATATTTGATATAACTGAATTATGATATGGGTAATGATGATGAGGCTGCCTAAAATTACTTAAATAAAACAAGTTTAAAATTAATTTTCAAAGACAGACAAAAATTAATGGTCGCTTTTGAAATTTGTTTGGTTCAATTGATTCAATTTACGTATTTACCAATTAAATTAAGTTCTCTATCTAACGGTACCAATTAATTTGACTGTCTTGTGATTCATGTATTATTTGTTTACTTCAAGTTTTCCTTTTAAGGTACGAAATTACGTATTATTGACCTAAGCCTCAAACAGTTACCTGTTGTCAATTGTAATAATCGTATAATAATAGATAATTAAACCATTTTGTTAGTTCTAATGTAGAAGGTTAGAAACGTTTTTAGTATTACGAGCAACATACATTTGTTTATGAGTGATGTAAGTCATAGGTGGCAACTGAAAGTTTGTTTTAGGGAAGTCGATCCATATAATCCCTGTTTTACAAACTAATGTGAGAACTCGATAGACTTTAGCGTTTAACTTTCATTAAACATCTTTGTATCGCAGTACAGAACAACTCTCTATTCTATCAGAGCAAACGAGCGATAAGAGAAGCCCCATGACATATGTGTACCATTGATAGCACTTCAAGTTACGCATAACTCTATAATATTTTGTGCAGTTACATTAAGGTGTATAGCTCGGAGGCTTCGTGAAAGTATACCGAGCGTATTTATGCTAATTATGCAAGCGTATTTCGTTATTTAACTAGATCTTTAATTACAACCTGTTTATTATCCTAGAGATTTGTTCTCGAACTTCATTGAAAGTTCAATGTTCAAAGTGTCATTTTAGAGCTGCTACTGAAATGGGAGCATGACACACGGCCAGTGCCAAACTCACGTGTGCCAGTTGCCAAATGTTCGCTTGTTCGTAACATTTCTGTGTAGACACCATGTAGACTATTGTAGAGAATATTAATAACGATTAGTACTTTGCTGATAACCGCCATGTTTAAGTTATTGTTATGTAGTTCTTATAAAACATGTATTGGCTTATTACAGTCTTGTTCGATATCCAGAAGAAACTTAAGCGATGTTATAATGTCTTTGGCACGTACTTCATGTAGAATTACTTCTATCTCCCTGTCTAATTATCACTCATCATTATCTTGAGGAAATGGTCACGTAACCATTGTTTAAACTCAACATTGGATGATTGATTAGATTAGTGACAATGCAGTTGTGATATTGATCCAATCTTACATTTTATTTTCTGTTAACAAACTGCCATGAGGTAAACAAACAATATATGTATGTACTATGGTAATTAATGTGACACCAGCATTTTTTTAACAACCATTGGACTCACATATTCGGCTGATACTTGTATCAATAAGAAAAGCTTCAAGCATTAATTCGTGGATAAAGCTAACGTTGATTTTAATATTATTGTGAAACGCGTACTTTCATTTTAATAAAATTGTTTCTTTAAATTTGTTCAGATATTTTAATTACTATTGCAAAATTATTGGTTTTCCTAAACAAACAATAATTAATGTTTGTTTAGGAAACGCTCAATAAACAGCATTTCTCTGAAAAGTACTTAAAGCTAATTGCTAACTTCACTCACAGTCATGAATTGAGATTGGCGGCCACGGTACAGTCCGCATACGAGTATATCATCATAACATTGATACAAGCCTGTTGGGATCTACCGTATGTACGCGGTATCATTATTCATCATTCAACATTTTAAAGTGACGTATGTTCACACTGACCTGTGCAATTATAATAAAAGTGACTTAATGTTCAGATGTTTAGATTACTAGTTTAGATGACTCGCAACGTTTAGTAGGCGGTGGAAACCTACCTAATGAAATTGCAATTATAACAACCCATATTCATGAAAACATATAGCCTTCTCAAATTAAATCCCGTATCAAAAGGTTAAGAGTAGGTATGCGATTCTGAAGACAGTAAAAATCACTCCAATGGAACTTTGATAAAAATCGTTAGACTAGAAATAACCATAACCATATCAAGGTGCTCGAACATAAGACTCGTACAGGTTGAGTCTTGTCAGCAAAATAGTACACTATGATAACAGTACTAGATCCATGTACTACCCATCGAAGTATGTCTATAGACTGAGACGCGCATATAAAATGATATCGGTTACCGTTATGATCTGTCAGTGGGTTCATATCTGATGGACGGTGTTGCCGCTGTAACGGGCCTGGCAACATACGAGTACAATGCCGTTGCCTAAGGGTGTTACAGTTATGTGAATATATATGCCTCCCCTTGGTGTCTAGCAACTGAATTGCTGTCTCACTCATATTAGGTTTATTTGTAAAAATAAATTAATAGTTTAATTTATTGGTCACTAGCACTTCGTTCGCGTGATCTTCAAGTAATAATTCAGAAACTTTCGCGGCCGTGCGCACAACAACTCACCAAAGTTTCATCGCAATCTGATGAATTGTATAGGAACCCATACGGGACAAACAAAGAAACAGTAATTTTTTATATATAGATAAATTCGAACGGAAGGGGGGGGGGGGGGTTCTAGAACGTTCTCTGTGGCGTTAGAAAAATGAGGCCTATATCCAACAGTGGGCATACGAGAAAAGAATGATGATGATAAATGGAAAACTTTTAGAAATTGATTGAATAGTTTTTCTCTTAAATACAATAGTTTTTTAAGACATAGTTAGATGATTTTTCTTAATCCTATTAGAAACCTCAAGTCAGCCAAAGACAACGTAGACGTAAGATATTCGCTCTTTATACAGACGATACAAGTGAGTTATAAAACAATTATTTAGTGAATTATAAATTATATACCACACGTGGGACAATATTTATATTGGCCCACATGTTTACATGTTGAAGTTTGAATAAACAAATTTGTTTATTGAAACCTAAAGTAAGAAGTTGATCTCAGTAATTAAAGGTTATAAATATACTAAACACTGCAATTTTACATGTAAATAGCGTTGTTTTCTAATTGGTTGTGTAGCAGCGACTTGGCCATAAACCAGGTATAATATTAAACTAATGGCTAATCTATAACTGGAACTAAACATTAAGTTAATTGCAAATGATTTGCAACATTATACTCTAGATTTATTTCATTTCGATTAATAGAAGATATCGAGTGCAATTACGGTGCAACGGAGGAGGAAGTAGGAACAGCGTTTGATAAAGAAGTCATTGAATGGGAGAACTGATTCAGCAATACGTTTTTCCAAAATAATGCTCCGATATTACGTCGGTGTTCCGCTCCAAATGAGACTTTGGAAAGAGCTGTTCCGAATATACAGATTGAATGGAATGTTGCAAAAGATGAATACGATTCTGAAGTATTATAGACGTTCACTTGAACGAGTTAACGATCTGGGCCAAACGAAATGGGTTTATGTCACTCCAATATCCAAAAGACATTCTAATTGTCACCAAAGGAATCTGGAACTTTTTAAACGTAGAGTTAATGTACTTAAGATCATTTTTAAACGTAAAATCATAGGCCTTGTCGGACCGATTAGGAAAATCAAAACAGTCGCCACTGCACTAAATATTAAAAATAAAAAAGAATCAAAAAAGATAAATATTTAAGGACGAAATTTAAGGAGCACAAAAATTTCCTTTACCAAAACATAAACTTATATTGAACTTCAACATGAACATGACAAATAACGTTATATTTGTTCTTGGACATCATTGGACTTGTTCGTTACGAAGTGAATTCAAACATATTAGTTATACGCAATCTATTTTGCTGTGGCATCTTTATGTCTGTATAGGAGATGATACGCACGTGAAAATCTTTGAGCAACTTGATATAGATGAGACGTAGCATATGCGGTCCATTTGTAAAGCAGTAATAAATCTACCTGGACTGCTCTAAGAGTGAATACAATTATACTTAGATCGTTAACTACGGATAATTGTATTGTTTTATACAACGTTCCAAGGCAATTTACATGGTAATAGCCACACTTAAATGTCACTTCCTGGTGGATGATTGTTGATATAATTAAAGTTCCTATCAGCAATAAATATGTATATTGATCCAAGCAGTGACCTTATAAACTTTACATCCATCGCGACATATTAAAAACCTGAACATAATTAAGATAAACATCATTTTATAGGTAACCCATTACAAAACAAGCAAAGAAACTTTTATTATAGGCCAGAATGGACGGCCTTATGAAGACTGTTTACAAACTTTTGGGTTACATGTAAACTACTTAGCATAAAGGATTGTTGATTAACAATTAAATAAAATTAATTGTTAATTGTGATAAAATTTACTGGCATACTCGTATTTATCCTAGAGTACTCAAATAAAAAACATTAGCAATGTCTCAATGATACAACGCTATTGACTCTCAAAGCCCCTTAACAATAATATTGCTATGTAGTAAATGGGGATGCTCCCACATGTTCCTTTATAATCTATGTTTATTATAAAATCGTACAAGAGTTGTGTCTGTACATAAATGTTTAAGAAAACATTACATAGTAAAGTACATGTGATACAGAGACCAGAGGAGCATTTTTTGTATTTTTACGCAATAAATCATATCACGCAACATCTACGGGACAGATTTTAGTGAATAATTATATCTTATATACCAGGTTAACATTCCCACGGGAATCACTGAAGTTCACGCGAACGAAGTCTCTGGCACCGCTAGTAAATAATGCGATAATACTGTGTGATTAAAATCTACATTTGCACATGAAGTAGTTAAGTATGCAAATCGGTAAGCGTCTGTCTAATCACAAAGACAAACTGACCACAGCCTGCGCCCGCGCACGTCCATACAGCGTGATCCGAGCGTCTCTAATTGCACACACACTGATACACTGATATTTGTGTTGACTGCGTCAACAATTTACACACCGACATCATTAGCATTAAAATGATTTTCATTGGTTTACGCAAATCTCGAAAGATTACGGAATGCAAGTCTACACAGATGACTTCTTATCGTGAGATTTCTACATCGACATTAACTTTTCTTCTAGTATGGGGTGTGTTAATAAGAGGCTATCATATGAGTACTTATTCTCGACTGATATTCGTAAGGTCCGTCGTTTTACGAATTCGTTTTCATAACGTCACCTCACCTCACGGCTCACCACTGAGATTTTTCGTAAGTTCGTTTTTTATTACTAGAGCTATGATAGTCTAGGGCACTAGGGGTATATATTCTCAACTCATTCGTGAAATCGGTGAGTTCAAATTCTCCGCATGCACTACTGAAATTCTGAGTACTAATTTTTAAAATTATCCCTACCTCGGGGTGTATCCACTAAACTGCATTGGGGCACGCGTGGTGGATTATGCTCTGAAACCTCCTAGTGATTTGCTAGGGGAGGTAGGCGTGGACGTAATAGGAAAACATCGCAAGGAAACCCGCGTGTCCTGGAACTAAAAATATATCTATGACTAATATCCACCAGTTTGACATGTGTAACATCCAACAATTCATACGTGATTACATATTAGTATTAGTCATATTAGTGATTACAAAGTAGGTATGACCCGTGGAAGCCTGTGCCCTTGAATGCATACGAAGCTTTCTCCATCAATATCTGTAGTATTCCTATTTTTTACATTAGTAGTTAACGGTAGCCTTTGCAAAAAACACATTAATATTTTTCTAAATTGAAAGAAAGAAAATAATTTTATTGACGACAACAATATTGAAACATGAAACAACAATGTTAAAATTAACGTTAACATTTTTCGTGTTGCAAAAATTGACAGAATTAAGTTATTCATTTATTTATTTGTGAACATGAATCAAGGCAAAAATAAGTAACTCAAAAAGATATACCAAACTTTTCCAATAACAGATTTTACTATGTAGTTATTACTTATTAAGTTTATTACACATATTACTTTTAAAATTTAGGGAAGGTGTACGCGAGTTCTGACGCAAGACTCAGTGTTGCAGTGTCCGTGTGTGTGAAGAAGTATTACAGAAGTATATCTAACAATATTAGGTAAAAAGTTAGGAGGACGCCCTTCGCTAAACAGTAGAACATGAAGCCAAGCTACGAATATAATGAATGGAATGCTAAATGCTAATGCTAAAATGAAGCACTTATTTCCTTTCGCACTGTTTGCGATCATTTAAAACACACTGAATTGTCAATTTTTAATACCTGAATAAGTAAGTGATTCCTCACAGTCTGGCAAGTCACCGATGTCACCGGTCCTCCAACACAAACAGTTCGTGATTCAGTATCATTATTCTAGATAAGTTATTGTTTGTTACATCCACTTTTGGGAGGCAACTGCTCTTTATGAAATACGCATCTTTGATGTAAAATAGACCCGATTTAATTAAAACTTCACGACTCTTTCATGTTAAGAAGATGTCATAAACATTTTTACAAACGGCTGGACTTTCGTAGGCTCACAAAAGAGACGTTTGACTAATTAATCATAATCGTATTTTCTTGCTGTTTATATTTTACCTCTGGAAAAATTCTAGCCATTTTAACTACTGTAAATACACCTGTACTAACTGTACACTGTACACCTACAAAAGTATAACATTATATGTTTACAGTAATTGATAGTAACATTATATTAAGCATTGTTAAACTTTATCTTTTTGTAATGTGTAACTTTTTGTATTATAGTATCTAAATAATGGTTATGGTTAAGGAAACTGTTTATGGTACAATTAGTGTTAATGTAATTCAAAACGTTTAACGTTCCTAACAACATCCATCATTTCTTTTTCAGGTAAGGCAATGTCTTCCAAACGAGTGACATCTTTTTCACGGAGAAGGTACGTTAAAAGTAATCTATCACAAATCACGCTCGCACCTCACTTCCTGACGCAGAGTCGTCCCGGCCGATGTGCCACATTACCGTAACGATGTTACGGCCAAACAACGTCAATAACAATTGTCTCTTTCACGTAGAATTTGTCCACACTCTCGACGCTTTAAATACACGAACCTGTACTCAACGAGGTGGACAAACATTCGGTCATCCAACCCGAAGGTGGTTACTTAATGCTCGACGAATTAGTCACTCTCTACACCAAATATTTGCTTAATACTTACCGCGTGACGCGATCGCAAGTTTACGCTAAAGCATGAGTTGATGTTTTGGGGTAAATTTATGGTTTTGTGCAGTTAGTCATCGATGTTAAAAATTAAGTCATATTAGTGTTAAGAAAGCCGACCCTAAATTCTAGAAACTAGTCTCTAGGAATCACGTATTAACGTAAGGTGATGCTACATTGAATAAATTAAAATGTTATAATCTGCCATTTAGAGTTCAGAAAGGTTAGTGAAAGGGAAGTGGCCCAATGGAATATACAGGGTTAGAATTGACTTTCAGATCTGAAATAGATTGTTTACGCCAACTCTGGGCACTCTGCCAACGGTCACCTGAAGCAGTACGGTGATGTTTTGGCACATTATTAAATTTTTATCAAGCCGTCTGTTTTTTGCTTGGCAAACAATCCGTAATTTCTGTGTATTTTACTTACTGTACCTATTATAATTTTGTTGTTCTTTCTCTATTGTGACTCGCTCAAAATTATATTATCGGGTAATATGGGAATAAGACTAAATAATAATAATTCCTATTATTATTAAGTCTTTAATAAATAGTACACGTGTACAAATTCTTTGAAGTCAAAATAAAACAATATTTACAACATCAGAGCCTAGACAACATTCAACTGTACAAGTTCACCCATCCGATGAAGTTAACGACCCGCGACAATAGACGATTGTGATGTTATCACAATCCAGTTACTTCATTACCGGCAGCTATCTTGCATCGTAACGTGACGATCGATTGGTATCGATAACATGATTATGCGCCGATTATTGTGAATCATTTATATTGTTTCGAAAATCGTGCCATGAATGTCCCTCTGACATTGATGACATTTAGTTAGTGGTATTTGTTGTGAATTATTAAATGAATTATTGAATTATTTATCTTTTCTGTTACCCTTTCTTCTGTTCTTAAGAATAGGAAAGCAAAGGTTTTATTTTATCATGTTTACTAGAATGGTTCACTATTTTAGCCGAGCGGCTGGTGTTCGTTTAGCGTATTTAACACACCACTGGGCTGACCCCATTTAGAGTAGAGGCGAGGCTCTAGCTATGGCCAAAGCTTTTGACCCTTTTGTCGTAGCACCTCGCTTCAAAGCATACCCCTTAAGATCTTGGAGAGTATTGGGATCCTTGGTGTCTACATTTCCAGCAAAGTCGAATTTAGGGGTAATCTGGAAAATAAAGCCCAAATGGCCTCCACAAAGCTCGGTGTGCTGAACAGAGCGAAGCGGTATTTCACCCATGGGCAACTCTAATGCTCTACAAAGCTCTAATTAGGCCCCATATGGAGTACTGCTCATATGTCGGCGATCCCACTCTCACGGGCGGTTTAGAACCCCTCAGCATTCGGAGAGACGTTGCTCTCTCTGTGTCTTCTACCTTCTGTACAATGGGGAATGCTCTGAAGAATTGTTCAATATAATTCCCACCTCGGGTTTCCACAACCGCACGTCACAGAAGTGCGTTCCATCAGCATTTCTTCGATATGGAGGTGTCGCTTACTGTTCAGTGAAAAATCATTTTATACCGCGGACCCGTAGGCTGTGGGACGAACTGCCTCAAGAGGTCTTTCCATTAAGCTACGATATGGGGTTCTTCAAGAAAGCTGAGAATAGGATTTTGTAAGGTCAGCGGCGCCACCCGCATACCTCCTGGTGTTACAGGTATACCGATAGCTCGTCCGCCTACTTCACCGAAAAAAGAAACTTCTAAACAGAACGTGACGTGAAGCAATTTTTATGTAAATATACATGCGAATCCTTCTTTTAAACTTACAGAGCTCTCTGTAAACATTATATAATACCTTGATCTGATTACGCCCTTTTTTCACTTATATTAATGAAAATATCGATTTTTTCTGCTATACGTTTAGGTTATCAGGAAACACACAATCATTCTTAAGAACATTTACAGCATAGCATTACCTTGTCCAGTTCACTAATTTTTTCTTAATTTTTATTTTTTGTTTTATAGTAAATCAATTCAATTAACTGAAAACAAAGGTTAATGTCCCACAAAATTACTAAGTTACTCGTATTCGAGGCATTAAATTGAATTCTATTTTGACACAAAAATATACTAAAGTTGATAAATTTGTCTTTTGACCTTTATCAATTTACGTTTAATGTCCTCGTGCAAAAATATTTACAAGTTAAACAAGTAAATAATACAGAAGGGATGCCATCGGTCACGGTCCATCTTGCGCCTGATGCTCCTCGATAACCTCCGGTAGTCGGTAAGGGGGTCACACTCCTCGCGCGATAAACCTTACGGCAGCCATCTTGACTACTTAATTTATCGATAACTGACTACCATTAGAATTAACGCGAGTCACGTTTTGTACTGATATCGATTGTGTAAAATTATTTCAATATTAAACGATTACGAAAATGATCCACGTTTTCTGGGAATACTGAAATAGTTATAATATTCATATGTGGTTTGATATTATGTTTTACATTAGTGATATATAAATTATCTATGCATATTATTATGAGGTACGATGCTGAAACATGGCCTCTGACGGTGCGCCTGATCCACTACCTCAAGGTCACTCAACGAGCTATGGAGAGAGCTATGCTTGGAATTTACTTGCGAGATAAGATCCGAAACGAAGAGATTCGCCAAAGAACTGAACTCGCCGACATAGCTCACAGAATCAGCATGTTGAAGTGACAGTTGGCAGGTCATATTTGCCACAGGACCGATTACCGTTAGGGTAGACGAGTCCTCGAATGGTAGCTACGTACTGGGAACGACCTGAAGAAGTTCGCCGGTGTTGGTTGGATGAGAAAAGCGAAGGATATTTTTTTTACAGGAAATGGCGGCAGTCAATCATATAGTCCACCCGGTGGTATACTGGATACTGTCACCCATGGACATCCTCGATACATGCCAACTTCCGTCCAGAATGGCAATCGTTGGCACGCCCCCGGATGTGCTGCCTTACCTTTCGAGGTGAAGGAATGGACTTGGAGAAAGTATGTGGAAATTGGGAAGAGATAGAATAGAATAAAGGGATATCCAGCACTGGAGAGACAGCAGATGGTATTGTATTGTACTATTATTATTTTATTTTAAAATTTCATCGATATATAAAGTTAATTCTATTATACTTGTCTATTTAGACTTATTCTCGAATACCTGCCAAGCTGATGATCAGTTTTACTTAGAATTTACAAGTAACGTCTTACCTGAATTTATAATTCATATCCAAAACGAATTTTTATATGAAAAGAAGCAGACGGATATGCGGCTCACATGGTGGGAACTGGTTATCGCCGTCCCTGGAATACCAGGAGGGATGCGGACACACTGCCGACCGTTAGCTGCAGAGAACCAAAATATCGACAGGACATTCTAGGAGACATGACTCTCTACTTTCTACTAGCCATGCTATGCTATCTCGTTATTTTACTCGATTACACTACCTTAATAGGAAATTTGTACAAGGGTCACTAGATACGCATGTGACATCGACTCAAAGCATAGTCGAGTCATCTTGACTATCACCTTGTAAAATACCAGCCAACCGGATACGCCGTGAACACGGGTCTTAGGTCACCTAACATAGTATGCCGTATTGACGTCAACTCCGATAACTTTCTACACGAATGTTGACTTGAACCGCGTTAACGTTAATTCTCTTTAGGTAGGTACGATAAGTTTATCTTAATTAACATATGTACATGTTATCAATAGACACATGTGCGTCTCGTAGCTAAATATTTGCGTTCACGGCATATTTATTCGCTATATCGCGCTAATGAGTTTGCCCTCGCGTCCGTCCACATCGCTATCGCCGAGCAACGATAACCCACATCTTAACCGTGAGTTTACACTTCATCGACCCTAATTGACTAAGTACGGTTACGTAAAGGAATATTGCTGCCCACGTCTTGTTGTCAGCTCAAATTCACAACAAAACACTCATTACAGTGTGTTATTTATTGCCTCATAGATTGCTGTCCGAGTCTGTTTTGCAAGTTGTTTTGCTATGGATCGACTTTCAAGGATAGTCGTGCTGTGAAAAATTATCCAACATCAAAAATATCCAACCTGCTCAACGTTTTACAAGCCCTTTTGGTTGCTAACAAATCTGTTTACATCTTTAAACGTTTGTTCTTGTTGTGTAGCTGACGATAATTGACTGCGCCCTTCTATTGTTAGCATAGTGACCTAATATATTGTACTTTTGGCAACTAGTCTTTGAGTACAAGGATCGTTCTCGTTTTTGTTTTCTTCAACTTCTAACTTTTTATGGTTTATTGCACACTTTAAATCCTCTCATAAATTATTATCCAAGAGTGATGACTGATGAATGTCTTCAAACATTTACATTGACAGTGTTAATGATGCTGTTGACTTGTGTCCAGACGTCAACCGATAGTGAATCAGGCAGATTTGCGGCTTCCTACAAGTAACGCCCATGTCGCTACCGCATTGCGTAATACACACGTCGTAAACCTGTGATTTATATACACTCTTGAGATAACTACGCGTTGAAAATGTTGTAAGCCACACGCCGGACTGTCTCTCTCGACCTAAATACACCGCGAAATGTTTCAAAGAATACGATGCTTTTTTGATGAAACATCTAATAAACAACTCGTTTTTGTACATCGTAAAACAGTTTTATTTAAGTGCTCTAAAACCGGGCATAAGTTGACATTAACTGAACCAGTTCCACGTAATACAATAAAATGTTTGATTTAAAAACAGACGATTTATAGGACGCGCTACCCTAAACCTATAAACTACCGTTATAAATTGCTCAATTAGGTAGCTACTTTTAATCCGATAATGTAATCGGTTTTCATAGCAATTGTAGATCGGATTATACATTTAAAACTTACACAACCTACTTCGCAGGCGAGCCTTATTCTAAGGCTTCCACACCTGTTTACATTACCCTAGTTTATAAATTCTTACATAGTAACTAATACTTGTAAGGTTCTTGTTTGTGCCATAATTTCGAGCGTAGGTTTTATTACATCAAATTGTTCATATTAAAACCTACGCACATTAGTTCCACTAAATTCTGCATTTGAATTGATCTCAATCGTTTTATTTGCGCTTACTTCATTTATCGTTAGTTCTAGCACCTTTTTTTTATTATTTTTTCCATAGAGTTTCTACTAGTAGTTTCTTCACCACATCACCACATTTCTAAGTACACGTAACTATGCACATGTTTCAAGTACATACATATTTATAAAAGCTTATTTTTTCCCACTAATCCATTTTGCCATTATGTGTTATCCCTACAGTAGTTCCTTCTCGTGGATTATGTGCGTAGATATGATCTATTGCAATGAATCAAATATCGCTCGCGTTTTATTTTTACTTCCAGTACTTATATGTAGTATAAAATGCCTCATGCGGTAAACATTCAACATCGCGTGCCCTTTTTAATAAAATTAATACAATAATAATAATTAATGTTTTATTTAACTGCGGTTTTCAGCGAACGTTTCACGCGATTTGGGATGATGTCACCCCCTATGAAGTCACTCCACAGCGGTCATGACTTATTTTTAAGTTTGCGTAATTACGACTTACCTGGGACTCTTAAGACTTACACATTACTAATAAAACAAACAGTTCTTTATTGTTTGTAACGCTGCTGATTTATTTTTCATTTTACTGGGCGCTTTTTAGTCAGTCTGAATATTTGCTACGAATTTTTGCTAACCCGGTTAAACCTATCTTGCCTGTTTACATAGTTTAGAATTTGTGTCGCCGGAATTTTTTGTGAATAAAAACCTATACTCTTACCACAACTCATAAACGCCATTTAAATTGAGAATAAGTAAGTAATCTTTGCTGAAAAATTTCTTCTTTTTTTTACAATTAGTACTTCTAATATAAAAGGATTAAATTTATACAACACAACGTTCATAGGTAGGTTGCAAAGATTCAGTATTACCTTTGCTTTTATGTTTGATTAATTCTAATATACCAAAAGTGACAGTAATACCAAAGGTGACAGAATGGAAAGATGCCGGTTAACCCGGTACGTCAGTCCTCCATCTCGCACTTGTGACGTCAAAATACCGATCTGGCGAACATCATAAATTATCCAAACAGGTTTGTAAAATTGCTTATTGGTAGCATAAGAGGAATCCGGTTTCAGTCAGCCGATTGAAATTGCATCACGCCACTGAATCACAAAATGGCCGACGACAAACAACCTCTCACGATGATGTCACTTGTGCCGTCATAACTTCCTTTAAGTTAGACCGAAGTTATATTTAGTTGCAGGTTCGTGCCTGGATAGTTGCCTTTCATTAATTGAATACGTAATCTTATTACTTTTGACTTCTATCGGTGCGTTTAGGTTTCAACTTGAACAGAAGAATTCCTCGTTCTTCAAGTAAAGATTGAAGGTTACAATGATTGGCTCCGTTTTCCTCTTTTATAATAGGTGTGTAATGCATCGTACGATACTGTTGCGGTTTCCTTGAAACGCTAAAGATTTCTGGGAAATAAATGATCGGACGATACAATGATCTTCTTTTCTTTCCTTAAGTAATTCCACAACATTCAATTTGATGTTATATCGCCCTATTCTAGTCATAAATATCGTTACAAAGAAAACATTGATCTGTTTTTTTACATAATCATTTTATTAGATTTTTTATTAATTTAGAAAGAAAGGTAAGCATTTTAAAAAACAACGTTTATTCGAAATGGTCACTGATGATTGATATATAGGTGCTGTGATATAGGTGTTGATTTTTTAAGATATAATGTGAATATGACTAATAAAAGCAGTATATCTACATACATTACACAATATAGATAAGTGCTTATTATAATTAATTATGTAGTATGCAAATATACATAAATAAATAAGACCTAAGTAGAAAAAATGTAATTCGATTATCTAGTAATATAGTGACTTGTTTAGTAAAGATATAATGTCATTAGTTTTCAAGGGAAAATAACAGTTCCGTATATTTCTCTGCACAGACTCGTGACATGTTCATAAAGTTTTGTATTTATCTCGTAATAAAGTATGCAATTAAAGGTACTAGACATTAAATTCATAGACGTGGATGACGCGTTCGGTCGTTTCCGGATTAGCTGATGGCCAGTTTCCGTAATGTATCTGTACACAAACATTCGGCTAAATACCAAGCGGATGGAGAATTTTAAAAATTGCATAAAATACTTTGCGTAATGCAATTATGGCAATACGGTTTTCGTTATCACTTATTATCACCCACTTCATTTAATACTAAGTACAATATTTAATCCTGTTTGGCGCCAAAATTACAAAAGAAAAACATTCATTTTTCACGTGAGAATGACAGATTCCAAATTCAAATGTAATTTATTTATTTTTCTTTTTGTGACGGTATTTATGGCCAGACTAAGTATATTGTGTTCCGAGTTGTTTTTGATTTCTCAAGAGGTAGACTTACTTTATGTTTTTTTAATAAAAATATGAATTAAAAGGTGATAAATCCTCTTGGTGGTAAGTCACCATTATCACCCATGCACATCTGAGATACAGTCAAAAAAGCCCATTGTTGGTAATTTCACTGTTTCTCTGTCTACGTTTTGTGTTTTGCTATAAGAAGGAAGACGAGGTCTGGCACCTCTCATTCACTCTTGTTGCAAACCCATAGACCAATTGATTGTGACATTGGAGCAACTTGGCAAATCGAACTATTCAGTTGGTACACAATATCATCCTTCTCCACCCACATCAATATAGAAATTCAAGATAGCGACCACTTACATGTCGTCGTCAAGTCTGAACGCACAATGACGTCACTTGCAGCGTAATGCGTGCACTTCGTAATGCGATTTCGCCGCATACAAACTCGATACGAGATATTGGATACAATACGAATAGCACTAGCTCGCAGCGCAGATCAGTATCACGTGACGTGTGAATAATGTGGAAAAAGAAAAGAAAAATAATGCTCTATATTTGGGCAGATGTTACAATTGAATTTAAATTCATGTTAAAAGTAAATTTAATACAACCATAATAATATTAAAACATTTTGGCCAAGGATTGTAATAATTAATCATCTAGCTTCGTTTTCATTAAATTTGACATTTAAAAATTTCAAGGTAATTTTCAATTTTATCACTAATATATATCATTATTTTCTATTTTTCTACGTACTTTTAGAAGAACACTGTCAGGCGGTCCGTACGTGGTCTTATTTGTACAACAATATCGTCTTAATTGCGAAACCCAATTAATAATCATTTAATGTAATTTAACTTATCTTAAATTTGACCTGCGTAATTATTATTTTCTTTATTGCACGCCATACGTCATTTGTGTTTTGGTATTCGCTTACTGGCAACGTTGCGATAATAGTTTATCAATTGTTTCATTATTATTGGCTTTCCGATATAAAAAAGAAATATCATCAGCTGGACAACCGATACAAAAACTGACTTGCCTTATCGGTGTTACCTGATTATTAATTGCTAATAATATGTTTAATTACAGTTTCTAATTACGATTCCTATTTGTAAACACTTTTTGTTGTAGATCATCATAAACAGCTTTTATATTCTCTGGGATTACGTCACCCACGACAGCGAACGCGCAGTTTTTATGTCCAAGCTATAGCACTGTCTCATTTGCACCCGCTTATCGATAATATATCTATCTTGCTCTAGAGCTGGCGGCGACATACAGTCTGGTGGAGTCGGCGATCACCGCGTCGCAAACAGAACCCTAGGTCACGGACACTGGACACATTTTCCTCCACAACATCACTTTGAATAGTAATGACTCTTCGCCCTAGTACTCCCCAGTGAATGTGGCCATGTTTGGCTCTCAGATGGAGTGCCACGCTACGTGTCTTTAGATCGTAAATATCACGACCTTGCTCAGAATTTCGGTTCCGGGTCCAATGAAATTCGCCACGCCTGCTGGGCACGATAGTATATTATCCTCATTTTTTACTAAAGCTTCTAATTCCATTTTACACGTGGCGTTGATTTCTGGAAAAATTTTACTGCTTCCTATGCCAAAGATTCAAGGTCAATGTTAGCGGCGCTTTTCAGAAAAACAAGGAGCCCGTGAAGAGTTACAACAATAATGATTGGTCGGTTCTTCCGCCAAATAATACTGTAATCTGATAGGCCGGCCGGTTCGGTGAACGTGCCAAGTAATACATTAGCATCTTATTGGAGATAGCATCGCACCATGGCTTGAGGCAGATTGATAGAACTAGCACCGAAGTTCGCACGGCCGGAATGTCAAATTGGAAATGCAACGCGACTCTCATGATCCTATCCGCTCTTAGCAAAATGTATAATTAATTCTTGATTGAAGTTTAATACGCCGGCACCAGAAATGTAATTAGTTATCACTATTCGTGTTTTTTGTTCTACCTCAGCGGTAGTTTGATTTATTAATATAGAAGAAACACCTTTAATATTCATGGCTTTGTACGGCACTAACGCGATAAACCGCTTGTAATGCAGAAATATTATTTGGTACCTTTACTAGCCATTGATTTCAGGTTGTTATCGTTTACCGACTATCATAATTGTTTATATTTGCAAGGCTTAACGTACACTCTTTCTTGTTATTATTATCGCCATCGATAAAACGTAATGATCCAAAAAAATTACCATCACGCTTCTATCTTTGTTCGTTTTGTATATACAGGGTGTGTCGTAAATAGTGGTCCAACGTTAAAGGGTCGATACACCATATATTCAGCTATCACATACCAGAATTTGAATTTTTTTTTTCCACGGGTCTCTGTTTTATTCATTATTATTATTATTTTGAAAAATCGCTACCTTGCGTTACTAATTTGGCTGTTATTTCAACAAATAACATTATTTTTTTATTTTATTTCTTGTTTATTATTGATAAATACGTGTGCTATCACATGCAATCATTTTTTAATGGAAACTTAAAAGATATTAAAGAAAAAATGTGTTTATTTCAAATTTTAACTCTAATCTGTCGCAAATCATGTGAATTCGGAGGCGAATGGTGTAAAAAAAATGTACTACACTATCTGTGCCCATTATTTTAAAAACTTGTCCAATAAATGCAGATTCTAAAATGGTATTAATAATAACCGATTTCGTAATGAAAAAAAAGTTATTGCCATTTCAACGGAGAAGGAGCCGAATTCAAAAAATATACTTTTTCATTTTAATTAACTCACCGGTATTGCAAAATGTTTTGAACCCAATTAGAAGTAAATTTTAACTTAACTATTAACAACTGAGTGTTATTTGAGTCATGCACAAACATATCACCGGTAAAGAAATGTGTCCTCGGTAATAAAAGGGTAGGTACTTGGCCAGATAACAAAAGATTCATTGAAACGTTTCGGTGTAGCGCGCTACTCTACTCATGTAGTGAAAAAAATGACTAGGTTTTTTTTTATTGCTATTCTCTTAAGTATAAATGAGACAGACTATGCCAAGTAGAAATTCGTAATAATCTTATTAGTTAAAATGCTTCAGTGTGATCCCGTATGTCGCATGCGCTTCTAGTTTCTGTGTGTATCTCCTCCGTTGAATTGCTTGTTTTATTCCAGGACTCTGATTTGCTTCCGTTTGGACTTGTAGGTTTTTGTAATCCCTACAACATCGGCTACGTTATCTGGACTTTGATTTGCTCAACGATTTCGACAATCCCCTCACCTCAATCACCGGACCTCAATCCCCTGGATTTCTTTTACTGGGGGTGTTTAAAAGAAAAAGTTTATAAAGAAGACATCACTTCTGTGGACCAACTAAGAGAAAGAATTCGGTCAGCAGCTGAAGAAATTAGTATAAGCGGATTTACTCGACGAATAAAATGTTCATTTATCAGACGGTGCAGAGCGTGCATAGCCGCTAATGGTGGTCATTTTCAAAGATAACAAATCAAAGTCCAGATAACGTAGCCGATGTCTTAGGGATTACAAAAACCTACAAGTCCAAACGGAAGCAAATCAGAGTCCTGAAATAAAACAAGCAATTCAACGGAGGAGATACACACAGAAACTAGAAGCGCATGCGACATACGGGATCACACTGAAGCATTTTAACTAATAAGATTATTACGAATTTCTACTTGGCATAGTCTGTCTCATTTATACTTAAGAGAATAGCAATAAAAAAAAACCTAGTCATTTTTTTCACTACATGAGTAGAGTAGCGCGCTACACCGAAACGTTTCAATGAATCTTTTGTTATCTGGCCAAGTACCTACCCTTTTATTACCTAGGACACATTTCTTTACCGGTGATATGTTTGTGCATGACTCAAATAACACTCAGCTGTTAATAGTTAAGTTAAAATTTACTTCTAATTGGGTTCAAAACATTTTGCAATACCGGTGAGTTAATTAAAATGAAAAAGTATATTTTTTGAATTCGGCTCCTTCTCCGTTGAAATGGCAATAACTTTTTTTTCATTACGAAATCGGTTATTATTAATACCATTTTAGAATCTGCATTTATTGGACAAGTTTTTAAAATAATGGGCACAGATAGTGTAGTACATTTTTTTTACACCATTCGCCTCCGAATTCACATGATTTGCGACAGATTAGAGTTAAAATTTGAAATAAACACATTTTTTCTTTAATATCTTTTAAGTTTCCATTAAAAAAATGATTGCATGTGATAGCACATGTATTTATCAATAATAAACAAGAAACAAAATAAAAAAATAATGTTATTTGTTGAAATAACAGCCAAATTAGTAACGCAAGGTATCGATTTTTCAAAATAATAATAATAATGAATAAAACAGACCCGTGAAAAAAAAAAAATTCAAATTCTGGTATGTGATAGCTGAATATATGGTGTATCGACCCTTTAACGTTGGACCACTATTTACGACACACCCTGTATATTTGAGAATATCTCTTTCAGTACTTCATAGTCAGAAGTAATTTTCAGCCGAGTAAATAATGGAATCGCATCGATGCATGTTTTATTTTTAATGACCAAAGGACAACGCGTAGATTCCGACCGAACCGCGCCATTGCGGTGGTCTTTCATTGTTTGTTTTGTTACAGTTTTTATGGTTTCCCTTAAATAACGCACACTCACACAGGTTGTTTTATGATCGTCCAATTTTATGGCTACACTTTATTGCCGCCAGTGTCTATCGCTACAATTGATCGCTTTTGCTACTGGTGGAACTCCAGGCTGTTATTGCCAAAATAATTTATTTACTTAGTCAATTGATCTCCCTCCATCTGCCAACTCTTCTATATAACTAAAGATTGTTTATAAAATTATGTTTGAAATTATAGTTTAGATGAAATTAAATTCGTATTTCAAAGATCATCATATGTCACAGAAACACAAATCTGATAAATAAAAACAAACGTTTCGTTTTTCGAGATTCTTGCTACCATATTTACAAATCCTAATAACTAATAATTATTTTATGTTAAGTTTTATGTTATAAATTCAGGTAATGCGTTTCAGTCTTAAGTTTCCATGCACATTTCATCACGCATCTTTTTCAGGCTCCATCCATCACAATACTTCACCACCATACCTACCCACATATATCATAGCACGTGGCTCCTGATCGCGGCGCACCATTCTCGGAATGAGCTCTAGCGTCAGTGATAGCTGTACTGATTGACGGATGTTTTCCTGCCAGCTTATTTGCACAAATACAACGTCACTATTCCCCAATGTTAAACTCTTAATTTGAACCTTAACACGTGGTGATAGATTGACTTTAGGCGTCATCAATCGGAAGATTTATCTTTGTCGTACTTCTTTTCACGGCTCAGGTCGGTTTGGCCCCGAGCGAGCGTAGGAGTCAGTAGTGAGCCAAGAGCGCTCATCGACTGTTTTGCCGCCCCCTAAGCTCACTAATCACCTTGAAATTATCAAAGGCAGAAACTGATTGCGCGAAGCGGATTTGCGCGACAAATGATCTTTTAAAACCGAGCTATTCGGTCGTTAACTCAGGATGTCGGTTCACTAGGTAATTTATTTTTAATTCATTAGCTGAAGTTGATCTTGAAATTATTCTATATCTTGGCAACACCTGAACAAATACTAGTTATACATATATACCCATAACGGCCTATAATACTATGCAAACGAAGCATTGTAAGTACCATCTGTCGAGCGCGAACAAAAAGCAATTCATCTCACATTAACGTTACGGAGTGCTGGCAAAAAGAATGACATCATTCCTCTTATTTTGACTGAAGTGTATTATTTGTGCATGTAACCAGTTTGAATCGGCTAGCTCAGTAACAAATCGAGATCGAATAATCCAGTCGACTGAAAATACAGTTAACGTTACAACTATTTCGACCTAAATGTCAACGTTGACTTGAAGGCGGACATTAAGCATAATACAATAAATAAATTACCACCTAGATTGCTATACAAGATCCGATATCTCGTCGGTTTTATGATGAAATCCGTTAAATTATATTGTGAGCGGATGTGGATGTCATAAGCCAGGTATAAGTATATAGATCAATTTTTGTTAATGTCTCAAACAATAGGCAATTTACGCTCCTTATATAAATGGAACGATCAGTCAAATTGCCAGAATGCGTAACTTGATACCGATTCATTGGTAGCGAATTCATTGGCCATTTTTCCAAGTCACGATTTATTTGAAACGAGCAATCGTGGAGTTCTGTTAAAAACATTTACAAGAATCAGTTAATTGAGTAATTATTTTAGTTTTCCCAATTTTCAAGTCTGAAATTGTTGACTTTGACCACTACTATCCCTACGCTGCTCTTCGAATCTGCGCCGAAATGATTTCTTTGGGATATTTATTTATACTCCCTATTTTATTACTTTTTTTGGTTTATGCGCTGAATTTAGAGCTCCAACTTTACCCATATCGTATGAAGCTTCTTCACGCAACTCCATTGTGGCAAGTATCTCTTGTACTGTCCACGCACTTTCCAACACGCGCAATTTCATCTTGCACTTTTTTATCTTGTTTTTTGTAGGCAATTCGTACAACGGTGGAACGAAACAGAATAAACAGGTCGGTTTTTGTTCGACTTTTTCTTCATGGTGAAGATTCGGCTTTAATCCGAGGCTGGACGTCACGGTTTGATGAAGACGTTTTAAATTACAGCCTACGGTTAAGTTTTTGCGCACTAAAAGAGGTAAGTACATACGACTATGACAAAGTATTATTACCTACTATTTTGTTTTTGGTTAGTTAAATTGAGTAACCGGTTCAAACGTTAGATATACAATTAAATAATTTGTAGTTAAATTATCTAACTGTAATCTGGATACATAATAGGTGCAGACATTCATATTTTCAAGAAATAATAATAATTATGGGACATTGTGTCACGTGGTGTCACAAAAATGTACCTCAAGCGTCAAGCAAATGCGAAATCGACTAATTTCGTTTCAGTTTTGTTATTCAAGAAATAAATTGATTTCGATGTCAAAAATTTATTTTATCCATCCATGTATGCGGGAACCAGTTTTCGGATATAATTGATATTCTTTCGATCGACTAAATCAATTTTAAATTTTGCCTTTAATTTATCGCCACTGGCATGAGTCTGTAATTACATTCCCGTAAATTGGAACATGCTTGTTCGTACATGGGTATTTAGAATATTCGTGTAGGTGTATAATATACACTTCCAGTGTTCTCACGAAGGGTGAGTGGGATGGAGATAATGTTATCACCGCTGAACAATCTAAACATGTAAACGACAACGATATTCAACATTTCCAATATGTTTCTGACATTAATAAATAATGTTAATCTACGTTTCTATGTGGGTTTCCTATTCACATATTCTAATGTTGTCTGAACAAATTTTTGAGAATGCCCTTGTAATGCAAATCCCATTAATTTCTTAACATCACCTTAAATCATTCCACTTGTATCCGCATATGTAAGCATTATCTATAAATAATATTCATTTACAAAGGAATATTATAAATAACATTTTTTTACATGTCATGTTTCGTCACTACTATATTCAGTGACAGTTTTTTCGGTACATGTGCCGAAAATAGACCGATTTATTTTGCTAGTTGCTGAACCGATCCGGCGAGATACGAGCGTCAACGTTCGCGAAGACAATAATCATTATGAATTAATTTAATTTTCAGAAATTAGAAAACATAATTTACGATTATATACAGAAATCAGTATAAAGGCTCGCGCATATTACGGCGGGCCACACCGCACGCAGCGCATAACATTGCAAAAATCCTCCTGAATCATTTACATACATTTTGTGTGAAGCTTCGCACAGTAGAGGCGGGCCGCAGCACAGCGCACGGGCGGATCGCTTGCCAGCCGTATTTATGCGCCAATGTTATGCGTTATTGCGTTGAGCTGCGGCCTGCCGCGTCTGTAATGTGCGTTGTCGCAGTTTCGCACTGCGGCGCGACTCGCCTGTAATGTGCCCGAGCCTTAAGGATCAGTTTATTTATTCATTCTTGTTTCTTTTCATTTTAATTCAGATCCTTGAAATAACAAAGGGATTAGGGTGTGTGTTATTTATGTAAGAAAATAATACGAAATTTCTAAAGTCGTCGTCATCTCAACTCAAGTCTTATATCGATCAAATGACAATTTAAACATTTCTGTTGCCAGATTTGTTTAAAGATTTAATATCAATTAACGATTTATTCATTTAATACATTTCTGTTTTCACACATATTTATCTGTTGAAACTGCTCACAATTCTCGACGTGGACTACCCGCATCCGCCTTTTCAGTCAGCTCGTGACCATGGTTGGTGCAATCCAACCGAAACGTCGAGTAAAATAAATATGGTAAATATACACGTTGAGACAGTTTAAATAGACAAATATATCACGATTTTTTCATTCTTAAGCGTCCTCGGACCTCATTATTCTTAATTTGCATATAGAGTGGGCCCTCATATTACAAGTCGTCCTGTAACTGTCCCTCGGGAACATAATTGGTCCTCTCTTGAAAGTCAACCAGTCAGCTCATCATGTTTTGCAAGCTTCATTAATATGTAGATGTTTAAGCGTAATTAAATCTTTAGTTTGTAATTTATTTGCGGGACTCGCCGTTTGTTGTAAGTAAAATTGTACAAATTGATTTTGTTCTTAATACCGGCGCTAATAGAAACAAATTAACTAATGCTTTTTTATTTATTTTATTTGAGAGTTTTATGTTTAAAAGATGTGCCTAAAGAAATCCCTAAGATGTGTTTAAGGAAATCTCCATGCGAGCCATGCGGCTTGTATCATGCGTCGATTGCGGCTAAAGCGTGCGCCCCAGTGGAAAGGATTTTGTTCATTGACATGATATCAGCCAAGATAAAATATAATACGGAAATTCTTCCTGCTCGTGGCGCGCCAAGTAATATTTTATTATTACTTGCCACTACGAGATTGTTCGGGACCCCTTCCAACCACTGCGTCACAGCCGCAAGCGACGGTACCGCGGGTCATAGCCGTGCGCATATGACGCAGCGAAACAAGTATCGACGCATAAGCCGCGCGCCCATGCCACGCGAACATAGTGTTAAATTTGATTAATTTGGTCATTGCATATCCCGCCTCCGCGAGAGAGCAAATTTAAATTACGAAAAATTCAAATATAAAATATGACAGAACGTAATATATATACGAGCTTAATAAATATGAATTTAAAAATAAGTTTAGTAATTGGCTCTTAACATTAGATTATCACGACACAATCTTTACTAATCATCTAAACACTGCACCCACGAGCACCGAACACAGAACGTACTAACTCACATTCACTCTCGCACTTACATTCACCCATTACTTTAAACGAAGTAAAATTAAATTTAGCATATACCTAAGACTAATATGTATATTACCTAGCACCTCATATTAAATATGTACAAACGGAAATATTTGTCTGATGTTTAGTCTATACTTACATAAGGATAGAATCCATTTGGAGGCGATATCTCTAATACAGGTCTACCTAATACAGAGGTCGCAACATATTGTTCTGTTTTTCGCTTAATTAATATTTTATTATTACTGTCTCATTGCTTGAAAGTGTCCTCTGCGTCCTGCGTCGATTGTACCGTAATCGACGCAGGACGCATGGGTCAGAAATCTAGCTTAAGTGAGACGTTGACAATCTACAGCTTAAAAAATATTGTAAAATGTAATTAGAAAACATATGCATCGTAGGAGTTTCGTTATAAATACGAAGACCTATCCCATCCAGTAACAATATCAAATGTTTCGTGGCTAAATCAGCTAAAGAAAAATATTGTTTATTCCGTCGTTGTGTCGAATGTTTGTGAAACTATCAATATTTCATTTAACAATGCGTGCGAAATTGATCGCAATAAAATTAATGGATCGAACACTATCTACACGAAATTTGATACCCGTGACATTGAAATTAATAAATCCATTTATATTAAGTTACAATTAAATATGAACACTTCTATAAATAAAGTCATTTAACTAATTTATTCACAGCGTACCCTTTCATCAGTACCTATATCACGCGAATTTGAATTGATTGTATTTCGACGCTTGGAAGGAGAAATGGGATAAGCGACATTCTGACGATTTTACAGCAGAGCAATTACAAGATAGATTTTCAGAAAATCATATGAATTCTCCTATGTACTCGTACTCGTACTTGCCCTCTAAGTACTCGTAAATACATAAACAGTTGTTCTAAAATCTCGTGAATATCACTTAGTATTTTTTTAAAATATAAAACAGACAAACAACTAACCGACAAACGTTGACCTATCAATTCATAGGGAAAATTAATAGCGAATTATAACAAATTCTAATGGAGGTCATAAATTTTAACCAACATATAAAAAGTCGTGCAATAAAGGTCGTCAATATAGGCTGTGGAACGAACTGCCTCAAGGGGTCTTTCCATTAAGCTACGATATGGGGTTCTTCAAGAATGCTGTGAATAGGATTTTGCAAGGTCGCAAAATCCGCCGTCGCGCCCGCATACCCCCTGGCGTTGCAGGCGTCCATGGGCGGCGGTAACACTTACCATCACGTGGGACCGCTTGCTCATCCGCCCATTCGTATAAAAAAAAATTACTTAAATTTAATTAGTTACTTTAATACATCATAGGATTTTTGACTTAAGGAACTGTTCTGTATGATAAGGGTCCAGTAACAAAACGATAAGTATCCTGGAAGAAACCAATCTTAGGTGTTTTTTTTTATAGAAAAAAGGCGACAGCCGAGCATATAGTCCACGTAATGGTAAGTGGATTCTGTCGTCCATAGACATCGCGGTACATGCCAACATCAGTCCAGAATGGCAAACGTTGGCACGCCCCCGGATGCGCTGCCTACCTTTGCAGATTAAGGAATGGATTGGAAGAAAGGGTTGGGAAATTGGGGGAGGGATAGAATAGGTTGGAATGGGAAGGGGATCTGGCATATCTGTCACCACCGAAACGTACATACATACATTGGGGAAATCGATAAAGTAGGAAAATGCAGTACGTTTTATGGTAGTCTTCTGTGAGAGAGGGGAGACGTGACCAATCGAGTGCGCCCAGCGGCAGCGGAATGCAGCGTGCACCCTCTACAAACTTTTTTACAAAATAAATGCCTCTTGTGGACTTAGGTATACTTTATTGAAGCATTATTTTAATGCTTAAAGCTTCCCATACAGTTCTACGCATATGAACATCTCGAAAATCTAGTCTTCATAAAACAATCTACTAACAAACTATTGAATCAGCCGCGGGAACATTTCGAAACTAGTTAGTTATATTATTTTAAATTGCACATAAATAATTATCATGCAAAAACTTACGGCATAAAGTTAGGTATATTTGCAACACACTGATCTCTCATATCCGTCATTAATGAAGCATTTGTTAGTGTTATGCTTTTGTAATCTTGAACGTTACATTTTTGTAAGGCTTGTGGCGTACTTTGTGTACTTTGTGGCGGGCGTATATGTTGACTAAGCAACGTCTCGTAGCGTACGCATTGAAGAATTTGTTACCAAAATCCACTCGAAGTAAACTATGCTGTATGCGCAAACAACATTTTAGGAGTTGCGCGCGAGGTGTAATTGACTTCTCATACCTATATATTATACCTTTCAGGTAAAACTATTTGAACGCCAAACAATATACAATGAAATTCCAGGTAAAATAATGATAAGCCACAAAATATTAGTGTTTTAGGTAACCAAACGCTAATTTAAAGATAATATATGAAAGGGGGTAAAAAGAGACAAATAAAAATGTATTATAAATAAAACAATCCTGAGGAAAATCAACCTAAGAAAATTAAATTATATTTTTCGTAAAAGAACACAATTTAAAAAGTTACTCCATACCAGATAAAGGTAAAAGTGACCAAGTGCAAAAATCAAAATTTGTCGTCTAAAAAAAATAAAGATTTTATTTTATGATCATCATCTTTTTTTTTAAATGATCAAAATTTTCTCCGTTAAGTAAACAGTGAAAAGCAAAAATTTCAGAGAATTTCAAAATGCGTTAACGCCAAAAAGTTATCGTACGAATATGAGAGTATGATTCTAATTCTAATGATGTATATAACTCAATATGTCCCAAATTGTCGCTTATCCCATGTCTTCTTTCAAGCGTCTATACAGATATTGCATACAACATTTCTAAAGACTCCATGAAGAATAAAAATCATCGGCTTGAAAATCAGCAATACCTCTGATACTTTTGATTTAAGCTTCTTTGGTATTAAACATTTATTAAAGAAGAATCTTTGGTGCCGTTTTCTATTATCTCGTTTATTTTAACCAATATAAACCTTTGAAGAATTCGGTCAGTATCGTAAATATTGTTAATATATATATACCTATTATTCTATCTATTGCGTCCTCAATATTGTATTCGTATTTTCATATTCACGCCGGTTAACGATAACCCATCTCGCTCCTTTCGCTCAGCGGTGCGCAGCATAATAACTACGGCTCGTCTAACTTAGGCGATGATGTCAGACCCTCCTTTAATGACCGCTCGAATCGCCTACAGCATTTCAAGAGCGTAAACAACGTGCTTTTTCTTACCTTTTACATAAACCCCCCTCAGTGATTACCTCTACCGCACCTATGGAAATGATATGTTCAATTCCTGGTATAACATTTAATTAACTTTATTTCTAATTTCTTGTACCATTGTACGGGTAAGTAAGTGCCAAACTTGCTTTGCGATCAAATAAACGCATGTTGCACATTTCCCAACCGAATCTCCTAACCGAATATTCCCGACCCAAGAAATGATCGAAACCAATTTATTAACGTAATGCCGTGCCATGAACATCATTAAAATTTGGAGAACGGAATCCATCATGAAAATTATAGAAATTACTCAAGTCTCGATTGTACCCCTCATGCTTAAAATTAATTCTTATTTTTATTTTTCACAAAGTATTCTTTATTTATCTCAAATTACCTCTAAGCCATGTATGTGGTGTCGGGCAACTATAGAATAGCACCACCCTATCTCTTCCCGTGGGTGTCGTAAAAGGCGACTAAGGGATGGCAAAGCGCTACCACAAGCCCACGAACTACACCACCTCTAGAAGAGTGGACTCGCCAACACGCTTGGCCATCGCGGCGTTTTAAGGCCATACATCCCCCATGCAAAAGACTGTGCATGAAGGACGCCCATGTCCTATAGTGTATATTGAAAGGTCTGGTTGCATTGCATTACCACTAAGCAGGTTAGGACACCCAACTGATTTCATCTGCCTTATAGTCGTATTCACCAATTCGCACTAAGTCTGTTTGCTGGATATGGCCCAAAACCACCACGTAATCGCAAATGGGACGGCTATGCCCTACACTGGATTATTATAGGCTGATCTTAAAAGATCGCTCATTAGTCTAGAGCTGCTTTTACACAAATATTTGGTAAAATCTCGGTTTTAACCCTAAATCTTCCAAAATGTTTATGAGATATTTACGAATTATTAAAAATCAAATAAACACGTTTGTGATTTGTTGTGAAAATAGCTTTCACATACTTTTAAACACAAACGCACTAGGAATCCGCTTCGTCAGGTCACAGGAAACATGTGGTCATCAGTTTCTCCAACAACCTTGTTGGCCATAATTCAGTTTTATTACTTCCCATTATGAATTTATTATCACTCGATTTCTATTTCGCATCCTTAAATTTTGTATCTAGAAAATCATATTCTATTCAACTTTGATCCGGCTTACTAAAGATTTCGGTAGTTCTGAAAATTTTATCATTTACACGGAAGGGGATCATTTTAGTAGCCTGCAGATTTGATTTTCAGATTTAAAACTGCATAAATTCTTTAAAATGATCCAGCAGTGCTAAAGATTAAATTGATAAAGGCTTTATAATTCGAATTTCTGATAATTTCAACACCGAATAGAGGTACGCAGTTGTCCTTGTCATCATCTTTATTTTAAATTTTAAGAGCTATCGAACACCTTAGGATGTCCTTGGGCTAAAACATATAACACGTCTATAAATTGAATAGAACCAAATTATACGTGAGTAATTGTACATCTAGCTCTAAATTACCGGTTGTAATGCAAGACAACATGAAGCTTGATTTGCTCCTCACGAGCCTCTTTAGACACATTAATTTCAGTAATTTGTTGATGTGAAGCCTTAATGTTTACTTGCCCTCCAACCATAGCCATAATAAACTCTATCTATCCAGAACGACCAGTACGTACTTACACACAACCAAACTCAGAAAATCTTATCTTGTAAACAAGCTTAAGGTGATATTGTACAGAATGACATTGATTTAAATGAAAGTTGTTACTACACCAATACTATATTAAAGGTAATTATAATCTGAACACTTAAATCAATGATAAAAGAGCGAAGGTCATTGATTCAATTTTTGAGAATGATTTGCAAATCTTAGTTCTGCACAACGAAAATGCAGGGCGTTTGTTTGGCGCAGATGGTTACAACAGATTTTAAGATTTAACGAGGTTAGCAATAGGCGAAGAAAGCAATCTTTTAAAACTGTTGTGTTAATGTTTATACCAGTCGTTATTTGATGTACATCATTTTGTGGTGTGTTACGTGTTTACTTTGAAATTCTGATTGATTATTGCTGCAGTTTTAATTGCGTTACACGCAGACAAGGTGTTTATTCTTTCCAATGTGCTAGATTCTTTATTTAAATAACTAGCGACTCGCCCTCACTTCGCTTCGGTTTATTAAATTTAAAACAATATGAATAAGATATTTTCCTGCGGTAAAATGGAGCCTATATTTTAAGTTAGACCTCTAGCAATACACCGGTGAAAACTGCATTCAATTCCATGCAGTAGTTTTTGCGTGATGCGTGTACAAACATACAGACAGACAGACAAAATTTCTAAAAACTGTTGTTTTGGCTTCTATTGCTCTAATAAAGACCCCCCATATTAGTTTTTTTTTCAATATCTATAATGTACAGACATCGGCCTGTTACAATTTTATTATATGTAAAGAATGTAATCTATTTATTTATTTAATTTTCAAGAAAGATGTTGCAATCGGTGGTTATTCTATAATATTTTAAGCACACATGAGTGGAAAATTTACATGAAACACACTACTTATCAAAAACCCTCCCAAATAATAAAAGAAATCTAATATTATGGATCTGATGCAACATTTAGGCACTACTTAATCTCACCATTCAGTTGTACTCGTAGTACAAGATTATCTTTTTTGTTATGGTTTGTTCGCTGCCCATCTTAAATGTTTAAGAAACGTAATAAGTATAGTAAGTTATTCATGAGTGATACTGTAAATTAGTTACTGTGATTTTTAAGAAACTATCCAATGTTATTATTGTATTTGGCACTTATATGTAGATACTCATATCATAATAAATGTTTGCCGGACATTCAACGTCTTGCCTGACATTTCAGTTGATCACCAGACACTGGACGTTTCCTAAATGTCAACAGTTCACGTCAGTCCTTTAAGCATCGTTAAACCAAGGAATTATTGTTGCCATGCGACTATTGAACAGACACATAACATTGTCAGCTTAGAGAAGCGGGCTTACTGAAAGCTCGTGTCGGTCACAGTTTCCTTATTGCGATATTATTCATAGTCATGGCATATAAGCACATTTTTTGCTCCTTATGTATTTTTTTTACACAATGAATGTATTAAATGAGCAGACACTTGATGGTAAGCGGTTACTGTCACCCATGGTCTCCGCGATACATGCCAACATCAGTCAGAAATAACGAACATTGGCACATACATTGATGTACTATCTCTACCTGCCTTTAGGAATATGGGAATGAAATTTTAGAAAAAGAGTAATGAATAAATTTTTACATTCAATAAAATTACATTCCGATGAACACTACTTAACCCTGCGTTGGTGTTATATTTCATAAACATTGTTACTGTTACTATTTGAACGCCTATGTTTATTAACATTTTTTAAATATTTTAAACCACCACTAAAAAAAGGAAAGTTATCCGTTATGAAACTACTACTCGGAATAACAACAACACGACATGTGCTACCATTGTTTAATGTCTCCACTAGCCAGATGATCGTCGCCAACAATTCCGAACTAAGACGTTTCCGAGGCCACTTTATAAATCTGCACACATTTATGAGGGAGATTTCGCCGATTATCAATACCGATGGATTCTTGCTATCTGCGTCGGTAGTCCTTTCGACCAGATATCGTAGCGCAAAGCCTTGACCACATTGTCGTCTTCTTGCAGGCTGAAGTGGTTGACCTTTAAACATGTTTCCCTAGCCGTGATACAGCGTATATCTTCAAAAACTTCTAGTTTGGGTTCTCTTCTACTGGTTAGCAGTATGTTCTTGTGCATCCAACACGAATAACCTTGCAACGTAATAAATGTGGTTTCCAAATGGTGTAGTCATCAGCACATGGCAACCGTGCAGAGTAATTTTCTCGTACACGTGCCGACAATTCCATCGCGTCACTGTTTAGTTTGGACTTATTTTACCGCACGTAGTCCTTGATGCTATCGATGTCAATTTAACCTTAGCTGATCTTCAGGTTGATGCTGTTACTACTTGATATTTATACCCCTGGAGGAAAAAGGGGGAACTGTCTTCTGCCCACTATGTTCCCTTTTCAATGTCCAAACGTGTTCACATTTTTCAGTTCTTATATTAAGTGTATATCTATATATAGTGTTTGACGTAGCTTCATAAGGTGCGATAAATAAATTTCATTGTCTTCCATACTATTTTATTAAATGTTCACAATTGATTAATTGAAAGTACACATCTTGTTGGCGTGCGGGAGACGACTGGCAAGAACAGTGTGGACATTGCGCTGTACTGCAAATTGCTGACATTCGTAAAACACCGTGCGCGTTCCGCGTGCACTGTATCCCTACAATTTAAATTCAGTTTGCTTTTCTTTATATGGGTCAAGAATATAAAAATAGTTTTCCATCGTAAACCGACAACGTATGGTAAGCCTCAAAAGTCGTAATCTAAAAAAATATTTATTATACGCGGTCTCCTTTAGTTTAATTGCAGTTTCCTGTCTCTTAGATTTTGAGCTACAACGTTGACACGGATTTTCTTTTTATTTTTAGATTTTACACGTGTAAATTATGAAAACTTATTAACCTTTTATGTTTCCGCGGCACATCTTCGAAGTTACCTGAAGATGGCTGATACCAAAAATGTAATTGCTGTGCTCGCTTCGTTACAGACTACCTCTTGTCGATTCACTGATGTTCCGTTGCGTTTGTAGTACATATATGTGCAATTACACGAAATTCTCACCTTAAACCTCGACAAATTCCATCAAAGGCCTTATTCCCGAGCTCTTCGCCTGCGAGGGCAAAGTAATAACTAGACAAGGATGTTAAACTTGGAGACGAAAATGGTGATCGTTTAGGGCACTCCGTTGATCAAAGCGAGGCGAAGTGACGTGTATACTAATTGATCGGATTACGGGGGCCTCGGTCGCTTTGTTCGCGGCTCTGTCAAGTTGTCGCGCCCCGCCGACCGTGACGGACACGCGAACCGATCGGCTTCGCGGAAAACTGCACATCTCCCGTTGTAATTTTGGAATGAAATAATGTTACTTCTTAATTTAAAAAAGACTTAATAAACAAAACAAACTTGCTTTATTGTATCCTTATGAGTGTGAAATTCAACGAAAACTCAATTTTTGCAGCATTTTTTTTTTTTATAGAAACAAACTGACAGACGATCAGATAGTCTACTCGATGGTAAGCAGATACTGTCGCCCATGGATAAGACTGAAAAATGACACATACACTTACCTACCTTACAAAATTTAGGATGGATGTTCAAAAAGATTAGGTAGAATGGGGAATATTCTTCATCCCATTAAACTGCCCATTCTTTCTTTGTGGATAGGGTGGAAAGTGGGATAAAAAGTTTATTTTATCACATTATACTCTTTACCCCATGAGATGGATTGGGAAATTAACTCTAGTATATCTCACTCACTTCTGTAACACTTACAGCACTTTTCTGTAGCTGATAACTAGGCCAGGCCAGTCTAACAGTCGGCTGTGAGATGCAGCATGCACGCTGCTCCCCTTCAGAAATTGTGCAGCTACGTTACAGTTGTTTTGGGAGACGCGATTAGAACTTACATAGTCTATTGAACTTTGAGGACGCGGTTGTGAAATATAATTATTATATTTCACAACCGCGTTTTCTCATTTTTCTTCAGAAAACCTCATACGAGTCATACATAATATGGAAAAATCTATAAATTACAATCGCACTGTTAATTGACTCCTTTAATTGCATGACACCAATATCTCGCGAGAAATAATTGACTCTGATAACTTGTAGCCGGGCCGGGGTTATCCCAACAACAATTATTATTCCCTTTCACATGTGCCAGAAATACCCAGAACAAATTGTCATTGTTCCTTGAAAAATGTTTCTTGCCGTTTTCCCATTGGCTAATTTTACCACTTCACTTTTACACTTCTAATTTTACCGTCGATAAAGTTGTTCTCTTTGCTGATTTTGACAATAACGTGGTATATGACAGTTATCGCCTCCATTAATCTGTGACAATGGTCAAAATTAGTCATTTGCTTGATATAACGGCGCAAGTGTTGCGAATTTAACTAATGACTTCGGATCTAACTCGAGATTTAACTAATGATTTGACCGCTTGTGTGGCGGTTGAATTAGTACAGTGGTGTGATTAATTGTAAAAGATCATAATCGGTCACGTTGACGTGGAGATATGTCATACTTAAAGCTTAAAGACATCCCTAATACACAAAGCACTGAGAAGTTGGCGATAGCAAATTTCATTTTGATGATTTTCAAAATTAACTCATAATTTTTATGGCAGAGATTGCGTGACAGCGGTCTACTACCAAATTATTAATGCATAATCATTAATGGGACGTGGAATGCCCTTCTGTCAGGTGAACTGCCGAAGAAAGTCACCGGTAGTGGCTGAATGAGAAGAACAAAACATCGTGTGCAGTGGGGCTGCGTGGGAGAGGGCAATATCCAGCAGTGGAGAGACACAATATATAAATGCCAAAAAATTATATAAACTATAATATGTGGATACTAGGTCAAATTTGAGATACAAAAATATATTTCGGCTACAACACACTTTTTTATTACAACTCAAAATACTCTTCATTAATATCTATACAGCGATTCATTCGTCTAAACCAAGATTTAAAGCACTGACGACACTCTTCTTTAGCGGGGCCCTCAACAGCTGCCATAAAAGCATTCCGAACATCCTCAGGGCTGTCGAAAATAATGCCACGGAGTCCAAGCTTCACTTTTAGAAAGAGGCTCAATTCTTGGATCCCTATTGTCTTCAAGAACTAATCGGTAAGTCTTGGCTGAGATGATACATTGTCAAGATGCTAGAAATGCCATCTCAAACCCGTTTAGAACGTTTTTGATTTACGACATCGAATACGGTTGGTAACTGTACCACTGGACATAAACAGTTTTTTGATCGTCTAAAGAAATTGTCGCTAGATGGCCACCCGAGAAGAATGTTGCCACCATTTTTTTCCCTACACTGCGCCCATTTTTGACCTTCCTGGGAGGCTCTTCGTCTGGAAACACCCAAACCGTTGATTGCCGCATAGTTAGTGGGGCATACTGATAAGATCCAATAATAGTATTAAATATATTCCGTCCCTCTCCATTTACGAAATTTTACAATCATTTCCCTGCACCACGCGAGCTTGTTTATGTTCACCAGTCATTGAATGTGGAACCCAACGCGAATAAAACTTCTTGACGAAGGTGTTGCTGTAAAATTTCATGAATGTCCGACGATGAAATCTTAATCTTAGATCAGATAGATTCCCACTCTATCTGTTTGTAGGTAGTTTTTGGGTCTTCGTGCAACATTTTCTCTACCGCCTCGACTTTTTCATTCGTTACAGAATTCGCAGGACGGCCACTTCTCTCAACATCTTTCAAGGAAAATTTTCCTTCTTTAAATTGAGAAAACCATATAAATAAAAATTGTTGTACGGCATGGTGCGAGGTCCCTAAAGGCTGATACCAATCTATCTTTGCACTCACTTTCATTTAAACAAACTTTAAAATCGTATAACATCATTGCACGAAAATGTTCTCGTTCGAATTCCATTGTTGTTCGAAAGTTCGAAGTTCGAAGAAAAGAGCGCGAAATGCAATAAAACAGTGCATACAACATTTTTATTTTTTTCGTTTTGACTAAATGGCTTTCGGAATTGGAATTTCAAATAAATGGTGTTTTAAACACGGTACAGCTCAAATGAGTTCTCTTTCTGAAATTTGAGTATCTCAAAATTTACCTAGTCACTATATATAGGGTGACCAGGACCCAACGATATATGTATAAGCAAGTCGTATCATTAATTGTAAATTGGCATGTTTTAGAAACGACATTGTCGCGATCACGTCTACTATTTTTTCAATATAAAGATTTTAAATTCTTTACGTCCACTAAGGGCGTTACTCTATAGAGAAACGCTACCTCGTCTTATTGCCTTTATAAAGGACAAGACATGATGTTGATATTTGGCACAGACTTGCAATTTAGATTTAATTACACAAAAAGTCCCAGGAAAAATCTCATTTAGTCCAAGGTCGCTAGGAATGTTTTAAGATTAATCAGCGCACATATTTCTCTGAAACGTTTGAGTCGGAAAAATACTAAAATCGCATTCAAATAAATAACCCTGCTTTTAATTGTGACTAAACAGCGGCGTGAGACTGCACCTACGCTCAATAGACAAGTTCACACGGGTATTTATTTACCTTTCTCGCAAAAGTGTCAGAATACTCAAATAAATATCAGCTTATATAATTCCACCGATGGACACAGGTCGCAGGTCTATCGTAGTCATGATGACGTTCAAATGCCTTAAAACGCTGTGCTGGCCATTACAAGTCGGCGAGTCCACGGTCATTGGGAGTAACCGCCCTGCCAACCTAGGGTTTTACTGCCCGATTCAGCGTTGTGTTGAGACACGTGTAGGGTGCTGACATACAGGAATTGATCCTAATGTGGTATTGAGTGTAACTTTATTTACTTACTAGCTTTTTCCGGCGACTTCATTCGCGTGGTCTACATGAATAGTAGCCCATGTGTTAATCCGTATTACAATTTACTTATTTGCCAAGTTTCAACGAAATCGGTTGAGCCGTTTCGACGTGATTGAGTAACAAACATCCAAATTTCTTCTGTTAAATTATATTTTTGTAACTTCCAAAATGTCAATAAAATTATTATTACATCTATGCAATTAGTACTTATTTTAGAATGTAGTTATTCTATTCTAAAATATTTATTTATTCTAAAATATTGAAATACATTGAATTCTGCTATCACTCTCCAATAAGGATATAGGTACGTATAAGGTCTCACGACATTTATTAGTATTTTGTAATCAGACACCGGCATTCGCTATCTTGTAATACAATATGTCAAATGGCTAGTTGACACATCTTTTACCTACGCATTCTTACGTACTTGTACAATACAATACTTATACCTTACTTATTACCTTAGTGTCGAACTTGATTCCTACAACTCGTGTGAGGATAAATACTCAATGAAATAAAGATATTGCATAGTAAGTAATTAAATTATTTCTGTTAGTCACTTTTTAGGTCCTGCAATAGGGCCTAACAAATTACAGAAAATCAATATTTTTAAAAAGCGTTACCTACTTTCTAAAGCTCTGTACCTATATAAAATTTTAAACAGTTTTGGCGCTCGATGCAACTTATTAAACAGCCGATCACTTAAACCTAAACATCGCATAACTCATAACTGTAAATAGTAAGTCATCAAAATAGTCCATGAGAACAGCTGTATAATGAATCGATCATGTAAAAGGTCAATAGCCCTTTTGAGCAACCCGCGAAATTGTCTCTACCACAGCTGTCAAGTCACTATTTGGGTGCGCCGCTGTTGCGAACACCATTCTATCGTTCAAAATGAGAATAACTAAAGGAACAGGAAGAGAAATGTGGTTTGCACATATACAAGCTCCGATTACACGGTGTCGTGAGGAGTTACCATAGAGCATTCACAGTCCTCGAGGGTTGCAAATCTCAGCAGGCTATGAGTAGTACAGGCGGGCGCTGCTATGCCACTTACCTCACTTGTATATATATATACCGACTGCCATATGATAACTTTCACGGTTACGCCCACTTCTCATACTGTTCACATGTGATATTTTGATTATGATAGAAGCTTGCGCCATAGATCGCCCGCGCGTGCGCCGCTTGCCGATGGCGGAAAATCGTTACTTGCGTAAATACGGTAGCAAGCTAGGGTAATGTTGATCGAAACTGTTCTGGAGCTTGTCACTTGACATCTGAGATACTATTTGGAACGATTACAGCTGACAAGTTTAGGGAAGAAGGAAACCAGACGACGAATAATAAATTCATGAATGTTCTAGACGTTGGCGTTGCTACAACCGTTGAAGGAAATACTGTAACGCTTAACAGTTGATCGTAGATCTAATCGTGTACTATAATATGGGTGACGATAAAGCAGTAGAAGAAAGAACAGGTGCTTTAGATATTGTAACGAATCGTCATGAAGCTAAATCACTTAGTCTATTAACATACTAGTTTATTTAATGTGGGCACATTAAATATTTATGCACGTTAAAAGAGCAAGCATATCAGTTGCAAAGGGAACCATTCCACAGAAATAACAAGTGGGTCATATTGCATCAATGGAACGATGCACGCGAATGTAACACCATGGCACTGATTGCGAATGCAACTTTGCAATTTTCTCGCGTCACGACATGCATTTGAAGGTGAAACACTTTATGACGACGTTTTTATATTTATACATTTATTATATACATACATTTATACATACATAAATTTTATTGTAATTAATTGATTTTATATTTATATTAACACTTTATACTTTGTACCCCAGTTATTTTTACTACAAGAAAATCGGAAATTTAACGTCATACTTGCGAAAACCATGTTTGGAAAATGACTGTAGTCATGAATTCATAATATGTAGTATAATTGTATACGGATTGTAAACATCTGACAGATCATTAGATGGTGTGTTTCTATAAGTATTTACATAAAATCTAGTGATCGACGTATTATCAATAAAAAAAACTATTAAACACATGGAAAAATTTGTAACTTCTTTTGGTTAATCTGGTGAGTTTGGTCATTGTGTGTTCATCTTTTACAGCTATTGTAAATATGTGCGTTGCGCTCCTCTTGTCAACTGATAGCCTAGGATAATTTTCTATCTTATTCAAATAATTTTATAGATTGACATTCTACGCCATTTGCCATTAAAATCTATGATTTGCTCTACATCCTTTACACGAGGAAATTCTATGCATTGATGTGAGGAAGTATTTAATTCCCTTAATCATTTGCAGCATCCTTCATAATAATTTGCAATGTTTCCCAATAAATGTTTGTAAATCATTACTTTGGTTTCACTGATCGCTTGAGATAAACAATATTTCCTTTCAATAGTTATTTAATTATCACCCTTAAGATTCATGTTGTGTTATTATATTAAAATCTATACAAAATATTTTTTAAAAACAGTTTCCACATTTAGAATCGTTTAAATTGCTTACTCAACAATTCATGAAACTGCTGACGTTTATAAACTTTAACCCAATTGTTTATGTTATCATTATGCAGCAGAACCGTGAATAAACGGTCTTATTAATATCTTTCCTTTATTTGTACACGGTCTGAGTCGCTTCTAGGAAATCATCCACAGGGAATTCAACCAGGACTCAGGAAGTCGAGAGCTTCCTAGAAGCCGTTCAGCTTGTTGACGTCCTCCACGATCGACAAAACGATCATCAAGTGACGTACTATTTTATGTTAAGCCACTGTTTATTGTATCAGCATCAGATATGTCTCATCGCGTTCGATTTAGTAGTTGGATTTATGTAGATAAATTTGTTTACAGTTAAATGATGGACTTTGCTCCTACATGGTTAATACGGCTCATCTTTACGTATGTACTTATAGTACTTATAATATATTATGTACTCATAAAACTTATACTAAGTACTCTTTACTTCAAATTGATCATAAGATATCAAAGGAAAAATATCTAAACTTGGCATATTTATGTCTTTAAAAAGACTTGAAATGTGTTTTTTTTTTGTTTTTTAAGAATGTAACAACATGTTTATAAATGATGATGTGTTGAAACAGAATGATGATCACTATTTTGTTCATTTTCATATAGTTATCGTCAGATATTGTCATTTAAAGTTTTATTGACATGGGGTACACTGAACAAAATTCGCGGAAATACTAAATACTTTAGCAACACAATGATTAATTACTACGAAAGTTTTAATCTTATTTTTTTCGATTTACGAGTCGTTTCAACTCCCATTTGAACCGAAGCCTCATAGCAACATATTAGCCGGCCTAAAGAGTTACAGGTCGTTGTACCCAGAGTGCTCTGCATGAAGAAATTTGATATAACATCTTTCATGTTCACCAAGTTTGGCGTCTCGGTAAGCGGGTCAGACACTAGAAAAAGATGGGAGTTCATTACACGAACTCGAGGCACCACTTGTGGCCGTAGCAAAAACTGTTTTGCGTCATTTCGCCGCAACTCCAATGGTGGGAGAGTTGTTTTTTTCATGATCACTTGTCGGAACGCTCTTTCCGACAGTCCGTCACGCGGACATTGACCGTGGCTCTACTATTTAGGGGGTTTAGTTTCAATGTGCTGCTTTTAACCACATATACAAACTGTGCTAAGAACCATTTGTTTGCCTCTTTGTAGTGCAAATAAGTAATCACCGTTGTCATTCATAATTATGCTTAATTCTCGTCCTAGTTCATTTGGTTTTAACATTTTATTGGCAGGCGTATTATTTAAAACTGAGTCATTTGGTGTAACCAACGAAAATTGTGGTTCCTGTTTTGTTAGAAGCAGCTGACAAATAGTCTGTCGCCGGAGCACTTTCGTTTCGAAGTTGACTGAAACTTTTTGCCAAATGTATGCGTGCGCCAAAGTTTTAACCGAAGAAACGTTCAGACTTCAAACTAGTAATAATAGCAATTTTTTGGACGATGATGTTATGTTATTTCTTCAAGTACGTGCTTTGCTGTGTTTTAGTTTGATGCCTTATACAGTTTTTTGATGTGAATATCGGTTAATTGAGTAGCTGGACGTTTATGAAGATGTTTTGCAATTTTTCTTACAAAAGTTCTCAAAAAAATACTTTACTCAAAAACGACTTTACCTTACTCAAAAACGATTCTATTTGGCATTTTGATATTACTTAGCTAATCTCTTTTGGTTATCTGTGACTATCAGAAAACAGTTTTAGGTCTTCCTTTGAAGAGTTATGGCTATCACACCTTCAGTATGTAAATCAAGGTGTACAAGCTACGCGTACGATGGGTATAGGTATAGATAGTGCGGTGAGTGGATATCGGGCGGGCGGTGAGCACGCGGCGCGAGCGCGCCCAGTCAGAGTGCCGCCGCGCCACCAGACACACGCGCGACCTGCACGTGCAAACAATAATAGTCCAGGATTACTTCATCACTGAACTTTAAGTCGGGACTAATTTTTTTTCATACTTCATCATACCCACAATGTCAGTTTGCATGTACCTTATCTGCCCTTGGTTTTTTCTTGTGATGTACTTGGCCTTCCTTATGCTGGACGTGTGAGCCCACACCGTCTCGGTCTGAGAGACTATCGGCGAAGTAAGAGCGCAGGCGCGGCGTCGTAATCGATACGCCGCTGTAGTGGTTGAACGGTGTCGGCCGCTGTGAGCGGTACGCCGCGTGAGCGAACACGCGGGTGGTGTTGGCGCGCTCCGGCGACGGTGCGAGCGGGTGCCGCGTGCCGGGAGCGCCGGTGGTGTTATGCGGGGCGAGTGCGACCGCCGCGGGGCCTACTGCTGAGCCAGCCGAGCCGGCCGTCACGATCGCTCCGCACGCGTCGGGCACGCGGCCGCGCGCCGCGCCCGCCATGAGCGCGGCCACGCCGGAGGTGCGCGGGCCGTCGGCCGACGGCTCGTCACCGGCTATCGCCTTGCCCAGGATCAAGCCGGATCTCGGCCTCAATGATGCGACGCTATTAGCCGTTTACTGCTTCATAAAAAATTTCATTGGGTAAGTTTTGTATTAGTTTGATGCATTGCAGGTTGTCGTGGCCTCGACACTCCATTGATCCAATTCAGACGTCTACAAAACTGCTAATATTCTCTAATGATACTGTATCTGTTAATTTATCTAACAAGTATTACAATCATATTTTGTTTCTTTCGATTAGTAGCTAAGTAGTTACGTCACCCAAGCCCTTACTGTTGATAGCTGAGTGAGCAGAACCGGGTGGCGGCCCGAACCCATAGTTCTATGAACCTAGCGCTTAGTTAGTATTTAGGATGTAGCGATCAGAGGTTACTTTGTATTTAGATTTAATTAAATAGAATAGTTGAATACTGGCATCAAGCTCTGCCACTTATCCTCAATTTCATTAAATTAGTTTAATATATTTTTAGTATTTAAAAACATTTTCGATGCTCCCGAAACTTGACTAAGTAGTAAACATTTTCGCTACCGGACAATGTTTTTGAGTGTGGTATTGCTAAAAGTCATGGTGTATGTAATTTATATCATACTAGCGACTCGCCCTCGCTTCGCTTCGCTTTATAAGTTTTTTCTGTTTTCAATTTTTTTCAATTTCAACATAAAATATACCCCCCCATATTAGACACGGATAATGTAGCTTCCTATTTGTGAAGGAATTTTTGAAATCAGTTCAGTAGTTCCAGAGATTACCCCCAACATACCCACAAACAAACACACAATTTTACCTCTTTATTATATTAGTATAGATAATTATAACATATACCCTACATACAAAATAAAAATATTGCACATATATTCTACCTGAAACAATTTTCTGTCCAATGAAAAATTAACCATCAGAATAATGAAAATAAACTAAATCAAATTTATAAAGGTTGTAAGCATTATCATAGTCTAGTGACTCCCCCGGGATACTTTACCCGTAAACTGGGCTCTACCATACAATAAAAGATCAAGGGAAATTTATTTAACAACATTATCGCCTTAACCGACTAACAAGTCTATATAAAAAGAAGACTAAACTCTTAATACCTAATTGTTGCATTAATTTTTAAACATAATGAATTATCCTTAATTGTCAGTACAACTAATAAATAATTTCTAGAAAATATTCTTTTTTTTTTATAGACTAGTGGGCGGACGAGCAACGAGCACTTACCACGTGATGGTAAGTGTTACCGCCGCCCATGGACACCTGCAACACCAGAGGCTATACGGGCGTGCCGCCGACCTTGCAAAATCCTATTCACAGCTCTCTTGATGAACCCCACATCGTAGCTTAATGGAAAGACCTCTTGAGGCAGTTCGTTCCACAGCCTACGGGTTCGCGGTATAAAATAATTTTTGGACCGAACAGTGCACGACACCTCCATATCGAGGAAATGCGGGTGGACCGCACTTCTGTGACGGGAGGTGCGGTTGTAGAAACCCGAGGTGGGAATTATATTAAACAGTTCTTCAGAACATTCCCCACTGTACAGGCGATAGAACACAGAGAGACGCAACGTCTCTCCGAATGCCTCAGGTTCTAAACCGCCCGTGAGAGTGCGATCGTCGACAATACGAACAGCACGTCGTTGGATGGAGTCAAATGGGTCCAGTTGGTATTTCGGTACGCCGGCCCAGAGATGAGAGCAATACTCCATATTGGGCCTCACTTGAGCTTTGTAAAGCATAAGGAGTTGCCCAGGGGTGAAGTACCGCTTCGCTCTGTTCAGCACACCGAGCTTTTTGGAGGCCATTTTGGCCTTATTTTCCATAGATCCATTTCCATTACTTCCATTTTCCATAGCACACCATTCATAGAGAAGACCTCGCTTTTGAACTTCAAAAGAACTAAATGCAGTGTGACCCACTCACTGGGATTAAAACAGTTATTTTATCCTTGTTTTGATTTTATTTATCTATTTAAACGGATCTTAACGCGAATGTTTACCTTATTTATTATACTCGACGTTTCGGCTGGTTTGCACCAAACCATGGTCACGACCTGACTCCAGAGGCGGGTAGTCCACGTCGAGAGTTGCGAGCAGTTTCATCAACTACACTCATTTGGTCTTCATAGTCCGGAAAGTTGTGGCACACAACACTCACAATATCAGAAGTAGTGTCAGATGAAAAAGCGCGAGATTTAATTTTATTAAATTTATTAATCACTGGATTCCATGTCGAGGACAGTTTGTATCCATCTTCTTGATTGAAATTACTAAGTTATTCTTGTTTGATTTTATCAATTGACAAAGAAATTAACGTAGCAAGGTTGTAGTAATATTTAATTGATTTATGAGCAGGTCATAAATTATATTAAATATGTTTCTTCATTCTTCCAAGCTCACTGAGAAACGCTTAATCTACCAATCGGTCAAGGATCCGATGTTGAAATCTACGACTTAAATAAGATCGTAAATAAAGTTTACAGCCTCCAAATGTCCAGACTGAAATAAAAAGATAATGCCAATAAAAATGACACAAAACTATTGTTGACCATTAAATTGGATACCTACAATAATCTTCAACCTTGACTTAGTGAGTATCGTCATGTTTACGATTAGTTACCAACGAAACATCATTACTACTGTGCTAATTACATTATAATTACTAACATACACATATGAATTTAGCCTTAGCAAAGCCCGTAAAAATATTTTTGATTTAGCTCTCTAAACGGTACATTATTTCCTACACGTGTTTTGAAATCGTTGTTTATGTTTGTGTCAATATGTCTGAGACAGATAAGGTACGCTCTGTCCGTGATGTTAACCTTGAGTAAAATATAATGTATACCCACGCCTCTGTTTACCTTTTTAACATCGCTTGACAAACATTCATATAATATGGTATAAAATTTCGATAAAATGCGTACGTGAGATACGGTATCCATTTCTGTTAGAAAGAAAAAAAAAATGTTTTTATTGCGAACATATACAGCAGCAATAACAGAAAAGGCAAGTGTAAAAGAGAACATCAAAGTAAGAGAAGACGGCACATGTCGCAGGTTACCACGGACTGTCCACAGCAGATGCTAGATCGTTTTTCATGTCTAAACCTTGCCTAACATGAATACATTACTGTAATAAATGTAGATATATATGAACATTTATTCATTTATGACAATAAATGAAACTACAAAATTAAAAAAACATATATAATTGCAAATAAATAATTAATTTCAGTAAATAACTCCACCTGTATAGCAGATTTTTATACCTCTAATAGAAATTTGATGAATTTGGATCTAAATGAATATAGGATTTTTGCAGTATTCCTGTAGACTTAATTCCGGTTATTACAGAAGACATCATATATCAAATACCTACTTTTTATCATAGCATTTCTCTTAAATACGTCAGCACATAATATATAAATAAGAAAAACAACTTATGCGCATATTAACTAATGTTTATGTTATGTATATACGAATATGTTTACTTCACGACACAGCAGTATAAATATTCATAGGTTATTTATATAAAAGTCGTTTAAACTAATTTAGAATTACCTCAAACTTGTGAACCTTTAATTAGGAACTTGCTCGACAAGTGCAGACAAGTGAATCTGCAGTACTTTACGGTATCATCGTTTGCAATAGTTATCAAATACAAGTTGTTTAAATGTACGTATAATTTCTGAAGCAGTGTCCGAGTACTAAACAACGAGTAAGTAATTCGAACCCCATTGCCAGAAAGGGCAGGCATTAGCCGTGCCAAACTTAGTTAAGAGAAAGTCTTCGTTTAGAAAGTACGCTTTGTTTTGCGTTCAGGTGTTGTGGTCCTTTGTACTTACAAGATAAACGCGAGCCCATTAGAATCTAGATAAGCCGTGGTAATCTAACTCTTTCTAGTTAACCGATTTCATTGACCGACTTGGCAGTCGTCCGTATAAGCAAACATTCATAAATGCATTTGCAATTAACATTGCGAGTTTTCATTCTGCATATCTAAACGGATTGACGTTCTATTTACCCGCTGCATGATCGAGTGGATTTAAATGCTGCGTGTGTCAGTTCCTATGAAGTTTTATTTTCGTTGAGCGCTAGTGCCATTTCACCTTCACTGTGAGAGAATGGATTGTTGAATTCACTTTTCATTTGTTTCTGTGATTTATTATTGCTTATGTAACTCTTTAATTCAATATGGCTGTAATTGTTCGTATTATTTACATTCGGACTTGCTAGCCTAAAGAAGCTAGCAAGTCCGAATGTAGACAATACATAATATAATATCCGAATGTAACATAAAGATGTTAACGAGTAGATTTATCGCACGTTCCCAGCAGCTGTGTGTCGGTAGTGTAGTTAGAAACAACATCGACGCCCATAACATTATCAATACATATTTCAATATTGATTGTAAATTTATGATACTGCAAACAATACATACATTGTGTATGCATTATTTTGGTAACCATGTTTTACTACTATGACCTTGGCATTGTCTTTTTGATATAGTAAACCCTAGAAATTATAGAATGTGAGTAAAGTTTTTATTGATGAATCATTTTTCGGAGTGTAATTCAATAAAGCTATTGGAATAAGTTTAACCCTTCGGAATAGCATGACATTTCCTGACTACTGAACAACATGACTCCACGACATTAGATACATGAGTTTACAAGCGAACGCCACCTGTATGTGCCATTTAGTCGACAAATCCAAGGGCCTCTTTTTATTAACACAGACTTGCTTTGTTGCAATGGGCATCATCACTTTCACGAAGAAAAAGGGAAAGTCCACCTCCCTTGCGGTCAGATTAGCTTGGGCTATCAGCCGCTAATTCCTCTTGTTTATTTCGTTTCACACTAATGGTTTGACCGCTGAATTTGTAGATTTCACTCAGATTGAAGTACCATCGAGTTGCCACTATGTTTGTTTGTTTGTTAAACAGTCTTCTACCATTTAGTTCCATTACTATCATAATCTTAAAAAAAATATAACAACTATATATCGGAACTGCATACTATACATACCGGGCGATACATACGAGCATCAGTCAAGAATGACGAACGTTGGCACATCCGTAGATGCTTTACTTATCTTTGGATACTTAAAAATCAAGAATTCGAGAAAAGGATGTTGAAGGATGGGAACATCCGTGGGATGAAGAAAACGGAACGGTAAGACATAAATCTGGACGCACCACTTCTATCCTGTCCCACATTTATTGGATGAGAGAACCTGGATGAAATGATACGAAAGTTGAAGAAATGGAAGGGAAAGAGGACGCAATATTTTGGACAGTCTTTTGTGAGAATTTAGCATCTCCGCCAATGAGACGCTTCCAGTCGGCTTAATTAAACTGTCCTATAATTAAATATAAATTTTAATTTATATGTAGTTCATGTAAATATTAGTATGTATATTTATTATAATAGTCATAAATATAGATATTATATTATGTTTATATTTTAATATTTACTTACAGTAATTATTTTTTTATCTTATATTTGTTACATTTGTTTACTCCCCACCACTTCATGTCCTGCATAGCCCAAAGGTGGACTGGGAAACAATGCTGTAAGGCATTAAGTCCGCCTTTTGTAACAATTTACAAAAAATGGGTAACTAAATAAATATATTGTGTAGAATACAAGGCAATACTAGGGGTGTTTCTGGAATCTGGTTTAGTAGTTATGAAGATTGCTCGTAGTAGTTAGTGAGGATATCCTTCAACGTGTTAGGGAAAAATTGTTTCCTACCTAGTTATCTTGTGACTTTTAAAGTCAACAAGGAAACGAGATTAAGAATGTCAACTGTCTAGAACGATTACACGGACTTACAGTTATTAACTTGATTGACATTTATAAATTTGCTGTGTACGAAGATCAATGAATTAACAACTAAATTAACATTATTAAGCTCGGCGTGCTGAACAGAGCGAAGCGGTACTTCACCCGTGGGCAACAACTCCTTATGCTTTACAAAGCTCACGTGAGGCCCCATATGGAGTATTGCTCTCATCTCTGGGCCGGCGCACCGAAATACCAACTGGACCCATTTGACTCCATCCAACAACGTGCTGTTCGTATTGTCGACGATCCCATTCTTACGGGCGGTTTAGAACCCCTCAGTATTCGGAGAGACGTTGCGTCTCTCTGTGTTCTATCGCCTGTACAATGGGGAATGCTCTGAAGAATTGTTTAATATAATTCCCACCTCGGGTTTCTACAACCGCACCTCCCGTCACAGAAGTGCGGTCCATCCGCATTTCTTCGATATGGAGGTGTCTCGCACTGTCCAGTCCAAAAATTATTTTGTACCGAGATCCCGTATGCTGTGGAACGAACTGCCTCGAGAGGTCTTTCCATTGAGCTACGATATAGGATTCTTCAAGAAAGTTGTGAATAGGATTTTGCAAGGTCGGCGGCGCGCCCGCATACCCCCCGGTGTTGCAGGTGTCCATGGGCGGCGGTAACACTTATCATCACGTGAGACCGCCTCCTCGTCCGCCCACTCGTTTATAAAATAAAAAAAATAGTATTGTACCCCATTATAGTGTATCTTGCATTTTTCTAAACCACTTATTTAGCACTGCGGATGTTATAATATTGTATTATGAAATTGTCATTTTATATGGAAAGATCCAAATATATCAAATCAGTAGGGGCAAGGTCTGGTGAGTATGGTGGGTGACGGAGTGTTTCCAATCGAACCTCCTGCAACTTTAAGACTGTCGTGGAGTGTGTGGGCGAGCATTATGATGGACAAGCAGTGGACTAAAGCAATTGACCAGACTCGGTTGTTTGATAGCGAGCACAAGGATGCAGTTCCTCACATCTGCATTAATTGTTGTGCCAGATCTCAAGAAGCTGTGTATCCACATGCCGGTATTATCATACCATACAGTTACTATGTGCTTCTTTTGACTCCGTTTACCTTTGGCACATGGTTTGGATGTGTCCCCTACGTTCAACTATTGTGATGAACATTTACGATTATCATACCGCTTCCCATCACAAGTAACAATACGATTCAGAATTCCTTCATTTTTGTGCCGGTTCAGAACGGAAACGATCAAACCAAAAACAGCGTGCGGTTCGTTTGACGGAACTCATATTCGAAAATAAAGCGAATTTTTAACTTTCCGTGGTCGCCAACACAACGATATCTAAGCAATGAGTCGTTTGACGGAAAAAACAAATGAATAAGTGATTTTGTAAAAGAATGTCATAGCTGTAAATTGAACTTAATTTGAATTTGGAATTCCAACCCAAACGCAAGGTAACTAAATTCAAAGTGGTCACTATAAACAATCATTGGCAAGGCCCTAATAGTAAGGCCTATTCCATTCTATGTCTAAATTAAATATAAACATGTATAAAACGTACGGTTAAATATTTAAAAAAAAATCAAATATTCCAGATTTATCAATTATATTTTAGTACGAAACGATTACTCCAGATCATTTTTGTCAATATACTTTTATATCATCGATTTTTAAAGTTTATACCACTTGTGGTTGCTGTGCAACACACCATAATGAAAACAATACAAAATTTTCTTTATAAAAGAGCCTGTTCATTTTACAAATACATAATTACGTAATACCACCGTAACCTGTATATATAAAATTTGTTACATAACAAAGATTTTATCTGTATTTCGTTTATTGATGATATCGGTAAATCAATCTCGATCTATGTTTTCGGCATGCCATACTTGTCACATTTGCCTTAGGTTATCTGTTCCATCGCCTCTCGCGTCAGTAACTCTTTTCATAGCCTGCTCTGAGAACCAAATGGCTTAGACTGTAGAGTTTTATCATATGGCAACTGTATTTTCTCTGCAATCCACTTTTATTCATTACGATATTCTTTTAAGGCTATGCTACATTGACTTATTACTTTTAAGCTTATATATTGAAAATCATTTTTGTAAATTGTGATTTTATAAAAGAATATTTTGAAAGTGACTTTTTGTGATGCCGATGACATCAATAGATATAAATTCCCCCTTAGAGTACCATTCTTTCTGAAAGTTAAAAAAGTGATTTATAAGAAAAAGATTTTCCTCTTATTTGTTTCATCGTGTTTAAGACTATCAATTGCTTCATTAACGTTTCCTGCTTCGTCGCTTGACTCATCTATTTTTCTTCTGAAAAACTTGATGTTTTTACAGAGTTTCACAGTTCATTAATTTAAGCATTCATTACTTTGAGAGATAATTTCCTTTTTAATTAACGTTCATATTTCTAAACCATGATATTATCTCTTTCTTTACCATTACCACTTCGTTTATAGATTTCAGTAAAACGCAATTCTTGATTAGGACTCGTTTGTATACACACAAGTGGATTTATCAGTTTGTTTGTACAGATTTATTTAAAGTTGCCGAAGAATGACGGATATTTTTATACAAATTTAAAAATTATAAATGAAATCATCGTGTTTGTACAATAATTACATAATTGCAAATATAATACATATTATTATTGTGTATTATTTTCATAACAATACTGTTATAGTCTACAATTAATAGTACTTACTATAGTCTAATAGTATGTTAACATGGTCTACAACGTTTCATGTGCATTAAATGAAATGTTGACAAAAATAATAATTATAGTTTTACGTCTACTAATAAAAAAGAAACTGTCAGAAGGCTTTCAGAAATCAGACAACACGAGCAATAGAGCTAGTCTATAGCCAAAATGTTGAGTCAATCATCAAACGAGTTTAATTAACTAACAACGTATCCGTTTCCTTACTCCCTACAGGTAACATATTGACTAATAATAATGAGGTTGTATTATAATTGTACGCCACAATATGTTGCATAGGGTATGTGTTAGACATGTTTAATGTGTCCAGGGTCAGCAGACTATTCCTGTCGTTCAGCTGTCTAATCGACCAACGGTTCATTTCAATTTGACAGATAGCGCGCGTCCTTACTAACTCATACGTAACTTTGCTCTTGCGCATAGTCTTATTTTATAACTGTTATATCTCTTCAAGTGTCTTCAAATGTAACATTGTACAGACCTCACGAATCGAATTGTCCATCTTTGAAAGTTCCGGAATATGTTTAAGGATAAAGTTAGTCGCGCGGCACTTACGCAATGTCTCTTGCGTCTACATTGATGTGTATACGTAAACCTGTTGCGTACATTACGTAGGTTGAATTTACATTTATAGCTGTAACTGTTTCTTAACCTAGCGCTCGCTTTGTCGTTAAATTTTACATTTTTTGAATAATTCAGAACAAATTCAATAATCACGCGTCCGATGCACGAATTTTCGTCGATTAGCCGGGGATCTCATCTCGCATATTGATTGACGCGTTGCCTTGACGTGCTGCCACGCCGCCACCCTACACCACTACCCTTTCCACGCAAGGACGTCGGGAATAGGGACGCGCGCACGCTCAGTGAATATACATCCACGGAACGAGGAGGACGCTATCGCCCTCACCTGCGCACAAAAACTCCCGCGAAAGTATTTGGAAGTGTTTTTCTGAGTGAACAACCACACCTGGTGCACTGGAGGATTCGTTAAAACTTCATTTGTGAGTACTGCATACTGTTATACGGACGACCTAACTAGCGTACCTAATCTAGGTCAAGCTAAGCTGCTTGTCCTCAACCCAAAAAGGCTTCTTTATTTATGAATGGCCGTGTTGTTACTGTCTAATTTTCACTTGCATTGCGACAGTTTAACGATAACTGTGACATCTGCTTAGTCGAGTGCGTATAGGTGATGCATCCGTTGGCTTGTTAATTTTATTGTTCGTTCATATATAGTAATTGATACAGTAAACGACCTATTTACTACTAGGTCAGTCACTGTACACAAAGGAAATTAAACCTTATCAACAGTTTCCATCAACTCTGTAAGTTTAAACGAAGGTATTATTCGTGAATTCTGGAATCCAACAGTTGTATCAACAGAAAACGTAGGTAAGGTTTCGGGCTCGATCCCTTCCGTACCGGGGCGTAGCTGCGTACGTTTTATGGCCCATAAAACGCCGAAAGCGAGGGATAGCTACTCTACAGTGTACACTCAGCAGCGTTCACTGAACCCTAATCAAGCCACGATACGCCGCTATTACCGTGTACTGATATCTGGCTTGGTTCAAAATTGATTTAAATCCGAGTTAAATATTAGTTTGTAGCTGTTACAACAAGGAAGTGAGTTTATTTTCATTTCTAATATTTCAATAGTAAACATTATTGTTTAATATTTACATATTCTGTTTGGGCTATTTTCATAATATTATTTAACTAAAATTGCGCTTAAATTTTAAATGAAATTTCAAACCAGCAACATTAATAAATATATTGAGTTTCTTTCACAGCGTGGTTATTAACCAAGTCATTTGACCTAAAGCACCAAACGTAGTGATTTACGTAATGTTTACTGTTCTCAACTCTTGTGTCAGGTGTATAACTGCATTTTTTCTGCACGTCTTCCTTATTGTTCTTTGCTTACGGGTAAAAAAATCGCTTTGTTTCTTCTTGGTTTTTTCTTTTTTACTACCATTTGCACATGTTGAATGTTGAAATTGTACAACAACACAAAGGCGGCTTTGTATGTACGTAATTTTTTAAAAGCCGCAACCGTTACCCTGGTGTGGGGTAATTGTTGTAATTTCTATTAATCAAAATTTTAAGCCTAGCTCTTAACTTTCTTAAAAGTTACAAAGAGAGTATTGGTTATCTCTGTAATCGTAATAGTTCTCGCACATTTGAAAAGATATTATTATGCTCGTATATAGATGACCAGGAAATAATTCATAAATAAAACTTCCTCTTCACTGTTCGCAATTGTGTTGTAGTAGGAAGAGGGAACAGATCTGTGCGTTTGTCGATTACGCTTGGATAGTTTTGATCTAATCTCATACGTCTTCTCATTTCGATTAGAGAAAGCTAGTTAACTTAGGGCGTGTAACAGTTGATTCAGTGTCTGTCAGTACCTTACCTGTCTAATTAATCTGTTCGTATCTGATATTGCGTCTTTGTTACACAACATTACTGCACTTTCTGCATGTATTATATTGCTGGCGTCTTTACTTTCTTCAATATTCAATATGTTACGCTATATCTTCGTATTACAAATTATACGCGTAGTTTTATCGTTCTCAATAATAACAACAAAACCAGCTCCGCAGCTGTCGCGCAAAAATAAAGTTCACATAAAACATAAGTACACTCATAAACAACGCTGTAAACGGTTGCTTTCATTTGCGAGAGAAGGACGAACTTGCCGAAAACCAGATTGTGGTTTAACTTTGAACGAAAGTTGAACGCGCGGCTTTATATTTTGCATTCATGAATTCAATGTCAGTTTTTAAAGGTTTTCAGTTGTTGTTCTCGTCAATTGTTTAAAAGCAGTTTTTTATTAAAATAAACATAAAGGCTAATAAAATATGTATTATATTTCTTCGGTTCGCCCGCCGATGATATTGTCCTTTTCTCCCGATCGGCATCAGAACTGCAACAGATGTTGCAGGAATTAAACTTGGCGAGTCTCGAGGTTAGACTGACGATGAATCGGCGTAAAACACGATTGATGACTAATAGTTGAAAACACAGAGTAGAAGTAGATGGGCAAGCGTAACTACTCGTATATGAGTATATAGGCCAGATAGTCTCCTTCAAACACAGGCGGAATAAATAAGTCGAAAGACGCATGGAAAACGCCTACGCGAGCCACGGTTCCATGAAGCAGTTCACGGAGGGTAACCTTCCGATATCACTGAAGCGCAAACTCGTCGACATGTGTATTCCGCCCATTCTAACCTATGATGCACAAACATGGTCACTGACTGAAACTCAATAGTCCCAACTCAAGATTTGCCAATAGGCAATGGAGCATAGCATACTGGATATAAAAAGGACCGACCATATTTATAAAGAACACCGAACTGCTCTCTAAAACCCGTATCACTGATATTGGTGCTAAGAGCGCTAAGCTGAAATGGAACTTAGTTTGGACACGTCTGTCGCATGCATCCAGAATGGTGGGTGAAAATTGCTACCGAGTGGATGCAACAAAATAGACACCGACTACTTGGCGGAGCGTGGCGTTAAGCAGATCGGTCTCGCATAAAAGAAGGGGACCCCTGCCCAACAGTGGGACACACATATAGAATATTTTTTTAAAAATCCTATTAATCTATAAGTAATATGCTCCAACTAACGACCTTGCTCAACCTCTCCGTAACATCAATTAACTTTTAATTTATATATTTGTAAGTTTCATAACTTATGCATAAACATAGTTCACATTTATTTGACAACAAACGAAAATGAAACGCGTCGCGTCATTGTAATACGCCTAATAGCGTGAGTGTTTTTCAGTGCATCTCTGATTTATAGTCCTCGACGGTCCACACTTCCTGTGCCGGCGGCGTCAGGTGGTGCTATTTCTGCATCTCCCTGAACCGCCCGCTCTCACAATTCACGTTCAAAGTCGATTATTTTGAATGCGGCAACGGAACCACGTTTACTTTTCGCCTGAATGAAATCGTTTACAAAGATTTTCGTCTCACGCGCGTGCTTCGTATTCCTTTAATCTGGTGACAGTATCGCTTACATATTTCATTCTTATCTAGGTTGCTTGGAAAAACATCACTTGCGCACATGAAATTCATAGTAGGCTACGTCCTTGGTCCAATTCCATTTTGGGATAAGATGATCCAATTTAACTCATCCCCTTCATTTTGCATTCAAACATTTCTCACATGACCTCGTTCAGCGTCTGCCATTGTCTTCAGCTACTGACAACCTAAATACGATTTTGCATTCATTACTTCATTATCTTATTATGTCAGCGCAAAGTTTACTGCTACCTGTACTTAACTATGGCCATGTCTGCTACTTGGATTTGACAGAAGCATAACCTCATAAACTTGAGCGTCTTCAGAATATCAGCATACGATTCGTATTTGGACTTCGCAAATATGACCATATAATTCAATTTCGCCAGCAGCTCGAGTGGCTTCCAATTCGTCGTCGAGATGCTCATACACTCTGCCTCCTCCATGTCTCTGTTTAACCCGTTGACACCCGGATACCTTAAAGAAAATTTTAACAATCTTTCTTTACATCCTTTCAATCTACGATCTTTAGATTATGTTCTTCTAAAATTCCTGACCATTCTTCTACTTTCTATTCACATTAATTTACAGTCAAAGTAGTTCGCTTATCGAATGCATTACCTTTAACTATAAACCGCGCTCAATCCCTCGCTAGTTTTAAAAGACTCGTGAAAGAACTCTACCTCGCAGATTAAGAGTTCTCTTACGCCCAAATTCTTGTCCTTTATCTTTCTGTATCTATGTATATGTATTAATGCATGTATATATTAATGCCTGTAGGTATGTATATATTTTTGTATGTATGTATGTATCTATGAATGTATATACAGACATTATTTCCTAATTGCACCATCTACCTCTTTATTGACTTCTCTTCACCACCCAAAGGTTGCCTGGAAGAAATCGCTTTAGCGATAGGGCCGCCGGTTGTACTTCTAATAACTTGTACTTTGTATTACTCTGTATGTTTTTGGTATACAATAAAGTGTATCTATCTAATACAAGTTTATGTATCCCGAGGAAACAATGAGCACTGAATGAGCACTGAGCACTGAATGAGAAATTCTTTGTGTTGGTTAGTTTTCGACTTGAAAAGCTTGCATAGTATCAAATCCTAACATGCGTACCATGCTGTTTTCACGCGTACCAAATGTTCCCGCCTAAATATAAAGCAAAATTTATTCGATGTCTCGCATAAACCACCGGGCATACTCATTGGACACTTATAAAAAGCGGCGAGGTCAGAGAGTCGCACGCGGCCCGCGAGCCATTTAACAGTGCGGAGCCCGCACGCGCGTTGTAACGACGCCTGTGTCGATATCGATAGTTTATTTATTAACACGTGCAACAGTGACGTCAAGTATAGATGCAACAGCCGAGCCAATGGCTCTTGGCACGTTGATGGCGATTGATTGAGGGATCTGCTTCACAAGTGTGCGTAGCGCGGTGGTGGTCGGTCGTGTCCGTATGGTGCAGACTTTGATGGCGGAGTTGAAGGTGCTCATAGGGAAGCGGGCGCCGCCAGGCGGGATTCCTCCCCCTGCGGCGCATCCGCCCCCACAGCAACAGTACACTCGTCGGGATCTGAAAGCGAACCTCCACAAGCATATGAGCATAGTACTAGACAGGTGAGAGGAATTGGGAAATTTGTGAATTTGTTTTGATGACAACGCGCACTTGTTATTCTTTATCCACAAGACGCGTCTCTTTACAGGATCTTTCTTTTCATTCCACCATATACGCTTATGAATTATTTAATATCAATACGTGGTATTTTTATAAGATTATAAAGCAAATTTTACGATATTTTCATTAGCATGTTAACTGCAGTTTATAAATAGCCTCGCCTCGTAACATCGTTAGATATCGCAGATTGTTAATCAATTTTCAGTCATCAATGTCAAAGACATCATTGGCTCGTAGTCACTTTGTAATGAACCGATATGAGAGGCATCATAATATGAACTATATTCAATAAGCTACAACATACAACACGTGAGTGTTGTTGTCCTTGTAACTTTTATGAAGTTGGTATCCGTTAGAAGGTCACGCGTCAATATCTGAGCATTTGGACAACAACACCGGCACGATAGGTAAAAATTACGTGATAATAACACATTTTAGCCTCCCCGTTACTACCTAATGCTAATCGGCGACCGATGAACTCATAAATTACTAAAACAAAGAATTTTACAAACCATATGATAAATCTATTTGCAGAAACCAATAGTGGTATAATTTGTTCCTATTTCTAATAATAAGGTTCCATATAGATGATGAACCACTTAAAATCAAGTGAGCTGTCCGCTTATTTACCTTACCTATAAAAGTACCGGTATCTTTATTACTTTCTCTATAAATCTTTACATTATTATCAATTAGTCCACATGATAATATCCCATGAAGACTCACCATCGCTAGCTCTTTTGTTATCTGTCACTGGACACCGGCCTCATACCCGTTGTATTGTGCGTGAGGACTGGCAAAGGGGGTTGGCGAGTCCACTTTCAGAAGTGGTGTAATTTCATAGATAGGGCCATGTTTTAGCCGCTTTGTTATCTCTTAGTCGCCTTTTACGACAGCCACGGGAAGAGATGGGGTGGTGCTAGTCTAAAGCCTACTGACACCACAGGTTCATTCCCATGTGTACTAATCAATATTAATATTGATATGCAAAAGATGGCGGCTTCGGTTTCGGATGACTTTTGTTCGTTTTTGTGTGTCCCATTACCCACGACACAGGGAATATTAGTGTGGCCCATTGGGCGTAGCAATATTTATTTATTACCTTTACAGCTTGGTATCCATTCAATGCCCCAGCTTTGTTCACGTTACCAGTAACTATTTATTTTGTGTCTTATAAATTATTAATTAATAAAAAATAAACGTACTTGAGATCCTTTGCTTTTATGTAATGGGGATATTGTCTTCCCTCTGGTACTATTTATGAAAACTTTCAAAAATACATTAATTGCTCTAATCCACACAAAAACAAGAATATTACAAAAACACATTGTAAACAAATAAAATGCAGCAGGAGTCCTGTTCCACCAAGAACGCACCCGCACACAAAGCCGAAGTTGCGATGGCTGCCGGTTTTGAACTGCTCGAACACCCACCCTATTCTCCAGATCTGGTCCTTAGCGACTTTTACCTCTTTCCTCGGCTCAAGAAACAGCTCAAGGGCAAGAAATTTCAAGACGAAAGCGAGGTGATGGCCGCTGTAGAGACATTTTGGGAGAGTCAAGATAAAGATTTGTTTTCGAAGGGTATTCAGGGTTTAGAAAAAAAATTGACTAAATATGTATGTAGAAAAATAAATTTAATTTTAAACCATAAACTGTTTTACATATCATTAATTTTGGATCACCCATCGTAACCTAAATAGTTTTGGATACTACACAACAAATTATCAACACACTAGAATTTAAAGTCATCTTACAAACACCTCAAATATAACATTAAATGTTTCTTAAATTATCCCAACTATGTGAGTTATACATACATACATATTTATTATCTAATGTAAATACGCAATCCTGTGTGGGTAGATTACCATGTAGATAACACCTGCATTCACATTCTGCATGCATTCGCTTAATATACTTCAAAACGTGGTGTAATTTAAATCATAAGTGAGGTTATTTCTTAACCATGACGACTGCGTTGACATTAAAACAGGTAACTTTAAAAATTTCCTTATACCTACTTGCATAAGTTTCATATATAATTCACTCGCGTGATTGTAGGGCTGTTTCGAAATGTAGGTACTTGTATTCATCGTTGTAAAATACATTTTACCAAATTTTGACATCTCTTACAACAGTTTATTACTATGCATATATTTTATTTATTTATAGTATGTATTAGTAAATTTTAGTGATCGTATTGTAGAGCGCAGGAATCCGATGATGCACAACTCCGCTTTTAAATTCATATATTCTAGCTTCTAATACAAATTAGGTACAAAACGGTCTGGCCATGAATCACCTATATTATAATCTCCTATTTTATAGTCTTGTTTTCCACCATGACATCCCTCCTTTTATCTTGACAGCCAAAACATCGGAAACACCCGCCATTTTGTGTTGACCTAGCAAAAAATATATTCTAACAATTATTTTCCACGGATATTATAATAAAACGTTTTAATGGAAACTTTTTAAAAATAAATATCTTACAGTATTACAAATGTATAATAATATATCTTAGGATAAAATGTGTAATATGTAACTAGCTAATGTGTACACGCATAAACAATTTTCGTTATTTAACATCGTTTATTTATTTATTTTATTGTACACTCATATAAAATTAGTAACAAAGGAAAATACATAGAGAAGGCGCGCTTATCCCCCCCTTAGGAGATTTCTACCAGCAAACCTGGGGAGAGCGATATGTGAGCAATGAAATGGGCCGACATTCGTATTTCCATTACGCTACGGTATGCGATTCTTCAAGAAACCTCTGAATAGGATTTTGCAAGGTCGGCGGCGCACCCGCATACACTCCGGTGTTGCAGGTGTCCATGGGCGGCGGTAAAAGTTACCATCACGTGGGACCGCTTGCTCGTCCGCCTACTTCCCTATTAATAGAGACATAGCAGGCAGTAGACAGACATCATCTTCATGACTTGCAACATAAAGAACCTGCTTTGAGAATATTCACAAATATCAAACTAGTGAGACTCCCAATACACGTTTTGGAAATGACCTAATCACTTTCTATGTCTAAATGATTATGATAATAACCTACAATTGTATACACTTCGTATCGATAAGGGGGTTAATTCTTACCTAGTTCTTCCACTTTACGCAAACGTTAATTCTTCATGCATCATTAAATTAGAGTAAACAACTATTCAACTAATCATTGTGCGAACGCATTCGCAGTGTTATGTAATCTTCTAATACTTGTAATTTATCGACGGATTATTTGTAATTGTATGTAAACTAATTGGCACATAATTACTGTTTACGCACACATCCTGCAGATCCTGATATTAGGAAATGCTGTAGATTGCGCATAATTAAGAAACTAGCAAAAACGCCCATCGCTTTATTGGTGTAAAGGTTCATTTACACAACGAGAGTTTCTCGAACGGTTCGGGCAAGAATATTATATACGATTCTCGTATACGACCAAACTACGTACAATTCTCGCCTACAACTGTTCACATGATGATAAAAACTCGATGATAACAGTTGTTTATACTAGCTTTTGACCGATGGCGATGAAACGGCAGCGCACCCGCTAGCACCCTGGTGATGCAAGTGTCCATGGGCGGCAGTGACCACTTCACATCATGTGGCCTGCCCGCAAGATGTGCGAGAAACACTCCTTGTGTAAATGAGCCATACCTACCATCCCATGGTCAACGGAAAGCGTAACGAACTCTCGTCCACTGTTACTTTTTCCTGTGACTTGCTATTAATTTGACTGTATAGATTATATATTTTTAATGACGAAGGAATTTTAATTGCTAATTGCTAAAGTAGGTGTGCAAGTACATATTCGTATAACTCAATGTGTGTAGTCTGTGTATCTTTTAAAAATATTTCAAAATATTTTAATTCTTTGTTAATGAATAAATCTATTCCTACTTCGCTACCTATCGAAAGGAAAATGTTCGACTAATGTGAAGATGTTTGGTTATTATCAATTATATTACACTTGATATTTAAATACATTATTGAGAATTTTGTCAATGTTTGTTACCTACAATGTCTTATGGTTTAAATCAAACGCTTCAGCGAATAAATACAACAGCACAATATCCTGTACTTCAACTCAACAGATACTATAATTATAGTTATTTCTGTTATACATTATATACTTCTATTATACTTTGTCTTTTTATAGTGGGATTAATTGTCTTAATTGGGTGTTTGCGGTCCTTTGTTATTATACTGGATATACTCGTATTTATTTAGCTTTATAGACTTCAGATCATCAATCATGTTTGATGTGGGTAGCAGTTTCTTCTTTTCCCTTTTATATATTTCTTAGTCGTGGACTTTGCCACATGAGCGTGGTGATAGATAGTAATTATTAATCAAATTATTACTTTGTATCTAATAATTATAATTACAATTTAAAATGAGTTTGACAATGACCGAACAGCGCGAGTGGTACGGTACGGTACACCCATAATAGCTAAATGAGATTTATTATGCGTTCATTATGGAAGCTATCTTTTGTTTTGTGTTCAAAATTGGAAACAACTGATATGTTTAATATACATTCTTCATTTTAAGTACTTTTTTTAAGACATCCGTTGAATAATCTAATCAAATGTATATTATCATCATTGAAATATATCACCGTGTCGTTGAACTTTTGAGGTGACTTTTCAACCATCAACTCATTTTCCTGATCGATAAGTATTTTCTCTCTATCTAGACTATCGTGTATGCCTAAAGTTATTGACGAATGCAATCGATATCATTAATCATATCCTTCATGTCATCAGTGGATAATTTTGTGGTAATAATAGGTTGTTTACACACACTATGGTAATTTGTCGAGCCCACGTCCATCGTATGTCGATCGAATGATCTGTGCGACGCCAATATTTTGCGTTATTTACAGTGATGCATGTCGAAATATGCTGAACGCGACTTGGCAGCGGGCTTGTTTGTATCACCCTTTGGACATTTGTCTATATAGACAATCTTTGAATCTAAGATACGTGTGCCGATTGATCCCAGTTGACAGCTTCCTGGATTATCGTGGCAAAGGAGCAAATAAACGTATGCCTCAAAGACGAGTAGTGTGGATGTAATCGCTGATGACATGAAAATGTCGTGACTATTTCTACTTCTCTGACACACTTTACTTCAATCACCTCCCAATTAGTTACACGCGGCAAGGATATATATGCTAATCATTTATTCAAAAATATTTTATGTAACAACTTATTTGATGATTAATTCCTAACGGACAATTTACAAGTCGGTCAGTCTCGTGTACAAAAATAACAACGACTCCAGAGCAGCATAACAAACGGCCTTGTGCCGAATTAGTTTACTAAAATCCGCGAAACTAATACGGACAGTCGGGCGAACGTGTACTTACGCAAGTAGAGACAGTGATTTGTGGAGCCAACACCTCGCCGTTTCCGCGCCGCCGTTCATGCTCCGATGAAATCATATTTAAGAGGTAACATCAACTCATTTATAACAATGAGCTATATGTACCGTTAACTTATAGGAAATTATAATTCGTAACTATTTATATATTCTGGATCAATTCCAGCGGAATGCCTGAACGACACCTAACCTCGTATTATTATATCGTAGTGGTTCGAGCGCGATGTGACACACGGTAGATTATTCACCGCAGACTTCAATATCTTCACTAGTGTTCAGATTACGGCGGGCAGCGGGGGTGCTTTGTAGTGGTGACCGCAGTCGCTTGCGCCGAGCAGCCCGCGTACGGCCGCCCGCCGAGGCCGCCACGAAGCCGTGTCTCACCGTCTAGGTCAATACACTTATTCGCGTGTACACCTTATCGTGTTCTGTTATCGTACTAAGCCTATTTGGTACGTGTGCCGATCGATTTCCCAGCTGGACACTGGTCTTGATTTTTTTTAGCGGCGAACACGAGCGGTCGCACGCGTTTCATTCGTCGGATGACATCAGTTAATTCACCACGTCCGCTTCATACAATACACGCTCAGTGTCCGCTACGTACTCGGATCGGACGCACGGAGGCCCTCAATGGAGGAAGGACGGTGCGCGACTTGCGAAGCCTTAGGGCGGAAGAGCCTCACTAGCAAACTGCTTCAGGTGGCGACCGCCCAGGCGCACATGAAGACATGTTCACGCGCCGCCTCCCCACCTGAACCGGTGCACGATTCAGATCTAGCTTCACGTGCTCTCGCCGCAAAGAGACGCAAGTCAATAGCGGGTCTCAAACTAACCTTATCAGCGGAGGCACAGCCAAAACCGACGGTATCCGAACCTCCCCGATCTACTTTCGGTCGCAGAAACACGTGGTGTTCGTAAGTTGATGGATATATATTTGACATTCACCTTCATTGAAAGCACAATCTTCATTCACAATCTCTAATTATATTAATATTGTCTAATGGTATTGAAATTAGCAAGTATCATGTAATAAATAATGTCTATTTTCGCATTGTCTACTGAATAGTGTCAGTTATCACAAAGATTGTACTTATCATTTTTCTTATCAATATCTTTCGATACTTTATCGACTCATCGCCATTTATTGTTGCTATCCTTGCACGTGTCGTTTCAGTTTTCCTTATTTTCCATTCGCTTCTTCATGCAAAACTATATAATCTACGCCGTTCAGTGTCTTATTTATGCGCAGTAATAACTCTTTCATCTTTATTAAATTGACTAATGAGCGATCATACGATAGTATACGCCACGCTTGCCTCTCGCAATATAAATTTGTTAAGCGCATAATTGGATTAATAGTTCTATGATTATACGTTTAGAATCATCTCGAGATACTAAAGTTATTATGATTGAGGCAATGTAACCTTGTTAACTGCTTCCAAAATGTATTGCTGGATGTTGTTTTCGACAATGAGTGAAGGTCTCACCGGTCGCCGTTGTTACTAACACTAATCAATACAACCTTGGACCTATCGAGTCGTGGATACAATCGCTTATAACAAAATGCACTCGCATTATGAATCCTGCTAACTAAATAACATAAGTATTGCGATACACACTTGAGCAATTTAATTTTATTTCGTAAAGATCATATCCATTGGGATAGATGCCGCAATTCCATATCTTCGAATATTAATAACAACGATGTAGATGGAAACTCAAAGTAATCACAAGTAACTTAAATAAAACTCAGTATCTACTCGTGCAGTTAAAAAATTAGGCAATGGATTCCTCCGCATGTTATTTAGAATGTATAGATTTTAAATTTGTATTATTTAGACTTAGACTTTTAAATTTATTATATTTTATAAAGTAAAAAGGTAATCATTGCAAATGGTACTTGTTATATCTCAAAAAGTAGCAGTCACATAAAAGCTGTTCATATTTTTTCTAAGATGTGCACCGTATGCAAGTATGTTTCAAGTACTACGGCATCCGTTCCAGACGTGGTTGACTTAATCAGTAACACAATACTTACCATTCATCAATTCGGAACTAGCGGAAATTCAATTTGTGCAACTTAGCCCTGTTGAGGCAATAAAGAATCAAATCACGTACAGGAACTGCCCACTTGTAGACAATTTCTTTACATTTTTGAACAGCTTACTTGGTCCAATTTTATGCACTTTCTGTATTGCATAATACGTTATTATTTGCATTGTATTAGCATTACAAACATTAATCGCATACGATACTAATTAGCTTCCCCGAAGATGCAAATTGATTTCTATTTAAAACTACGAGTTTTTGATATTTTATTTATCTCGTCAGATATGAACTCTGATTATAAGTGAGTGTAGAAAATTTCAAAATTATAAAAGGGACTGCAATGTCGACAGCGCACCCGCATTCCCCCTGGTATTGTAGGTGCCCATGGGCGGCGGTGACCACTTGTTATACGTTAATTAATAGGGTTCTTCTCATTTCCAATTAAAATCTCGTGGACCGCCCGTCCGTCTTCCACCTCTTCTATAAAAAGTAAAAATATTGAAAATTCAAACACAAGACTAAAACGGAAAGCTCCCTGTGATTGCAAGGGAAGGCCCTTGCCCTGCAGTGGGATGTTTTAGACTGGCATCGGTAATCGAAACAAGCACCGATTAAGTAATACTTTTTTATTGTTCTTATAAGACATAGTTATTATATTTATGTTTGTAACATTTGAATTGTTGTTACCAGATCTGTTTCCATTCTCTTCGGAATACAGATTAAATATAAGACAACTTTTCACTACAAAATAATTGACAATCAACATAAGACAAAACTTCTAGTGATAACAAATTTTTAAATATAAAATATATACTCTTTGTATTCCTTATAAGTACAAGAATGACGATAGATTATTGTCTTATAATTACAGCGTGCTGGGAGCAACAAAAACGTTTGATGTAACCGCTCTACGTTTTTGCTGATCCGAAAATTGTTTGATGCCGTCATTTTCAGATAAATTATATACCACTAAAGGTCAAATGTGTATCAACTATTAGATAGGATAATATTCATTTAATTTTTTTAATTTGCAAGCAATCTGTAAGTTATAATAAGTGATCAATTTTAATTCTTGGGAGTGTTTATTTATAATTTTGTCAAGGCTAAACTGCTGTGTTCCAATAAAGATGAAGGAAATAATTAATGGAAGTCTTAATTATTACTTATGAAATTGCCAGTTTATGTGGAACAATTGAAATATTTTTTTATGTATCAAAATTATATAATTAATCGAAGTGTTGTTCATTATTATCAATGCCCTTTTGCCATTTTAATGGAAGTTGATTGATGCCTCTGCTATAAAACTCTTGGTGACGGGAATCGATGAATTCTCTGAAGGCGTTTTTCACTGCCTCATCGGATTTTTTCCCTTTAAAAAGTTATTAAAATTCCGAAGTAAAATGAAAATCAGTAGGGGCAAGGTGGCGAGTACGGTGGGTGACGGAGAGTTCGAAGCTCCTGTAACTTTGAGACTGTCGGTCAGACTCAGGTTATAGGCGACCGTTATCATGGAGAACCAGTGGACTAGAGCGTATGACTCGACTCGGTTGTTTGATAGCGAGCTTGTCCATCATCGTTTGCAGTTCTTCATAGTACACATCTGCATTAATTGTTATGTCAGATCTCAAGAAGCTGTAATGGATAATACCGGCACAACATCACCATACAGTCACCATGAGCTTCTTTTGACTCGGTTTACGTTTGGGACGTTGTTTGGCTGTCTCCTGGGTTGACAATGGTTTCTTCACAATGGTTGACTATTATAAAGGACGTTTACGATTATCATACGGGATCCACTTCTCATCACAAGTGAAAATACGATCCAAAGTCCCTTCATTTTTTGTGCCAGATCAGCAAATTAAGGCAAACTTCAACGCGTGTTTCCAGCTGACTTTGATTAAGCTCATACAGTACCCACTTTCCGAGTTTCTTTACTTTCCCGTGGAATAATGACAAATGACAGAATTCCACGGAATGAAAAATTTGAACTACTACTTGATGAGGCTTACCGCGACTCAACGTTCATTCACTCTTATCGATCCACAACCGACGGTTTTAAGGCATTGGGTCATTTTATGCCGTGTTTCATTATTCTTTTCAGCCGATTTGACTAATTTCAATATCCAGCTACGGAATAATATTCATAATACACAGTCAGTGGGGGTTCTAAAAGGTTATGTTGCAGTTTACACGCCTATCGAAGCTTAATATTTTATCTCTTCTTGTATCACAACGTTACTTTCAATTGCACAGATTAATAATCGCAATAACACTTTCTAAGACCCCTGTAGAGACTTTTCTGTTTAAAATAAATGTAATAGAAAGTTGTATTTAATATACTCGTTAAGAACTATTCAATATGTTAAAACTGAACTGACTCGAATTAGCTTTTAATCTATGGCAAATTCAATTGCTTATACATATTTGATCTAACAAGAATCTTTTAATATTATATTTTAATTTTAAGCTTCTAATATAGTTTTTTTTAGACAGTATGTTGGTCTGTTTTTGATTTATTTTTAGTTTAGTTTTGATTTTTTTTAATGTAGTCAACTACTATGGTGTTCAAGAATTTGTTACTTTGAATTTCTCATAACATTTCAAACGCGAATTATTGTACTTACACAACAATTACAAGTTTGCAATTATTTTAATGTAAGTTCATAAAAAAGACATTTTGCAACGATGATGTCATGAATACAAATATAACACGCAGTTTATAGTCTGTTTAACACACCATAAACCATAATGTTCTTACTTGCAACTTCAAATAATTGACTAGAATACATTCGTTTGTGTTCATCAAGCGGATTATAAACATCACCGATGACGTATGATGAATATAAATAAACAACCATCATCCTAGTGTTAATGATCTGGATATTCCATGGAATCATGGATCATAATTTCTGTCAAGACAATTTAACTGTCAAGGATAACATTGTTGATGTAATCCTACCTATTGTGTTGATAATGAAGTAAGGTGATAATCGTATTCTTCGCGTCAGTAAAAGACTAGCACAAACATACATACACTCCTTATATGTACGACGACTGCAAAATCACATACAATAAAATTTGAAACAAATTTCACCCGAACCAAATGCCACTTCAATTACCAGAGTATCTCTCACAGTTATTACATTAACTCGTGTAATAATTTCATAACGATACGTGAATTTTGTAAGAGATGAGTCTTCATGTCAAAACATTCGTACCAACTCTTTGCTAAACACCAGAGTCTTGAATAATCAACTTTCTCGCATTTTAAGATTAATATCATGAACCACCTTGAGTTGCTGCCAAGTTTGCGCAGGTTGTTGCGGCCCTCGATCTATGCAAATGAGCGTTTCGCGTCGTGAATTTCCTATTACAATTTACATTTCACAACAAAACAATTGTGTTTAAAAGTCTATAACAACATTTTTGAATTTGAAACGTTGTCATTGTTTACATGAGCGTTATCAGCTGTTAATTAAATAGTAGCCTCTTTATCAAGCTTTTTGTATGGATGTTTATACAATTCCTCATTACTTTTTCTCACAGCTTAATCCCTATTAAACAATACACGGAAGTGTTTACTGTAAAGACTAGCAATTGCTTGATGACACTTGTCTAGTCGTTGCGTTGTGATAGCTTTTTCACAGTATCTCATGCGTCCACTTTTGTAACTGCATTTTTACCTCTTAACGTTCTATTTTTGGCTCGTTCCGGTCTCTTGATTGTTCAAACCAAATCGTAAACGTTGTATTTTTAAGTTAAGTAAATTTAGAACTTGTATTCAATGTAAACCTGACTTGGTAAGATATAATTAAAAAAACTAGTTTTTCGTACAAGTACCTACCGATTAGTTTAATCTCTTTGTTTTATTTTTAATCAATTCTTCGGACGGACTCTTAAAAAGCTGTATCCTGATCTAGTCAACCTTGAACCTTGGTTGTATCATTCTAATAAAGAGTTTAAGATTCGTAGCGGCTGCTACAGATTCATTCTAGTTTTAAGGTACGCCGGGTGTGTCGCAAAAGCGTTACCTAGGTGTTTCGAGGCGCCATCGCCATCGCAGCCCGTAGTAGGTAGAGTTGTGCGCGCGCCACTTGCTCCGTTCTCCCCCTTCCCCTTCCCTGCCCCCTCATCGCCCGCTACGACCGGTCCAGTTCACCGCAGCGCGTCGATCCGTTCACCCGTGTGCCGTTAACCTACCGGTTTATCCATTCCATTACACAAACCACGCACAACGTCTATAAGCTCAAATCTACAAAAACGGCTCCCTTAAACCCGACCACAGGGACTCGACAGTCCCGCACTGTGCAATCTATAGACGAATCGGAAGCCATGCAAACAAAATTTATAAGTGCCAGCTACTCTTCAATCATGAATAAGCAAGATCTGCTCAGAGAGGTCGTCGTCAAGTACCTCGACTACTTCTATCCCGTGTAAGTACTGTTTACATTCTCAGCCTCTGCGGTATCACGGGTGCTAGTGTTTGACGCATTGCAGACTTTTTACCAGCTCGTATTGTTGCCGGGGTGGCAATTTTGTGAATGTTCTCACGGTGACAGCTAATTAGCGAGCCAGTAAATCGGTGAAGGTTTCCCGACAACGTGGCCGGCTGCAACCAGACAAGCGGCTGCGATTGGCTGATGTCAGCGCCGCCTATTGAGCCTAGGCGTCTCTATGGTCTCACTACCTTATCGATCCGTTGCACTAAACACTGCTGATATTTTGAAGCACTAAACTCGAGCCAACGACGACAATTTGAACAGCAATCTTGACCTTTAGGGTTTCTTTTGCTTTGACAAAGTCTCCTACTTCACTACAGTATTGATTTGGCAAACGGTATAAATTTTTGCTTTCAATCTCCACAATGACATACCTTTAATCATGACCATTTTTGCCAATCTTAACTATATTAGAACTTTATATATCTAATATACGTACACTGGTTATTTTTTCATGGTATCATTAATGCGATTAACGAAATTAATTAATTCATCACCGGATCATGATGTTAAACAATTTACAATAGTAAAACCATTCAAACAAATAACGGCGTTTTGTGAAATCCTAGGGAAAGCAGCATTGCGTGACCGATTCGCGTGACATACGTTGACCACTTCATTCCCCCAGTGTCCTACTGATGTGTCCTTTGAGTCCGATTCATTTTATCGCGATACCACATCGCTGCGGCTTTTATGATCGCTACGTGAAGCAGTGTTCATAGTTTAACTTTATTGTCTCACGTAACTCAACCCTATGTACACCTATGCACTTTTCGTTCTAAATCGATAAAGCAGGTATTACTGTATTGCACACAGTCATTGTCAATAACTAAACCTTTCTGTCATTCCATTGAATGGGACTACCAGTGCTGTATTATTATGAAACATAGCCGCGAGATGTAACGGTCGCTGAGGCTCTGGCGCCAGCCATGTCGACACTACACCCGTCGATTTCCCCTCAGCGACCTTGTGCACGCGCACCCACTCGCTATACGATAACAACAAACGCCGTTGCAAGTATGCGATAAAGCTGCTAATCTGTTACTATGCAGTATGCTTGTTTTGCATTTAATCTCACGCCAACTTTGTGTGATTGAGGACACTCCACCATAATTGAATCGTTTGCATCATTTGCAACAAGTAAAATCAGTTAATAAACGCTCCAGGCTACATCATTGGACAAGCAATTTGATGTAATATATTCGACTAGAATTTTCCATACAATTTATTGAAAGCCAGCTATCTGACCAATGTTTGTAGGTGCGTTTAATGAAAAGTATTTGAGTATTATGTTTCAGTTCATGACTAATACATTTTCATACGGCTCATGTTCTTCGTGTTATTCCGCATTGACCTTTGTTTTCTAGACAGTATTGTCTTTTGATTGCGACGCAATACGTTAATGCGTGAATCACAGTTCCTTTTGTAAATTCGGGAATCTCATCATAATGATTTGCATTACGTTTACTGTTTAAATTCACTGCATTAAAGCACGATACACGAAATTTCACATTATGTCAATTAAATTGTCTTTGTTTTGTTCGATGGTAAAAAACGATTATTTTTCGCATTTCTTGACTTCATCCAAACGCTATATGCGATTATAAACAAAGCGATAAATAATTTACAAGACTTTCCATCTGGACTTCGTCAACTTTGTATTCTCTGAATACATATATGCAAAATCTCAATGCCTCATTGCGTTTGTAAATAACAATCTTGTGTTTCTTAACAAGAGGTTTTTATAAGAAACTGGTTTTGTAATTCGCAAAAAGCAACCTGTATGCCATTACACATTCGGCAGATGCTATTTTAGTCGCGAACGATGACAGAAAAACGAGTAAAAACGAAACTAGCTCCTCTTCTTTATTTTCGTAACGATGCCTACTATAGAAAGGGTCCTTGTTCTTAGAAAACTTGTAAGACAATGATGATGATTTCAAGTCTTTGTCAAACAAATCTATTGAAAGCGTGAGCTACGCACGTGCGTGATGATAAAACGTTTACTATCTCTTTGTTTGAGTTTTGTATTTACTTAACATCGTTTATACTTAGTGATTCCCAAACTTATTTCGGTCATGGACCCCTTACCATAACAAAAACTTAACTATGAACCCCCAAGTGAAATAACTTTTATGGTATAATAAAACCTACTAAAAATACTTTATTCTGTCCTCTCTGATGAGACAATTGCACGTAGATAGGTTAATGAATGGATCACACATTTTTAATTTTTACAATAATGGATATTAATTTTAGGAAAACAAAAGACAAAATGCAATTGTATTTGAAAATATTCATAAGTACTTAATACTTCGCGGACCCCCGGTAGTCCTTCGCGCACCCCCAAAATAATTTTTACTTATCACAGACCCCTTGGATCACCCATAGACTCCCAGGGGCCCGTATGGACCACTTTGGGTATGACTGGTTTATACCACAAAAGTGTTTTATGTACCATTTACAGCTCTGTGTACATCATTCGTTAATATACAATCAAGTTAGCCTTTTCGGTTATGACTTAAAAATAACTTTTATTTTCAGCGATTCTTTGTTACCTGGTTATTTTTGGTGGTGACTCTTAAACACAAACATAAGAGTCGTTGTCAAAAATCGCATTCTTGCCAGGTTTGTTTCGTTGCCTGTCACACGTAAAACCGTCCGCTTGGGGTAAATTTGGCAGCAAATCCCCTTTCGTGGTTCGCCCGTGAAAGTCATGCCAAATATTTACAGCTTCCACCATTGGTTAGTAGTGTGTTGAATTTTGAGGGCGTAGAAATTCAGGCATGCTTCGTCCGTTCCTATAACTATGTTTACTTGTGGTGTCTACATAGAAATGTCTTTACCTTTGAGAAAAACTTTCTCTGCTACTCGTGTTTCCCCTTCTTATGTTTTAACTTTTTTCATGTACCACGTGCAATTTTGTCAACGGCCAAAACTTGCGTAATCAGAATACTAAAACTTGTTTTCGCCGAGTTCCGTTTAGAGAAAGCCATTTTTTATCCTTAACAGGTATATTGGTCATATTAAGCTTTCAAAGATAATCTACCAATCACTTGCGAAATATGTTTTTATAGCCACATTTGCACTTTATTACGCATTGCAACATTTGAGTTGCATAAGGGTCGTGAATGTGACAACTTTTGAAGCATTTGTTGCCCCGCGGTCACGCTGTCCGCGGTCGTTATTCAATATCTTAAGTTCAGCATTGAACCGGTCGAAATTAATACGCGGTGGCCGCGCTTATTTTCAACGCTTCACTGGGTTCAAGTTTAGCGTAGTGTTGTTCACCTCATTAACTCGACACGGAATCCAACGCCGGGAGAAAGTCAAGTACGTAGCCGTACGTTGTGCCACATATAAGCTACCGGACTATTACACGAGCGAGATTGGATCATAATGGATAAGTCAGGCAATAGTGGAAGTAATAGCATCTCTAGTTGTACTCATAGATTTGGTTAACATTCGTGTCTGGGCAATCGCGTGCGTCAGTAACTATCTTTGCTTTCAGAATTTATGTTTCTTCGCCTCCGAAGCCTAGTATCACCCGAAATACAACCGATTCTTTAATATGTTATTATTCACCAACTAGTCTATTATTTGAGAAATTTAACTTTTCACCAAAGATCGGCGACTGACTGTCTGAGCATTTATAAGAGGCTTCTAGGTCAAGTATTCACATCTGTTGAATTGAGCATGCTCTAATGCGTGAGCTGAAGAAATTTTCCACTATGTATGACGTCTGTGCGAGTGCGAGTGGAGTTGTCTTATACAATTATTTTGATTGCGCGACCAGTTATACTGTTCACGTGTATACTTCACCTACATTTTGTATTACAATACATATAATCTGTAAGACCAATTTTGATAATAACATTTTTCCATTTAATGCAAAAGTATATTAATTATTATTTTTTTATTATCATTTTTCGTCATTGAATCTATTCTACATACGAGTAGGTTTCAATGATGTTACATAAGTCAATGTGTTAGAAATCTAAATTGTTATAATTAAGCCCCAATCATTTTTTGTATAAAATATTGTATGCTACACAATATTCATGCATATGTCCTATATCATCATATTTTTTATTAGGTTTTTTGAATGATTGATATAAATATTAGAAGATGTTTTCGTTCAATATCCATAATCAGAGAGTGTACATAATACGATTAGTCATATAATTTAACATGTTAACTAAAGCAAACTAAGTAAGTAAATTAGTAAATCGTACGATCTATTGTTCGAGCATGTTGTTACAAATAGCCATCGGTCAGCGTTTTGTAATATAAAGGTAAACACGAGTTACCGTAATCATCCGGTTTACGGACGGCGGAACACCCCCCAAATTATCCATTGATTAGAATAATTATTGTTACCATTTATTACAATTTACAATAATGATAATCATTGCAATTGGTGTCTATCATTGTGGAGTTTAATGTAATGCGTTATGTATATGGATCGCAGGGAGTATCGCTATTCTGTAAAGTTTTATTTTGAACTAGATTTACATAAGTGATTAGAATACGTTATCAATTGCGAGATATAAAAAAAATGTGTTTATAACGTCGATATTTCTTAATTTATTTTTTTCTTTTAAATATTGACATGGGCACGTTATAAAATATCTCTAAGAGTAAAATTAACTTCAGTTTAGTAAATATAAAAGCTACAATCGGATTGTTACAATTTACAGCGCGGAAACACTATCACTTGCTAACTGTATAGGTTTACAGAGTACAAACAAACAATCCAAACGATTATATTTTTTTCCAATAGATTAATTATTAATGTCTAATACAATTGTAAATTTGCTTAATGTTATTTTAATAATATTTTTTTGTTGTTGCAGCGCATCGGGCACAAACGCGGTGGCCATCGACAATAAGATCGAGCAAGCTATGGTAAGTGATCGAATCGTATATTATTATTATTATAAAATAGTAATGAACTATTCTATTTTTATGAAATGGTGGTAGTGAGACAAAATAATCGTAAATGGTTTACAGCTAACTCTCACACACAATCTCCAGTACTGAGTGCTTTACAGACCCACACTTTACTCCAGTCACAACTGCAGTTGTGCCTCAGAACGATTAATTTTTAGGTAATTTCTGTATGGATCGTCCTAATTTTAATTATCACATGAAAATTAAATCTGCTATAAAACTAAAATTGTGTTGGGTCTATAAAACTTCTACCGAAATTATCCAAATATATCCAATATTTATTGCTAATACTAGTAAAGGCTGTCCCAGATTGAGCGCCGGATATAATTTAAAAAAAAAAAGTCATTATTACTCGGGCTGTGTGACATGTGGCACCATCCTTTTGGACCGTTGGTTGGACTTTTGGACTGTGGAACAGTTGGTTGAGGTCCATATATTCTAATTGGTGCCAAAAAAACTCCTGTAGTATGTTCCGATACCCCTCTATGCCTACCTAAATACCGGTACCTAAAAACAACCCAGATACAACAATTTTGCTTATTGACTTATCCGTCAAGGTGGAAATGGGCCTCGTCACTAAACATGATTTTTTTCGCCAAAATGATGGTCCATTTCATACTGCTCTAAAATTCATACTGCGTTGCTCTTTCGTGTAGCGTTCCATGTTTACTAATTGCAACTGTCATATGTGACATCTATAACCAAACCAAGAGTTGCCAACCGCCATACATAAAAATGACGCGAAATTTAAATCAGGCGCTCAATCTGTGACAACCTATACATCAGGAGCACTATCTGCTATTATAGATTGAACTATTATGACCGAATAAATAGGTTTCTTAGACGTCGTGTTTGCCCGTAAGTTCACTACTGCATCCTTGAGATCAAGTCCGTAACCCAGGCTTTATGGTTGTTATGTCAATAAACATCTGTTATGTACTAAAACATATGACAATGTTAGCGAATAAACTGTATTGACTCGTACGAGATAACGATACAAAGTGGATAACTATTCGCGTTTATAGTCGCTCATATTTTCACGTCAACAAATACACCTTATAAGGGCGGTATCGCGTGCCATCTGTCCATAACAGAAATAATACTTTTGTTCTTTGTCACGGCTCGCTTACGTATTTACATCATTTAGTCTCATATTATAGACTGTGATTACCATAACTTGTCGTTAATAGAAGAAATCGCGAGCAATAAACGTCGGAATCGTCGGCGACAAAGACACATGTAATCAATTAATTGTTACATGTTGTTATCTAGGCTTAATTTGCCCCAGACACTAACTCACGGCGACTTATTACTCAAGTCATTGTAGCTGTAATTAGTATTGTAATAAAGTCGACAATTGTGAACTCAAAATTGTAATAAAACAATCGGCAATTAATGCAATTTGTGTACCTCAGCAATTTCACTGCATTTACCTACTTATTATTGTCTTTGTCCCTAATAAAGCGGAAAACAATGAAACAGTTAATAGGTGAAAACATACACACATGATTTAAATGTGTTTTTAAAGTAAATCATATTAATATAGAAATAATTTTAATCTTAAAAGCTTAATCTCTAATTTTAAAAGCAGCATTAGAGAGGTTGTTCATATCTAAGGCGGAATGCCTAATGCAATCCAGCGTCCCGGTGGATAATTATATGATGTACAGTTTCTAGCGTAATACATTTGAAAGCAGTCCACCAGTGAATAAGTTTCTAGTAACACAGTGCAAGACTCAGCACCGCGCGTATCAGTCAATTTATCAATTTCAATTTTGTCTACTACTGTTTGGTATACCTAAAATGTCAAATCGTTAATACATCTTAACCCACGGGTTTTCAGTGTCAGTACGACCATATGTGCCAAACTGTTAGCAGTTAATGCTGCATCCTAATCATGAGCACATTTGATTAGTTAGACGATTGACTCTCAGACAACTGCCGTGAAACAAAACTTATTTCAGCAGTGAGTGACAGTTGCCAGAGCCATTTTTCTTTACTGCTTTCTCATTTTACTGTCTATTTCCATCTCCTAATCCTTTATCCAAATTTGAATTTCTAAATTCTCAGTTATGCAGCGCAACTACGGGTGTGCCCACGTTCGGTTTTTTTACTGATGTCGTTACGAATGTATCGCAAATATCTGTGGGTGACAGTATCCGCTTACTACTCAGCTATATTGTCTACCCGTTTGCCAACTCTTCTAATAATACGATTACTGATGTAGAAAGAAAAAAAAATTAGACTAATACACGTTACTTTGCGAATTCATAATCTTCCTCTCTGATTAACGCGCGACAAGAGATTTGTTATTTATTAAAATGTTTACCAGCATTGTGAAATTACACTCGTATCGACCGTTCTATGTAATCTAGACACATTGTGACTAGTTCTTTCCGATGGGAATAGAAACCACAACATACGAGGCAAGATTGCTTCAGAATAAAATGGCGTAGGCTTACTTAGCGACATTGTTGAGCATAAAAGTTTTAACGACGGTGAAAATATATACGAGTATTTCTCATCACCTGATAAGGTAATCGAAGGTGATGAGAAAGGCGGTAATAAATTTGTCAAACACAAAATGGTGAGGACACAACTACACTACAGCTGCATTGCACTCAATCACACATTTGCACTAGAGAATATCTCACAATACTTTCTTACTTTGATAGACGTGAGTCGCTTCGTGTCAGTCGGCCGTGCAGTTCCGCCTGCGCCCGATACGCCTGATTCGAGGAACACTAGTGATCTAAAAAACCGACTATTGTACAAGATTTTGCTAGTTCTATAGAAATGTGTTTGTGTTTTACTTAGTTTGTGATATTGTTTTACCGAAATTTCACAAGTCTCGTAAAAGTTCGACATTTGTTTGATTGAAGAGTTCTTTTTTATTTCACTCACGTTCATCTCTATTTACGATGTACTCACTTTCTGTATGCTTCTCAAAAATATTGTTCTGTGACCGATCGCTAGATAACTTTCGTAGGGGGAGAGTGCATGCTGCATTCCCACAGCCGCTGGGCGCACTCCACTGGCCACGTTACCCCTCTCACAAGAAGAATACCTTGAATGTACCTTGAAGAATACCTAGCATTTCCTACTTTATCGTATTTCCCCAATGTTACATACGTGTTTCGGTAGTGAGTGAGATATGCCAGGGCCTATTACCATCTCATCCTCTCCCTCCCCATTTCCCTAATCCATTCCTTAATCTGCGATGGTAGGCGGGGCATCCGGGAGCGTGCCAACGTTTGTCATTCTGGACTGATGTTGGCATGTATCGCGGATGTCTATGGACGACAGTATCCACTTACCATGTGGACTGTATGCTCGTCTGCCGCCTTTTTTCTATAAAAAAAAAACTTTTTAAAACAATCTTAACCTGTTAAAGTAATTTACTGCAACTTGACTTTTCTTTAGTAGAATCCTTAGATATGAGATTCACAAATAATCACTGACAAACGTAAAACAACCTCCCGAGAGTTATCCTCGTGTTTAGTAAATCAGTGGCGTGCCTGCATAACCGTTATTAGATCTGAGCCACTCTTAGCATCTCTAATGACTTCCTCTCTCTATTGCGGCCAGGAAACGCGTCCCGTGTTACCCCGCAGTTCTTATTATAACATATTATATTATAACAGTTCCTTTGTTTACGTTGTCATCAATCTGCTTGACTGGCAAAATTTATTATTATTATCTACTCTAGTAATAATAATAATAGTAAAAATAAAACAATAAAAATAATAAAAAAATCTTAATGAAACTTATTGAATAAAATAGAAAATCTTTATTTGACATCAACACACACGAATATACCAAGATATTTATTATATAGCACTATTTAAAATGATAAAGAAAGTCAATTTGAACATTTATTTACCTTTAATTTGGCAACCACTTCTGCTTTTTTACTGGCCTGGGTAGGCGCATCATCGGCCTGCATGGAATGGTATGAAGCATTGTCCATTAAAATAACCGAAGTCTCCGGCAAGCTGGGTAACAACTACTGTCTAATTCATCTCCTCGTGGTATTGAGAAGTGCTCTTTGACTCGAAAGTCAGCAACGCGTCCTCCACGTAACCGGATCCAGCAGAACCGGCGTGACAGATAATCAGTCGAGCTCGTTTGCCCATTGGCACTTTAGATTTGGAAGCTTCGTGCCGTCCGTCCACGAGCGTGAAACCGTGTGGTTCGCATTTAACCACATCTCGTCGATAAACACCACGCCTTTCCAATTTGTAAGTTCCCTTTGAGTATAATGTCAAATCGTTCCATAACAATTTTTATCTTGCCAGTGTTCTTGTATTCAAAGCCAATATTTTTTTAAATTTGTAACAAAGTCGTTTTTCCTCCATTATATAAGCCAACGTCTTTAAAAAAGCATTCTTCTATTCGGAAATTAATTTCGTGAATAATAATTGTAAATATTATTTCTGATAGCGTCTGCATCAAAATTGTCAACATCCATCACGGGCTTTATTCTTTTTTTTTTCATTTGTGTTCGTAACACATTTTCCTCTTTTCCAGATGGGCCAAATTTTTCTTTATTAATGTTGAAACGCGCTCTTGTACTTGGGATACGGGCACCAAAGGCCTGCCAATTTTCGACTCGAAATAATCCTCTAATTTAAAGCATTGGCTATTTAAAGGTTGTCCACGTTTCGACACTTTTATTCACTAAAACTACACGTAAGTACAAAGCAGAATCGGAAACCACTTTCGCGCCAAGGTCGACGCAATAAGCAGGAATAATAATATAATCCGAAGATAGCCGGGTCACAAAAAAACCACCACACAACAGCAAATACTGGGGGAACGTAGTCTGTGTACACGAGTACGAATGATGGACGACTGATTGACTGACTGTTGAACAGATACAAAATGGCGGCGCTAGTGTAAGTTGGCGTGACGATAGTTAGGCCAGTGATACCATTTTTTACCAATAATATTAATATTTTTACAATTTTTTTAAATCTTAAATAAGGATCTTAGTCGTAAATTACCCTACTGGTTCTATTACAGCTTAATATTAGACTTAATCAAATCACACAAAAGTAATCCAATTAGTAAATTCATCACTGCTAACATTTTAATCAGACTACTCCGCTATCCGCTATCGGTAATCAGTATCTTGAACTAGATCACTATTTTAAAAAAAAACAAAAAGTGACACATACGTAATATTGTAACAGCGCGTCATTGATTTGAAAAAATATAGTTTTCTTAGTTCTTAATTAAAGAATATTTAGGGCTCCAAACTATTACGTTTAGTATAAAATTGCCTAATTCTGTCATTTTCGCGTGAAATTTGTTTTGAGAGCGCGTATATATTTTTGTCGTAATTTGTACGCCACTTATAAGTTATCTCAACCAACTGTTCATGAACTGTCAAATCGGTAGTAACTTTAATAAATTGTTTATTGTGATTAATTTAATATCATTTGATAGATTGTAATAATTTTACTGTATGAATATCGTTGTAAGGGACTAGACAGTGTTTTGTTAACTCAGCAGTAAAGACTAGAGAACGGCAACGTGATCATGACTATATACGCTACGACATCTAGACGGCGGGATGCAGCGTACGAAGTGAAGTGGTCTCGGGAATTGGAATTAGTGGAAATTGGGAATTTAGAGATATATTAGAAAAGGTACTAAATGCACATGCGCTGAAGTTTTTCAATGTAATCGTAATCATGTATTCAAGTCCTAACAAAAATGTTTTCCAAGTGTAACTACAATTTAACTTATCAGAAATACACACCTTCTTTGAATTGTAAAGAGTTGATTGAACTTTGTTCATAAAGTTCATAAACTTTGTTGTAGGGGGAGAGTGCATGCTGCATTCCCACAGCCGCTGGGCGCACTCGACTGGCCACGCGTTACCACTCTCTCACAGAAGACTACCTTGAAATGTACTATATTTCCCACTTTATCATATTTCCCCAATGTACGTACGTGTTTCGGTAGTAAGTGAGATATGCCAGCAGAGCCCATTCCCATCATCTCCCTCCCCATTTTCCCAATCCATATCTTAATCTACAAAGGTAGGCAGCGCATCCGGGGGCGTACTAACGTTTGTCATTCTGGACTGATGTTGGCATGTATCGCGGATGTCAATGGACGTCCGTATCCACTTACCATCAGGTGGACTGTATGCTCGTCTGCCGCCTTTTTCCTATAAAAAAAAAGAAAAAAAAGAAAGACGGCACAGTTATCGTGAAGTTAGACACCATCCGATGATAAGAAACTTTAGTCATAACACTGTAACCTAGATTTTTTTGTAACACACAGCATTTGTTCGATTTACTCACATTCTTTAACCTATTGTGAAAAGTTGTTAATGTCTTTTAGCTTCGTAGCTTACTATAAAATTGTTCTCAAAATCTTGAAGAACGAGGGGATGACTGTAAGAGACAGTGTCTAGTGTTAGACACAATGTTCTGTTAACTCAGCAGTAGGGGGGCTAAGCGAGAGGCCTCCCGCACCGCCCCTGCTACCTTCAATCGTCCGTCCCCTGCTCACCGAACTGTGTAACCGTTATTAGTAATTGTATTCTCGCAAAATAAAGTATTTGGAGGATATCATTAAGTGTCTCAATAAATACACGAACACGCAACCTAACTCTATGGACAACCAATAGACAATAAATATGATCCAACAAGAACACTTAAAATCGTTTTCACATTTTCCCAGAAAACACGGTGTCCTCTAAATCTCGTGTATTATTATTATGCACCGTAAAATGCATCCGTAGAGAGGTCATAATTTGCAGCAAGTTTCACTCCGTCCATCCGACACGTTCGCGATCGCAATGGAGTTTCATCGTGCGCTATCGGCCAGCTCGCATCTACTATAATTAGCCGTCGCAGATGGCCTCAAACGATTGACCCCAATCCGGCCCTAATGTCCACTAACATCGCATCATAGATAGTATTTTTAACACACCCTACTTTAACCCTACTTGCAAGCTTGCAACACGCACGTGTAACTCATCTCTATCGCTTGATTTGTCGCTATCATGCTCAAATGCTTAATCTATGTTATTATCGGTTATAAACAATATCCTGTTTATTTAGTTTTTTTATAACAATCCATAAAAGTAGTTTATTATTAATTGTATCTGTTTTAATGCGCAGATAAATATGCTATTAATGACATATCACAATTAGTTTTCAACAATCTTCAAGCTTCAATTTAACTTATCTTTCAACAACCGCAATAATAACTCGCGATCACTTCAAAGATTAGATGATTGTGAGTCTATATAAAGAGCACTTATCGCAACGCTCTATTTCACAAAAACATATTTCGTAACGCCTCTGCCTAATGAAAAGATACGTACCTTTTCTGTCGTAATGAATTAAGTTCGCATGCCCTTGACTATGTTCGCTCTTAATAATGATACATTCAACGATTTCAACTGATCTTTTTTTTTCCAACATCACCCAGAAAACTGCAACTAGATGATGACGTTACCTCTCTTCTAAACCTGATTCACAAGTTTTAAGTCTTACCTACTTTATCCGTCAGCTTATCTAGGGTCATTTAAAATCCAAAGCATGCTCACGTGACTTACAAAACCAATCCACCTTGAAGCTCTCTATCTTACGCAGCTTGAGTCTACACGACGGTGTGTGTGTATTATTTGGAATTCCGCGATACTCTTTCGTTTCGTAACATCTCGCCTCCACACTTCTTATGTTACGTCACTGCATGTTTATAAGCGATTCGTCCGATTGATGTATGGGAGCCCTCGCTCCGCAGAACTGACCCGGTTTCTTGCATCTGTTAAAACATAGACCTCTTTTGAAACGGAGGAACCCTTTTTCATAAGTGTACCTGTATAGTTCTTGTAATATCTTCAAAAATACCTGTTAAACATAAGTAGCAAGTCGGTGCATAAAAAAGTTTATTCGGCTTCTTCGCTTGAAACGCATGCTAATTCCCTCATTGTATACGCGATTTGCATGAGTCAGACCCGTCAGGGCTCGCCCAATAATAGACACGGAAGGAAAGCTGGCCTCGATGTGCCGCTGGAGTGGAGACACGTGCACCCGGAGATTACACGACTGATACAAGCATATAAGTACTAAGCGCCGGGTCAGGAACGGTCGCGTGCCGCCAATATCGAGATCTAGCGACGAATAATTTGCAACTGAGAGTGGCTCCGAGAGCGCACGCGCCAGATCGAAATCACATCACGAAACCATTCCAACCCAGGAAATGGTGAAGTTTTCTCGGAAAACAAACTCGTAGCCCTATAATGAAGCCGTCACGTTCGCTGTATTGAGGTGTAGGTATTCTTTATAGCGCGCCGTCACGATTTGATCCTTCAATTTGCATCACACTATAAACCAGACACACGTACGCAGCTTTTGTGCCCAGAATTAAGAAGAAACAAAATAAATTCGCGGTCAGGCATTATATTGACGAGATAACAACCGCAAATTAATAGATATTGAGTTAGTTCGTTGCTGTCTTCATATTTACTTATCCGCGATAAATCGCACCTACCGATGGAAAAGTACGATACTCAATGGAATCCTACGCACAAATCAAATAAAATCGAGAGATAAACGAGGTCGTATCTACACGTGGTGGTTCTCGGTACACACACAGCACAGCGAACTGACAAAAACCAGATTCACAAATCCATTCGCAAAGATGTTTTCGCCGAGTACTTGTCAACCTTCTCTACGATTAACTGCTTATCTGTTACAAATAATTGTTTGATCAGGTAGTGTTAATTGCATAAGCTGAGTGAGTACCTTTTATCAGCCAGCGCACAACACTTAATACAATATTAGCTCATCAGTGAAACAAGTTTTTTCTAGATTACAGTGACATCATACCTACTGCGGCGGGTCAAGCGTCAAGTCTATCTAGCCTGAATGACCTTTGATTATTTGACATGTTTGTATTAATCGTTATCTAGCAGATAACTTCACGACGTCAATTCGAAATATTTACATAATAATGTTTTTAAATATTTTGTTGCTGTATTCGATGGTGGTATCATATCAGAGCAATAAGGAAGAGATAATATTGTCCACAGATTATTATGGCAGTAGGCTTTACATTACCAAATGAATACTATAATAGTTTCCAAAATAGTATTTTTACTAAAGCATAAACAAAGTTCTTTCCTGGTTGTCTGTTCGGCAATTAACACAGTTATTTTTTTTAGAAATAGGATACTCCTTGTTTCAAAATTTTACTAAAAATCTAAATACACAAAACGTAAAATAAAATTTTATAAAAAATATCTTCCTTTTCCGAGGGGCGACTAATCACATCACCCACTTCTGAATTTCCATTAAAGTAAAGCAAATATTAATAATCACTTATTATATAATTATTAAAATGAACTTTGGTATTGTAATAAATATGTATTAGCACAAATGAATAAGTAACAAATTGTGTCACGATTATTAATAGACCACGTATTGTTTGCAAGTAAGTGCACAAATGTTAAGCGTTTATAATTCGACGGAATATTTCAACACGGGTATTTAAACGTGTGTCTTTGAAATAACTTCTCTCTACAGTAATGCGCAATTGTTTTATTTGAACTAATATTTTTACAGATAAACACTCAGTATTAATACAGTTAAAGAATAACACAATATAAACTAAATGTTGGCCGCGTGGTGTGGGCCGGCTCGACAGTACCACCCCACCACCCCACCACCCCATCTCTTCCCTCGGCTGTCATAGAAGGTGACTAAAGAATAACAAGCCCTGAGAAACTGAGTGGACTCGCCAACCAGCTTGGCCAGTATGACATTTTAAGGCCATACATCTCACAAGACAATGTTCGTGAAGAGGCCTATGCATAAGAATAAATAATAATACAAGATAATTTATTATTTTTATGAATGAATGTTCAACTATGGACAAAAAAGGGCTGCTTACGGTTAGATGGTTAGGGCCATCTTGAAATAAATAAAATCACTAACGGATGTGAAAATAACCACTATGTATGTATATATAATAGATTTCATTGAATGAAATAACAAATATTAGTTTTATCAAATTGTTTGCTGATATGATATTTCACGCCTAGAAAGTTAAAAATACATAATAACGTAGGTAGTTACGTAATAACGTTATTACGTTAAAAATACGTAATAACGTAAAATTCATGGTTGACTTTTTGCACATTCAAATTTGACTGTAGGTACATAACGACCATGTAAATGCGGCGCTAACTGATAACTTCAAAGGTGTACCGTAGCATTGTAAACAAAAGTTGTTTGATACTAATACAGAGATCATTAGTATTACAAATGGGTGACTCGTCGCATCCCGGAGTTTAAATTCGACAACCGTATGCGGTGTTGTTTTGATGTTAACACTCACATGGCAGTAACTATTTTATATGGAGATGATGTCATTTAAAATATAATTAATGCTTGCGGCAACTTCGATGTTGTTTACGTATTCCATTACTGAAACAAGTTTTCCAATCTTTGTATTATTATAATCCTTAGTTTTTTCTCTCTCTTACGTTGATAGATGATACGGGTTTGAAAAAGTGTTTATGTTAGATATTGATTTAAATCTTTCTGTTTACCTCTTTAGCTGTTGTTGTTCTTGTGAACTTAGATAAAACGTTTTATTCAGCAATGAAAAATAAATATGTTTGTTATTGAAACATTGTTCCAAGGCTTAACTAATTCTATTAATCCAAAATACAAATACTGTTTTATAAATAAGAATAACTGATCATGAGTGAAATTTCAATTAGTACATTTGCTAAGTTTTGAACGAAATTCAGCGATTCCAACAGTTATATAGGCATTTTTCACTGTCAGATATTGTCGAATTTGCCTTTGGCGCATATGGTTTCCTTATAAACAAGGAGCCAGGTTTTATCATACGCCCCTGGACTTGTTATATCATCGACTACTATATCGGCTACGAGGCTTTGAACTAAAATTCACTGTACTAATAACGACAACATTGCAGTACTCAGGTTTCAAATTGTTTTGCCATCATATTTTATATCAGAGAAATCTGAATCTTATCAATACCACGTGACATGATTTCGTGTCCCCCCACCGTTATCTCATTCACCCACTTACATGAAAATGTTGGCATATGTGATAATGATAAGTGCTGTGCTGTTTTGTAATGTTCAGTAATGATACACGTATCATAGTTTCCTGTTATTATATTTTATTCTGAAGCATGTCTTTTAGCAGCTCTTTTAATTGGGGGTCAGTATGGCGAGATCTGTCAATAGGTTTCATTGGCGCCTTATCAATCTGCAACATTGACGCGAGAATCAATACGTCTAATGAGATCCGGATCGGACCAGTTCAATTTAGCACTTGGTTTCCTCTATAATTAAAGGTGGGTTGTCCCACGCGAGACCCACTAATAACTTCTCATCAAGTATTTTTATCCTGGCGTCCTAATAATGCTGAATAATTTTAGCTCAGACCACTTTTAGTCAGTCTTCGATTTTAAGTGCAATTTACTCACGTGCACTAAGAATGTCAAGATGTCTGATAATTTTAACAATATTCACACTCGACTTTTGGTAGGTAGGCGTGCAAATTCCTCAAAACACAACTAAGATTACGATCGTGGCCAATTTCCGTTCCGACGTGTTTGCTAGAAGGACGTGTAATATTTATTTATGAAGTTTTCCATTACAGTCTGTAAATGCTTCAATGAATTATGTGTTTTTAAATGAAATTGACATTAATCACTTGCTGTGTGCAATGTCTCGCACATAATGGCAAGCTACTGCAATTCTTTCCTCGTTTTATTATATTACTAGCGAACCGCCCTCGCTTCGCTTCGGTTTCGTTAAAATAATATTAAACTATACGTATAAACCTTCCTCTTGAATCACTCTATCTATTGATGAAAACCGCATTAAAATCCGTTGCGTAGTTTAAAAGATCTAAGCGTACATACAGAGGGACAGACGGCGGGAAGCGACTTTGTTTTATACTATGTAAAGATTTATTATATTAAATTTGATGTGTCAAATGTTTAATAGATTCCTTTCTGTGTACCTACTTATGAATTTGAGAAAAGTATAATAATCTGTATCAGTGTTATTTTTATAGCCATTGTCAAATGTTATTTTCGTCGGCCACTGCTCTCATCGTAATCTTTATTGGACGCAAAAATAGACGCCAATGAAGCTTAATTGTGGGCAGCAAGTGTTCGCCGTAAACATCTCTCGCCATAGAACTATACACTTTTTTCAACGTTCAATATTTACAGTTTCATCATTTGCTCTGTGTTACTTTGCAGTTTTAATTACAAGAATATAACCAATATTAATATGTATATGTCAATATCAGTTGTTTGATTGGTTTATTTGCACAACGCTTTATTACAACATGTCATGTTCTAATCGTCGTTATAAATTATAATATACAGCGGAAAATTTATCGTCTGTGCCAATTTGATGTGAAACATCGATACACTAATGAACAAATATAATGTTGTCCTATTGGAATTAGGCAATACATACGAATATTTAATACTTACTCTGTGAAAAATTCTTATCAATAAATGCTAAAAGAAACAGGCCTCCTATTCACAGTTACAAAACATACCTAATTCGTTCTAGTCACAGATGTTAAATTGTTTACTTCAACACTATCAAACATTGTACAATTTTCTCAAGAAGCAATTCAAAACATAGTCTTTTGCTTCCGCGTGTTTGTTGTCTAGGGCAAAAACAAAGTGATCGAGTGAACAAGGGCTTTGTCAGCTTTATTGATATCAAAGTAGGTAGGTAGTGTTGACCAGCCGAGATCAGGGTGCACGGGCGGCCCGCGTGGCGGTGACGTATGCGTAGCCATTTCATTTTAAATAGGGCGTGCGCGAGCGCAGACCATCAGTCGCCTTGTGGTACGCGCGAAAACAACTCCCCTCGTTATACACGATAACTTGTTAGTAGCGATTCAGTCGCCATCGGACACGCTCACATATCTAGTGACCCTGAAATATTAGTTCAACTTATAAACATGATCGACGTAGTGCAACACAGAGATGGCTGCCTGTACGAGGTCAGACAGAAGGGACAGAATGACGCCTGTTACGTGGTCGTGCCTAACCCAGAAGTACGTTGTTTTTACTTACTGTGTGGGAAAAAGTGCATTAATAACTTGTTTTCATCGTGGTTTCGTGTTTCTTCTTGATGATTTCGGTCGGTTTTGCGTCCTTACCTTATTTGTGTTTTCTTTTTATTCATCAATTGAAACAACATAACTTTTAAGAATTTCGCGTTTTTCTCACTTATTTATTTAATAATTTTCTCTTAAATGCGTATGTTTACTGATTTCATTTTATTCGGCGTTACAAGTTTTATTGGGCGAGGCGGGAAGTAGACCCCGAATACTACGTCTACGTTTATCAGCTGTTTTAATAAATTTTATTAGTATTATACACATAATTAAACGAGCAATTTAATAAAACTATTAGTTTTTTATATTTCTTTTTACTATACATTATTTACACCATTATTCTGCACCTTTTTAACTTCTGACTGTAGGATTCCTGGAAGAATTATTTTTGTCATGTTGTTATCCAAATAATTCATTATTTTATTTTTAAATTAATTCTAGACATATGACAGTTAAGTCTTTAACTGTTGATGATAAGCTCGCCTTTTGTACCATAATGTGCAATTAATTAAGTTTAAATAAAAGTAAACTTGTAACATTTTTCCCTTCTTTGTTCCAGGATCTGGTTAAGAGCCACTTGATGTTCGCGGTGCGCGAGGAGGTGGAAGTCCTCAAGGAGCGCATCGCAGAACTAATGGAAAAGATCAACCAGCTCGAGGTGGAAAACACATACCTGCGCGCGCACGCCAGCCAGGACACGCTTGCGCAGCTACCTGCTGCGGGAGCCAAGCCTCCACCACAGCCGCAGGGCCCGCAGCCCCCGGTGTCGTAGACCGGGCCGCCGGCCGCACTGAGAATGCCCGCCGGCCTTCGCCGGCCGCCAGTCCCAGGCCTCCCCCCTCGGCGCACGACCCCAGCCGACCATCAGGGAGTCAGTATGGCTGTGCTATATCGTAAGTTACTTTACATGGAATGGAAGTAGACCGGTCGAACGCCGAGGGCTGCGCGGACGCCGTATATACGTATATACAAGTACATATAAATCACACAAGTGTTTGGACAGCGCATCACCGCGCGGCCTCCTCTGGTATATGTTGAAGACGAGACGCCGCCAACGATGCCTTTCGTAAGCTTCGGTTTATAGATGATATATTTTTATGTCGCTAATAGTTAGGGTGCAGAATTTCGTGCTAACTGCCATGCTTTTGCTGCGCATCTCGGCAACGAGTCTTTAGTGTTACGATGTACGCAAAACTGTAGTTTTTTATTCGGTTAAAAGTTTAAGTATATCACTATCCACATAATATATTCCATTTAAGATGTATCTGTAAGATGTGTGTTATTAAATGTAATGAAATAGACGGATATATTTCGCATTGAACAATGACTGTGTGTTAACTTATTTTCTACATTTTTGTAATCTAAGTTATTTATATTGTGTTACAATCGATCGTTAGTTGCTCCTAGCCCTGAAGTCAGAGTAATAATGATCTGTCGATAGTCATGTCGTGATGGATGTGTTAAGGTTTCACTTAGTTTGTATACTTTTTAATTGTAACTTTTAATATAAATGTTTTAATGTGCAGTACATTGCAGTCAAATGTGTAGCGTTATACGAAACAGTTGTTTAGAGTCGTTGCGAGAATGTGGCCTCGTGCGGACGCTGGCTTTTTAGTGAATTTTGCACGCTGATACTGCAAACTATTCCAACCTATATTGTATCGATAATAGAGATTATAGCGTTTTAGTATTGTATTTTTTTAATGATTAAAAAAATGTTTGTATATAGTACAAGTTGCAATAGAATTGTGAGTCGAGTGTACAGTATAATGTAGTGCGGAATATATGTGATGATGTACTGTAGTCCGCCGGAGGATCGCGTTGTCCTCCGGCGGTCCACGTAATATGTAAGCTAGGATATTCGCTGTATTTAAATCTCGCTTCATTGTTGATCATAAACAATCGAACAAAAGGGCTGGAGACTGAATGGTTGGACCGAAATTGTTGCAAGAGTGGTATGTGTCGGGCTTGGAATGTTTTAAAAATATGAAAAAGCCAATTTGGAAGGAGCGCCCCCCAGCCTTAGTGTCACATTAGATTAGTATTTTGTACAAGGCTACTACGATTGTGTGTACAGGAGATACTTACTAGTTCTTCGTTATCATTGTGAATATACAGTAATTTACTCGCAATGCATTGCCCTAGACATACAATATAATGAAAAATTATTATGATACTGAATTTTGTAAATACTTGTATACAGAATCCATTTAGTTTATGTTGACCAGAAAGGTTCCTCATACCCAATAAATGCAAAACTACTCGATTTGTTGTTATTTGTTATTGAAACCCCTTTCGATTCACCTCATAACCATTTTATACCTTTACCTAAAGAAACACAACATAGATGTGTAGATTATTGAAACTATTAATGGGGCAGATCATCGAGTAATAGCCGATTAGAAAAATCATTAATACATCCTGCAGTGGGATAATGTATCAACTTGGATCCATGGCATAGTGGCCTATATAAATACCGGCGTTGGGCTTTGAGAGAGGCCTATATCCAATAGTGGAGAAGACTAGTTTAATAAAAATGAGCGTTCTGCGCTGAATGAACCTTAATTCAAGCGCTGTCCTTGTCTCACTGGCTGCTCTGCAATCTTGGACGTTCTAATAGCTACCGCAGCCAGAAATTCTTGGCAGCCTAGTGCGCGCTCTCCAATGCGTTGTTGTCATGTGTTAGTTTGACAGCCGCAGCCAGGCTACATAGTGCGCGAGTGCCCTAAGACCAGCGTTATAGTCCTGGATTATCAAACTCTTGAAGCTAAAAGCTCTACTCTAAGAATGGTCACCGTTTTATGTTCATTTATCACTGACTTAACATTTTTACTACTAGAAGAGACTGGCTGATGGTGTCGGATTGTTGATATATAAAGTTACCCCGTTGACCCTTCCCTTTTAATAAAAGAGAAATAATTACAGCAGCAGCAGCAGAACATACTGAATGGGCAGCACACTTAAAGGTGGGTTAGGTTCACATTCTCTGGTGACAAGAAATAAATTCCGTTCTCCTTTTGATGACATTTAAAAGTGCTTCTACCCGCGGCTTCGCTCACGTTGACTAAGCAGCTGTAAAAAAATCTATAATGGACATAATGGATTTCACGAATGAAAATCCATCCAGCAGTTTTCGAATAATTCTATTAAAACTCATTCTTTTATTTCCCTCTATAACTCGACTTGCTTGTATTATGAAGTCGATAGATACTTATATACCAGTTTTCCTTCTGGATACTTAGCTATACATTAGTGAAATCCCGATCAAAATCAGTAGTTTTTATCTGATGCTCAAACAGATACATACTGACAAAAAGAAAACTACTATTTTCGGTTCTGTAGCTTCTAAAGAGATCCGCCATTTTTTTTTTAAATTAATGTACAGACTACAGTTTTACTATTTTCTTATATGTATAGATTATTTAGCTCAGTTATTCAAAAACAGTTTCTTTTTTGATCATGATTTGCTTTTCAATTGATACAAATTTAGTTCTACACGTTTAAATGCGAGCCTGAATAATACAAGTCTCTTTTGACCTTTACTGGAGAATCTATCCCTTTTCTAAAAATTGTTATAGCTCATATATATCGCAGCGGTAGCTAGTCATTTGGAAGTCGAAAGCGATTTGTACTAATGAATTATCAACTACCCTTCAATATGTGTTTTATATTGGATCACTTTTATTGTAATTTAGTGTACATTGCAAGTAGGAGAAAGACTTTGAACTGATAATACTGGTTAGGTTATTTATTTATTATACACTTCAAAAGTCGAACTCAACGAACCTTTGGATTGATCAGAGAGATTCAATTGGGAGGTGCGGGAAAGGCTCAAACGAGATGGAACTGTGAATTGGTATTTTATGTTTGGAATAAAGCTGGTTAAAAGAAAGTTTCATAAACTTTGACCAGTCAAGGGTGGTTAGGCCCTGCAGGACCACCACTTCAAAAGCATATATATCATTGGCTCCTAATGACCGTTCGCTGTAACTTGTAAATAATGGACGATTGAAGTAAAAATTTATAAAATACAGTTATGTTACGAGATAGAAGGGTCATACTGGACCAAAAAACATTCAAAGGTCGAACCGATACTGAAAGGTTTCAAGACATTATACTACAAAGCTCGAAACCATGGAGCTCCTAAAACCTATAATGTTCTACTGCATAGCAAAGGCCACCTTTTGTAATCAGAATTGGCATTAACAAAATTATTGAGCCACTACAAAATAGAAAATTTCTCAGTCTGTAGCTTATCGCCACAAACACCAAGTAAAATGTGTAATAAGTTTTTTATATAGGTAGTAACGAGATAGTAGACTGTCTACTATAACGGCAAATGTATAATTTCGCCGAAGTAGGTACCATCAGCGATATTATGCCACGATTAAGAATTAACGTTGTATGCTACCTGTTTCTTGAGATTTAGGAATCGATAATAGATTTTTGAAGGATTATGATGATCTACGAATAGGGACGATCTCCATCCATTCCTTTATTACCCAATACTCCTTATTTAGATGAGGGAAACCGGCACAGGACTTGATGCAATACCCCGCCATTCATACCATCCCATCCCGGTTCTATGTACAAAATTACCTAGTTGTCAATTTAGTGATGACTACAAAATTACACAATGGGATTAGGAATAAAATATTACTATTAGTAATAAGTATGTTTCACTCATTGAAATGAAGCATATGATATAATTAAATGTATTTTAAAAAACAAAATCATACTACTACCACCATCTTGTGATTGTGAATGAAGCAAAAAAAAGCTGTTTATTTCTTTCATAGATGGCGCGCAAAGAAGGTCAACGAAAGTGAACGTAGAGTTCACGATTTTGTTAACTAGGAACCAAACAAGTATTTTATTTTATTATTATTATTTATATTAAAAGTTGGAAAATTGTATCTATTACCGCCATCTTGTGATCATATAGAAAAAGAAGCTGCCTTTCCAAGATGTCGCAAAGAACGATAACGAACATAAAATGTTGGTTAAAAGGGCAACAAGCGATTTAAATTAACTAGGAACCAAGCCAATAGTCTGTTTTATTATGTTCTTTATGTGAATTCAGTTAAATAAAGTGGATTAATATCCACCTTTTTTTTTAATAATACTTTTAAACATTAGTGCTATTCACCACTAGATGTCGCTATACATCAAAAACATGGAGAACTACAACTTCGTCATACGGATATGAAGTTTATTATTTGAGTCGTATAATATCAAAGCCGGCAATCTCCACTTGCCACAAAATTAAGTTATTTAACAAAGTTTATTTTGATTACAGTATGACGGAAATTAAGTTTTAAATGGTATAATCCGATATTAGTAGCAAATACATATAACGATCGTTAACGAGGTCAATATTACAAATTTACAACATTAATTGAATAAAAACTTAAAAATTGGGATGGAGTTTGCCGATTTTGATATGCTCATGTGGATATTGCCTATTTTGATATGGAGAGTCTTGGACATTACCGTTTTTGATTTGAACAACGCCATATTGACATCAGGTTATAAGCTGACTAAAGCAATTTGATATTTTTTGGTGTTCAATGCAGGAGCTCATTCGTGAAATGGCTAATGACTTAAGAGTAAAAAAAATTCGATTTCTCAAAATATACAATATGTACGCATTTTAAAATATCTGCAGATTACTAAATTTAAGTGTATTTGAGATAGAACTTTCTTACTACTGTTATATATATTTGTTCGTGCAGTTTTTATTTATCATTCGTAAGTCATTTGGAAAACCTGAACTGGTTTTTGAAACAAAAATCCAAATAAAATATAACATTTTTATTTTAATAGAATAGGTATAGGCATAGTAAAATTTAAACTTTTAAGTCTGGAGTATCTTCTTGCCATTGACAAAGGACTTCTTCATTTTCATTGTATTGGGTTCTGTTATCCCCACCATCCACATTTTCTCCAGAAATTGTTTTTTTGAAATACACAAGATCTTCATCATCAGCCCAATTCTCCCCATAATGTTTTATCAATAATTTCTTGACATCTATCACTTTATTTTTGTTCAGATTTCCGGAAAAAAAAAATTCCGTGACATTCATTATATTAATATGTTTTTGTCGTTTGGTTATTCCTCTATATACTCCATTGCTTACCTTGTAATTCATATCCCCCTTCACCACTACGTTAACTCTACTCTTTGTTCTCTTTATGTAAAATCGCTTGGACTTTTGGAAAGGAAAATGCCACGAACCTTTGATTACAGTTTTTGAAGCATCTCTCCAGTTGTAAACCTTGCAATCACCTTTTCCTAAATGAATTACAGTACTGTAGTTTTTTATGATGTTCAAATAACCTTGAGGATTTTTTATAATTTCCATCTTACGAACATCTTTTTCAATAAACCCGAATACTCTATCAGGGAGAATAAAGGAATGCCCTACAACTGGGAATATTAATTCTATCATTTTTAAATTATTGGGAGCATTGTTTGTTAGCCATTTGGCTAGCATTGTTATCATGGTGGAATTTTTGTTCTGACCACCACAGCCGTCCGCAATCAAACGAACAGTTTTAATACCTGTCCAGTCAGTCGAACACAGCCGATGATATACAGCTGACGCTATTTCATTAGAACTTTTTGCGAATGTATCTTCAGTCCAACAGTAAGCAAATGTATTATCTGGTGACAGACTGGCTTTAGAATTGCCTTGGACAATGGTAAAATTATACAAATATAACTGTCTCGAGTAGTAAGTACTTTGGTGCGGCAATTTCGGCATAGGACAATTTTTTTGGCAGTCAAAACAAAATGTAATCATATGACCTTTTTCTTCCCGAACTAATTCAAAAAAAGCTTTCGCTCTTAATTTGTGTACTCTTTTTTGTATCAGAATATCGTTTTTTTTTGGCAAATCTTTGTCGTAGGTCTTTATTAATTCGTCATACTGTAGACATGTTGAACAAACGAACAACGTTGAACAAACGTTGTTCGGTTCTCGGTGAACCGAAACCCAAATTGTAATAATTGTTGAAAATTTTTCTAATATATCCTTTTGTAACTTCTAAATTATGGTCTGCTTGGACGTTGTACATATTACACATTTTGTTAATACTTAGTTCCGCCGGTAAGTAATAACGTTTTGTTTTGCTGCGACAATAGTGAGGTTCATCACAATTAAAGGTATTAATAAAAATTTTCACTGCAGTCAGTTTCTCTTGGAACAGATGCTGTTTGTGGTTACCTCCACGTTTTTCAGTTAAGAAAGTGCCAGTATTAAAAAAATGCTTCATTATCGTTTGGACTCTGTGTTTTAATATGTGTAAAATATTTAAAAATGCTTTTTGGCAAACAGGAACCACAGATCTTTGACTTAATGAAAATACTTTGTACTTAGTCTGCAGAAGTTTCCGTCTTTCTGAATCCTTTTTACCTCGGCGTCTTTTTATATTTTTTGGTTTACAATACTTTAAAAGGAATGCATCTTGCTTGGATTTCTCTGGGTGTTTGAAAAAAGCATTATGGAAATATTTAATATCCGTCATAGAAATATTCCCACATTTAAAAGCCGGAGTGTTATGCCTACATTTTGGTCGCTCTGGAAGTTGTTTCGAGGAATATCTGCAAAAAATTAAAACTTATTTTAAAATCAATCAATGTAAATCTAAATCAATCTAATAAAGCAAATGTGAAGGGGTGATATACCATTGATGTACAATATGACAAGATGTGTGGTAGAGGTGAATTTAGGCTATAAATCATCATTAAATTTGGTCATAAATAGAAAATTATATTCAGCAAAACAATTTGGAATTGTTGTGTTTTGATTCGTCTACTCATTTGTTTTGCGTTTTGATATAAACTCTTAAGGAAATATTGCATTTTGATGTGAACCTATTTGGAATTATGTTTATTTGGTATTACTACTTTGTTGCAAAGTAAAAAAATATAAAATGCTATTAAAATTTATATTTAAAAACATATTTTATTAAAAATCAACCCTATGTTGTACAGTAGTACTAGTATAAATTTCAGGGATAAGGTGCGGATATGAGAGGCAGACGAAAAATCAACAAATATAAGTTATTTAGTTTAAAGGGGATCCACCCAAAATTTCAAAAATAATATAAAATATGTAAAGTATCAAAACATGTTACTCACCTCTCCCTTTTCTTCACATTTCGTTCCCAAGTTTCTGGATGTCTGCTTTTTCTTGATTGCCTCGATAGCTAGATTATCCATAGTTTATTTATTTCACTAGTTACAAGAATTTACACTTAAAAATTGATAGAAAAACATTAAAAACTCACGAGCAGTTTCACACCGTGATCAAACAGATGCCATACTAAATGCTGGGCTCTGATTGGTCGCAGTGGAGAAAACCATATTTGATAAGAACAATAGTGGAGAATGCCGATTTTGAAATCAACATGTGATTTCAGACCGAATTAATACAAAGAAAAAAAACGCTTTTGAACCGAACCTTCTTTTCAATATGGAGTATTAACCATACTCATTTTTTTGACGTTCATAACTTTTTTTGGGCATTCCATGGAGATTGCCGGCTTTGATATTATATGACTCATTTATAACCATCGAAGAAAAGCAAATTAATTAGAAAGCTAATAAAATAATACAGACTTTAGGCACAATCTAAGAATGTAAGAATCCCTGTGCTTTATGTGTGCGGACTTGAAGAAGGAACTCTGGAGCACATTTTTTATCTTTTCCCCTGGTATTAATATTCTTCACCAATTCATTAGTTAATAAGATTGTTCTTTAATTATTTTTTAACAATTACATCATATTCATCATCGTATTCTATTTTATGTACCTATATATAATTATTAACATAAAATACTTTTTGCTTTGTCATGCTCTATCTTCATATTTCAAAAACTAATGTCTAATTTACAGACCTACACACATAACTTTGCCGATGAAGGATGTCGCTGTTATCGACGACAGTCTTACTATTATAAACATTTTACTCAATTTATGGCTATAAATCATTGATATTTTAAGCAAGATATTACGTTCAATACTCTAAGGATTCCTAAATTTAAATAATTTATTTAATTAATTTCCTAAATTTTAATGTGAAATTTAGTTCCTAAATTGACCACCGGCAAAGTTACGTGTGTAGGTCTATAATCAAGTGTTCTTTGTTTTAGTGTGCTCAACTGGAATCTCCGTGTGTTTTTTTTTCTTTCAATCTTTTTTACTATTTCATTCAACCTTTACATTGGCAGAATCATCGAAGTCTCAATGAGGCCACAAATTAGACTAAGTGAAAATTATGTTATGCTGTTCACAACAGCATTATAAATAATTCTTACTTAAAAATTACATAGTCTAATCTACACGAATTTGTATTTCCGAACGAAGTATTTCCATTGACATTGACATTTGACGTCACCTAAATTAAATGAAAGCAAATAATCATGATAGTATAAAACAACATTGGAAATTATGGATAACATGAGTCTAAAAGATATTCAAAGCAAGTTATTATTATGGGAGGCTTCCGACAATCCCTTAGCACCACTTACTTCATCCCAAAGAGAAGCAATTCTCGATTTAGAGTCACTTATCGTGGGCGAATCATCTGACTTGAATGTTTGTATTTTCTAGTTGAAGAATAATTTATTTCTCATAAAAATTATATTCATTTACATGAGAAAAGAAAGTGTTATATAATATCATTTTAGGCCGATTTCTATTTTTCGCTTTTTATCACAGTTATTGTTGGAAAACTACAGTATTTCTAGTAGTAGATAGTATTGTCTATCAAGGCCTGTATTACTTTTTTAGGATAAGTCTCAAGGTAAAATCAATGAAGAATCAATCGATGCTGTCGTGCCCCCAGTGGACACAACCTATGACTTTCTTCAGTGGTATAAGAGCTTGTGTGAAAATAACACAAAAGCAGATGATGCTCCGTACGAGGCTTACTATAAGCAACTGGAGGATAGAAGAAATGAATGTGTTGCTTTGACGAATCAGGTTATTGTCTACAGTTATTACAATTTCACATTCTGTATTTTTCACAATTAGCCCGTGTCTGTCTAGGTACTGCTAGATAAGAGGCCTCTCTCGAGAACTACCAGCACACAGTCTCCTACTTACTTTATAATAAACATAAGATATAGCCCTCTACCAAGGACTCCTTACTTTATCAGATCATAGCGACTACTCCAAAGTCTCAATACTACACATGATCTGCTCATCTCATCAAGCCAATAATGGTAGCTTTCTTATAGTCATCAGACCATCTGGACTATGTCTCTCGATAGAAGGAATGGCATGATTAAAACAAAGTGTCTTAAATTATATTATGTTTTGAACACAGTTTAAAACAATTGTAATAAAATTTTCCTAATTATTACTTTGAAAAACTTAATCATATGTAAAGGGTGTTCTTATAGGTATGAATGATTAACATTAGGTTAGCAAATTAACTTAATTTATTTAATTATAAAGGTTAATCCCCTGACTTACAAGATGTATAATCCAGAACATTGGGAAATTACCTAAATTAAACTAAATTAATATTGACTTTAGTGTTGTTTTAAACTGTTTAAAACTAATTTTGAAACATTTATTTATGAATTAAAAAAAGCAAAAAAAAAGCAGCAGGGAACTGCTTGAAAGGTGATTTCCATTTGAGACCTTGTCAAATCCTGCCGCTGCCATTTAACTTTTCAGATGTGCACCAACTTTAGTTTTTCACTAAGAACTTTATTCTTACATCTTATTTTTTTATGATTTGGTCCACAAGCAGTTGTTACACTAATACATTCACACAAGTACACAGAAAAAACTATCTTAACTAAATGTGCAACATAATAAGTGGACTCTGCATAAATTGAAGGAGTATGTGTATTTACTATAAACATAACAACAATTTTAAAGTTAACATCTTGTACAGGACCCAATTAGTTTAAGCATAAACCAACAGCTATTCATTAATTTCGATAGATGCCTACAAGAGAATTAGAGCTATTATAATTTTTTTCCAAAAATTCTGTATAATTAGTGAAAAATATTAGAAGATTATATTCTAAATTAATTAATTAGTGTTTTGAAACACTTAAAATATTTATCTACTTTAATTTTCAGATTGGTGCCACCATGTCCGACTTAAATAAGTTGACCGAAGAATACAACCTGGTGTCTGACAAGACAAATGCACTGCACTCCATGAGTGAACAACTATTGGCTGATCAGAATAAACTTTCTGCTATTTGTAAACATACTTTAATTTTTAACTTTCACTAATATTTTTTTTTATAAAATTAATGAATTGAGGTAAAGGCAAGGCTATTGCAGACTTATTCCTAGAGTTTAGATCTTTTGAGCTGGAATTATCAGGTATGAATGAATAAATGAATGATGATACCCTCAATATACCTATTCTCGATTTGATTTGATTTGCTACCTAAATTTTTCATGAAACGTTTTTTTAAAATGGGTGGAATCATCGGAAACTATCTTTTAGACCTGCCAGTGCATAGACCTTTTTGCTTTTATATCTCTCCTCTTTTTCAAAGACAGTAAATATGTTCAGATATTTGTGAATATCAGTGTTCTGGACATACCAGGTACCACCAGCAATGTTTCTCAATATATTATTTTGCACACTTGTTAACTTTCAGGTGATGATATAAAGCACAAACTACACTACTTCACACAAGTCGACCACTTATCACAGCGACTCAACAGCTCCACCATGTCTGTCAATAGCGAAGCATTCTTTGTCGTCCTCGCCAAAATTGACGAGTGCTTGGAGTATATGAGAGCTAATGTAAGTTTTAATACATTCACAGTCATAGTGTAGTGAAAATAAGTTTCAAGTGTCGAAGCGCATTGAACCTATAGACTAGTGTTAAATGCTCACGAACAGCTCTATCATACTTTATCACTTTATCCTATTCTCCCAATGTGTATATGTGTTTTGGTAGTGTTTGAGATCTGCCATTTCCATCCTATCCTATCCCTCCCCATTTTCCCAACCCTTTCTTAAAATTCATTCCTATATCTCCAAAGGTAGCCAGCACATCTGAGCACATACATCAACATCAACACCTATATATATCACAGCACCTATATATCAATCATCAGTCAAACGTTACAGAGCATTTAGGAGATTTTGGTTGACTCCCTGAGAACTCTCAGATGTATTAATTATTATCCTATCCATAAAATCGTCCATGGCATGTTCATATTTTCTATATTCATATTCGTATTTGATTGTGTGATCACAAACTTTTTTCCATTCATCTGGGTCAATCATACCAATTTTTTCAGTAACTGTGGTCACAGTAAGTACCACAGTATTTTACTGTGGTTATATTCATTCATATCAACATTTCATTCTACTACATAATAACCCTTAAGCTGCGACCATGAATGCAATGTTTTCAATCGGATTGAAATCCGGACGATATGGCGGTAATCTCAATACAGTGTGTACATATTCAGCTAAAATTTTGTCAATAGAATATTCCCACAAATCTTTTCTTATGACGCAATATAACTTGGTAATTTTGTGGCTTTGTCCAAGTTGGATCGACGTCAATGTCATGTTTTACCAGCCAGTTTATCATATCTTGCTTCAATGTATTTGAATTCGGAGGCTTTTCCACATATTCATTAAGATATGCATCGTTGTCAACGACCAATACCGAATTTTTAGGTAAGTTAGTAATCAATTGATTACGTAGGTATTTTTCATAATTTTCGCTATTCATCTCATTATGATAGTGTCCTGTTGTATCCGTAGGTTTATACATTAATTAAGCCTCGGGAATAAATCTATTTTTACAGCCTGCGTGTATGTGTATAATGAGCCGTTGTCCTGTAGAAATAGCTTGTTTTATACCTCTTCCCGTAGAATCAGTCCAACTTTTACCTGCGATGATTTTTTTTTTTAATGTTCGAAGGCGGCAGACGAGCATACAGTCCACCTGATGGTAAGTGGATACTGTCGTCCATAGACATCCGCGATACATGTTGGCATCAGTCGACGTATGTGACGTATGTACATAAGTTTCATCCATATGTACAATTTCTCTGCCTTCACATCGAAATATTTTAATCAAATCTAAGAATTATATCTCTTTCAATCTTACATCATCCTTTCACATCAAAACTTTCCTGTTGTTAGTTTTAGTGAACCGAAAACCCAACTGATGAAGAAGTTCTTGTAATGCACTCTCGCATCGTTTAAAATGGCTTCAATTAGTTTCATTTTTAAAGACTTGAGGGTCGGCACTTGCTTGAACCTCAAATGAAAATTTTGTACCATTCTTCTTACAACAGAATAGTCAGAATCGTCAAAATTCAATGAGATATTTTTTTTCGGTCTACCTTGTTTTTGAGTATCTGATGAATTCGAGATGTCACCATGAGCACTTAAAATTTTACGGATACTTGTACGGGAAAGACGCATTGCATCACGAACTCTTTGTTGTATCTTGTTAAAATAGTTTTTCTCGGACGTATTTTTAAATTTTGTTCCTTCAGTTAAAAAATAAAAATATATATTAAAAACAATTTCTCCGGCTTGTTTATTTGTGGGTTTTCTTTATCTTAATAACAAAAAAATGTATATTCACAGAGCAACTTCAAAGAATCACACACGTATCAAGTAAAGTACCGCCATTTGCAAAGTCGTGCTATCTCTCTCATTCGTTCCTACGTAACACACGTACTAAACCATACGACGGAACAAGTATTAGCTCCCAAAGACGAAGATTCCAGTGACCAGGAAACTATGGATACCGCTTATGCAGTGTTCTTTGGCAAGTTCCAAGCTGCTGCACCCAAATTGTGGATGGTTATAAAGGAGGTCGAGCAAAGAGCTGAGAATAATCCTGAGTAAGTATTTTTTTGTCTTACTAGAATTTTTCTTACAGATTTAAGAGTTTGCTAAGTTTTGGCCGAAAACCGTATTCGATCATGCTGTATTTTTAAAAAAATCTGCGGTATTTTCATAATTACTAAATGTTAACAATGCACACCCAATATGAAGATTTCATAAGTACGAAGCCACGCCCCCTAAACCTTGCTCGTAAATAATCGATAAGGTAGAATTTTGAGTTGTGCAACTAGACAGTTGTTTGCCGAGCATATTGAGTGAGCTTATTAACCAATAAATGTCTTGAAGTGAATGTCGTCTGTTAATGTATTGTATTATAAAAATGCTAGTTGTACTAATATTATTATTGTAAATAAACAGAATATTGAAAATATTAACTTTAAGTAGTTAATAAGAAAAATGAGTACCCATTGTTCTGTCGATTGTTATAATTGATTATGTATAGAATCATTTGTATAGGAAAATGGAAAAAGGAGTGGGGATAATATAAATATCCACTCCATGTAAAATCGAGTAGAAACAGAACAATGGGGAAAAATATGTCTGCAAAGAAAACCTGTAGCAAAAGTCCGTATGTACAAACGGGCACATATCTATACATTTAGAAAAATAAAGCTTTGCCCCCGCCTGTCTTTTATTTTCCCTAAGGGATGAAATTTAAGCACGCACATTCGTCTATTTTCAGTGAGAAATAGCGAATAGGGTTAATAGAATAAAACCCATGTAGGTTAGGGCAGATCTTTTAAAAGTAGATAAATAGTTTAGGAAAATTAGTATAGATGTGTGCTTGCTACAGGTATCTTTAGAGATAAAGCTCTGCCAATGCTTTTAATAAGCATATCGCCTATCTTCCGAGAAGGAATAGGCGATATGCTTAGGTATTAAAAGCAACAACCCCTGTTGTGAAAACCCTTGTACTATGTGGAATGGCGGATCTTTTAAAAGTAAATAAATATGTGGGTAAATGTGAATAAAAATGTAAATATAAATGGGTAGATGTAAATATGAATAAAGACGATTGAGTGGGAGGGGTGGTGAGGAGACGGGTGTAGCGGTGAATGATGGCGTGCGGCTTTCCCAATGGTACTGCCGCGGGCTTAATAAGCGTGAAGTGAGAGGCGTAAAATTACGTGATCCTCAAACGTCAACTTGGAACAAGGTCCTCGGGACAGAAGAATAAGAAAAATACCGCCGTCTCGCTCCTCAAAACACCACCGCAAGCCCTCAAGCCATTTTGAAGATAAATCAAGAGTTTCATTTCAAGACCTCCATAGTCGTTGGTTCCTGCGCCGCCATTCTACAAGTCCGGTGAATTAGAACTATGCCTACCACGAGCACAACGTCCCGTTCAGCCGCGCCCTGGGGTGATCACAAACCACGAAGAAGGCGCCGTTGAAGGGACTGGAGACATGAAAGCATACGGACAGTTCGAAGGGGCCGTTCGTGTGTTTTCAAGTCACCCCCACACATAGATATTGTTGTAAGTCATTCGATCCGAGTGATTCTACATTCATTTGTCGATCATTGGGATCGGATGATTTACAATAATAATAACAGATGGTCCCCGAGTTGGATAAGGGGGCCATTTGTAACACTAAACTTATTTCTTGAATTAAAACACAGCTTCGATTTTAAAGATTGTTATACAGTTTCATGTAAATTGGTCCAGTATTTCACGAGAAAATCTTACATTCCCAGACTTTCGAGATATAAAACAGGATTTATAAATATTAATCCTGTTGTCAACCCCAATTTAGCCCCTTCAGTGGACAACTGGAAACGTTTCTTTTGGCCCCAACACCACTAACGATATCTCTATAATTGCACGAATTTTTAAAAAATAATGTGCCGTGAACTTAAACAACAAAAATACGACGTGCTCACGTCGTGTTCACGGTGTGCTCACGACGTGAACAACACGAACAATCCAAATTTTCCTAATGATATTGTTGTGGGTAGATCTACAGAAATATTTGTGCTACCGCCTACGTTAAATAAATGTCGATTGTCATCTGAATTTCGGTGTTCCATTGTACATAATAGATATCATAACTAACTCAGGGTTCTTAACTCTAGGAGTGGTCTGCGAAATTCCGCGAAGTCCTCGAACCGAAATTCTTGCTGGTCGTGGCGCGCTTTAGTAAGACAAACGCAAACTCAAAAATCTCAATATATTTTTTGTAAAGGATATTTTTGAAGTATCCCATATCTGTATTTGTATAATTAACAAACATTGATATCACCTTGTAACTGAGTAGGTACTTATTTATGTCTTCTAAAACTTATAACTTTTTTATTTATTGATAGTAAATTTTATTTCTTTCTCACCTTACCATATGGTCAATGGTATGGTAAGTGAGGTATGGTGAGATGAAAAAAAAATGGGTCAATTGTCCTACATCTCTAAAGGACTCTTTGAACCGATGTGACTGTGCAGCGGGACGTGGGACGCGAATTGTTCGCAGGAACCTCTGCAAGCAAGCATGTACTAATTCGCTCACATTGATGCGACTAGTCGCGTGAGACGGACGGGACGACTGCATTTTTATTATGGGACACTAGAAAGTTCCGTTTTCGTTAGGATCGTTAATAGAAAAAGCTATTAATTCTATTAATACACTATGATTTAAATATCCTGATTACAAAAACTTGACACTATTAATAACAGTAAAATTAAGAGAATTTCCATTGGTGTAATATTATGTTTTTTGCACCTAATTTTGCACCTTTTTTTTATTAACCTTTAAGTACATGGGCGGGGTCTAAGCAGACCCCACACGTCATTTTCTAGAAAATGAAATATAAATAAATAATTAACGTTTAAGTATAGTGGGAAATTGCATGAGTTTGTGAGGGTTCACCACCCAAATTATGTGAACGAATTCGCATCCGGCCTTCTGTCACACTGTTGCACCAATTTGAAGAATGCTTAAAAAGGTTAAGGAGCCACTCGTTGAAATACATTAAAACATACCTCCCCAGCTACGCGTCATTCCTATCGGACATTCAGCGCGAGTACTCGACGCGGCGCGGGCGCGTGGCGGGCGTGGCGACGCGCGGCGCGCTGGGCGCGGCGGCGCAACGCCACCCGCGCGACCACTGCACGCTCCTGCGCGCCGCGTGCTCGCTGCTCGCGCACGCCTGCCGCGACGAGTGCGCGTTATACAAACACTTCTTTACTCACCATTCACAGGCGCTGCAGTAAGTGTCTATGGTTTCTCTGTGTAAAATAGCTATCATGTTATGTATAGTCTAGCCGGGGCCCGCGCAACCACTGCACCCTGCTGCGCGCCACCTACTCGTACAAACACCTCTTTACGCAACACCTACAGACACTGCAGTAAGTATCTAGGGTTGATCTATTAAAAATAAGTGCAATGTTATTCAACGCGAGTAGTGTAGCCGGTGTCCCGGTGTTCGCTGCTCGCGCACGCTTCCCGCTACGAGTGCACGCACCTACGGTTTATCTGTGTAAAGTAGCTACAGAGGGGTTTTAACGTGTATGTTTACTTACTTATTTTACTCGACGATTCGGCTGGATTAAGACATGTTTAATAGATAAATATTTGTGAAAAACGCGAAAATATCAATAGTTAAATAACTGCAATGTACTTTAAAAGGCTCTCGCCCGCACTGTAGTCAGTATATAGGGTTTCTTTGTCTAAAATCTACAGCATTATTCAATTCGATTAATATCCGGCATCCGTGCGGCCAGTGTTCGCGCACTCTTGCCACAACGAGTGCGCGAGCACTGGCCAAGCACTAGATGCACAAGCACTTCTTTACGTGACCACTGCTCAGTGCTGTGCACGCGTCTCACAATGATTGCACGCTTTACGCGTTTTTTAATCAACAAGTGTAACTCTTCCTCAAGGTAGACTAACCTAACCTCAAGGTAGCTCAAGGCACCTAAATGCGAATGCTCTCATTCGCATTTAGGTGTGTACTGACTATAATATTTGTCACTACGTCGAACCGAATTACTCCATACTCGTATCGAATCACTCGCGAACGTTAGGTCAATTTTAAATCACGACTTGAAGCATCGCATCGTTTCCACGACTGCGAGGCCTAAGTGCAATATTGTCTTCATAAAAATTGGTCTTACCAAATATAGTCGAACAATATTCTTTAATAAAAATTCTAATTGACATATCAGAAATAACACTAAGCGGGTGCCACTAATCTTTAAAGATTCCAGTATTTTTGGAAGTAAAAATTCAAATTTCACATAGTTTTCATTGTTATTAAAAATGATATTGTTTTTTAAACTATTGGATTTCAATGCTAATCTCTAAATCATTCCTTTTATTAATGGCTTACCTGTACCTAGTTCCCTTTATTTCTTACTAGCGAAACGCTCTCGCTTCGCTTCGGTTTCGTTAAAACAATATTAAACTATACGTATAAACCTTCCCCTTGAATCACTCTATCTATTGATGAAAACCGCATTAAAATCCGTTGCGTAGTTTAAAAGATCTAAGCGTACATACAGAGGGACAGACGGCGGGAAGCGACTTTGTTTTATACTATGTAAAGATGAATGTTTATTTTCCCTCTATTAATTGCTTATCTATATCCCATTCCCTTTATTCGTTGTTATATTTCCATTCCCTTCGTTAACTGGTAGAAATCCCGTTTCCTTTATTCGTTCTTAATGTATATTACATTCTCATTATTCATTTGTAATCTCTATAGTATAGAAATTACAAATGGTATAGAGTCTATACCATTTAAGACAATTTGGTATAATTTTTAAGTTATACGTCCTTTTACTGCACCTCTTATAAGTATCTCTGTTTAAACCAAAAGTTGTTTGGTGAAGAATGCAAATAAAATTAAAAAAAAATATAATAAGTATGTATAAAGATTAACTTAAGTATTATTATTATGTGGTTTTTATTTGCAGGGAATACCTACAATCTTTATGCAATGGTCTGTACGAGACGTTGCGCCCGCACATTATTCACATCAACCATTTGGAGACGCTCGCGGAACTCTGTGTCATATTGCGTGTAGAAGTTATTGAGGAACAGGTTAATAATGACCGTAAGTGCTGTCACATATTTATTTATTTTTTTTACGTGTAAAGATATTTAGTTATCTTACAGTTAAATGACAGCTGTTTTAGTCGTTCCGGATGTGCATTAATAATTAGCTGACGCTACTTAAAAACATTAATGCACTTTTTTATGGAAAGAAGGCAGCAGACAAGCAGACAGGTCCACTTGGTGTTAAGTGGATACTGTCGTCCTGCGACATTCGCGATACATGCCGACGTCAGTCCAGAATGACAATCGTTGGAACGCCGCGGATGCGTTGCTTTCCTTAAAGGAATGGATTTGAAGGAGGAATTGGGAAAAATGGTTATGATGGGATATATTTCACTGTGACATTGTGTACATTGTGAAAATAGACTAAAATGGGAAATGCAAGGTATGAGAGAAGGGTAACGTGGATTAGTCGAGTGCGCCTAGCAACTGTGGGATTGCAGCATGCACCCCCACCCTCAACATCGATGAAGGAAACACTTGATAGAAATTATTTTCATTAGACATTGGCATAATAATCGTCAATTGATACTATCATTAACACGAAAAAGAAGATATCAAACAATGTCAACTTATCGTTATGTTCATTACGTGAACATAACGATGTTTTGTTCCTCATTTCTTTTATTATTTCTAGCAGGTACCCTTTACGCGTATTTTTACGATCTATATTCTTGTTATACCTGATTTGTTTATTTATATAATCATGTTTTTTTTTTGTTTATTATTAACAAATTTACAATGGTTAAGTATATAGCTAACATAATTGTATCTAATAAACCATACAGATTTGTCTAAGATACAAGTACTGCTGGAATCAGTAGTCGAGACATTAAAAACCTACCTGTGAGCAGTGAACAAATTATAATTTGGACAAGAAATATGTTCTTAATTTATATTTTAAATTATTTTCGCTGATATCTTTTTTAAATTTAGGATCTAATTCATTTATTAACCTGGTACATTCTTAATGTACATTCTTCATAACGATTTCTCTAAGAATTTCACAGCATATCTGCTCAGAACACGCTCACCGATGTCCGTGTAGTGCTTAGGTCTTATTTATCAAATTAAACAGGTCTTAACGCGTATGTTTATCTTATTTATTTTACTCGAAAGTTCGAATGGGTTGCACCAACTATGGTCACGAGCTGATTGAATAAACTGCTCGCAACTCTCGACGTGGACTACTACCCTTCTTCAGTCAGATTATGACCATGGTTGATGTAACTGATTTGGAACGTCGAGTAAAATAAATAAAGTAAACATATGCGTTAAGACCAGTTTAATCAAATAAATTGTAACCAGCAATTGTGTGTGTACAGCGGATACGTTGCACGCGCTGGGCGTGAGCGCGCGCGCGCTGCTGCAGGACGCGCAGGAGCGGCTCGTGTTCCGCGCGCACGTGCACCTGCGCGCCGACGTGCTGCTGTACCGGCCCGCGCCCGGCGACCTCGCCTACCCCGACAAACTGGAAATGATGGAGGTAAGTGTAGTATCGATATTATTTAGGTTCGATTCGATACTAATTCCGATCTTGTTGACTACCCTTTTTACTAAATAAGTTTTTAGAAAACTTGCGTATTGGGAAAATTAAAAAAAGGATATTGTGAAACTACCAAAAAACTCTTTGAAAACCCTATTACGTGTTTAATTTTTGATTTCGTAAGATCATTTTTAATTCATTATAAAGGTTTGCTACAGTCGCTGTAACGCTAGCATATAATCTCCGTAAAGATTTTAATTTGACCTCTTTAATAGACTGTAACGAATTTGCCGACCACCTCAATAATTATAATATCTCTGACTCGACAACGTACGCGTAGTGGGAGCACACGTCCGCACTCGCTGGCGGCTCGCGCGATACTGACACAGGACGCTTGACGTCTATCTGACGTTACGCTTACGCCCCACCAACATGCGCACGAGACAGTCTTGATTAGATCCATATTATTTATCGATCTACCTACAGAAGGTTTGTAACGCCTCTTTGTTTAGGTGGACAAAAACTGGTTCGTATCAGTGTTGGAGTTAATCAAGCTGGAAACTATGGAGGTAGGGTTTGTAACGAGTCTTTTTTAGGACGACGAAATTCGCGGACCATATAATACCAGCGTTAGCTAGTCTTCATCAAACTAGAAATTATGGAGGTAAAGCTTTATGACGCGTCCTTGTTTATGAAAAAATCTTGAAATATTTTTGTCATATTTAAATCAATAATATGACTTTAATATATTTTTTAAAGCGATGATGTTACGTTATTATAAATGTTGTGTACACCTGCAATAGGTAGTCTTATAAGCTCTAATGGGATTAGTCTTATATATGTATACTGTTGGTGTACTTTATATAAATAAATAAATAAAACAAACACAGGGATGTCGCTCTGGATAACTTGAAATGGTCTCAAAACGAAAATAATCTTGAAACTTTTCAGTCGGCACATCAATTGATTTATAGAAATAGGCGAAAATAAGAAAATATAAGGCGAGATTGGGTACTTAGTGTAGTGTGATTATTGGGCAGAAGGTTATTTTTTTAAACAACGCGAAAATCCTTCCTACTCAGAAACGTCTGTTTTGTTATTTTCCGCGTCACGTTGTGGGTAATTAAAACCATCCAAACACCAAAATAATATCTTATTTGAAATTTGAACAACCGTCACCATCCACAACTTATGAATTATGAATGTTGAACATAACATATATACAAACAAACATACATTCTTTCATCCCAAACCCATACATCTTCGTTCCGTTGAGCATAAAGAAGTAAAATAAGAGTTAATAAATTAATTTCATTTTTTTTAGCAAATCGCCCTCTCGCTCCAGGAACAAAGCCTAAAACGAAGCGACTCTCGAAACTCAATGGTCTCAGATATCTCAGCGACATCCCAAGAAGTTGCCAACATCAATGTAGAAGCACAACGTAGACCCCAGACTTCTCCCGCAGATTTACACGGCATGTGGTACCCGGGGGTCCGAAGAACTTTAGCTGCACTATCCAGACTTTACAGATGTCTGGAAAAAAAAGTCTTCCAGGGACTGGCACAGGAAGCTATATCTCTATGCGTGCAAAGCGTTGATAACGCAGCGAAGCAAATATCAGCTACAAAAACTAACATAGACGGGGAATTGTTCCAAATAAAACATTTGCTGATTCTTAGAGAACAAATCGCTCCTTTCCAAGTCGACTTTGTGATTAAAGAAACGACTCTGGACTTTAGTAACATGAAGAATGCTGCTTATGGTCTTATTCAGAGGCCGAGACAGATATTTTCATTGAACAGCAATAATGCGTTGTTGGAATTTTTGCTAGAAGGCACTCCGATGGTTAGAGAGCATTTGTTGGACTCGAGAAAGGAGGTTGATAGGCAATTGAAGAGTTGTTGCGAGATGTTTATAAAGAATGCTACTGAACTGCTAGCTGGACCGTTAATAACGTTTATTGAGAAGGTAAGGTATATTTTTCTATCTTTAACTTTCGTTTTTGATGTAGAGATTTTTTCAAAACACTATTTATTTCTTAAAATGATTGTACTTATTCCCTTATTTGCCTTTCTGCAATGAAATTTAATAAATAGTTCCTTTGGGGCAAAACCGATTATCCTAAATTTTCTTCCAAAAAATTAGTTAAATTTACTGAAAGATTAGGCTTTTCGAGCTCTTGCTGCTAGTAAAATCAATTTTCTAATACAATAATGAATGGTTTTCGAAATATTGAGTGAAAAATTCTATTAAATCCTATTAAATTTTTCAATGTAAAATTTTTCCTTTTTTTCCCTCTTTTATTTTCAAGGTTTTTTTTTAGGAAGTTGTACTAAAAGTAGTCGTTTCTATTAAAATAAGGTCGACAAAAATAAAATGACTAACAAGTATTCTTATATATACATTACTTTTTATTTATTCATTCATTTTTATTATATTTATTTTAAAGTACAAGTGTTTTTTTCTCTATAGTCGGAATTTTAATTCGATTCCAGATTTGACAATTTCAGTGTTGCAACGTTATGACAAGTACTAAATAGTAACGTTGCGAAATTATTCGATACGGAAATGGAATATTTCCGGATCGATTCTTCTCGTTTATAATTTTATTCTCGTAAACTAAGTATATCAGGAAATTAAATATTTGTGAACGGATAATTTAGTTATGACGATTAATTTTATTACGGATCTGAGAGTTTTCTTTAATAATTGTGTGTGAAATAAATAAATAAATGTGATCATGAAGGAACATGAGAAATAAAACAAATAGATGTATTATGGTAATATATTATTTTATAAATCGTCGCCGTCATCGCTATCGCTATCGCTGTCACTTTCTGTAACATTTATTATAAATGTGTCTGTGATATTGTCAATTAACATATCTAGCCTACTCATTTTTTCCTCTTCTTTGACAACATGGGATACGCATTTAGACCATTCGGTGGCCGTAATTTTTTGAATGCCTTCCTCAAATAAATTTCTCACGTCTGTCAATTTGAAGGTTTTATTATTTTGAGCTACATGCCCCTTTACCTGAGCCCATATCAATTCGATATGGTTCAGCTCGCAATGGTAAGGGGGCAGTCTTAAAACCGTGATCCCATGTTGTGCTGCCATTTCGTCTACAGCGTACTTATTAAAAGACTCGTTATGTGGAATCAGTTCTAAAAGCGTAGCTTTAACCATATCTGGTTCGTAATGAATATTTTTATTTAAAAGCCAGTCTTGAATGGCAGCTTTTTTCCAGCTCATTTTTGGTGCCGTTTCCAATTTTCGGGAGTGGTAAGGTGCATTATCCATCACCACAATTGAGTTTGGTCCTAATTTTGGTAAGACTCCAGCGAACCACTCCTCAAAACAAACTGCATTCATCTCATCATGGTAATCTTCACAATTTTTCTTTGCTTCAAAAATCATGAGCCCCTCTTCCAGGAAGCCTTCTTCACTACCTATATGGCTAATTATGAGACGTTTGCCTTTTCCAGATGGGTTTTTTAATCCAGTGGTCAGTCCCTCCAAAAACGCTTGCCGAGATGATGTGACTTGCTTGTCCACCCAAGTTTTTTTTACAGTATGACCTTAAATCACATATAGTACATGAACATTCAATATTACTATTAAATTTAATGTAAATGTATATTAATTCAAAATGTTAGCCTTACCTGCGTTAACCCAAGTTTCATCTTGATAATATATATGTCTCCCTTCTCGTCGAAACTGACATATAGATCGCAAGTAACGCTGGCGCCATGTTATTATATCATTTCGATCAATAAGTGTGCTCTTGCGTGACCGTGCAACAAATTTAAAATTAAGATGCTTCAAAATTTTTCTGAGGGTGTCTTTGGAAACCTTGGGCATTTCTGGATCATCGTTCATCACTTGTAAAATCTGAAATAGTAAATTTTATAATAGTTTGGAATCATTACTTATATATAAAAGATGTAGGTATAAAATAATACTGTCTGACTGATTGACTAACCTTTGCAATGGTTGGAGGTTCATTTCGGTAAAAGAACTGATGAACTATTCGTCGTATTGCGGAGAATGTAAATTCATCAATTTTATCTTTGAAACTTCGCTTTGGTCCAGTTTTTTTAGGGGGAGTTGGCGGCGCACCTTTATTTACTTCCTTCAAAACGTTACAAACAGAGCGTGAGGTTATTCCCAATTTGTGAGCAACTTTGTTCATACATTCATTTTCTTCCACAACTTCAAAGGCCTCCAATTGCGCAGAAGTTTCATTTTTCACGTACTTATATGCGTTGCGGATCATTACTTTTTCAGTAACAGTGAAAGCTTTTCGTGGACGTTTTTTTCTTGGAGACAAGAAAACATCCACGTCTTTTTGTGATGTACTTGGCGGAGGATCCATTTTGATGGAAAACCAAAACAAATAGATTCACTCAAAGTTCACAAAAAACTATAAACGTAACAACAAACACAACGTAACAAAACTTTAACAAAAACCCAACAAAATAACAAAATATCGATTCGCAATGAAACGAGATATTCGTGCAGTCAGACTAGGAGAATGAAGCCGAATGACAAGATAAACAAAATGGCGATAGCTGCACGAGCGCGCACGGGTTGCCAATACAGAAAACTATCTAGGCTCTTTTATTATAAGTTTTGTTTTTAATATAAAAAAAAACAAAAATATTAACTTTTTTATAAAATAAAGCAGCGGTTACTAATTAATAAATAATTGTTATGAATAATTATGTATTTATTTAAATAAAAATCAATAATTTAGTCTTTAATTGGCACACCAATATTATGATTACATAAACATAAATCGCGATTGTTTATCGATTTTTGTGTTCATCACTACACTATTATATGTGGTATCATTATTTTACAAAATGACAGTAGCTAATGTCAAATGTGGAATCGAATTATAATTCCGACTATAGTCGCCAAACTTTCAAATCGAGTTTCTCAAGACCATGATCTCATCTTTTTACCACTCAGCTACAGAATTGAACTCTTTGCTTGTATTAAAAAAAATTGACAAATTTAAGAATAGCACCAAGATTGGGATCTTTTCTCGTGGGTGTCGTCAAAGGTGACTAAGGGATAACAAAGCCACTACCACAAACACTGAGGAACTACACCACTTCTAAAAGAGTGGACTCCACAACCCGCTTAGCCAGCGTGCCGCTTTAAGGCCACACACCCCTCGTGCACAAGACCATGTGCATGAGGAGGCCCATGTCCAGTAGCGGATACTGAAGGGGCTGGTAACGGTTACGTTATGGGTATTTTCTGACTACATTGTATTTTTCCCCAGGCCCAAACCCTTCAATCCACGGAACCGCTTAAATCCCAACCGTGGGCCACCCCTGAAGAAATCGCAGTTGTTGTAAAGGAATCCCAAAGAGGGATCAAAACGCACTTGGCTCCGTTGCAGAGATCTATGCAGTTGTATTTGGCTAATAAAGAAACTGAGTTCATATTATTCCGGCCTATAAGGGTGAGTTTTATTTTAATAGGTGATAATAATAATGAAATGGTAATTAATATATTATTATCTTTAATAACCATTCATTATTATTTCTAGTTTAATTTTATTATGTGACAAACTAAATAAAACAAAAGAAATTTTATCATTACCAGTTTTTATATTTTGGCTGTCCAAATTAAAAACGCAGGGAAACATGTTTGTATGTATTTGCTCTATAAAATTTAACCCAAGTAACAACAAGATCGAGCTAACGTATTCTGTGGGGTTGCAGCTAGAATACGACAGCATGGTCTCATTGAAAGTACTCGTATTTGCCACGATACCCGAGATCTTGGGCATTGGAAATGTTGAATTCGTTGAAATTAAGTTATAAACATACGAATGATTTAAAAGAAACATTGCATTCCAACTTTAGGACATTGATTAGTAGAAGGTCGAAGTATTGCTGTCACCGCAGTAATAATTCTGTATTCAGTGCGATAGAAATAGACTTCAGTGATGTTTTTTTAAATTCAAAATTTAACCAAGTATATTTGTTACAGAACAATGTGGTTGGCTACTTCGTGCAAATTGAGCAACTATTAACAAGTTCTGGATATTCCTACGAAGACACCCTTATTGTGGCCTGTCCTACACCAGAACAGGTCTCCGTTTTCATATCTTCTGCCAACCTCATAAGCCACAGTGAGCCAGTGTTGCCATATGGCAAAAAGAGGAAGACAAGCACGATCCGCAAGCCCAGTGTTATCAGTGTGCAAGAGAAAAGGGAAGAAAAACCACCAGACACTGGCAACCCTAGCCATATTGATATATAAATTATATTATGATGTATTTTTAGCTATAATTAATTTAATTTAACTTCGCGTATTGTTTTAGCGAATATGATGAAATTATGTAATAAATAAATTGTAACTGGCTGATAACTCTTATTAATGCAAATGAATAAATGGAAATATATTTATCTATATATTTATAAAACTCAATGTCTATCCGCCCTGTCTGTTTGCATATAACTTGGGTTCTACTGGACGAATTTTGATGCCGTTTTCACTATCACTTTTTCCGGAACGTTTTATTGTATATTTGTAGATTTAGGGACAAATCTGAACTGACCGGTGCCGCTAGCAAATCATTGTTACAATACATAAAAATGCCTAATTGCGCTATAATCAATTTGTACAGATTCTAAAAGGTGAACCGAGTCAAGGGAGATGTTTCGTTTTATCGAATTTGCGTTGTATATCTCGACGGCCCCTACGTAAATCATCGAATCTTAAAATTGTCGATTTTTTTTAATCGTTAAATCGGCTTCTATAAATCTATATTTGACATCCCGCTAAAGAAATAAAATTAAAACCTTGTTTATGGCAGAAATTCAATTCGTAAAACATCTAAAACAACAAACATACCAGTAATACTATAAGCGAACTTTAAAAAAAATCACTTTCGATGATTTACGTAGGGGTCGTCGATCTATGTTTATGATATTGGCCCCATAAAATCCCACATGCATACATACAAGTCACATCCATCTATTAGTAATCACTAGGAGATTTCGGGTCGTAATCTGCTATGCAGATTTGGTGGACATTAAGACTGCTCTCCTACGAAGAGGCATTAGAAACATTTGTAATGAAAGCATATGGAGCATAATATTCCGAAGTTAAAAATAAACAGAATAAACAATGGTTATTCTTTTTGTCTTATCCAAAACTCCCAAGTTTCTACAGTAGTTTAATTTTAAATTAATATAAAAATTACATTTTTCTCGAATGTCGTCAAAGTGCACTTGTGCCTTTTTTCTAAGGAGAGCAGAGGATTTTTTTTTAATTTCCCGCCCATGCTGTTTTCCTCGCGATATTTTCCTCAACCACTATCTAAAGTGCGCGCCACGAGCAGGAGAATTTCGGTCATTGACATGAGGTCAGCCAATACTGGACGGTAAGGGATTTGTATGAAATCGTCGATCGCCGACCACTTTGCTAGACCCCTCCATATTAAGGTCCAATAACTTATTATTGGACCTTAATACGTCGGTCTTAACCGAAATTCTTCCTACTCACGGCGCGCGCTTTTTTAATAATTGATAATAACACTAGCAATCGCTCTACACTTTTGTGTAGAGCTTTAACAAAGACCTATTGAGGATTGATATATCTCGAAAGGAACAAGAGCCTCAATGGATGGATGTATAGGTGCAGAGTACTACTAAAAGGCAATTTTTTCAGCCAAATCCAATCAACTTTAAATACTTGATCTAAAACTTTTGCTAAAAGTCCCGGTGGTAGCACCCAATATATTGGTGGGACGTCTAGTCGCGATACGCTGCAGAGTCTGGCGATACGCTGCAGAGTCTGGCGAAACTGGCAAATTTACCAATTTCTTTCCTGAAAACAACAAAACATTTATAGACTGTATGCTCGATTTAAATTTGCCTCATTTTGTGGCAAAGTAGACCATACGCCTTTTGCTTTCGACAATGTTATATTTTCAGCATTATTGGATTTTATCAAGGAAAAGCATGTATTTCTGAAGAGGTAATTTAGTTTTGTCATATGGTCTTTGTTTTAGTACCAGAAGTCGTAACGCATCTTCGTTTAGTTTGTACAGGAAAATGGCTTTCGAATTGTACTCGCTTACGGTTTCTCTTTGGATTTAGTACTACTACTTAGCGGATTTAGTACTACGATTCGCTCGAAGACGAGCTTTACACTTCGCTTATTCCCTTCCTTCAACTGTTTTAATTCCTCTCCAATTTCTGCTTCTACTTTACCAACGCCAAGGTTGACAACATCGGTGTTATTGTAAGCCTCCATTTTCCATTTTTGGCAACAGGTGACGTAACATGGATTTACAGCTACGACGCCGAAACAAAGCAGCAATCGACCATTCGGGGGTCTTTCAAGATGAGCTGAACCCCACCAAAGTGGCGCGTGTACAAAGTGCCGCGAAGCAGATAATCGCTTCTTTTTTTTTTAGAAAAACGACACGTGGCTACTGTTGCTATAGAGAATCGTCGTACCGTGAATGCTGATTGGTACACGACCATTTGCTTGCCGGAAGTTATTGACGAATTCCGTAAAAGCAACTGTAAACGGCGCATAATCTTTAGTCTTGCACCATGACAATGCTAGCTCTCACACGGCCAAACAGACAAACGACTTTTTGAAGGCGAAAAAACTCATGAGCCATTCTCCATACAGTACCGACTTGGCACCTTGTAATACCAATTACGCGGTCAACTATTTTCATCGCCAGAAAATGTCGAAGAGTATGAAAAACATATTTCCCAGGACACCACAGAGGAGTGGAATAAATGTTATGGAAATTGGTTTATTCATATGAAAAAGTGTATTGACGCTCACAGAGAATATTTTGAGAAACAATAAATTGATTTTTGGCCATTTATTGTATTTTTTTGTTATTCATTCAGGAAAAGTGCGGCCCTCGTATAAAGGCGTATTATTTAATAAAAAAACGTTCCTATGAAAACATTGTTTATTTACACCTTATTTCTCTATAATAAATACACATTCGATTAATAAATACCAAAGAATTCACGTTTTAGTACAATAAAACACAGACATTTGGTGAGAAGAATTTAATTCTGATCTTAACTGATTAAATAATTTCTAAAAGTTAACTATTACATTGGTTTATGCACGGACCCAGAACATTCCACCACGGATCCTAGTGTAGTCAGGGAGACCTTCAGTAGGTCCTACCGCTGCAACAACAGGGCAGCGGTCATACAAATACTTGTAACAGACATCGCGAACATTCTGAGCAGAGACAGCATTAATCCTTGCATCAAGCTCATGGAGCGGGATACGACGGTTGTAGCAAAGGATCTGGCGACCAATATCCTCACATACAGGTGTAGTACCATCTAATTGAAGAAGCATGTTGGTCTTTAGAAGATTCTTTGCACGCTCAACCTCACCCTCAGTCACAGAGGTGCAAAGTTTCATCCATTCTTTCTGAATGTTGTAGACAAAATCTTCCAACTGCAGACCCTCAGCAACAAAGTAAATGCCCCACAGGCCAGTGTCTTTGTAGCAGGTGTTGAATGACTGGAAGCTGTGAGCGAGACCTTCAACAGAAGCCGCACGGGCTAGGTAGGAAGCATTGTTGGTGCCACCACCCTGCGAGCGGTCCCAGGCTCCTATAAGAGTATTGGCAACCATCAGAGGAATGTTATCAGGATCGGTCCAGCCAGCTCCCTCAACAGCAATAGCAATGTGTGCAAGAGGCATAGAGTCATCTCGCACTCTGATTTCTGAGCCAGTGTAGCGGCATGAAACCAATTCTGGGACTTCAATAGCTGCATTTTTCAAACCAGTAAAATGCTTGTTAGCCAGATCTACTAGTTTTTCGTGTTCAACTCCACCAGCACCTGCGAGGACAATGCGTCCAGGCTGGTAGTGAGTCTTGATGTACTGCTGTAAGTCAGCTTTGGAAATTTTCTTAATGTTCTTAGTGGGCCCAAGGATGGTCTGTCCCAATGATGTACCTTGGAATGCTGTGGCGTGAAGGTGGTCGAAAACTACCTCCTGCAAGTTGCTTTCGACATCTTGCATCTCACGAAGGATGACGCCTCGTTCTCGTTCGATTTCGGGTTCAGCGAGAGATGAGTTTTGAATAATGTCTGCAAGGATTTCAACAGCAGTGGAGACGTCGTTTGCAAGGCATTTGGCGTAGAAGACTGTCTGTTCCCGGGATGTATAGGCGTTTAAATGTGCGCCCATGTTTTCTACGAGCAGCTCTAAGTCGGTTTGCGATCTTTTGCTGGTGCCTTTGAACGCCATGTGTTCGAGGAAGTGTGCGACACCATTGTTCTTGGCAGTCTCGTACCTAGACCCAGCGTCGATCCACAGGCCTACGGTGGCGGTAGCGGCGCCAGAATCCTCCGAAGCGACACGGATACCATTATCGAGTACTGACAATCTTGTCGGCGGTACGTTCACGAGTGCCTGTTTGTAACCCACAGCTGTCGCCAATGGTCGAACCTGATTGCCCTGTTTAGCGAGCGCCCTCACGGAAGTCGCTACTTTCAGCATTTTAATTTTAATCCCCGCAGTTTGTAATAAAACTTTTATCTTCGCTGATTTACGTAATAAATGGGCAATTGGTTTGGTTTCATCTGTCAGAAAAGAAAGAGTGTGTTGCCAATTGAAATAAAGTATAATTATTACGAAGGAAAAATTATTAATATATTACAAATAATGGTATAATTAATAAAGTAATTGCTTTACGTATGTAATACATCTACGTTATATCAAATTTGTGAAAGGTTATATGTTCTGATTATAAGAAAAATATTGTCAATTATTATACATTTTGTAATCTGGTAACCCAATACTAAAGCGCATGCGCAAAAATAGTTAAAACGACAAAAAAAAATTAAACGGTCGTGTATGGGTGTTACCCACTTATTGAAGGTTCCGTATATTTTACCAGTATGTAAAAGAAATACAGGCCAAATCATACAATATCAGTAGAAATACAATCCAAATGCGTATGTGTGATAAAATAAAATCAGAAGTTTACAATTCTTCTTTATTTTCGCAACTGGATACACAATAGGTAGGTACGTTAAAAAATCAGACGTTCAAAAATTTTGGTCAAATAAATAAATGTTATATAATTTTGGTATCGATATCAGTATCTGTATCAAGGTATCGATATCGAAACTTAAAGTAGAAAAAAAAATATGGACACTACTTATTACTTATTCTTAATTTAATTACTACACTAATACTCTCTATAGTATGAAATACTAGCTAGTAAAGAAAGAAACATGATCGTATTGTGAATCTGATTTAACGAGTTTAAACCCGATTCATTTAATATGAAAACATATACAAAATGCTAAAATTCTAAGTTATAAAAAAAATATACATTTTATTGGGAATTTATAACTTTAGACTATTCATTTTCTAGGTATTTATTGGAAACCACGGAATTGATTTCGAAAATTGTATTGTGTTTGTAAATACGTGTTTGCATTTTATCTTTTCCCTGGTATTAAATACATTTTTAAAATAGGTTTGGTTGAAAAATGGCGGAACATATATGGGGGTGATTCGGGTACCCCTGGGGTGCTTCTTCCTTTGGACTTTCTTTTGACCCCATTTCGTGGGACATTCTGTATATTAAGTAGTGATTAAAATTTAAGTTTGTCTTTCTTTCTCTATCATTTTATTTCAAATTGTCCTTGGTTTTGTTATTGTTATCAACACGTTTTTAATTTAAAAATAGATATGTATCTATTACAATAAGTTATTGTTAAAAAAGTGGCCAGAAAGGATGATGTGATGAATAAGAATTATGTAGTAGTTTTGTTTTCTTTATATTTTTGTTTATTTTTAACGATATTTGCTCATTTAAATTTATAAAAACATTTCAAACACTATTTTGAGCCCTTTTATTTCGATATCTAAATCCGATTGATCGAGCAACTGCTCAGAATGAATAAAAATCAATACCATTAATAATGAAATATTATATTCATTTCTTTATCTAATAAATTATTAGTTAACACTTTTGTGCGCAACTCTACATGCGCAGACTGTTGACGCCTAAAGGCCAAGCCTTTCAAGTTCAAAACCCAAGAAGTTTTGCGCGGTCTGTACCTTGAAACAAAAATATTGAACCTTAAAATGTACTTACTACATAGTTACTGAAATTGTTCGAACCTTCAACAACTGTTTAGAATAAATTCCAAAACGTAGGAAATCACTTCTTAAAACGTCAAAGGAAAGTTCCGTACGTTATGGATGGAACCAACTTGGGAACCCTGAAGATGATACGTATGATTATATAGGTACCGATTGCATCATTGCTAACGTTTCGTTTCTTGTGTTCAAAAGAAAAAATGTCAGGTAAAGTTTAGAGTTTAGACCAAAAGTAACATTTAAGTAATTTGATAGAAACAAAAAATACATATTCTTATAACTACTGTATGATACATATTGTTATAATAATAATCTTTTCTTATATTAAAAGATAAATATTTAAATAATTAGCTTTTACGTGAAATTGAACGTCAAACCTCATTGAAAGAAAATCGTCACGGAACCTACGTAATTTTGGAGGAATATTACAAGAGGAATAATGTTTAGTAAAGATTGTTTAATATTAAATTTTGTTAAAGATTTTTGGGAAAGTGTCTTCCGATAGACATATCAGTAAGGTTCCCACAAAATGTTAAGTTTCTTTATCTGTGATTTAGTAAATTCATTATGACTACAATGAAGAATTCTACTTCGTCGTCTACAAAGCTCGCTTTGCTCAGCCACATTAAATATGAGCATCTGGTAGCTGGTATATCAGGTGGTGTGACTTCTACGTTGATTCTGCACCCGTTGGACCTCATAAAAATTAGATTTGCTGGTGAGTTTAATCACACTTATCTGTAGCCATAGTATCGATGTACAAAAAAAATACAAAGCTTGTTTTTTTAAAAATGTCACCATAAGCGTGACTACAGGACGATTAACGACACCTTTTCGTTATATTTTATAAAGTACCTACCAAATGCTATAAATTATCGATTGCTTTTTACGACCTTGAACTTAAGCATTATAAGCGAAAGTGAACCCAAGAAACTCCTTGTCTACAAGAATCGATTTCCTTAATGACCCACCTACCTATTTGTGTCAGTCCCTTGTAATTTCTTTTTATATAACCTACAGAGGTGATTTCTAATTTCTATCCAACATTGGATTTTAACCAAACTATGAACTAAATTAATATATAAACATATTTTAAGTCTATGAAAGTTTTGGTGTGTGCATAGAACTATGATTGTGGGAACCATTAGGAAGTTTTAATTCTGTTTGTCGGATTGACTTTCAGTTCATATTGTACAGTTACATACTGCAATTCTAAATAATAATATACTTTTTTAAGAATCTGAGTTAGAATTTAGTTTTGGTTTATATCCATTTTAATTCAGACAAAAGGTTCAAGAAGTAGCCGTCTTGAGGTGACATTTCAAACACAGATTTTTAGTACATATTCTGTTTTTAGTACATTTATTTTGGTTGATAGTACATTTCTAGTACATTTTTTTCATACCAGTTTGGGGTCCGTACATTACCACATCACTACTAGGAAATAGGACATTTAATAATATAATCTGTTTAAAAAATGTAATTTTGATATATCATTTTTCATAATACTAATTTTAATGGTGACTGTACTTTATTAATATTGGATGGATGAATACAAAAACGAAGTCCCATTCATTAGACTGGTATAACAATCTGTAATATGTGTTTAGTAAACAAGAACTTAATTTATTTAAGCTAAAAACTTGATTGCACATTATGGTACAGTTAATGTTTGGGTTAAACAGAAGAGACATTGAGAGATTCTGATATAAAGAGACCTGTAATACATCTCTCTGTATTGGCAGAGAGATATGTATAGAGAGGTATGTAAAGTATGGACTGTTATTATAACTAACTATATTTTTGAGCTTTTATTTTTATTTTTTAAATGTAACACATTTTTCTTGGTACTATTATAGATTTTTTTATCTGACAATGTGAAAATTTCACTAGATATTATTGAAAAATATCCAGGTTTCGAGCTCAAAAGTCTCGAGTATTCAAACTTTTTGTCTGGGTTTAATAATTTTACATAGCTGTTTATTGTTTAAAAAGTATGATCATTATAACTTTTTACTTTTTTAAATGACCCACACCAAAATTCCCCGTATTATAGGTCAAAAAACATACAAAGATGGACATACCACCCAGATCTGAACAAACGTTTGTCTTTAAATAAATGAATGTCGGACTGGGCATTGAATCTGAGACTTTTTGTGCACTACCAACTAGACTAATTTGGTCGTCATAACTAAGGTTTATATTAATAAGCTATGTTCATGGGTTTTACTTACTATTCACTATTATAATTTATTATTTTATTACCTTATTATTTACAATCTATTTACTGCAAATATTATCAAGGTCAGATAATATTTTCTATTTACTTTTCACTTGGCTTACAGTGGCAACTATAAATAAATATGATAAGTGGCTACTAAGTACTGTCATAACAACATATTTTTTATGAATACTGTCAATATTCTATTGTGGAATACAGTTAATAAATCAATTAAAAATCTAATCCGAAAAATAATCCTAAAAAAATACTTCCTATAGAGTATACAGGACTAAACTTTTTTAAATGGATAATTAAAGTTTTGAAATGAATTGTGGTTGACTTCACAATGAATATGTTGCTCCCAGTGTGATGTTAGTGATATAATTAGAATCTTAAAATAAAATTTTGCATATAATGCAACACAATAATCTACTGGATGAGAATGATTGTGTGTGGTAGTGAGCCTCAGGCGAGGTATATCCAGCAATGTAAATGAAAATACAAATAACTAGCAGACACTTAATTATACCGCAAATTAAAAACCATCATTGTCTCAGTCACACGTCTTATTGGCGTATTTTTGCCTATTTGCTCCGCATGGCTCTGATTGGTGGATCTACTGAATTTCCTCATGAAGCTACTCACTAGTTCTCGACATTGGATTTTGTATTATGGTCTTCTTTCTTTAACCAGCTCTTTACCTAATGACCTACGCAAGCTTGTGTTCCCACATGCAGCTCCCTCCAACATCAAAATTGTCCTAACCCTCCAAAATATATTTGTGCGTAAGGCCGTGGCTGCTCTATGGTACTCACGCAATGTCGACTTCCATAAGGACTTGGAACTTCCCTCCATTGTCAATTACGTGAAAGACACCGCCCGACGTTACTATGACGCGATTCCGCATCATCCTAACCCCCTGATCGTTACTTCTCTCACCTCTGTCCCAGATAGGAGTGCCCCTCCCCGCTACCGTCGTCCACGGCACGTCTTAGACGACCCTGACGACTCAATCACTGCTGCCAATGCAGTTCTTACATTACACTCATACACTACACAGATACACCGTCCTCGCCTGCGGAGACGTGGACGTCCCCCTCGCTACATCGTCAACACACCGGCCCTCAGCCAACACTTTTACCAGGTATTGGCAAGTGGCTGGGCGCTTCTCAGCGACTCGCGATCCGCGGTATCCCCCCAATGCAACGCCCTTAGCCTAAATTAAACAAGCCCACAAGCCCGGTGACTTGAAAGGCCACTGGGGCCACAAGAATTTAGTCATTCCGTATAAACAGCTCTTTACCCCAAATTAATGTTGATTCAAGTGATAGTTTTGTATATTTTATGGTCAGAACATGTTATAAATAAATTATTCCTTCTCTACGCAACAAACAAAATCAGGTTCATTCAAGAAAACAAGCTACAGTACAGGTAGGTGTATTGTAGCTTAATCAGTAGCTTAATAGTAACTTACGTAGCTTAATCAGTCTGTTGGGCTACCTTGATAGTACTTGATACCTTGATAGCTTAGTTGGTAGTACCCCTGCCTATTGTGCAAAAGCTGTCTAAACTTGATTTTCAATGGAACAAATATTTGTATATTTATATTTGATTGAATATTAAAACTAATGTTTAAAGTCAAATGTTTATTTGGTTTTGATTGTTTTGTCTTTTTGTCTACAGGGACACAACATGAAATTCTAGTGCAAACCATTGAGTGTGTTATTAAAATAAATAATGATATTACAAAACCTTTATTTATTAAATAAATTGTTATTAGAAGAAAAATTCCAACATTTCTCAGAAATAAAGTTGGCTTAAGAATAGTTTTTTGTAAGAGGTATATATAAGGTAGTTGCTGCATGAGAGGAATGGAAGACAAACTCTGGTTCTTGGCTTTGAGAGAGGCCTATATCCAGCAGTTGAGAGATGCAGGCTGATTGTATGGTGATACACATCAAAATCCATGAGATAACTAAAATGTTGTGAACTGATAAAATGTAAAATGTTAATGTTCCCTCGGAATCATTGTCATTTTAATGTCACAGTGTTGTTATGGAAATGAATTGTATGAATTTAAATGTGAGATCACATAACACAATTGATGAGAACATGTGACTAATTTTTATAATCAGCATCAGGTCAACATATTGTTATACTCATGGGCACTATAACACACTAATAAAATAAAGGCGAGAATCAAATTATTTTGGGTATATTAGTGGGTTGTAAAAGGTATATTATCTCATGCAATGTTAAATTCATAACTTATTCATTACATAACTTCGCAGTGCTTGGACTGCAGTGCTTAAATGAGCGCTACGTCAGCGTTAATAAGTACCTTAACCGTTTTCCACTCGAGCTTTTATATCAACGGTTTAAGACCATCAAACGTTAAAAAAATGTAGTATAACGCTCACGAGCGTTTAACGCTTAAGTGTTTAACCCTCGTGTTTGCGCAATGGTTGACGTCACCCAACTCGATCTCACACTAGCTTGATTGATTCTTCCTTCTTACTTCTCAAGCTTGTTTCCAGTAAACGACGGCAGGACCGCGACAGTTCCGAGGTACGACGGACTAGGCAGTGCATTCGTGACTATAGTGAAAAAGGAGGGAGTCCGCGGTCTCTACAGAGGCGTCACACCCAACGTCTGGGGCTCCGGGTCCGCATGGGGGTTCTACTTTCTATTGTAAGTATATTTTATAGCAAAAGCAGTTTACATAATTGTGCTATGGTCCATGGTTATTCATAACAGCTGCAAATATTAGATAGAGGCTGTGAATCCGCTACTGCCCATTTTGATTTAAGCATATATAAATTAGGCTCCCGGTAAAAGCTTTGAGTGCCTCTTTGTTTAACTTCACATTATTGCCAGGAGCATAATGGTTTGTGTTAACAAACATGTATGTAAAACTCGGGCGAGTCTATATATGGCCGCCAAGCCAATCTACACAGGGCGATATCCGCTGTTGATGCGCTCGGCGATAGCCACATAATTACTATTGAAACTAGTGGCACGGGCGAGAATATCGCCGCGAGAGACTCGCTCGTGTAGTTGGTGCCTTAGCGTAGATGCCCATCAACGACAGTGACTGCTTATCATCCAACGACTCTCTGTTACGTCCTTTATATCCAATCCGATCCATCAGCAAATAAGCCCCATGCAAGCCTGGCCACCACATATCTGAAATTTAAATCACTAAAGAAACAACGTAAACGATTCCTGCAGCTACAACGCAATAAAAACATGGATCCAAGGCGGCAACGCTCGTACGCCGCTCGGGCCCGGTCTTCACATGCTGGCTGCCGCAGAAGCAGGCGTCCTCTCTCTCGTCATGACGAACCCCATCTGGGTGGTGAAGACTCGCCTCTGCTTGCAATACAGTGATGAACTTCTCGTCGAGAACAAGAGATACAGGGGCATGGTTGATGGTCTGACGAAGATTTACAGGACGGAGGGCATTCGAGGACTATATAGGGTAAGTTTATTTTATTAATTATTATTGTTTTCATGGTGGTAGACAGTTTCAGATCCAGTGATCAAGAGATGAGGGACAGATCTATCAACATCGACTTGATAACATTCAATTGCACTGCGGTTTAGTCCCAGAGGCTATAGATTAAGAAATGCCGAAATTCAATCATGAAAATCATTTTATGTTGGCCCATACGTGGCAGTTATTGGACTTTGTACAGCCAAACAAACGTGTCTTTCAAATTCATACGAGTTGTTGGTGATATTGTTGGTATAGTGCGCCGTGAACTAATACAAGTTCAATGAGGGCAACAGAATGAAAAATGACCAAGACGGAGGCTAGACAGATTTTTCTGTCAAAAGCAGCTCCTTTCATCCGCCATCGCAATCTTACTGCGATCACGGTTCATGTAACATGGGCAATACAAAATAAATATTATAAAAGTCGTGAGTAAATTGTTTACATAACGTTTGTCACACGCCTCCTTTTAATCACAAGAGAGCTTTGAGTCATAATTCATCACGCTTGCCCAATACCGATTGCTGAATCACATGCCACAGTTATCTTTTAATTGTAATGGGTAGGTACACGGAACGCGGGTCGGGTGTTTTGCGGGTCAAAATGTAGCTTTATGAAATGTGGCAGACGTCACACTAGCTGAAGCGGTGAAGACGGAATGGGGTACATTTTGATAATACTCTGCTCAAGTTAAGAAAATAGTGATGTCATCACTATTAGTCACGTGATTTCACCTATAGACCAGTTTCGAGAGGAAGCGTTCTTCGATTGACCAGTTAACGTGGTTATGCTACATTGGACGGATGAGGTTACTTTTTTTCTTAATGTGAATAGAGTATAGCACCGCCATTTGTAGTCATAAACCCGTACAAAGAGCTCAAGTACCCCGGACTTTTGGGCTTCAAATAAAACCCGGACATTTTTTCACATATTATAATTAGTTTCACAGTTTTATAATTAGATTTTAATTGACATTTTAAATACATACATAAAGATGAAAAAATACATTTTTATTTATTATTTTCGTAGTCTAAAATTAAAAACTCTGGCGTTATTAAAATTGCTTCCCGGACGAACTCCGGCTACTCTCCAAAATAGGACAAATCAGGCTGAACCCTGGACGCATAGCAGCGCTAATTTTGATCAGAGTCGCATTCACATCGCAAATGCCTAGCATTTCGTGTGCCTTCAATCTCTTTCAATCGTCAATTGCTCTTTGATCTCCCATTTATCGAAGTTATTGTGAAGCGGTTGCCTGTAATTTTTATTCATGAAAGCCAAAACAAGATATCTTTCGTTTGATAACGTTAGAAATACATTTGCATGAACTTCAAGTATTATCAGTTTTGTGTTAAGATATGAATAACATACATATTTTCGTAGTGTCAACTAAATACTTTGTAGATAGTGTTGTCACGTGGTTTTCACCGCTACTTTCACCATAAATTAATTCCACCATTTTAATAGACTCGTTCCATAGCTTTGTCAATATTCCACAATAAACAACCTTTTTCGTATGCTTGTTTGTACTGATCATATGACCAAAATATTTATGAATATTTATGTGGCCTTACGAGGAAAATCGGCCCAAAGGACAGGTTAAACAGAGGGCATAGTGAGCCAGTTATCGCGATACATCGCACAACTATATACATTTTGAAGATATTAATTGGATTTCAAGCTAAATAGATTTATCAATGACCATCTTTCCTTCTTCTAAAATTAGAAAAGGTAGGCTCCGCATACGTGGACGAACCAACATAAGTAACGTAAGTAACATAAGTTGAAATGTTGACTGACATTGGCATATATCACAGACGTAATTATATGTCAACAGTATCTATATCTACATCTAAACCTCATTTTACGTAATAGATACGGTCCCAGAATTACGAGTAAGTAGAATTCGCGTAAAAAGTACTACTGGCCCTGTGAAAAAAGTGAAAATTGGTTCCAAACCCGAAATATAAGCAAAATAATGAATAAAACAAACATCACATCTGTTAGGATCATAAAATATTATATTCTTCTTGTATTAACGTTTAGGTTTTTTTATATATACCTACTTAAATGCATATATTTTGTGGAGATTTCTGACATGTCATGTCTACTAATTTCATTGTCTAGTTATATTGCTTCAACAAGATTATTAACACTTAAAATATAAATTTTTATTTACATTTCGTGAAGAATTCGTTCCTTGGAGAATAACGTTTCGTTGTGTAAGGGAGAATTTTCATTTTTTTGATTTGAAACGTCCATTGAATTTACGTAATCTCAGATCTGTACGTTACGTAACGTAATCTGTTTTTATTATTATACTTAGCCTTTATGTTAGTCCAAACCAAACATATGCAATTGCTCACATATGTACACTGGAAATAAATTGCTCTTTTGTACAACAGCGTGTACACTGTACATTTCTCGGAATTTACAAACAAATGCGAGATCTGTTCACTCTAGACTTACGTAAAGTTGCACTTTGGATCCGCAATAAATACGCTAAACATCCAACTGGGCGAGAAGCATATCTGTGTATTTGATTACATTTTATGTATAATAATTATTGTGGAATATTCTATCATTACACTATTCGTAAACAAACAAATTTATTACCGTATATTAGACAAAAAAAAAGTATAAAAATAATCAAACCCGGACAGAATGAATAACGTAAGAAAGACTTATGGCTCATGGCAGGGATGTAAATTTCGTTAATGTTCGTACATTTAAAAAATTATAATCGAGAGTTTATTATCTATTCAATAACATATCTATCTGCATCTAAACCACATTTTACGTAATAGAATTACGTCCCCAGAATTACGAGTAAGTAGAATTCGCGTTAAAAGGACTACGGACTCTAGAAAAAGTGAAAATTAAAATAAATGTAAATGTCTTAAATAAATAAAATTATTATTATTATTATTATATCGTTTAGTTTCGATTTTTTTAAAAGTGTATGTAGGAGCGTGGCGTGGCGTCCACGGAAATCATCCCAGTCGTTTTGTCCGGAGACGGGTTAATCCCGTTCAGCTTCGAGAGCAACCTGAGACTGAGGCGAATGCAGAAGGCGGTGCTGTTAGATACCTCGCGTGTCGTCCGCTGGTCTCTGTTCCTAGGGCCTTGAACTCCGACCAACTGTGAATCCACCGGGTGTTTTACCGTGTCCCCCTCATTTTGGATCATCGATGGAAAGACGAGATGGCTCGGAACCATTTTTTAAATAATAAAAGAATCTATTTATTCTAGGATTAAATCGAAGTAAATGATAGAATAAAATATTTTTGAAGTATATCTGGGTAAAGGGTATTTGTTCTCGAGTGATATGTTATCGGTTGCAATCAAGATAATCAGAATCGATAAAAAATGGAACTAATTTCACTTTAACCGATTTACTTAATTTGGCATTGGCAGTGGTTCCTACTTTTTTTCTGTGTTTCAGACCAAAGTCACAAAAAGTAATTTCCTGTCGGTTTGAATATTTTTTTCACACATCTAAAGATAATAATATATTTATAATATTATGTTGTTTAAACAAGTGCTGCTTATGTACTTACGATAAAACAGGTCATCAATAATGATTGATCAATTTAAAATAAAAAGATATGCGTTTGATAAATATTTTAAAAATATATTATGTCTTACGATATTGTTTTGATGAGGAGCAAAATAAGACGGACATTTATCTTTTCCAATCAAAATAAGGTAAACTTGATATCACCTTGAAATATAGACAAAAATAGACAGAATTCTATAGTCACTATACAATATATACAAACTACACGCACAGTGAAAACTATACAAACTATTATACATAATAATTATATCCAACTTCAATATACCTTCGGTAAACAAAAATAGTCTGAATTTTTTTAAAAATAAATTTCAATATCTAAACCCTCCATGATGTTCCTCTAAACACTGGTCTTAAAATCAATACCACGATAATATGTAACATATCTGATGTCACCAATACCAAAGTAATAGTCGATAGAAAACCGTTTAGGTAGTTGATTTTTTTTATTCATAGTGAAGTAGGCCGACGAGCAAAGCTGTCCCACCTGATGGTAAGTGTTACCGCCGCCCATGGTCACCTGCAACACCAGGAGGTATGCGGATACGCCGCTTACCTTGCAAAATCTTATTCACAGCTTTCTTGAAGAACCCAATATCGTAGCGTAATGGAAAGACCTCTTGAGGCAGTTCATTCCACTAACTACTGGTTCGCGGTATATAATTAAATTATAGTTATCTTGGATATTGTTTATCTATGGATAAAGAATGTTAAATGAGGGAGATCTCCAGACCGAATTGTCAGCTTGTCAAATACAAAATTAGATTCTGTATTCGACAAACTGGATGATTTACTTAAAACGAAGGATGTTCCCTAATATCTAAAAACTAATTTAATCAAGCAACGAGAAATTACTATTAGAGGAAGATATGCTCAAAATGAGAGTCACTATGAAGCGAGCCAGGTTTCACAGAGAGATATAGATGTTCCGAACATTCGCACGCTTCGAAGGTCTTGAATATTGAGATCGGTGGAAAGACGAAGGTCGAAGATATTATCTTCAACGACTTCAAGACTCCCAACGCTAGTGGGCGGTACATGTAGCCAGACATGATGAGTGGAACAACACTGAGTGGTGAACATACTCTGCAGTGGGCAGAATACAAAACTGAGAATAAAATTATAATTATGAAATATCATTATTATTGAAATGGTGAAACTTGTAAGATGGTATCGGAACTTCAAATTTCAAGTACAGTATTCAGTGCAGTTATGTGCAAATTTAGAGTAACAATACCCAGATATCTTAGATAACAATAACAAACTTTTTTCTTGTATTCAAATATATTGTCTCCTTAAAACATTTTAAATAGTGCTCTGTTTTGAATAACATTATTATTGTTTTAAATCTCTCTAGCTATCTGCCAAACCGTAAAGGTTATGTTCTTTCAATAAATATTGTTTATAGTTAGCGCATATCAATATGATGCAATTGAAGACAATGATATTATCACATTTTTCGTGTGGTGTGTTTGTAACCTACGGATACTGGGGATTACGTTCATGGCGGAATGAGGTACGCGCGAGGTGGGCACCCCCGCACTCCCTCGCTTCTCCACCTGTGGCGCTCGAGTACCTACCAGCCGCACAGTTCTCCCACTATCGTTCATGTCGATACATTGAACTACCAAGGAATAAAATCAAGAGGATTGTCTTAGAACATAACGTGCATGCAGATATATCGTTGAAAAATTTACTAGATTTAAATGCAATTTCCCAAGTAAATACAAATGACTGGGAAATTTATTTGGGACATGTTATATCTGTTAAAGAGCAATATTGGAAAAATGACGGACTAATGGAAAATACAATAGACGAATTTATCATACAATTGGGAGGCAGTGATAGCGAGGGCGAAAGTAGTGAGAATTCTGATAGCTCCAGCTCTGATTCAGACTGCGATTAATAATATTATATTACTATCGATTATCGATATGTTAACCTGGACGAGCGTGCCGCACTAGCCGCGTTCCTTCCATGAACGTAGTCTCCAACTGTAGTTCGATTTACTTGCGTTTTTAATAGATTTTAAATTTTTCATAATGATTCCACAAATACTATCCCGCAAGGATATTTATCGTTAATACGGCCTTGTACTTTTTATTTACATATGTATTTAAGAAATATTTAAGCAGCAAAAATTTTAAAACATTTTCCCAAAAAATATCGCATATTAGGTAACAAAAAGAAAGTTCCACAAATTAGCAGATGTATTGTATATTGTATGTACACTATTAAAAGCGTATTTAGTATTTAATAATGAGTTTTTCAAGCTTAAGATGTGTTTTAGAAAATTAGCAAAAACATTATAATAATGAATACATAAATAAAATTTTAAAATTGAAAAATATAGTGTATGAGTTTTACAGGTTGTTTTTTTAATGTGTATATATGTATATTTTCAGGGTTTTGTGCCTGGAATGTTCGGCGTGTCACATGGCGCGCTGCAGTTTATGACCTACGAGGAAATGAAGAACAGCTACAACCAGTACAGGAATCTGCCCATCGACATTAAATTGGTAAGTATAGAATTTTTTTCATAGATTCCATGACTCATCACTGAAATAACACAAAATCTGGAAATTGGTTATTTAACTTAACTTATTGTTAATTTCTAGTAAATATATATTTTATTCTCCGCGCAGTTACGCAAAGTAAAAACACTCATTGCAACTATCGGGCGCTTCGCCTGACCACTGCTCTAGACTGAGTAATGAGCGCTTCGAACGTTTTAGATAGAACAACAAAATTTTACATGTTTGTGACTGATTTTATTCTCTAATAGCGACCCGCCCTCGCTTCGCTTCGGTTTAGTTTTTTTTTTCAAAATTTCAAAACAAAATATAGCCTATATTAGACACGGTAGCTTCCTATTTATGAAAGAATTTTTGAAATCGGATCAGTAGTTCCATAGATTAGCCCCAACATACCCACAAACAAACACACAATTTTACCTCTTTATTATATTAGTATAGATAAGCATCGGTTTTGAAACGTGGTAAATGGTAGTGACAGTATGTACATACCTGTATAAAGATTGTTTTTAATAGGAGAAGTAAAAGTAAGGTCCACATTAGCGTAGATTCCTCGTATAAGTAGTAATGAAATGGTAAGCTCTGCTTATGTGAACTGTACGCCACCGATATAACCGTGCTATCAATCACATTATATATTTTGCCACGGGTTGCAATAGAGTCAATCAGAGGAATGGACAGGTAGTTAGGAATGCTGGAAACTCTGGCTAAAAACTGGAAGCTTCTCAGCTGGAGAGGCTCTCTAAAACACTTTTTATTGGGAGGAAGTAAATAGAATTATAGTTTACTTCCCGCAATCAAATTCATCTCCTTGTCTTGATTTAACTTATGTAGATATTTTATTTTAAACTTGCCATCCAACCTGGCTTCGCTCAGGTGGCATAACGATTTCCCAGGCAACCTACATTATCGGCCGATCGAGGCCAACTCCTTTGCAGCTCATTATCAACTTGTTTAATATACGGTTGGGTAGCGTCAACCGCACATATAACGGCGTATAACAAACCTATTTATTGAGTTAGAGCAACAAATATAAACTTTAAAAACACCGTAATAACTTCATTACGACTGCAAAGATAGTTTGTAATCGCGTGAACTTTCGCTTGGCCAATTATATGTCCACCTGCATTTGTTTGGTTTCCTAAATGTGAAAGAATTTTCAAAATCGGTCTACGTTTTGAGTTTACCTCATACATAGCGCACCTGCATCCCCACTGTTGCCGTTGTCTATGAGCGATGGTGACCACTTGCTATCTCGTGGGCCGTCCTCCGCACTGTCATCTATGTATAATCAAAAAACTAACAGATTCTCTTTATCACTTTTAATTTTAATTTTTTTTATTGGTAATCACCGGCGATACAAATTATAAATAAATATGAATTTATAATAATAATAAATACTCTACAATACGCATACAATTGGTTATTACATGTGCACAATACACCACTCTTAAATAATTAAACATATCTGTTATTATTTGAAGTGATAGCAGACCATGTATATCAATCGGTATAGTTATTATATCTATACAGTGTGTGTGGGTCTACAAATTTTAAGAGCAAATAGTGCACTCATTGTATCCATATAACCCCATATGTGGGGTTGAATGAGTAGATAAAATAAGTACCATAATCGTCTTATTTCTGCACTTAGTTAGAAAATAATAAAAAAATGTGTTAATTTTAATATTAAAGGTTAACTTTACCATTGTTTTTTCAAAATGTTACACCAAATAATATTTGCATTTGAATTACATAGTTAATAGACTTTTGCCTATTAAATGCTATTTTTTTGTCAATATCATTCAAATTTCAAAGATATTGCAGTTTGAACACACACCTGTAATATGCCGAATTAGAAATAAAAATGGTCGCCATTCAGAGGGGGTTGGACTATGACCACATATGGGCCATAGTTATCGTCATAGTTGGACTACATATGGGGTATATTTATCGACAAAATTGAGTGTACTATTAGCCCTTAATATTTGTGCAGTCCATAACCAAACACACTATATATTTATTTGCGTTTAAGTTCGTGTATGGTTTGTCTATAGTATACTTATTTTCAGGTATTCATGTATCTGTTTATGTAACGTATAAATAATACAGAATGTATTATATATTTTAATTGTCATCTCATTTAAGTAATTCTCCTACTTCCCAATATATAGTAAGAGATCTAACAAATTCAGGCCAATATCCTCTTGCAATTCTTCCCCTACAATCACGACCGGGATGTTTCCTCATTTTCTTCTGTCATTGGGTTACTTTCCGCAATTAGTCTAATAGAGTTACCATTTTGTGTGGGGGCCTTTCCTTGGCTTCTACGTGAGCCAACGTAGCTCCTTTCACAAGTCCAGTAGTTTTCTGGGTATGTTATATGCTTCCGGTAGCGATTCCAGAGTTTCAAGGATTTTCTTTCGTTAGAATGCCTCACCTGTGCACTGCAAGAGTACATGGCCTTATAAAATGCCCTATAAAGACTAGGAAAGTCATTGCCCTGCTCTCCATCAGTTATCAAACACATCTTTATTTTATAGATCAAAGATGGCAGATGAGCAGACAGTAAGTAGATAATTAGATACTGTCGCCCAGGAACATCCGCGATACATGCCAACATCAGTCCAGAGTGGCAAACGGCACCCCGCAAACCAGGGGAATGCGTTGCCTACCTTTGGTGATTTAGAAATGGATTTAAAGAAAGGGTTGCGAGAATAGCATAGTATGCTAATGGTCTCTGGCTTATCTCACTCAATATCGAAACACGTACATACACTCTGGGGGAATAGGATAAACTATCTGCCCGCTGTAACCTTTCAAGGACAGTGGGCACGTTAAGATGTTCACAGATTTCAGTGTTGCGAACATACCATGTTACTCTAACAATATTTCTCAACATATGATTTTGCATTCAAATATTTCTAAATTAGAATGTGCCACAAATATGTAACCGCAATTTCAGACGTCCATGGAGTACCTGACATTCGCGGCGATATCAAAGCTGATCGCCGCTGGTGCTACGTACCCGTACCAAGTCGTACGAGCGCGCTTACAGGACCACCATCGCTCGTACGACGGCGCGTGGCATTGCATCATGGAAACTTGGAGGTACGAACGCTTCAGAGGCTTCTACAAAGGCCTAACGCCCTATCTCCTACATGTAACACCCAACATATGCCTAGTTATGCTCATATGGGAGAAGTTCACAAATAATGATTGAATTCAATCTGATGGGAAAATTGTACCGCAACTATTTATGTAACTTTTGTTCACTTCTAATTATTTGACAGGGTTTTTTATGGTGTTGACTAGGGTCGAACCCTGTTTTATCCGTGGAGTTTACTAAGGTAAGCATATTAGTGTTTAAGCAGGAATTAATTTATTGATTAGTGTAATTATTTTTTGTATTAGTTTATTATGCATTTTTATGTGGACACCTTGTATTGTATTCCTTCATTTTTGACTTAAATATGTTGATTATTCCTTTGTAATATTTCCTGGACGGTTTATAAGGAAATCGTTAATTTATTTATAGTTCTGACGCGTTTTGGCAAGCTGCTCCCTTAATGAATGTTTTGGCATGACTTCAATAAAATTTTAAGAACAAAGTAATGATGTTATTTCGTATTTTGTATGTCGAATATCATGTTAATTCCTAACAATTGTTTATAATGAATGTTTAGTAAAAAAAAATGTCTAGATTTCCACTCTTGTAAATCCTGTCTCACGACATATGTTGTGTTTTTGTCATATATCATTGACATAGTAAAGTAATCTCTTAGTGAATAGTAGTAGTAGTACTCTTTCCCATCAGATCACGACTGAATTTTTTTTTAATGCTGGCAACCCCACGCCTCACGCGATGTTGCCAGTTAGCACAATTTAGTTTTAATTTGACGACTTTGTGATAGTAGGGTACTTATTATAGAATTCTTGTGTTGTCTTCGGAAGATTAAAAACCTTCTCGTATTAATTGAAAAGACATTTTTGAAAAAGAATAACGTTACATGTGTGGTGAGACGACGTTAGGTTCTTTATGTACGATAGATTAGTTTCAACTTGCTTGATCTGAAATTTTAAAAAAATACGATATACGTTTTAGACTTTTTAAGAACATTTTATTCATTTAATACCATAATTTGTATATTTCTTAGCAAGTTTGAAGCTATTCTATTTTAGAGGCGTAAAATGTATTCCCGCCTTTATTGTTGTGTGAAGAACCTTATTTGATAATACAAAAAATTAATTTTCGAATTCAAATTACCTATTTTTCACTTTCTCCCCTAATACCTATAGTACAATGATTTATTCAACCCTTCACTACATGTATAGTGTAGGACGCAACTTTAATATTACATAGATAAATAATTATAATAATTAAAAAAATTTTAAAAACATATTAGGTATCGATTTACAGGTATATGTCGCCAGTCTTTCTGTTTTGTGTGAGTTAGATAAGTTAGATAAGCCGTTAGATAAGCTGTGTTATGGGCTAGACCATCGGTCAACCAAAATATAGAGATGTAGCATTACGGCCCTAAAAGTGAGACATTTGCAAGGCGATCGAATTTACCTACTGTTAATTCAAAGAAAGAAAGATAATATATTTATTCATTGCCACAACACCACAATTACGTACGTACGGTGATACATTAAATAAAGATATATCTGAGTATATTGTGCGTCGCGACAACAAAATGTAACTGGCTCAGCACACGCTGCAGATAATCCACTGCACTGATATTCTGCCAGCACCTGTATACATATATGCTCACGGACACCCAAAGAAGTAGACAACTTTCCCCCATAAAAAAATATACTTCAGTATGTCATTTGCCTGCAAAAAGCCACTAAGAACATATTATTGATAGTTTACTTTTTTTTTAATGATCGACGAGTCACATCTAATGTAATACTGAGATTATATCTGTGAATCGATTTACACCAAATTAAATGTGATAAATCACTCAAAAATTGATTTTTAATGTGAACGTTTTAGTTTAATCAATCTTATATTATACATATGTCATTATTTGGTGGCTGGCCACTTATATGTTAAGATGTATGTGTATATTTTTATATAATAGTTAAAAGTACACTGTCCAATTCACCCATTCAATTTGTGTAATCAATAAATGATAGCAAATTGATGTGCTAGATTCATTTTTTTATTACCAAAATCCTTTATTTTTAACGTTCGAAAAATTAATCAGTCAAATAAAACCTTTGGATTTATTGTATACAGAGAAATAATAGTTACATTAAAAAAAAAATGCTGAAAAATAACTAGTTTACCGTCTACAAAATATTCCACTAAATGATGGATGTGATTCCAATAAGATTAAGGATTCCGTCCACGATTTCGAGTTAATTAATATGAAAATATAATGTATTTTTTTTTTGTAAAATGTTGATTTTATTTGAATGAATGATAAATTTTCCCTACAGACCTCGAAAATTGCTCGCAATTTTTTGTCATTTAACTCGGAATTAAGAAAATTCATGGTTTCTTGGGAATGTACAAATAATATCTAATATCAGTTAATAATGTGGATTACACATTTTAATACAAGTTTAAATTTAAAAAAAATTCAGACCGTATTTTTCTTCTGAATATTAGTTTCATATGAAAAAGATAGCTGACTTTAGTTTATTTTTGGATCTATACTACACTCGAAAATATTTATAAAAAATTCTTACCATAAAAACATTTTCTTATCTTAAAAAGTTGTAAACAGTAATTCGTCCTAAAAATGAAGAAGTTTTCAAATACAGTAATTTAGTGCAAAATCTAAGTATTTAAACATTTTTCTTGGTTTTCATACGGTAAGTAAAATAAATATTAATTTTACCCCATTTTGACAATCTAGGGTTAATCGAAGGTTATAATAGGAGTAATTGAGAACATGTATGAAATTCTTATTGCATACATTAAACAGAAGCACAGTATAATAATTTAACAGTTACTACACCCCTATTGATAGTTGAAAAATTGGGTCAAGCAAATCTTATCAAGTGGTTACAAAATATTTGGCACACTGCAAGAATAGTTATTAGTCTACTACAATTACTGTACCTACTCTATGCATATATACGATGCTTTTATTACAGGCTCCAACAATATAGATGGCCATGCAAAAGTAATTACATTTTGAACCTGAAATAACTTTTTACATACAAATAATGACTGTCAGATATATCCTATAAATTGTGAACAAAATATAAATTTCACTAAAAATTTAAGCATACTCTCCAGCAATTGACAAATTAAGATCTCTCCACTATCAAAAGTGTTTGACAATGTTTCACATGTATTGTAAATTTTTGCCAATTTGATTATAAAATTAACATATTTCAAAACAATGTACTATAATTTCAACTCGATATGGAATTTATAAAGCATATTCTCAATTACCCCTGCTCTCATTTATCCTGATTTGACCCTATGACATTTCGTTGCAGACACGAAGGGTGGCGCGGCTTCTACAAAGGACTGCAACCGAACTTGGTACGAGTCGTCCCCGCTACGATGATCACCTTCTTAACGTACGAAAACCTGTCTCACTACATGTTGAATCGTTCGCGGGAAATCAAGTTGCCTACCTAAGGAACAAAAGACCCGTTAACCCCCAAAAGACCCCCTAAGAACAAAAACAAAAGAAAGGGGGATTTTTTCGCCCGTGGTACAACTTAATTAATAATAGTTGAGAGGTTTAATTCGTCAAAAAACATCACCTTTTCGAGGAAAAGTTCAATTTTAAGTTTAAGTTTATAAACAGGTTTGTGTTAAGTAAATAATAAATACATATATCCATTACTCATTACATACTTTTTAGAATTTTTAGGTTATCCATATTAGTACTAACGTTGTATAAATTCACTCAGTAGTACCACGGGGAAAAAATCGCCTATGTATGACTAGTTGGACATGCAGTTGTGTCGCGGGGAATGGGCCAAATAAAAACCTTCCTAAAACGTCAGTTACGTAAAGTGAACTTTTTGTAATGGGTGATTTTGAATTCATCCCATAAAGGTAGACGGCGCATCCGGGAACGTGCCAACGTTTGTCATTCTGAGCTGATGTTGGCATGTCTCGCGGATGTTGCAATGTAACAACATCCACTTACCACCAAGATGGCTCGTCAGCCATCTTCTTACCGTAAAAAGAGTTCATGTGAAGACTCATATGAAAACATTTGATACTTGTGTTCAATGTGAGTATTAACTATGGTTGCGTTTTCCAATCACTGATATAAACCAGTGATTGTGTCTGATCACGTTAACTACCAAGAACCTGCTTTGTAAGTATTTTACGACAGATCCACACTGAACACGGCGCTAGTGCAAGGAATCTGTCATCACCCACCAACATCCGGCTGTGTGTATGAGAAATGCTTCAGTACATTTAATTACATGTTTCAGTGTCCCCATTTCCCTAACCCTTTCTATATCTTCAAAGGTAGGCAGCGCATCCGGGGGCGTGTCATCGTATGTCATTCTGAGCTGATGTTGGCATGTATCGCGCATGTCCATTGGCGATAGTTACCATTTGGTGGTAAGAATATATGCTGCTATATGCTCGTCCTCCGCCTTTGTTCCATAAAAAAAAATACAATCCCGCGGACTGTCCAACCTTGGACTGTATCTGTGGCCTTAGAACAGTTTTGCATTAATCTCGGGTCGCTATTTAATTTTTTATAAATGAAATCTATATATACCAGAACTTTTCACTTTTAACTTTTCATATTACGCAGCAAATTCCGCGCGATTCATTTATTTAGGCGTCAAGCAAACGAATTATTCCAATTAATCACTGTAAAACTATTATTGTCATATATGTAGATGTATACATATTTATATGTATTATCGTATATATGCTATGCATTGTTATGTATATGCTTATATGTGCTACGTTTATTTATTTTCTAATTAACAGTATTATAATACAAACTACAATGCACCAAAGGTTGACTGATAGAGAGTGCCATTCAAGTCCACCTCTTTTACATGACAGTGCAATTAAGTTTAAACAAATAAATAAAAATCACACTGGTTAATTAAAAAAAAAAAACATTATTATTTTGACCAAAAATTCACACTAATAATTGCGCTGGAATTTTTGGAATTTTGCAAATTATTAAAAAGAAATGCAATTTTCCATGGTGTGGATTTTTAGACAAAAAGACTAAGTTTTTCCGATTATCCACACCAGTGTGAATTTTTTGTGTGGATATTTGGAATAATTCACACAAATGATGTCGACTGGTCGCCCAATAAGCTGTTCCGTTAACAGCTAGTCGCGCGACTACGCGACTACCCCGTGAACACTGACGCGACCCAATACAAACTTCTTACAACCCCATATAATGCAAGTCGTCGCGACCAGGCCTCGTCGTGTCGACATGAGCGAAAGCGAAGTGTAGTTTGTGGTGTGAACTACAAACCACACTTCGCTTGCCTTCATACACATTCATACGTCCTAAATACCTTAATGGTATAAAGATAATAAACAATTTTGTAATCGAATTTAAGAAAATCATAAATCGTTCCACATTTGGTATAAAATACGGAAAAAATCGATATTCGTTTACGTCACAATATTTTTTTAAGTTTTGTACTTTTGATGTATAATTAGTTTAATGGGATTGTTTTATGAAAATATTTTGTCCTTGTTTTTAGGTAGTTTAATTTGCATTTTATTGGATATTAGTTTACATTCGGCCATTAATGAGTGAGCGAGATAAAAGTATACGACCGGGAAGTAGTGCTTGTCTCGCTCGTGCTACTGTCCAAGCTCATCGCTCTATCTCTGTCTTTCGGTATCGTACAATGTGACTTCAATTATATAGTTTGTGTGCATATAGTTGTGCAGTCGAGCCTATTTTTAGTTGTCGCAATGTAAGAACGTATCGCATCTTCCCCTTTTGCTTTTATCTAAGGGTAAACCGGGTTTTTAAGCTTTTTGAAATATAGTTTTCTACGAAAGTGCATTTTACGTTACATCTATGTCTTGTCACAGAAGACTACCGTAATATGTACATCTATATTACATCTATGTTCCGGTAGTGAGTGAGATATGCTAGAGCCCATTCCCATCTCACCCTATCTTATCCCTCCCTATTTTCCTAACCCTTTTCTAAATCCATTCCTATATCTCCAAAGGTAGGCAGCGCATCCCGGGGCGTGCCAACGTTTGTCATTTTGGACTAATGTTGGCATGTATCGCGGATGTCTATGGGCGACAGTATCCACTTACCATCAAGTGGACTGTATGCTCGACTGCCGCCTTCGTACATAAAAAAAAAAATTAGGCTGTGCATTCGGTTGGTTCCTTTTAGAAATACATAATTTGTTTTTATAAGAATTAGTATAAGTATTGTTTTATTTACAAAAGTTCACAAAGATTAGGGTAGGTTGTGTAAGTCTTAAATACCGATAAATAGATGCGTCTTGGTCTTAGAATTAGACGGAGTCCTCCGTCTGCGTAAAGACTCGGAAGTGTTTGCGTAGAGGCTAAATTTATTATTCCATTAAATCTAAATTGAGAACGGTCTAAGAAACATCTATATTTTCTAAGAACTAAGATCTAAGAACGCTAAGCGCTAAAAAAACGTAATCGCTTTTTTAGCGCTTAGCGTTCCAGCGGTATATGAGCAACATTAAGTACTTTTTCTAGTTAATCAGCACGCACTAATTTTGCACCTATTCGAATGAAATTTCTCGTGTGTTTAGCAAACAGGAAGCACTGTCGCGAACACTTTTGATATTGTTTCCATTTTAATGTTAGATACTCGTTTCACCAACGCAATATCCAGATCTGGATACGTCATCCAGACAATAATATGGAGATATAACGTTTTACGACGTTCAGCTTTACCAACGCTAATCCACACCTGCATCCAGACCTATATGTGGCGCCATCCAGATATATGAGGCTGGTAATCTTGCGTTTTACTATGTGAAATTTTACCGACCCAACATCGAGGCAAGTACGTTGGAGTCATTCATATATGTGTACTATGTTGCATTGTTGATTAAAACTAGAATTAAACAGAATCAATGCAGTGTCGGTGACAACGTCTGTCATCTAGTCACTGAATTGGCGACATGGGGAATCATAACGTAAACCGTTGATAACTATTTATCATTTTAAATTTGCAGCAAACCTCTTGGTAAGTTTTGAACTCGTTTAGTTTATGACGCGACTTTCTGTAGTGCCGTGTAGACGTAAGTAATGTCTATAGGCATTACATTCATGTTGATTAAGGGTTTGCTGCGTCTAAACGTGACGAACAGTTCTTACCCCGGTTTAGACATGTCACTTTCTTCCGACTATCGGAACTTAGAAAGAGAAGGCTAGAAGTGTACGAAAAAGATTGCAAGTCTATTTTCAGCCTTAAGGGGCTTCATCCACATGGACATATAAATAGCCCGCGTTTCTTACATGGTTAAAGTACAAAATATGTCGTTCATTCCGCTGTAGCGTCAAAACACTGACGCGCTCTCCCCGTATGAAGAATCTAGCGTGCGCTTTTCAGTCCGTGTGAATGAAGCCTTTATCACCTTACTCATAAAAGATATTAAATGTAATAATTGTTAAAAATGTCTTGTCTTTTTCTAGCAACATAATTTTTAATTGGTGAGAAAGTGACAAAGAATTTTGAGCAATGATTAAATTTAAACAACTTAGCTTTATGAGAATGAGGATGAGGCTAGTGTATAAGGATTATGAGTATAAATAAAGTTTTAAAATGTATTCCTAATAATTCCATTTTTCTGTAATCGTGCTGGAACCACCAATGTTTGTTACATTTAAAATAAATAATTATGACAAAATTAAAGGGTTTTATTAAAAATATCGTGTTGTATTACTGTAATACCTAATATAGTATTTTAATTAAAACTAATTTTAGTAACAATAATTCATCTATCTACGGATTAAATATACCTAACTCCTACAACAATATTCTCAAATCCGTTAGTGAGTTATTATTTTCATAATTATTCATTAAAAACCAATAGATACCTACCTTATCTTAGTTAAATAAGACCAACATTGTAAGGTGTACATCAAAAGTAGAATGAACTTATTTCCGATGTCCTCTAAATGGAAAGTGACTTTATTTATTCCATATAAATACTCAAGATGGTGCTGCCTGCACCTATGATTTAGTAGTGAAGCACACTTATCACTTCTGATAACTCACTGCGCCTTATAGGCAGCTTTTGTTAAAAAATAGTAGAGAGCTAAACACTGTGTCGGAAACAGGAAAACGATTTGCGTGTACTTTTTAAATCTGTGATAATAAAGGCGAATAATATCCATAGCGTTATCTAGTATACGCGGCGCAACATGTGTACCGTGGCGCGCACAGTCACCATATCGCAACGAGAAACGGGGAGATGTCTATCTCAGAATGAATCTTTCGATCTACACCTGAAAAAACACTCAATCAAGTGTCAGAAGCGGCGCTCTAGAAGGATTCGAAATTTGAATATGGTGAGTTCTCTATTGGATTTTTAATTTTTCTATCTATGCGCTCACTTAGGGCTGTGTCTAGATAGGATATTGTATTTGCTTTAGATAATATGTCTTGGATTTTTTCAAGAAAATAGAAGGTTTCTGCATGGTCGGCAGTACACTCGCTTTTTTTAATATTACTATCAACCACTTGAGATTTCTTTATAGAAGACAGATTAAGTGGCACACAAATTACTTTTTAAACGCTCTGTCTAGATGGTGTTCTAAATGGTTAGAAGCTAATTTCTGTTCTTGTGAACACAACAATGTGTCGTGTTACTCGTGTACACTGATTTGTTTGAATAAAGAATAGTCAGTATGAAGATATGTATCTTGCAGGTTTGTATATTCTGGATGTCTATCGCCCAAGTAAATTGAATGATAAGAAGTGACCGCGACGGGATGAGTTATCTAGTAATAATTAGTTAAATTTAGAAGCAGGAAATTAGAGCAATCGTTAGATGAAAATAAGTATGAACTGCCACTTATTTACCTGTTGTTTTCATATTATACAATTCAAACAATCGTACGTCATATCGTAATCTTTTAAAATCAAAACGCGTTACTACGAACAAAACACTGATACTTATTGTTTCCTTAGACTAAAAAAATACCATTAGAATTAGAATTTATATTTAGAATTTTAAGAAATGTAGCTATATAATATACTCGTACTTGTAGGGGTTGTCAGGGCTCAAATATGCGTCGTCGTAGCAAATTGTAGTACTATAGATAAAATAGGCAGTGCCGGCTTTACCTATGGTGCAGGGTGTGCGGCGCACACGGGTGCAGGGTCTTAGGGGGCGCCGAGCGCCGCTCGCGACGCCTCCAAAGAGCCTACTATAGGGCGCCGGGGTATTGACTGCACCCGGGCGCTACATGAGCTAGAGACGGCTCTGAAAATAGGTTGTATTGTAAGTCCTCCGTGATTGTAACAACCAAACAATGTCGCAGCCAGATTGTAGCTAGCTAATAGTAAACCTAGACATATAGTCTCATCGTAGCAATAATGAGTAACAACATTGTACTAGAATTACTAGAAATGAAACGTCATAGTTTGTAATATTATGTAGTATTGTATATCTAAGATATATGTTTATAACTCCACACTAGGCGTTAGGAGGTTTACTACGTATACTTTTATATGCAATTATGACCTGTTCATTGCCACTTCAGCAAGCTAATTATATATCGATGACTTTAGTTCTTTGGTGAATCTTTTACCAAATATCTTCAAAAGCAAAGGCAAAGAAACTCCGAGCCTCTTTCCATCGCTCGCTCGTTGGAGTAGATGAGTCCTCAAATGGAGGCTACGTATCAGGAAGCGCAGTGCCAGGTGGACCGACGACCTGAAAAAGTTCGCCGGTGGTGGTTGGATGAGAAGAGCCAAAGATTGTGTGTGGTGGCGAGCCTTGGGAGCCTTTATCCGGCAGTGGGGAGATATAAGCTGATGGTATGATATGGTACTTTTATATGTTATTTTTATAACGAAATGTCTTGTAATGTAATTATAATAAGGCCTTAGCTAGTTGGGATGTCCCACACGATTCACTCTTTTTACAGCTATGGACCATGGGCAATTTTTTAAGATCATCTAGCGAGTACCTAAACATTCTGCACTGAAAGTACGTGGTTTCCATTCGAGTTCTTTTCTACCACATAAATATGCCACATCCTGTTCAAGATATATATATACATATTTTAGTGGTCACAACTAGAAATATATAGGACATATCAATAATAATAATTATTATTATTAATAATAAACAGAAGGTTCCGATAGAGTCTCACTTGTAATAACTTTAGGTCTTTAAGAACTTCGTAGTAATTGTAATTTATAAATATATATTTCTTTAAGTCCATGAGTGGTAGTGAAACTTCGATAAGTTTTATCGGTAATGTGGAAAATAACTAGGCAATGTATCTTCAAATGGATTAAATGATAAATATATTTGTAGTAGTACTTACTCAACGTGCCTACTAGAACATCGATATGGGAATAGACTAGATCATACGTTATTATCAAAGAAATCTGGTTGGCAACTTCTAGGTTGGGCGACCCGCCGTAATATTCGCGAGCCTTTACGTACCTGCCCTAAACTGTTTGTATAACATCTTCTTTTTTTTCATATATGCCAATGTTGCAATGAGCACATTCTGCCAGTGTCAAGTTTTCTTCGGAAAACAAATCAAAGTCCTCAATTTCAAAGTACAAAGCTCCTTGGAAGCACACGAAAAAGGCAGTATTTCGTTTTTATCTTCTAAAATTCATCCAAATTTGTTAAAAAAAAGTCGACTTTGGACGAGTTGTTACCTATTTACGTAATGCTGGGCTTGATAGTAGATATCTTGAAGATGAAGTGTGCCAATTTTGCTACTAGCAGGATCATGAATGCTATACAAATAATAGTTCCAACGTCGCGTCGTAATCAGCTTATTAAAGCATGGGTTACTCCTGGAATACTATGAATATGATGTATTCGGCACAGGGATAATCTGCACCTAAAGGCCAAAAAAATTCCTCGTAGGTAATGAAACGCTTCAAATGTCATATCGAAGATATAGGAACTTCTGTACTAATTTGTTGAAGAAACTAAAGGTCGCTTACGAACAGACGGAAATAAGTAACAGCAAAACCCCAATAGACGTGGAAGGCTATTAAAATAATTACATATACCTAGGTGCCCAAGTGTTATTACTACTTACTAACATTAAAAAAAACGTTAGTGGTAGTAATAAAAGTTAGTAGATACTTAATAATAAAAGTCGAAAAAGGATGAATTAAAGTAGTACCTAGGTATTATTAAAAAACGGGCCTTGGAATACTTACTTTCACTGGGATTGGATTTGGATTACTCAGATTACCCTAATGAATACAGGAAAGGATAATAAAGAAAATCAGGAAATGCTGCTGGCCCAACTGAATTGCTTTAGTAATAACACTTTATCTAGCTTCCCAACCTAAGTAAAGAAAGATAATTAGTTGGCGTAATAATGTGTAATATAATAATTGATTCCTTTGTTACTCGACGGCCAATACTACTAGATATGTGACGTCAATGTGACGTTATGTATTGTCCCCTATCGGCGGTGAATGATCTGATTCTAAGAATTAAACACTCAATTAAAATAATTGTAATTATATTCAGACCATTATCTTTACGAGAGGGCAAATAGTAATGTACACATAAGTTTACTTCATGGAGTTCAGTAGATAAGACTACTTGTGTCCTACGAGTTAAAATAGCAAGCAGCGTTTAAATTTAGAACATCATAACTCCCGCCATTTGTGACATTTAAATGTTTATAGAGGTATTTTGTTATACCCTATTCAGTTCTAAATAATATATTTATATGAACTATTATTATTACTTTATTTAATGAAATGTGAAGTGTAATTGCATAATAGATAATGATAAAACAACTGAACAAGCAATCTGTTCACAAATACTTGTTACAAAAGGAGAAATTGCATGAAGAAAAGTCAAAGCCGAAATATATTGTTAGCATGTCGTCGACCAGAAATGGGAGATTAACACAGGTGCGTACTACTTACGATAAATTAAGTTCTTTTCTTATATGGCAATAGCGCAATTAGCGCATTGTGCCAATGTCAAGTTTTCTTCGTAATTAACAACTCGTCAATCTCCAGTTCCGTTGAAATAAGTTAGGAGTCGCTTAGTAAAGTCACACCTAATAGGTTCACTACAGAACAGTTGCACAGAGGACAGAAGAACACGCGAAAAACCCAATCTTCATTATCATAAATATTATGCGGTCTTAATTTTAATCAACTATCACCATTAAACCACAATTTTTATAATAGTCAATCAGAAACTTCCCTTCGATCCTCGAATTCCCGGCAAAGAGTCAATTTAAGTTCCACCACAAACAAGTTTGACGATCTTCGCAGCCAGTAGGTATAATTGTTGTACTTATTTACCTATTGTTGAATTGAATCTGTTTTTTCTCTACCTTATCTTTTGAATTACCGTATTCGGCCGCTTATGATAACAAAAAGTGCAACTTGTTTTTTTACAAAAGGGATATTAAACTATTTTCGTTTAAAGTGAATTTAAAGAGTTTAAACTAGAATTGTGCCGTGTGGCGCCGGCCGGCTATAGAATACTACCACCCCACTTCTTCCCGTGGGTGTGGTAAAAGGAGACAAAGCGGCTACCAGAAGCCCCGAGGAACTACTCCAGCTCTAAAAGAGTAGACTCACCAACTCACTTGGCCAGCGGGGCGTTTTAAGGCTTTACATCTCTAATGCCCAAGCCAATTTGTCTGAGGAGTCTACCAGTGGATACCAAAATGGCTGGATGCATTGGAAAAGAGAATTATTGCTATTGTATTTTTCGGACTTTTTTTTGCTCTTGCAAGTATCTTTATCTAACTCCTTTCCAGAATGCTTTCAAAACTTTTTTAAGTGCTCTACAAATACTTGTCTGTTATCAATTATCAAGTACTCTTTATAATACTTGGTCTGTACCTATATTCTTCACTCAGTGGGAAACTCATGAGTCGATGAATGAAGAAGTGTCACACGGTTGCTTTTAATTCACTCTAATTTTAGTACAAAGTGCAAGTAGACTTTTGCACGCAAAAGTTATGAAAGGTATTTTAATTCTCCTTTTACCGAGACAGCAAGATGCAGATTTTAATTAACACCTAAACTACTTGTGTAACCGGCTGTAAAAAAGGAGATTTGTTATTTTAGCGTTTATAACTTTTTAGTGCTTAAACTGCTTAGTGTTTTAAAACTGTTAATTTTATTCAACAATATATTCTCTTGAGATATATTTTTTTACATTTACTCGGGCAGAGCCGCAAACAGGCGCAGAGTCCGCCCTACCTCATTGTGCCTTAATTGGAATTTGTAAATTTTTACCTCCTACAGGATTGTGGAAATGATATCTACTTAATTATATATATTTTATTTACAACTGGTACATTACGTGAGGCTAGTGATAAAGTGAACAATTAATAAGTAACCGTAACTATAACTCGCCGTTGTTTCTTGTCCACTGTTGGACATGACCATCGTGCACATTGTCATGTGTAGCCTGAAAATGCCACGCTAGCCAAGCGGGTCTGCGAGTCCACTCTTTTAGAAGTGGCGTAGGTATAGTTTGTTACCGCTTGTGGTAGTGCTTTTTTAGTCGCCTTTTACGACACCCACGGGATGAGATATCGGCTGGTACTGGGCTATCTCTCAAAATAATAACGGTCGATTAATAGATGCTTATTAACGGTCTGGAAGTATTATTAATCACTGAGATTAGGCAACAATTACGAAAATGTTTCACGACTATATATTTAGATGAAGGCATCCGTAGTAGATAATTTTGAAATTGTTTGCGTATAGTCACGTAAATTAGGACTGAATTATTATGATTGAAGGATCGTTCCTTCAATGTGCACCGTGCTGTATAATAATTCAAACCGCCGTATGAAGTAATCCCGTCGGTTATGGATTGATATGTTACTGTTACGACATAAAGTTCGTCAAGAAGACGACGGAAGTTCGACGGTCAAGAAGACCGCTAAGAAAACTTAACCGCGCGTTAAGAGAGACAAAATCGGCGTCGTCGACCGTTGTAAGAAAAATTCGAATACCAAAGATACCAATGTGTATATAAATGAAACCATACCTAGTGCAAATACGTCGTTTATAAAATGATGATCAAATCATACGATTAATCGTTTACAATAATCGCATTGAAATTGGTTGTGTCGTTTCGGAAAAAGAGATAATGTAACAATCAGCGAAGAAGCACGCTAAAAGTATATTTTAGGATCATTCTCACTAGTTACATTACATTGTCCCACGATGGAACTAGAGAAACTTTAGTAAGTAAGTAGTTCCATTTAAACGTGCGATCGAACTACAAAACATATTCACACTAGTTCCAGTTTTGTGAATTATTAATTTTAATATTTTAGGTTCTACATGAAGTGTAATATGAATATAGGTTTTAGCCTGATAGTATAATTATTATTGTTTAGCAATTAAGAACATGAGACTATAATTATAAAATATGTATTAATATTAAGTATTATGGAATTAATAATATTACGAGCATGTATATTAAGTAAGTTATTATTTGCCACGGCCAATGATCTATGGGGTCAATACTCAATTCTAAGCTGTAATGTATTGGAAGCGTACAATAATTATCTTAATTTATATTTATTAAATATCATGTAACGGCACTTAAATGCAATTCACAACAACATTTGCAATATTTATCTAATTCAAGATTAGATACGAGTGGTGCCTAAATCATGTTTTATAGCAATTACTCGTAACGTTAGATATCAAAGTTCGTCATTTGACACATCTACAGTAAAATTATGTACCGTCGTGAACCATAACTTCACCTCTGAAACCTAATTTCCCCTATTTTTTTAAATTGGTAAGCGTTTGTTTTTGTAACGACAACTAACCCCCACGATACGTGGTTCATCTGTGACAATTTTTTGCGAACAAATCGTGGCTAACTTCACATCGTTGGAGATTACTGTCATTTTTCCGGTGGGTGGGAAAAAATCTATAGGTCATATTTAACTTATTTGAAATATTTTAATGGTTGAGTACCCTGCAGTATAAACGTTTACCATTCCGTATATCCTTTACACCGGCTGTTTTTCAGCTGACAATGCACCAGATATTTAATCATATCAACGCAAAAAACGTAGGTACTATCAGATAAAACATCCCATCCCCGTCGCCAGAATGTTATGTTAATGTTTAGAAATAAAACAAACGCCAAAACGTCCGTTCCGTTCAATATTGAAAAATAAAAATAGTTTCATGAACTTGAGTGTCCTTTTTCTGTTAGCCCGGAAATTTGGACCTCGCGTAGGTTCAGGAATAAATGTAAATGAACTTGGATAAGGTTTTATTCTAACTTCAGCCTTGTTCTGTGTTACCATTTAGGAAAATTAATATGCCACCGTACAATGTAAAGATCTAAGTACAAGAGTTTTAAGTCTAGCAAGTCTTGTAATTTAGTTTAAAATTTTGTTTCAGGGTTTGTCCCTGTTCACCCCATTTGACGGTACTATTTTTTGTTAAAATTTTTTATTTTGTTGTGAATCTTCCAAAAATTCGGCCAAGCTCGAGTTTTTTTTAGAAAGTTATTTATGTGATTCTAGCGACTGGCCTTGACTTTGCTTAGGTGGCACTAATAGTCTATGATCATCTGCATCAGTTTAGCTCCTTAAAAGTGAAAAAATCTTCTACCTCTTACATAAAAGACAAACAAACCAAGAAGAAACAGTCTTTTTATAATATTTATACATATTGAGCCGTGCATTACTATACAACTTTATTACAAATAATTATATTTTTTACAGAAAGATGATGATAATGATGTGATAATGGGTCAAGTTCCGTTTTACTATTCTTATATCAGAGGACATGATAGTGCTCCCGCTAAGACTCGCCACACTAGCGATTTTAAAGACTTCTAAAAATTATAATAAATGGATTTTATATACAGTAGTAGTAGCGAATTTCGCACTTTCCATCGCCATCTCCGACAGCCGTGATCGTCTAGTGGTTAGGACCCTACGTTGTGGCCGTAGTAACCCAGGTTCGAATCCTGGTCACGGCAGTGATTACACTGTCGCGGCGGAGACTTCTTTTTGTTTTTTTTATTATTTTGGGAAATAATATAAAAATTAACGCAATAATAATTACAATTGTCAAGCAATATTGTCATGAATGTCGTAATATGAGGTCAAAACCTTTTCGTTGATACCGTTATTATTGTTGTACTATATCCGTGCACGACAGGAATAAGTTGATAACTCGACATAATGACATTAATAAAATTAATTAAAATTAATTAAAATTAAATCAATAAGAAGTTGCAAAAATTAAGTTCTATTTTAAATTCTAACACTTTCAATTTACAATAAAAAAAAATCCTTCAAAATCGAGGCAAAAGCTTCAGGGAAATTGATTTCAGCATTAAAATTATATCTTGATATTAAAAGCGAAAATTTAAATTTTAAATAATAAAAATAGTAAATTGTTATAGTTATTTTATCAATTAGTTATCAATTAGGTTTGCAAATATGTAGTATTTTTGGTGGAACAACGACATTTCTGTTGGATAGATCAGAAATTTTGGGTTTTATTAGTAATTTAATTTATAGTATAAAAAAAAAGAAAAAAATTATAATTCTGATGCATTTTTAACATTAGATTGTTAGTTATGTATTGTTATTCAGTTGATTTATACATAATAAAATAATATACCGGTACGACCGACGACGACCGACCGCTATGACAGAGGAATAAAAACATAAAAACCAAAACCGGAAACCGTTGCACACATGAAAAAATTCAAAGTAGGTAAACGAATAAATAACACTGGAAATAAAACACTGCACTTTATATTATCACTTTTTTTACTTTGTCTTTTCAATCGACATGTGGTGAACGTTTGGTAGATAATTTCTCTAACTGGCTGAATACTTCCAGATGTTGAAATGGAATATCTTTGTTTCTTACTGAAGGGATCGCAGGTCAATTTTTTTTTAATTCCTGTCGAGGATAGCGATGTGTAGTTATAAATATCCCCAACAGCTGTTGATATGGAGTACTGTACGAGGCACGTGATTGGTGGCTTGTTGCCTCCGTGGAGGATCCATTTGTAGTGTTTGGGCTTATAAGACCCTGTTTTCATATTGGTTTACAAGCACGCAATTAGATTGTCATTTAGGAGTCTATTATGACATTCCTCGAAGTTGTTGCATCTCCGACGTTCCATGTTGCTATAGTACGGAACTTCGATTAAAAGAATGTCTTGGGGCCATTGACGTTTGGCATGACGTCAGGGTACTTGTGGTCGATAGTGTACTTGTCTGAAACGCTTGTTTGTTTCCGTAGTGATACGCCTTTTTTTCATTCAAAATTACATTATCAAAATGGTTATCACTGCAGAATACATAAATGAATCCTACGGCTTCGATATTATTCATGGGATTAAAAATAGGCTTTGTACCTTTGGAAAACAAACGTTAATGGGATAGTATTCTGCTATCGCCATTTTTTTTGTGGGTAGTTCAAGGTCATTTTATTGATGTTGTTCTTTGGAGCGTGATAAGTTCTTTGATATGCAATTATAAATTTCCCTTTAATAATACATAAAAAGTACCATTTAAAAATCGCCACTAATGATTATATTCATTTGTTAATAATTTTGCTTAAATTTAACCTATTGGTATTTTTAACGGTCTACCTGCACACAGAAATATGCAGAGCCGTTATCAGTATGATAAGTTTACGATAGTGCGATTAGTTCAAACATACAACAACGATAGTATGTCCATACATCCGGTAATGGACTGTTCATTGATTTTTTAGCATATTTTAGTGCTTGGTATTACATAGATACCTATTTGATTCATTAGATGAAGACTTGATTATGGACTTCAGTGATACTTATTCGTATTATACAGAATGTAATCTGTGGTGATACTCAGCTAAATAGAGATTTTAATACTCATTGAAATTATTTCAAGAAATGACATTTATGATTAACGCAATAAAGGCATTAAGTGAATATTATACTAAAATATATACTAGTTTTTTTTTAATAATTACACAAACCAATAATATTAATGTGATTTAAAAAAATGTATGTAGTACATTTGTAAACAGTTTTTTTTAAAGGATGACTGCATCAATAGACGTTCAAGTGCATATTTCTATGTGATTTTAAAAATATAAAGATATTATATTGTTTCAAAATTATGATTGCGGAAGAAGCGTACGAAGCTGAAGTCGGCGGAAGATTAAAATTAAAGGTGGGCGCGATTAAATAAATCGATTATTTATCTTTTAAACACTCCGTATCGTTTACCTTTTTCTAGTTTTCTCGACGTCTTGCTTGGGTTGCACCCACCATGAGCTTGAACACCATGGTCGAGCTTACACATATGGACCATGGTTGTTGGAACTCGCCGAAACATCGAGTAAAATAAAAAAAAGTAAACATAGGCGTTAAGACCCGTTTAATAGTTTATTTAAAAGCGAAGAAATCGTAGTGTAAAAGCGAGCTTTGGAAGAGGTTTTCTTTTATAGGCCTATAAAAAAAACCTGCAGTGGAAAGACACACGCTGATGGTATGGCATGTCATAATTAACCTAAAACCATACAAATGTTGTGTATAAATTGATAATATCAAGTTTATATAAATTATATAAATCATAGTCCCATTGTATCTGTGGTAATCTATCGTACGTCTGTGAATGAAGCATGCACATTTTGCACGTAATCTATGTACATCGATGTGCATCAATGTACGTAGATTGGTATCTTCCTGCAGCGTACTACTGGTACTTAGTACTTACTAGTACGTTTGTTATCTTATTGACACTAATTGTCGTCTGTGTTTATGTAGTTATCTATAGCACATGTACTACGTGTACGTATAACCTAATAATGTAAAGAACAACTTCTGAGTGTTTGTTTTTCATCAATGTTAGTCTCGGGTGGTAGTTTACATTCCTGTCGAGATTATATTCGTGTATGTGTGTTTTATTTGATTTATCATAAAGAAAATGTTACAAAGTTATACGTTACAGTAAACAGCTCGTTTTTGTCCACTGCTGTACTTGAGCTTACTCATGCAAATTGTCTTTTACATGAGAAATGTATGGCCTTAAAACACTTCACTGGCCATACGGGTTGGCGAGTCCATTATTTTAGAGGTAGCGTCAGGAGACGGCTGGTGGTAGCGGCTTTGTTATCCCTTGGGGTTTATATTTAAGTAAGGATTCAATAAAAAATGTCCTGCTCGGGGGTGAAGAAAGAAACCCGAGAATAATGCTCGAGAATAATGTGAGAATAAAATGTGAAGCATGTGTTGGGTACATAAACCGCACTGGGACCGCGTGCTGGATTATGGCCCGAAATTTTCTACGGATTTACTAGGGGAGGTCTGTGCCCTGCAGTAGGACTTTATAGGCTAACATCGAATCTTAGGTATATCTACGAAATCAGTCTCTCAGTTTAATTATAAATCAATAACTTACAATGCTTATTAGTGACGCCATCATTGTATAAGGTTCATTAAGAATTTTCTTACAGAAATTTAGAAGATCCTCGAATTCAATAATATACTAGATATTAGTATTAATAGGTTCCTATTTAATAAGTTAATTTAAATAGTTATATCTTAAGTTGATTTTATTGTATTGATCTATACATTACATATAATAAAATTGTATTGTCTGTACATTATAGATATTGAAAAAAAAAACTAATATGGGAGGTCTTTATTAGAGCAGCAGAAGCCAAAACAACAGTTTTTAGAAATTTTGTCTGTCTGTCTGTCTGTATGTTTGTACACGCATCACGCAAAAACTACTGTATGGAAATGAATGCAGTTTTCACCGATATATTGCTAGAGGTCTAACTTAAAATATAGGCTCCATTTTACCGTAGGAAAATATCTTATTCCGATTGTTTTAAATTTAATAAACCGAAGCGAAGTGAGGGCGGTTCGCTAGTGTTCAATACATTTCATCTTCCTAAATATTAAAATTTATGGGATATAGGATATTAAATTTATAGTTTTATTAAATAAACTATTATTATTTTTAATCACAAGATATATAAATTAATGAGAGTTGTTCAAGTTGAAATTAGACTTTAACGAAATTAGACATCATTTATGTTACCTACTTAGTAATACTTGTAATTCTAATATCCATTTCTTCATCGACAGAGATAGAACCTTCTTTATAATTTTATTATTAATCGTTTAAACAAATGAATTCAATCCTAACTCAATGCAATAAAGACTAAAAAGATTTAACCGTTACTTGTAACTGATTTTGTACGAACGTAGGACTGTCACCTAACGGTCGATATCAAAGGTACTGACCAAGTGAATGTTATATGGATTCTTCCTTAAACACGACGATTCCCTACAAGTGCAAAATTACTAACTAGACACAGTTCATTATTATGGGTCGGTGAGCATTACGGAACAATATATCAACTTATTAACATTTCCAAAATTGTTTAAGCGTTTAATTATATCATAAATGAGCTATTTAACTGTTTATTTACCTGGCTTATGATGACGTTATTAATTAAGGTACGTATTAGCTAATCTGTAGGAAAACTTTTGAATTTAAAATTTGAGCCGGAAAACGTAATTTTGTATATAAATTTACATACATATTTATTAAAATAAACATAACGCTCTACTCTATGTATATAAATTATACAACTATATAATTAAATTAAATATGGTTATGTGATAGATAAATGGGCATAGTTTACTAAACTAGTCTAATCGCTTCTATTCTTATAGTTACGTCACTTACAGCTGGAATTGAAAACAATGTTGGAAACGTTTGGGAAATTGTGGCTGCCGTCTATTTAGTTTATCTTTTAACAGTTGTGTCTGAAAACTTTTTAATTACCATTAAAAATTATTTTATATGTTATTTTAGTTGTAGGTAACATAAGTTCAATAAAAGTGATTTAGGCGGAATTTAAATTTTATCCGTGATTAGCAGAGCGTTGATCAGGCGCAAGGTCGCAGTGCGTCGGCTCGGAGTGGACGCTGATTCGCCGCCAGTCTGCGAGCCGCATTCGGAACACCACCATGCGGGACGAGGAGCCCCCTTTGCCGCCCCCCTCGCCGCCGCCCACTGCAACTAGACAACCCTCCCGTCTGCGACGCACGTTACACTCGCTCCGCTCGTCGTTCCGCTCCAACTCGCCCTTCCATATCGCGTCGATCAAGCGATCTGGCTCCACCAAATCATCCGCATCAGACAGCGAGATCTCGCGTGGCGATCGCATGATGCGCAAGAAAAGCAAAAAGCAACGTGCAGAAGCAGCTGGTGACGCGTCCGGGCCCTCCAACAGTACTAAGGGCTCCCCTGTAGCCGATATAAAGAAAACAGAAAATCTTCTGCGTCAAACGGAAAGTACAAGCCAAAACCGAGATGAAGAGATACCAAAAAAATTACAAAATGATTCACCGACAACAAGTACAGACGATGCTCTGACCACAAGCTTAGACGATACACCAACCATGAGCTCAGATAATATACAGATTAAACAAGAGGATAATCCAGCTGATATCCCATTACCAGCGTCAGACAATGAAAAGGACACACATGTTGCTTCAGATCCTACTGAAGATAATCGAAAAGCTCCACTGGTTTCCCCAGAGCCGACATCGCCGGAGCCAGTTATCAGTCCAATTTCAACCACCCACAAAATAGCCACGAGAGCGTTTACTAAAGAAGCGTGGAAACGAAAAGTGAAGAAAGAGATAGAGAAGCCTGTTGAAGAACGGGGTCCTGAAAGCACTTTGCGGCGTCGGATCGCCTTCGTTACGCAGGCGTCCATGTATTTCTCGGAAGATATTGCCGACGACGACGACGACGAAGAGGAGGGGGAAGGTCACGAAGTGGGGACGATGGCGGAAGCGGTGAAGTTGGCGCGCCTCCAGCGCAGACTCGAAGCGAGCTCGGCGTCCGCACAGACGACCCCTCTGTCGCGCTCTCGTGAGAACATCAGCACGGAGGAGGAGGGGTTCACGGAGGTGATGCCGCCATACGGAGACCTCATCGAGTCCGAACATGACAAGCATGAGGAGGGCGCCTCGGTGAGTGTACTTGTGTAGTGTTATGCGTACGCGGCTGCGAGCCGCCGTCAGTGGTCCGAGGGTGTTCGTGCGATGCGCGCGCGCCATGACCTTCGAGCAGACAGCTGACGAGTGTTACCTAACAGTGTGCGAGTGCTGCGGCTTCAGCGCCGAGACAACCGTGTTGTTCCCTGTATGTTTTATTTCACAATTGTTTTGAGCGGACGACACGCGACGGGATGCCCTTCGTGAGTAGCCGCCGAAATGCTTGCCTCTCCGTGTGCGCTTAGCATTTGAATGCAGTTGATTTAGTACTTGCTTCGTTACGACTTTGGAGTATTTTATTTGTTCAAGTGTGCCCTTGTTCTAGTAAGAAGCGATGTCACATACTGAAGTAAGATAAAGCAATTGTCGTACAGTTTCTCGATTACATCGATAGTTCTCCTGCGTTGGGTGATCGAGTTAGTTTTAAACCAACGTCTTAATCAATAATAATATCAACGTCTTAATCGAGTCTTAATCAAGCATAACGTCGGGTAGTTCCGCGTCTGCTCGAGATTCTAAATAATAAATACATAATGTATTTAAGTTCGCATTCTTGTTAATAGGACGACCAGTTCGAAAAAAGTGTTGCAACTCGTTTGATACCATTATATATTTTAACGCACAAATTAAGTAACACGTTTTATGTTAGGAAATGTTTAGGAAGAAAACCTTCATTTACAGTCCGGTTATTTGATGTTTTTATGGATTTATTTGTGACATAGTTAATAGCAAACGTGTGAACATAACCAATGGTAAGTAAATTAATTATTCGATGACAATTCTTTTAAAACTTACTATAATACATGATATTTACAATAAACCTAAAACAATAAATATTTTTTTAAACTCAGATTGGCTAATAAGTATTTTTAATGTTAATAGGGTATATTTATTCTTCTTAAATATATTCCCATTTAAATCATTTTATATCCTGGGTCATAACAGAGTACAACAGAGTTTTTAGAGAGAACACAGTTGATTTCATATTTCCCTAATACAAATGAGTATTATTAATAGATAGATGTTAGAAGGTATTAATCGTATTAATCGATGGTAAAAGATTAAGTTTCACGGTTCGGGTGTTTGTTAAGTACGCTTATTAGATTAAAATTATCTACCATGGATGTAGGTAATACTATAACTACTCTGGTTAATGTTGAGTCAATATCGATTGAATTAATTATGAATTTTTGAAGACCTGTTTTAATTTTATGGGAATATACTTTTTCTTATAAATAATTTCGTAAAAGCCGTTAGTATAAAGCCGTTAGATAGGTAGGTATATAGTTATCTGTACAAAACTAAATTCTTTGAACATGTTAAAATATGAAATGATTTGTGTGGTAGGTACAAAACCATAATGCGGAAACTACGTATTGTAGTTGTATTTTATACTTATATTCATTGATTTAAGAAAGATACACTATCAAGTCTCTATTAGGTTGAAAGTGATAAAATAACATGCATACTTGCGTAAAATTCTACCAAGAGACAAGATTATTTTAAGTAAAAGGGGCTTCGTAAATTAATTTATTTTATTTAGAAAATTAACAGTACTTAATTAAAGACAGAATAATAAAGCTAAAGGAGGATTATAAAAATAGGGCCAATAAAAGATTAGCTAAACAATGAGAATGAGAATAGCACTGGCTGGAATGAAAAAATAACAAGGGCATAAGTATAGGATGTAGTAGTACGTATTTGCTACATTTAATTTTTTATTTTCTCTATATTTATAAGGTCTGTCGTCTGTGTAAAAAGTACTTATAAATGGAGATATCGCAGTAAACCGTAAACTAAACTTTAAATCGAGGGAATTTGCTAAATAACAAAATAGTAGTAGGTACCTAAGTGCTCTTATGTTATTCTTAAGGATTTACTAAATAACAAACTCTCTTTAAGATAAATTATAATGACTTTATCAAATAAATTTAATGACCTGACATTACGTCCAGCTTGTATCGTTAAAATTTACCGTTCCCCAAATCTTAACGTCTAAATATACTAGTAAATTTAATTTCCGAAATTTCATCAAAGTTTCATCAAAAAACCAATTTTGTTGTCAGACGAAACACCATCGAATAGCTCTAACACAAGGGCCTATGTCATTTCCCTTACAATCAGGCAACAGTGCAGACATGTGTGCTGTTGGATCTTAAACCAATAAAATACGATTTGAAGTTTAATATTTTAACGGAAAGATGTGTTCAGCGGCGACTCTAGTAATAGTGAAACGCAAATGTTTTCAACAACAAGTAAGTGCGTCTCACACTTTCTACATTTTATTTATTTTAATCTCTATACAAGGATATTACAATAATATACACTACAGTTTTACAACCGAAATTTATTATGCAGATTGTAAAATATATTGTATAATTGAGGGTATATTACAAATTATATAGGAAGAACGATGGGAAAAAATATATCGATGTAGTCCCAACCCTCCAATAAACATAAAATTAGTGACAATGTATATATTTGTTATGATCTGACATAATTTTTATAAGCAATAATAACTGCGATGGAACTTTGAATTTTATACTAAAAAAAAAATATGAAAAAGATTTTAACATAAATGATATTAGATAAAAATAGAAAACCGGTTTATATTTTAACAAAAATCAACAGAATTCTACTGTGTCATTTTGAACTATATACTAACATATAACAAAAATAGTACAACACAGAAATGGTTTCATAGTAAGAAAACATACAATCGTATTAAAATGTGCAAAAAGTAATATAAAAGTATGATATACCCACTTACTAGTTTTTACGACAAATATTTAACTTTTTTTTAACAGTTTCTGCGGGATATCTGTTTTTCCACAACAGACTAAAATCTTTTAACTTAGGTGTTCCTTTATACGCATTGAAAAAAAAACACCGAATTATATAATCCAGTACCGTGTTAATATGCACATAAGTACCTAGATACTATAGTAGATATGGATTTCTTTCATATATCTATCTATTGTTTTATTATATGCATGTGTTTAGATAATGGCGTACATCAGGGTTAGCCTGTCTTAATATTAAAAGATCTATGAAATAAAAGCTTTCGTTTGAGGTAAGTATATCTCAAGTGTCCTTTATGTGCCCAACAAATAGGATTTCGTTCTATAGAAATTGTAATGATTTTTAATAGGTATCTAGTCGATAGTTCGGCGCGGCGCCTAGATATTGTATAATAGATCGCCGACTTAGAAGTACGCTAGATATAGCAATAGTACTAACGTACTATGCACATAGATAAAATCCATATGAATATAATTTCTTTATGAACTCTATGAAGAGTTCTATCGTAATTGTAGCCTATATGCCAATGTAATAATCGCTGAGAAATATAGATCGTATACTGTATAAAGGTTACACCATAGATTTTAGAATAGTAAAGACGTGACTTCGTCTCTCTATGAAGTGTCGCATTGAAACTATGCCGACTGTCAGTACACGCGATACATAAACGTTTATTATATAGTCATACTATGCCGATCGCTTACATTACTACCAATAGCAAAATTGGTCCATTTTGTTAAAAGAAATAAGTAAAGACCCGTATCTATTTTAATCGTAAGTCAGTGAAATTCCATATACCGCGGAAGAATTTGTATCATATTAAATTAAATCACATCGGAAACAAAATCTTTTCTAAGTTATCGTTTTGGTATTAAACGGTTATCGTAAATTATAAGGGACCGTACAAGCTATCCTGTTTCCCTGTCCGCAATCGCGCGGACGATCGTCCTATGCCCACAGACAGAAAAAATACGGTGCTTCAGTTTATTGTTCATTGATAGTTCGTCTATATGGTCGATGGGTTATACTTACCCGTTGATGCATGACGGTAATTCAATACGCAGGTAGACATACCGCAGCCGACTTCGTGGTTACCTAGGTTGATAGGTATACCTACTGTAAATACTAGTGTCGATAACGGGGTCGAACATTCACTAAGTGTAGATTACACTTATTGAAAATAAAACTATTCGAATGTCTTTGATTACATTTTGTCAAGTCTTGTTAATTTTGATCGAATCAGCTTTTCGATACGAGTATAGTCAAGCCACCCTAGTATAGTTCTCTAAAGAAATGCACGAGTTTTTGGCTTTCCGAAAGCATTTGGGAGTATACATCTACTTAGACTATTAATTAATAATTTTAATTATTTTTAATTGGATTATTTTCTTATTCATTAAAATAACATTATTACTGCAGTCTACAAAAATCATTTACTGTAACATTTTTTCACATGATTTAATTTTTTTTTAAATATTTCACAACGTATAGATAATGACCAACAAGAGAATAACTTAATTACTTATTAGTATTTTTTTTATTTTAGTTAGTTTATATTGGTGGATTTGCTTATTATACGAAACAATAATAATTATTATAATTTTTGTTTAGGACAAAAATCAATACATATTTTTGTTACTTTTTTATAAAATACCTTCGATAAAATGGGTAATTCAATAAAGTTCCCGCCATATTTTTGGGTGGATTCAGCCACCATACGGTTAAAAAACTATTAAACAATAAAATAAGAAAAATAATCCCTATTCTGAATTAATGCGATTTCACCTTAGAAATTAATGTATCTTTACTGGAGAGCGCACATGATGTTTGCCCGAATGTGTCGTCACGTTTATCTTTAGCCTGCGCATGCTCTGCAACTGTCAGTTGCTTCTTTAATGAAAAGATGTTCGCTTAATGCACAATGTCCAGTTCTTATTAGTTTACGTACATTTATATATACCTATATATAAGTACCTAATGATATTATTTTCAGTTGTGACAAAGGCCGCTAACTGTCCGGGTTTCGCCGGATTTGTCCTAGTTTGAAGGATCAATTATGCCAATGATTAATAGGTACTACTAATTACTGTAAATTAATTAATTGATGTAAATAATTACAGATAGAGAATGCTATGAGGCATTAAGTCCGCCTCTTGATTGTGTGGAATATATTGTAGATAAATAAATGATACAAAATGATACAATATAATGATTAGATTAATTATTAATTGCATTAATTAAGTGATTAACCAACAAAATTTCGTTATGGAAACTAGGTTTTTTAACTGATAACTTAAACATTTCAATCATCGATGTATTTGAAATATGTCCAAGTTTCTAATCTAAAAGTTATTCGAGCTCTTTGTACGAGTTTTATTGATTTTACAAATGCTAAGTTATAAAGGTTACAATGGCAGCCTATGACCCTTGTCTTAGTTTCCATTTTATTTAATTTATACAAAAATAAAGGGTATATGCAATACTTTGAATAAGTAGATACCTAATTTTAAAATTAGCTAATACCATTTTCCCATCAAACTTGCGATCAAATTTTCGTCGAAAAGAAAATATTAAAATTTAATATCCATTGAAGTTTAAGTGTAAAATGAAATATTTTAATTATCATTAAAACATATTAATGTCCTAGGTACAATTATAAAATTATCATTTATTAACTTCTGTAAATGAAAATATATAAGCGATTTACAAGTTGTTTATCATCATATAAACAGTAGGTAAATGGATATCACAGTTTGTTTACATTGAAAGGTTTCTTCACCGCTGCAGGTAATCTATTAATCCTATTTCGTTAATCCACGAAACCCACTTACGTAGCTATTAAATATTTCTTCAATTACGAAAATTAGTAAGATTTAATTGTTAGGACGATAATTGGTTCGGAGTATCTGACACTTATCACTACATGCAAGTCAAAATCACTACATGCGCTCGTGAATTGCAACAACTACCTTTTTTATATATAGAAGAAGGTGACAGACGAGCATACAGTCCACCTGATGGTAAGTGGATACTGTCGTCCATAGACATCCGCGATACATGCCAACATGCCTGAATGACAAACGCTGGAACTAGTCCGGATGCGCTACCTACCTTCGCAGATTAAGGAATGGATTGGGAAAATGGGGAGGAATAGGATGGGATGAGAATGGGCTCTGGCGTATCTCACTCACTACCGAAACACGTACCATTAGGGAAATACGATAAAGTAGGAAACATTTCAAGGTAGTCTTCTGTGAGAGAGGGGTAACGTGGCCAGTCGAGTGCGCTCAGTGGCTATGGGAATACAGCGTGCACTTTCCCCCAAAAATATAGTAAATAGTAAGTAAATCCCCACGACCAGGAGGCCGACTCAGACATGGCGCAAAAATGGGAATTTGGGGTGCCCAAACTCTGAAAATCACATCCCATGGGGCACTGAGTTTATTTTTATTGTCGATTAATTTTACTTCCATAACAGTTATTAGAAAAGAACGATCGGAAATAGACAATAACAGCTAACTTGAAAGCAAAAAAGTTATGAATGAAATCATGATTCTAGGTGAATCATAATTTCTTTGCCTATAAATAGATGTCCTTGTTCCGCGATCATGGAAAAAGCCGTCAGATATCAGAGGAAAGAGAAAAAACAGTATTGACACATATTGAATCCATCGGTCGTGTAAAAAGACAAATAGTCGCCTTATCAAATGCCCGATAAGGAGTGTTAGCACCACTTATGAACTTCATAAATAGCTGATCGCTGTAGGAATTCAATAGTATCTTTTGAATCGTACGCAGGTCTTCTAGCCGCAAATAATTCCGCTGATAAAATGTTTCTTTTTTGTGAAATTATTCTAGTTTGTCAGTGAATTTTAAACAAACTGAAATCGGACCGTACGAAGATGCGTGCGAGCCCCTGAAAGTTTGTGCATAGTAAGTGCGATGTTGGACACCTTGTTCGAAAATATTCAATACCGTTCTCGTGATCCACTCGATTGGACTTATTTTTGTGTTTCTTGACAAATCGGGATTTATCATTTGGATAGTGAATGATGTCACCGAAACCGAAGCCGAATAGCACTGGCGTGAGTTTTAAGTTGCATTTTCTATTAACTTACATGTTGTGTCTTTGAGACTTTTTTAAGTTGTTAAAACCAGACTATTTTTGTAATCTTTAATGTACATAAGTACATAAGGTTTGTTTCGGATTGTTAAATTCATTTGCGACATAGACGGCATTTGAGACTAAATCGGATGTTTTAACCCTTCCTCTTGAGTACTTTATCTTGCTGATAACATGTCAACACAAGCGAATAAAATGAATGCTTTAAAACTAATAATACTAAATGAAATTGACTCAATTAAAATACACCAATTTAATGACCTGTGATGTAGGTACCTGGCTTCCTGCGAGACATGGTATGACAACTATATTTTGAAATGACATTTTTAAAGTTATTCAAAAAATTCAATGTTCAAAGTTATTCAAAATTCTAGACATTATCTGTGTCTGTGATATGATTTTCCTACTATTTTCATTATGATTAACATTATCAAAGTATAATATTCAAGAATAATAATAACAATAGCTACTGATAAATTCCAACAACTTTGTGGTAATAATAAGTACTTAGATAACGACTTTGAATTTATCATAATACAAATAACAAAATAAATATGTAATTATGAGAGAAGTAAAAAGCGTTTTCTGTACCTAACTGAGTCACTTACCTTGCCCCACACAGCCTTTGTTCACAGAAAAATTCTGTCATTGTTTTGAAGAATAATATCTTTGACTTAGTGTATAATCACAATAGAAAGTATAAGGAGTACATTCAGAATACATAATAAATGTATGAAGATTGAAGAGCGTCAAAACTATTTTTTAAAGTTTGCTTGGAGCTTCGATCAATTAAAATATATTGATTGATGACTTAGAGTTTGTTGTCACTTGGAAGAGTGACGCATCCGTATAATGTCAAACATATTGTAAATATATGAAGGTTTTTGACTGGAACCGTATTGTTATTAACTACTGTTATTGTTATCAACTATGCAGGTTTGAGAGAACTGTCTTCTTCACGTCAAAAATCTCAAAATATAAGGTGCCTAGTCGGATAAGTTCGCGGCCTTTTTATAGTGAAAACAATAAAGACTATTTTGTGTTACATAAATATGTATTGAACGGAATATTGTCCATTTAATTCGACTGTCTTTTGCCATTTTTCTGGCAGAGCCATTATCCCATCGCTATAAAATTTCTGGAGTTTCTAAGCGAAACCCTAATTTAAATGGTATATACAGGCTTCTCTTGAATGTAATTTTCCTCCACTTAGAGAATTTTGTAAAGAGCGGAATAAATGATAATCCGAAGGTGTTATGTCTGTCTGAACTGTACGTAGGATGCATTCAAATTTCCCAGCCAAGGTCCATCCATTTTTTTAGCAACATCTCGCATATGGAAATTCTATTCACCAAGTTTCTGTCATTTAAATCATGCGGCACATAAACATTTATCTTTTTTACAAAATTCAGTTTATGCGGGGGATCCAAAACTTTTGAGTTGTGAATACTAAGCTCTTTCGCAATTTGATGACTGCTTATGTGTCGATCTGCTTAAATTGTTTCAATTTATAACATCAACATTTACCTTAATAGGACGACCATAGCGAGGAATGTCATTCACATCAAAATTACCACGTCTGAATTGACTGAACCATTTTCTTGCCGTAGTTTTAGATAAAGAATCTTCTCCGTAAACACTACAAATCTCTTTTCGAGCACTAGAAGCATTGACGATAATACTCTTGTCGAAAAAAAATGTAAAACAATTTAATTACCCTTTTAACTTCCATTTTAACATTATTAAAAAATGTGAAAAGATAAATCTTTTAACTTGTAATTTCAATTTGCCGCCATGTCAGCTGTCAAACGGTATATTACTTTCCCGCCAGTGATCAGTGATTCCAGAAATATAGCACGCTAAAGTCATACGTTCAAAAAGGCCGCCAACTTTTCAGACTACCTATTTTATTGAACATTGTATTTTGAGATTAATTGCCTCGTTGATTAATTGGCCTTAATCGTGCATCAATTATATTCATTGACTTATAAGCTGAAATAGCCAAGTGGCTATTCAATTGTAATTACAACATCTAACATCATAATACGTAGAACACCACCATAACAAACTTGACATCGAAATAACAAGTGTTCTGAATTCTTTTTTCCTTTATAAAAGCTATCGGATTGAGAGAATATGAAGTAGCAACCACCATAACAAACTTGCTATAAAAATAACACGTGTTCTGAATTCTTTTATCTTTTATAAAAGCTATCGGATTGAGACATGATGTAGTACCAACTACCATAACAAACTTGCTATCAAAATAACACGTGTTCTGAATTCTTTTCTCTTTATAAAAGCTATCGGATTGAGACAATATGAAGTAGCAACCACCGTAACAAACTTGCTATCAAAATAACACGTGTTCTGAATTCTTTTCTCCCTTATAAAAGCTATCGGATTGAGAGAATATGAAGTAGCAATCAGCATAACAAACTTGCTATCAAAATAACACGTGTTCTGAATTCTTTTCTCCTTTATAAAAGCTATCGGATTGAGACAATATGAAGTAGCAATCAGCATAACAAACTTGCTATCAAAACAAGTATTTACTTATTGTCATACTCCAAACTTCGCGAAGGCAATCATAGACACTAATGTTTCAAATTGCATCGTGATTAATTTGTTATTGATTCTTTACACGAGAAAAGGGTGAAGTATTACTCGCAGGGTATGTTTTTCTTGATGATGGGTGGACATGGAGGTAGGAAATAAATATTGTTATATATTCATAACTAAATAGCTGGCCACTCAGGGATATCAGAGCCGCTACCATAAACGCTGAGGAACTACACCACCTCCAAAAGGGTGGACCCGCCAACCCGCTTGATCAGCGTGGTGTTTTAAGGCTTGAGGCCTTAATGCGCATGAGGAGGCCAAGAGTGGATGAGAAAAGGGCTGGTCACAGTTACAAAAATAGTCATTTTGATAAGTAACAGTTTAATATCAAAGTTTTAGGATATATTACCATCTAAAGCAGTTGTGGCCAACAAGTCGATCGCGATCAACCGGTATCGATCGTGAACAGATTATTTTTTTATCGGCATCAAATTTTCAAGGTTGGCGTTATCAAATTTATACCCCTGATTTTGTTAACTTGACAGAGGAAATGAAAGCAAAAAGTTCTAATTTTTTTTTGTTACCTGTAATTAACAATTTTACCTATATATTAATAAACTAGATGTGCCCGCGACTTTGTACGCGTGGAATTTTAGTTTTTAAACTAAATTGGGACATCTTTTCTTCTCGTCAGCCGATTTCGGTGAAACAGCCTATTCAAAGCGCCAAGCTAAGCTTAATTAACCTGTGGAAATCCTATGAAAATCCGTTCGGTAGTTTTGGAGATTAGCGTGTTCGAACAGACAGACGAAAATTTTCAAAATCGTCTTTTGCATTCTGGTACTCTTCTTTCATCGCCCCCAATCAGTTTTTGATAAACATTTCCAATGTACATACACGCTGGTTCTACAGTTTTATTATAGGTATAGATAGATAGACATATAAAGCATTTAATTATAGTTTTATTCATTTATAGGTCAGAATTTTTTTAAGTAGAACTGTTCTATACATGTTCACCGCTGATCTAGACTCTTATTTTATTTCTTTCTTTCTTTATATTTACTTACTCTAAGTACCTACATGTATTGATAGTGCTAATTTCTCGTGCACCAGCTTGGCGAACTGGTTTCTCGAGGAGAGGTGACCCCTTACAATCTCTTACATCATACCATACATTCAGTAACGTTTATAGTTCTAGAAAATGTATTAAGTATTCTTAGTTGTCACACGAGTGTGTATGTGTATCACAAGATTAAAAAAAACTACTATGTATCACAAGATTTAGACTTAAAAAAACTAGCCTACAACTAACTCTACTACTTGGTTCCTAACACTGGTACCTAATATTATAACACCAATTTTCGCCATGCTGCTGCTGCTGCTTCGCCCTTTGATTTTGAACTTCTTTGATTTTCTGTTTCAGTCACAAGCTTCCTCGAGTGCGGAGCGGAGGGAACACCTATACAAGATCCTTGTAATCGGAGAACTGGGCACCGGCAAGACTTCAATAATCAAACGTTATGTGCATCAGTTCTTTAGCCAGCATTACAGAGCTACCATTGGAGTCGACTTCGCATTGAAAGTGTTGAATTGGGACGCGAACACAATAATACGGTTGCAGTTATGGGATATTGCGGGTAAAAATTTTAGTTTTTAAATATTAAGCTGACTAAAAATGCCATAGTAACTATCAGCTCGTTAAATAAAAAATAAAAAATATTATAGTTCTTTCGTACTCGTACATGTTTTAGTGTGCGTAAACTTGAGAAAGCCCAATTGCGTTCTCGACGCCGCGAATCAAAACATCAAACATCAAAACAGAATCTATTTTTATCTATTTAACCATAAAATCTAACCTACTTATATTGTAGACGTTGCTTCCTCTATGCTTTTTAACGTCGTCGTGACAAATATGGTTTATAATTAAAAACAAATATGGTTTATAATTAAAAACAAATATGGAAGACGGAGTGGCCGCAGTTTTCTCTGGAGCTATAGCTTTTGTAATCGTAATATATTTATTTTTATTTCTTTCATTAGTGCTCATGTTATAGATATTCGGGGAATTGCTCCCTATAAGGTATATACGTTGAAGTTATATAACTATTCAGTCTATTGCATCTAGAACTCAATAATAACACTAAAATTCTTAATATCTTAGATGGGAATAGACAAACGTAATACAGAAATTCGCGCCTAGTTGGAAAATAAATATAATATCGAAATACTTTGTGAGACTGTGTCATACTCAAATTGAACAATAAAATTGTTAGTACGTGGTTACTGTGATTTTATTCACTGTTAAATCTGTGATTTTACTTGCGCCTCCTCTATTTAGAGACAACCGCAAGACAAGATTAGCATCTGTGTAAGAAGGCCCCATCCAGCAGTGAATGGCTAGTGGCGACATGAGCCAAGAAGGAATGTCGAAACCATGGCGATTATTTCATAATAATGATGAGTCCTTACTCTACAGGACAAGAACGCTTCGGCAATATGACCCGGGTATACTACAAGGAGGCCGTTGGTGCCTTCATAGTGTTCGACGTTTCAAGAGTGGCCACCTTCGACGCGGTGGTCAAGTGGAAGAACGATCTAGACACTAAAGTACAGCTGCCGGATGGATCACCTATACCTTGCATTTTGTTGGCTAATAAAGTACGTAGAAGGGCTTTTCAATCTGTGCATACCTTAAGAGTTCTTCAAAATCAATATTTAAGACAGTCAATGAAAACTTACATCATTGCTAATTAAATTCCATGTCATTTTTTCTAAAGGGATTTGTTATATAGATTTTAAAAACCAATAACTCATGCCGAAAATAAGATAACCATTAGATAACGTCATGTTTTATTTTAATCACCTTAAACCTAGTGTAGACTCAAACGGTAGTCGTTACTAATTCTAGTTTTTAGTGTAAGAAATTATTTTCGAAGCCGTTTGTTAGCCATTTGTGAAATTTATTTCCACATGAATTCATGGCTTAAATGTAATACTAACTTTTAAAATTAACCCTGTAAGTTGAGATTCGTCCTCAGTCAATATCTTCTTCCAGATGATTTTTTAAAAAATGATCGATTTTGATGATTTAATTTTAAAAAATGATCGATTTTGATGATTTAATTTTAAAAAATGAATGCATTTTTACAACACATTTGTTATTCCAGTGTGACCAACAAAAGGAGGGCATAGTGAACACGCCGGCGAAGATGGACGAGTACTGCAGGGAGAAGGGGTTCGCGGGCTGGTTCGAGACCTCGGCCAAGGAGAACATTAACATTGAGGAAGCAGCCCGATCGTTAGTTAATAAGGTAAATAAGGAATTTCTAAAACCCACGTTTAGTTTGTTATGGAATAAATAAGGGCAAACATAGGTGAAATGGTGAAAGGGAAGTAAAAATCAAATAGTTCGTTTTTAGTATCAAAGGCCGGTTAGTACAAAACGGATCATTCGCCTATGGACAGATTCTCAAAAAGACAGAATACAGTCGTAAACAAAAAATGACAGGCGATGTTTTGCTTACGTCATTATTAATTCACAATCATTATGAACTAAAAGGCACGACGGACCCGTAGTATAGGTTTTGTGGTTAACTAGAGTAGGGATGGACGCTCGCTGGACCCGCATTTTTCCCATGATACCACCAACATATGGAGAATGGAATTAGGGTTAGAGAAGAAAGTATGGGAAGGCTAAGGACCGGAGAAAGAAAGAAGCGATAGAACACATATTTCTTTCTGCATCCGCTCCATCTCTCACGAAAAATTAATAATGAATCTTCTGCAATACCTATAGTACCTTTTTCCTATGGAATAAACGAAAATATAATCTATTTTAGTATCGGTACCTACTTCATGTTGAGGACAATCCACAACTAATTGTGCTCATTATCCCAAGACTTATCCGTAATTCGTCAAATTCTAGAATTAGTCAAATATGCAATTGGTTACGTCCATAAAGTACCTACAATGAGTACATAATTGAATTAAAAAAGAATTTAAAAAAATGTTTTTGAAACAAAATTTATTATTAATTAAAACTAATTCAGTTTTCGTTCTAATGCTTAAAAAAGTTAAACCCTGCTTAACTTTTTAAACATTGCAATGGACTCTTTTTAAAATCTTTCAGTATATTATCTTTGTTCTACCGTTTCTTGTCATTAACCTTTTAATTATTTATTTTTTAATTGGCTTCATTTTATAGCATACTTATGTATAAATAGGTGTTCATGTTTTGGTTCTCAGTTCTTTGTGCCACCCTTAGAGGACGTTGGTGGTACGACTACTTTCACTTGCATAGCACCACGTCCTGCGAAATTCTTTTTTACTGCTGCTCTAAGAAATATTCCTTTTATATCAACTGTAGGTGCATGAATTTTACCAATTGCATATTTGACTAATTCGATAATTTGACGAATTTCCTACCTACCGATTTGTCAAATATCGGATTCGGCGAATGTCGTAACAACCGAATAAGGTGACACAGTTCAGCCTGTGTCATCCGCCACTGATAGCGACTTTAAGTCACCGGTCCACCTGGTCGGAGGGAGTCTTCACTCGAGGACTGGTTTACGCCATCAGTTATTGCAGATCGCAAGAACCGTCCTGCGATAAATGTAACCAGTACCTAGCTACGTTATTACTTCGGCTTACTGATTTTCTTTAACAAATTTGTTGGGGTCACTTTACTTTTGCTAAAGTTACTTAATATCGAAAACGGGTAAAAGTGTTGTGTACGTAAATACTCGCCTAATTTCATCTGCAAAATAGGTTTCGGACTAAATTCGTCAGTCTTACATAAAATTATATTTGAGTGTATCGCTCAAACGTAGATACCTATGGCAGTATTATATATTTTAAATTGTTTCCTTATTTTTTAGATTCTTCTAAACGACAAACTACTTCGGAATAATGACAGCAGGGATTCTGAAAAATTCGCACTCGAACACAAGATTGCAAATGGTGAAAACAATCGAGACAGCATTTCCAAGTCGTGTAGCTGCTGACCAATCACAGGGCGTCATTTGAATGGCCCAATCTAAATGACACGATCGCTATTGGCTGATTAAAAATGTTTGGATTGTTTAAAATATGTTTGTTTTCGATTGAATATTGCAAGGAAATGAATACTTACTTACTTAAGTCTATTCAATATGTTTGTAATATTTATTACAAATATTTTTTTAGATATTATACTTAATGTGGATGACAATTCTAATGTGCCTATAATATGTTCGAATTTACAAAATGTATAGGTATAATTACCTAGTTTTCTACTTAACTTAGCGTAGTTTTAAATATAAGTCTTGTCTTAAGTTTCTACTTAAGTTTTTTTAAACTTCTTCGTGAAGTTTAGTGCCATTTTCGGCTGGAGTCATAATGAATTATACTGAGGTTATGTTAGTAATAAATAATTATGTACAATAATGTTATAGGTAATAAGTATCGAATGCAATTTGACAGGGTGAAAGAAGATGATTAAGAAGTAATAAAATGTTTGCTAAAGACAATAAATAGACTTTGAATTATTGAAATCCTTGTTTGACGCGTTCACTTGGGAAAATGGTCATATGAGAATGGGTATCATAGATCTGTAATCTACAGCTACACTATACATTCTCTAAATGGCTCAGTATAACTGTATTGTTATTCGCCAAAATGCTTTTGTATGTAGTAGGTACTTAATCCCTTATAAAGGAAATTTAAAATAATTTGCATGAACATGTACCTATTCATATCGATACAATATCAATATACAAATAATTTAAATTATATTATTAGAAATGAAATTTTAAGAGAAAAAAAATAAGTTTGGTAAAAATAACACCAGTCCCGAGTGCAACTTTTGTAACCGCAAAATCATAACTACCTACGTCAGTTTTCGTAGGTGTTGTTGGTAGGTAATTCCATAAAATGCTTTAGTCAATAAAGCAACATGCTCCTGGCCGAGCCTCTCCTGGCTGAGCACCTGCGCGCGACCTTAAATTATACATGTCTGGTGACTCTTGACTCTTAACGGCCATTAGGGCAACAAGAATTTAGCCATTACGAAAAAAAACAACATGATCACATAGATCATTCTCTGCGTCGCACTATGTGACCTACATATGTGGATAGGAGATGCATATACAAACAAAAAATATTAAATTATATTATATCCTCGTGTCACGTTACCAAGATATTATGATTGAAATATCGCTATATAATCATTTGACTTTAGCAAATCTATTTATTACCTTAGTTTATAAACAAAATGCCAATGCTATAAAAATACGAGTATCTAGTGTTGATTTTTTTTATCGTGGTAGGGCTACTATTTGATTTATATTTATTTAATTCAGCCAACAAAGGACCTATATATTGTATCTCCTGAAATACAGAATAAAATATAACACTTAAGAATTATTTATCATTACTTGTATTAGGGGTTTTATTGTACGGTTTCGCTTCCAAGCGCCGGAACACTACCCCTCGGGCCAAAATTCTGGACTCGGGAACAGCGTCTGGTGCACTGCATTAATTGAGAGCACCTAAGTCTTACTATTTCAACTCTTCAAATAATATTATTAGTTACCTGAATGATATTTAATTCGTGGTAGGTACTCTACTAACCAGGTTAATTACAAAAAGGTTTTAATTGTACCTACATTAATACGTAATACCTTTTATTAAAACTGATACACTTTTACCATACGAATAATACAGCCACGTTTACGATTACTTCTAGTTCCGATTGTTTCAATAAATACTGCTTAATTTCTTTAAGAAGTAAATTTAGTAATTAATAATTATAGTAATTATAAATAGATAAATGTTTATTACAAATATACGAGAATAAATTGGTGTGATGTTTGCCAGAAATGTTTGCCTATCTATGTAAACAACCACTGATTACAGGTCCGTTCCACATTATCTTTTTTCATCTCAACACGTTTACACATCTTTCGAAAGAAATGAGTTTAGGAGCAGTTTTCTATATTATCCTGACTCCTAATTAGATATTTATCTTATATTACTTCACATGTGGCGTGGAAGTAATACGACTTGATAAAAATGGAGTTAGATAAGGTATGTCTAATCTTGTTCTATTTGTTTAATATAATTTTAAAGCGACTGGAAAACTTGTAGACAAAGGAAATCACAACTTGTAGACAATGAAAATAATGTCCCAGTTTGTAAACACTTAAAACATGTGATTGTCGAATTGTGGAAATGGTAGGTATATGACTATTTATAAAACATACTTGACAACTTCATTAGTTATCCATTGGAATTTAGTTCAGAGTTGTTAGTCGTTACCTAATGTAAATCAATAAATTAGTGGATTCTTATATTTGATTAATATTACACGTTCTTTGAAGATACTTGTATTTTAATGTACAGGTAATTTTAATATTTAATTTGAATTCCGTGTTAAATGTAAAGTGAATAGTGACTATAATATTAGTTATTTGTCAATTAAAGTGTTGTAACAATGAAGTGACGAGTCCAGACTCGTCATTAAGCTTAGATCAAAAGAAAAAAATCTCTTTCTTTCGGTCTTTAAGTAAAGTAGTATGGTCTTTAGGTGGAAAAAGGTACAAGTACCTACGTATGTGAAGCACGGGAACAAAACTACGTGGCGCGCATACATGTCATATTATATCTCTTACCAAATAAATAAAGGGCAACGTCTCTTTGTCTATCTATTTAGTCGCCCTAAATTCCTAAGCACTTGCCCAACTGTTGTGATTTTCACGTTTTATTCCCTACATAAGTGTATTTTTACCTAAATTCGACCAGGAGTTTTGAAATGTACCTACAGATGATGTCAATTCCGGTATCCCGAATGAAATTTGGTATCAAGTAGGCGAAACTGTGCGCGATAGCTATTTATAAACAATACTACTCAAAATCAATTACAGATCATGAGAACGGATAGTGGGAAAGAAATTAACATCGGAATTAATATTGAAAATTTATCAGTGTGGACGCCAGAAGAATACTCACGCTGGAGACGAAGAGTCATTAAACCTAAGACAGTAATTCTCAATAATGGTAATTATTAACTCTAAATAGAAATTATCATACCAATTATGTTTAGCAAAATGCAATTCTTAATTTCTAGAATATTTTTTTTTACTATTATAACTTAACTTTCATGGCCGTGATAATGATGGTCACAAGATAGAGATTGAGATAGAAGTACGTGTAGATTAACTATACTTTAGGATCATCCCGAGAGCATTTTTTTTTTCATATGCTTCACAGTCTTATTTAAAATCATAACTTTTACTTTATCATAGTTACAGGAAATCTAAAGCATGGTGAGTTCGCAGCGATACTTGGCCCAAGGTATGAATCCAAAAATTAATACATCGATATTTTTTTCCATAATTTTTAAAGGGACCATAAGTCTCCTAAGTTGGTTTTAATTTCATTACTATTTTAATGGTCAATGATTTTAATTAATTCCTTGCCCTAAATAATCGAAAGCTAATTCTAGCGTATTCTAGCTGATCATTAGCGTATTCTAGTCATCATGAGCAAATAGAAGTAGCAATTTCTGCATATAGTCATCAGGCGTATCGCACCATTGCCGCCTTCTTTCTCTACAAAACCCAGTTATACCTATCATGTCGCGGCAGTTAGTTAGGTATGTGTAGACATACTGTGTTGATACTTTGAAAATAAATGATTTCCCTTTTAGTGGAGCGGGGAAAACGACATTTCTAGTGTCATTGGCCGGAAAATGCACACTTCCAACAAAGGGCAGTGTGACCATTAATGGCACAAATGTCAAGGCACTCCACAAGGGTACGGTGGAAATCGTGCCGCAGTTTGAAGTTTTTATGGAAAGCCTGAGCGTTATGGAACATTTGGTTTTCATGGTATGAGAAATTAATTTGATTACCGTCCAGGTGCAAACACGGTGGAAGGACTTCGATGAAACTTACTTTTTGTTTCAGACAGAAATGAAATTGGGCAGTTTCAAGAATTCCAGAAACCATATAGCTCTGAATACGTTGATCAGTGAATTAAAACTGAAGGCACATGTGAAGACACCCATCAGTTCACTATCTGGTGGGGAGAGACGATTACTTTCCTTAGCTACTTCGGTAATACAATCATCATTGTCATTATTATCATTGTTCCTTGGTTCAAGACTAGATCTTCTATCGGCTTTGAAAGTCTTTAGAGCGGTGTATGCTTCTTCAAAAACTTTCAAAATGTTTATCACGTATGCAGTAGGATGTCCTACAGGTCTATGTAGGAGACCAAATGTTGCATTAATGCACATGATCGTTCTTTTTGAAATAATATATGATGAACTAAAGTCGGCAGCGATTCTCAGTTAGGGTCGTATATTTTTGGCAGCGTAAAACACAGTAACTAAGCCATGATAGGTAAGACACCCACTTGCACATCATGGATGAAACGTTTATTCTTATTAAACCTAGTTTCCATATAAATTAAAACAAGAACATCTATATAAATTATAGGGTTTCTATTTGGAATGAATCCAAATAACGGTACAGAAATCACGCACCAGTGATAATGCTCATACAGACGAATAAACGGAGCAAATAAAATTTTCAAAGATATATTTGCTTTTAAATTTCAGTTAGTGTCAAATCCACAAATAATAATTTGTGATGAACCAACCACTGGTTTAGACAGTTACAACGCATCTTTGGTAATCGGGATTCTAAAGAATATGGCGTTGTGCGGTAAACTGGTCGTATGTTCTGTACATCAACCCTCTTCGGACTTGTTCAAAGAATTTAATTCCATTTTATTGATGGCTGAAGGCAGACTACTGTTCCATGGCTCCCAGGAAGAATGTAAGGATTTATTTGAAAGGTGAGTTGTGTTAAAACATTAAGTTTTACTACTGGAGTCATAACTTGAAAGAGTATATATTACTGAATGATTGTTTTCTAAAATTGTGATATATCTGAGATGCTTTTTGTTGCGTCATTTGTCATACTTTAAACTGTAGTTACTTGCCTAGAAATTTAATTTGATTGCATGAATTTTGATTATATTGTATGTGTTTCTTTCCACAGCATCAACCTGCACTGTCCTAAAAACTATAACCCAGCAGAGTTTTATATTAGAGCTGTATCAACAAATCCACTTACCAATGAAAATGATATAGAGAAGATAGTGGACGTATATCGGACCCGTATATTAATTAAGAATGAAAGAACAGAGATAAGATTAACACATACTGAATTTAAGGTGTAAGTACATTTTTTTTTTGATTCATCTGTGAATACTCCTAGAGGTTATTTCAGTAAAACCTTAATAAGGAAACCATATCAAAAAAGAGTTCGTCTTTTCACTCGTTTGAGCGGAGACAATTTGTTGTTAACAGTTGTTCTCCAACCACCTTGAGTATTGAGTTTTGGACCCAGCTAAGTAATTGTTATATGAGTTTTAATCTCAACAATCTTAAGTAGTATTGATTTTAAGTAAAGTAAATTTTTCGTACACCAGCTTGGCGAACTAGTTTCAATTGAGGAGACTGACCACCTTTACTCAACCTTTATTCTTCCCAACTTTGTTTCAATTTTTCCAAACGACAGAAGCATGGCTAAAATTCCTAATAGTTCATTCTTGGCGGGAATTGCCGGTGGATGCGAATGTATATGGGTGACAGTAACCGTCAGTAACCACATAACATAACATAAGGAACAAACGAAAGTTAAAATAACGTTAAACTAACGTTAAAGTAACGTTAAAGTAACGTTAAAGTAACGTTAAAGTAACGTTAAAGCAACGTTAAAGTAACGTTAAAGCAACGTTAAAGTAACGTTAAAGCAACGTTAAAGTAACGTTAACGCAACGTTAAAGTAACGTTAAAGTAACGTTAAAGTAACGTTAAAGCAACGTTAAAGTAACGTTAAAGCAACGTTAAAGTAACGTTAAAGCAACGTTAAAGTAACGTTAAAGCAACGTTAAAGTAACGTTAAAGCAACGTTAAAGTAACGTTAGTAATAAAGTAACATTGGGAGCAAAGAATGCCAAAAATGGTGTGGTGAAGTGCTTCTCTAGCTGTCCTTCACGGTTACACTTTTACTTATAATTACATTTTAGATTATAGTTACATGCATAGATTATAGAACATTCTCAGCCTTTTATAGATGCATACTAGGCAAGCTAAGCTTAACATCCTTCTACCTGTCACTTATAAAAACTATTCAGGCAATCTAATATGAATCGTTTTAATATGAGAAATATGAGCAATTAGTAGAAAACATTTTTTTTATTTCCCTAATTTTTTTATGTACCTACAGATTACAGCGGCATTGGTTGAAACAGGTACATTTACTACTGTGGAGAACGTCACTGACATTGAAAAGAGATGTGCGGGACCTCCTATTTCAATTACTATTGTCCATTGTAAGTACCTAGTATCTTTCAAAGTGCATTGACTTTAGGATGATGAATTATTTGCCGGATTGAACTCATTTATTGAGTCTGGAACATCCTAATATAAATTGAATAGTGAACTGGAAGATAGAAAATCACGAACTGAAAAATAATAAAACGAACTGTCTACTTTAACTTTCCGGACTCCGGTCAAATTGACTTAAGAATAAAGTGTATATTAATCTAAATATAAATAAAATACTTTACAATCATCAATTCTTATGTAATTGGATTTCATAAAAAATGACACTTGTGTCGCTATTCCAATTGGTTGTTTAATTAGGTATCTTGTTTAATAAAATGGGTTTTAAAACAAAATACTTCTACGTTTCCACAGCTATTTATTTATGCTTTATTGCACACAAATACTGTATAAAAGGCGGACTTAATGTCTTATGGCATTCCCTACCAGTTGACCAATTATATTCATTACCAATTATATATGCTAAAAAACTATCATAAAGGTAAATTATTATTATTATGATATTCAATACCGTATAAGTTCTCGGTAATTCATTTTATTGTATTCATGTTATATATTAGTTAGGTTGAATATCATAAGAATAGTAATTTACCTTTATGATAGTTTAGCATATATAATTTACGAAATATACGAATATTTAAGTATTTTACACGAGTAAAAACAAAACAAAACTTTATATGTGTAAGTATACGTAACAGAAAACGGTTAAAATTGTATTATATTTCGAAATAAATTAGTATAAAAATGTAATAAATGAAACCTGTATAAAGAAATAAAATAAATTAAAAAAATATATGTAAATGTATTTTCGATTCGGCTGGTTTTTCCGAAATGTTCGTTTTTCTCCAGATGCTGCACCGTTCCACTGCGTTTTTATTATTTAAAATAATACATCTGATTATCTCCATAATGATCTAGCTGTTTCATACATTTTCATTCCAGATTATATCTTCAATGGTCATAGCGATTTGTTACGTCGGCATCTCCGGTACCACGCAGCGTGGGGTCCAGGATGTTAGTGGTTTCCTCTGGCTCATCAGCAGTGAAGTGTGTTACAGTATCTCGTACAACGCGCTGTATGTCTTCGAGAGCGAGCTGACGTTATTCAGGAGGGAGGTCGGGATGTACAGCGGCTCAGCCTACTTCGTGTCTAGATTACTGAGTTTTGTAAGTTATTTCCTAAATTATAACCATATCCGACTTGCACACGTTGTCTAATGACGTGTGATTTCCTAAAGTTGGGATGTGGAGTAGCTTGTGTTGTGATAGAATTAAATATATGAGTACGTTTAGTGTGTTCCTGCCTCGAGACCCTCAAGTAACACATGGCCAGCTAAGTACTTTTTTTTGACGAATACAAAGTACAAGTCTATATAATGATATTTCATCGATTTTTCAACATAAATTATTGTAAAGTTATGGTACTGTGACAAACGGTCAGACGGGCGATAAAAAAAAAACAAGTTTCTATTTTCTTTATCATTCTTGACAGGTACCTCGTTGTGTAATCTGGCCCGTGGCCTGTGTGACGATAGCGACTTTGGCGGTTGAACTGCCCAATCATATCGTAACTGCGTTCGAGTTCCTCGTGTCACTTACCGCGGCGGCCGTAGCTTCAACCGCTTATGGTGATTAAATACTTTGCTCATACATCATTTGACTACACAGTTCGTGTAAATGAACTGGCACTTACAATTTTTTGATGGCTCTTAAAGACAAACAAATTCGGTCAGCAAAAAGAGAATTACGTCAGTCAGTCTTTCGGGACGGTATGTGTACAGCTTCTACACACTTTTTATACAGGCCTCGGCATGGGAACCCTCTTCACGTCAACAGGCATCATAGGCGACGTGATGCCCTGTATGGACCTACCACTCTTCTTGATGTCGGGGGCATTCCTCAGGGTCTCTTCCATTCCGCTCTGGCTGTACCCCGTTAAATACGTGTCCCATTTCTATTACATATTGGACGCCGTCAGCAATATATATTGGAGGCAAATTGATTACATAGGTAAGAAAATTCTTAATTTTTCATAGTCACATCACATACAAATGTTCAGTGAGACATATCTAGCTCATTGCCGCCTTTTACAATGAAATACTAGTGCTCATATTATGGTGTAGGATTTAAATCCAGCATTGGAAATGTTAAACGTTGTTATTAGGATCTCCTGGATGTTGTGTAAGCGTTTATGTTTGATTTATTTTGTTTTAACAATGTTACAAATCTTAAAATACATCTTCACAGTTGGCCTAGTGCGTGCGTTCTATAAGTACTAACCTACACTTGGAATTCAACACGATTTACACTCAGTTTACTTTTATTTATAATTAAATTTTATATTAAAAGTAATCAATGATTACTAATGATGAAATGTGAATTTGTATTTCGATTTGTATACTTGATTAAATTTGTGTACTATATTAATATCTTGCTTTGTGATGGAAAATCTATACATATAATACATAGAACAGTAAAAAGATTGAGTCTGTACATTGACTTAATTTAAAAATAAATGGGGGATCTCTTTAGAAGCTAAACAACCCAAAACAGTTGTTTTTAAAAATTTTGTCTGTATGATTGTCTGTATGTCTGTTTATTTGAGCATTACAGCGTTTGAGTAAAAACTAGGTACTGAACGGATTTTGATCGGGTTTTCACTAATGTATAGCTAAGTATCCAGAAGGAAAACAGGTATAGGTAGGTATATGTAGTTACAGAAGAAAATAAACAAAAATACTTTTAGTAGAATTACTCAAAGACTTCTGGATGGATTTTCATTCGTGAAAACCATCCTGTTGGTGTTTTACAGGTGTTAAAAATCACAGGATTATTTTTTTACAGCTGGTTAGTCCACGCGAGCGAAGCTGTAGGCGAAAGGTAGTAATTAATAATTATGTAAATGACCGCGATTTAATTTTTCAGATTGTCCAACCAATACAACAGCCTGCTACAAAGACGGCACCGCTGTGCTAAGAGAAAATGGTTACTCAGTAGACTTCATATTCGTGGACAGTCTAGGGTTACTACTTGTTACGTTACTGTGGAGTCTTTTAGGTTACTACGGACTGAAACGTGAAGAGAAGAAAGGATATGCTTATTAAGAAGTTTACTGATATATTATACCCACTCATATTGTATATTATTTTTTATTAAATGGTGTTATAAAACGTTGTTCTTTATTTCCTTTAGCATTTTTTGAGAACTGGTGTGTGAACAGTTTGTAGTCCTTTATTAATATTTTTAACTGTACCTAGATGTGACATTGTCTGAGTTATTGCGAGTTTAGTAAAATTAAAGAAAAATAACACAATTTTATGCTTTATCTTAAAAATCAGATGTTACATTGTTACGACATGTCTGTATTATCTTTTCTATTCTCTGTTTCTACGACATAATTTTGAAGCAGACAAATCTCCCGTGATAAGTACTAGCGGCTGGGCAGTGATAGTACGAGCAAAAAAAATACCCCTGGTAGTACCAGTAGTACAACCGGTACTCGGTAGTACCATGGGTCAGAAGCGGTTGAATCTAGGTACTTAGTAAAAGTCACATTCAAGATTTTTTTTATCTCACGAACAAATGTTTAGAAATGGCTTTCAAAGACATTGAAAAAGACATTTCAAAGACATTCAAAACATTGAAAGGTTAATGCTTATCACACTGTTACCGCTTTAAATAACACTTAGTGTTATCTTAAGTTAATATTCTATGATGATGATGACGGGCCGTTTTATTTGTTGAGTTTCTTGCATAAAATGAATTCCACACTGTATTTGTGGTTATTAGACTCCTTATTATCGCATAATACGTTTGAAGTATGAGGTTTAAAGAAAAAGTGGTTATTGTAACTGGTGCGAGCTCCGGTATAGGCGCTGCTATCGCTAAACAGTTTGCACAGGAAGGAGCTAAAGTCGTCATAGTGGGGAGACAAGAGAAAAAGCTTAAGGATACTTCTGATAAATGTGCGAAGAATGGAACTAAACCGCTGACTATTGTCGCAGACGTGACTAAAGACGATGATGTGAAATGAATTGTAAATGACACGATTTCTCATTACGACATATTGGATATATTAATTAACAACGCAGGCAAGTTCAGGCTGACCAGCATTCTTAATGAAGATTTCTTGCAAGTATTCGATGACGTTATAGCCACGAATCTTCGATCAGTTGTTTAACTTACCAATTTAGCTGCACCTCATTTGGTGAAAACTAAAGGTAACATTGTCAATATATCTAGCGTCCCAGGTATACGTGTACGTGGAGCTTCCCGTGTAGTATACGGAACATCTAAGGCTGGCTTGGATCACTTCACAAGATCAATAGCATTAGAACTGGCAAGCAAGGGTGTGCGTGTTAATGGGGTGAACCCTGGTCCAGTTAAAACAGATATAATCATCAATATGGGGGCAGATAGAGAACAGCAAGATAAATTCTTTGATGACTTAGGGAATGAAACACCGCCTGGTCGTGTATCTCGTTCAGAAGAAGTTGCAGATTTAGTGCTATTTTTGGCGTGCGATAAAGCAAAGAGCATTACAGGTTGTTCCTATGCTATCGATAATGGATCTTTGTTAGGTTGAACATAGCATAATATTAAGAAAGACGATAAATAGGAAAATGCTTTCATAAGAATGAAGTATGTAGTTATACATATAAATAAAGTAAATATTTTATAATTGATTTCATAACATTATTTGAGAAACGGATTCTTATTGTTAATTCTAATTCTATCCTTAATTTCCCAATGTTGAGAGTTAGCGAAAACTTGAATAAAAATAGTATTTATTTGTTGTTTTATCCTTAAATTTACAGAATTTAAACAGAATCTTGAAATGACAAAATTTTAAGTTAGAAAATCTTAATCTAAAATTAATGGTCCATATCGACACTAAGGTCACCTTGGTCAGATGAAGTCACATTTTAAATGTCACTTTTACACATCATCCACTGAACTGTTATTAAAATATAGAAGTACATTAGGAACTTGTTAGTTTTCCTTTCTACTCCACCTTTCTTTTTCCTTATCGAGTTACCCACTACTCCATTACCGAATACCGTTTATCATGTGGTCGCAAAAAAATGACAGTTAAAATAGTCAATAGAGTGTGTTAATAAAGAGTGTTAATAATTTTTGTGTTTTTTTTATAGTGACGGATTTTCTATGTGATTGTAAGTGGCTACCGGCGCCAATGGACACCTGCACCATCAGGGGGTATGTGGGTGCGCGCCGGACTTGCTAATTTTAGGAGAGGGAGGGTGCACGCTGCAATTCAATAACCGCTGGGCGCACTCGACTGGCCTCGTTACCACTCTCTCACAGTAGACTACTTTGAAATGTACTACTGCATTTGCCACTTTATCTTATTTCTCAATCTACGTACGTGTTTTGGTAGTGAGTGAGATATGCCAGAGACCATTTTCATTACATCCTATCCTATCCCTCCCCATTTACCTTCCTCTAAATCCATTCCCACATCTTCAAAGATAGCGCATCCGGGTTCGTTCTAACGTTTGTCATTGTGAACTGAAGTTAGCATGTACCATGGATGTCCATAGGCGACAGTATCCACTATCCACTTACCACCAGGTGTTCTGTATGCTCAAAAAAATAATTAGTACAGCGTTCTTGAAGAACCCAACGTCGTAGCATAGCGGGAAAATCTCAGCTGGCAATTCATTCCATAACTTTCGGGTTCGCGGTACAGTGTCTTGCTGACCGCATTGTGCGCACTTGCGCAGCGATTCTTTGTCAAGGAAGTGCGGATCCACACAATAAAGTCAATGCAAATAAGTTTTAGAATTTTAAATACATAAATTAATATATTTATAGTTATTGTGGTATAATGTGTTCGCGAGCCATTAGACAGGGTACTGTCCTGCACTTGCTGAAATTAGATAAATCCTGCCCGCGTGCCTGTTAGGCGAATGTTAAACATGCGGTGTTATAATGCAAGTCTCCACGTATCCATCATGAATAACTATGAATAATGATGAGAAACTGTCGCAGGGCCCCCGTTACTGGTAAAACTTGTTTACTTGTAAAATATTTACCTTTACATTCCAGTTATGTTCAAGCTTAAAACATTGTGATTATTTCGTAACACCTGAATCTTGTACCTGGTTTTAAAGAAATAAACAATGATTTTGATTTCACTTTATTGAACAAGTGAATAGCGTTAAACATTTAGATCGGTGCATTAGGTAGTGAATTCAAATATGTCTGAATATAAATTAAAAAATACTGTAACACAATATAAACTGTAACTTGAGATTAGGGCGATACATCGACCCATTTTAACTGAATCCATTATAAAATTAATCACGAGCTTAAGAGCTCTTATTTTGAATATTCCTACCAGCCTCTTTCCGTAATACTTTGGCATCATTCGTTTATTTCCGCCACATATCGGGACACATATCCGCCACATACACAAGCGTTGCACTTGTCAGTCGTACAGCTGCTAGCTGTAATCGCAGCGTCATGCAAATTTAAACCATGTGCATTGGTGAAAAAGATCACTGTTAAAATGTTGGAACTACCTGTCATACAAGAGGCAAAATGCATCCCTATTTTTTGTGCGCCTTTGTGGCAGCTAGCTATCATTAGGCGACCAACCAAAAGATACGATAACTTTAACGACGCATTTTATCACCATAATATAGATGTGAGTAAAGAAAGTTGTTATTCTGGTTTAGATAGTCTTACGATGCCTACGTTTTACAGTTCAAAGACATAAGGGGATTGATTGTATTGAAAAATGAGTTTTAAAGAAAAAGTGGTTATTGTGACTGGTTCCAGCTCTGGAATAGGCGCTGCTACCGCTATAAAATTTGCCGCTGAAGGAGCTAAAGTCGTCATAGTGGGACGACAAGTGGATAAACTAAAGATTACTTCTGATAAATGTGAGAAGAATGGAAATAAGCCGCTGACAATCGTCGCAGACCTTACTAAAGATGATGATATGAAGAGAATTATGAATGACACAATTTCTCATTATGGTAAATTGGACATATTAATTAACAACGCAGGAAAATTCCGGCTGGCGAGCGTTTTTGCTGAAGACTTCTTGCAAGTATTTGATGATCTCATTGCTACAAATCTTCGACCAGTTGTTTATCTTACCAATTTAGCTGCACCACATTTAGTGAAAACCAAAGGCAACATCGTCAACATATCCAGCGTTGCAGGTGTAGGCTTGGTTGGCCACGACCTGGCAATATACGGAACATCGAAGGCTGGCTTGAATCACTTCACAAAATCAGTAGCGTTGGAGCTGGCAGGCAAGGGTGTTCGTGTCAATGTCATAAACCCCGGTCCGGTTAGAACTGATATTATCGTCAATATGGGAGCAGATAGGGAATACCAGGAGAATGTTTGGAATACAGTGGAAAAAACAACTCCCTTGGGTCGTATATCCAGTTCCGAAGACATTGCAGAATTAGTGTTGTTTTTGGCGAGCGATAAAGCAAAGAGCATTACTGGATCTTCGTATGTTGCCGACAATGGATCTTTACTTATGGGTGTAATCAGCCATAACGTGTAACTTTTAAACTATTTGTTTTAAAACATTTCTGAATTTTGTGAACACAGGTTGACAATTCTCTGTAAAAATAAAAAATGCTCCTAAAATATTATTTTGTACTGTAATTTTCTATAAGTAGGTACAAGTATAATATAATTGATCTTCTTTTGTTTTCTTTTTATTTCTCCTCTACTCTCCTTATGAATTCACAACATAATAAACACAGATTTTTTGTGCCATTCCGTGTTAGTAAAGTATCATAATTCCAAAAAAACCCATTTATTATTTACTTACATAAGAATTAAATACTTCCAGTGCGCGCATAAGAGCAGCAAAGTAATAGCCTAGGCGCTAGGTTTATCACCCTAGATATTAAGATTATTTGAGATTAAACGCATAAGAGACTTCATGACTTTGTGGCCAAGCATAAAGTACTTAAAATGCAGAGCAATTCGGCATTCTCAAAAGTACGTACCACGTTATCCTGTTTTTATCTTGCTAATATAGCTAGTGGCACTGAATGATACAGCAAATATATTCACTTATAGCATTTCACTAATAGTAAATAGGTATAAGAGAAAAAGGTTACAAATAGTTAAAAACTGTCTACAAATAGTGGCAGACTACAATGTACAGAGATTTTAAACTACTCGTACTTTTGACGAACAAGAAACAGCTGACATTGTTCACAAGAGACCCTTAAATTATTACCATAAACTAACTTATTAGCGTCTATTTTCAAACAGCCTAGCTTACGCAGGACAGCCTACGCGTTTTATTAGTTTAATAAATTATATCAAGTGGCACGGAAGTGTCCTTGCCAAGACTCGCCGCACTACCAAACACTGCACCATTTTCTTGAAGCAACTCAGCGTACATTTGACCCCCGCCTTAGAAATCGCCTTAGCAACAACGTCGCCTATTGTATTCTGTTATTTAAAGATATGTGTACATGATAAGAGTTGCTTATCTTATGCAATAAAGAGTATTTATTTTAAGCTATCTAGCTTAAATTAGCTTAATATATCTATATTGGGTCATGAAAGCCTCTTTGTTTGTTGTAGCATACATAATACAAGCAAAGCGTATAAGATTGAATCAAATATGTATTAACCTTTGAAATAAGATTCGCGACTTTCCACATTTTTCGCGACTAGTTGCGACACAATTTGACGCTAATAGTAGGTACATCCATTAAGACGGAACCCTAAAAGGAAAAGATGGCAATGTTCTCACGGATCATCGAAATTATTAGTTGCCGACGTATCGGTAAGTCCGCTAGTACGGTCACTACAATTTCGATTGTTAACGTGGCAAGGTGTTTTGTCCTATTTCAGGCAAAATTTAATTTGTGTCTTTTTTGAAGGTTCACTGCGTACGATACTCTTCAACAATGAGATTCAACGATAAAGTAGTTCTTGTAACTGGTGCCAGCTCCGGTATTGGTGCTGCTACTGCTATACAGTTTGCAACAGAAGGAGCTAAAGTAGTCATAGTGGGAAGACAAGAGGAAAAATTAATGATTACTTCGGATAAATGTGAAGAACATGGAAGCAAACCATTGGTTGTCATCGCTGACCTTACTATAGATGATGATGTTAAGAGAGTTGTGACAGACACAATAGCTAATTACGGAAAATTGGATATATTAATTAACAACGCAGGGAAAGGTGTACTCTTCAGTATTACTGACGAAAATGCTATACAAGTGTTTGACGACGTAATAGCCACAAATCTTAGATCGGTTGTTTACCTCACCAATTTAGCTGCACCACATTTGATTGAAGCAAAAGGTAACATCGTTAACATATCTAGTGTCGCAAGTATGGACTTGATTGAGCGTAACTTTACAGCATACGGTATATCAAAGGCTGGCTTGGATCACTTCACAAGATCCGTAGCGTTAGAACTCGCGGACAAAGGTGTACGTGTTAATGCTGTAAACCCTGGTCCGGTTAGAACTGATATATTCCTTAACATGGGAATGGATAAAGAATACGAAGAAACATTTCTAGATAAAGCGGGCGCAAGTACTGCTTTAGGCCGAGTATCTGACTCAGAAGAGATTGCAGATTTGGTGTTGTTTTTGGCGAGCGACAAAGCAAGAAGCATTACTGGCTCTTTGTATGTTGTGGACAATGGAAGACTCCTTTTAGGTGTAGCACAGTAGGTTAATTGCTTTGAAATTATTGCTGCAAGTCATTTTACTATTATTGTCTAATGTCATATCATTGTGTACTATTATTGTCTAATGTTGTTAATTAATTTATTGTGCGTTATAATTCATAATAATTTTGAGTAAATGTAATTTGTGATAACTTTGTAGTACAACCACAATACAATTTTAGATTAATAGATGTCACTTAATGTCACTTAAGAATAATAAATAAATAGCTTTGTTTAAAGACTCTTCTCTATCTTAATAATCTCTTCTTAATGTGCTTGTATCGTGGCCTTAAATCGAAAGATCCTAAGGAATATATTGTTAAAGTTATCATAATTAAAATTAGAGAAGTAGATTTTGAGTCGTATAAATTATACATTCACATTTCCTTGGCGTCATTCGTGCTATTGTACTTATTAGTGTAGCTGTAGATACATAGATATAGTAAGCTGAAAATAAATATAATAAATGAATCCATAAACAGAATAAACTTATGGTTCTTCATAGCAACACTGCCTTAGAAGAAAAAGTAGCACGGTGATGATTTTGATGTTTTGTGATGATGACATTAGAAAAAATGAATTTTTTTTTCGTAAAATGTCATTAATTTAATATCAAGCTAGAAACTTGGAGTTTTGGATAAAACAAAAAGAATAACCATTGTTCATTCTATTTATTTATTTTTAATTTTGATATCTAATGTTATCGTTTCGTTAAAAATTCCTCTTTTCATAGGTCCAGAATAGATGGCGGCGTTAGTCTTTCAATGTCAATGATCTAAATTCATTGAATTTTTACTAGAGGTATCTACAAAAATCTGCTCTAAAAATTTAAAAACGTTTTTGTCTTCTTATTAGGTATTGCAAAATTCGTAGACTATTTTTTTATCTATTTAGTTTATTAGGTTCTCCAACAAGGTACCATTTGCATAATAAATATAAATTACTTATACATTAACATTATTATATAGCAGTTCCCTTACAGAAGAACACAGCATGCAGTATTATAAGAGCAGGTGGACTGCATCACAGTTGGTTAGGAAAAAATAGTCTAAATCTAAATAATTACCATAAACACCTGACCATAGACAACAACTCTACAACTTGAGAGTAGTATCAATAACAAGGGTAATATTTTTTTGATACTACTCCTTTTCAGTTTTTCCTTCAGTTTTTTCAGTTACTCCTTTTTCCTTTTGATACTTTCCTTTTTACTACGACACAATGTTTGCAATTCGTTATTAAACCCAGGTAACAATCACCCACATATATTTAACTGATATATATATATATATATATATATAACTGGGTCGTGGGACAGTTAAATTTAACTGGTTTAATAAGTATAATGGAACTGTTAGTGGTTTACCGTCAGTATGGTTATCTAAGTGAAAAGGCTTATTAAAATCTTAATAATAAGGACTAACATAGTCTATAAGTTAAAATTGTTACTAACACTAATTTAAGAATGAAATATGGATCTTGTGATCTCAAATAAAAGAATTATTATTATTATTATTAAATACTATTGTTGCTTGATATGCAAATACTTCAAGGCTTTTTTAAATGTTACATGATAGCGGTGATAGCTTAGGTAATTCTGAACTCTTGCGAGGTCGTTAGAACAAACCCCGAGCCACACCAGTGACTTTCTATTTAAGTACGGTTTTTTAAATAGTTTAGTTTGGCATTGAATGAAGACATCGTGAGGAAATTTTAAGAATTAAAAAAATGTATACCAATCAATCCCGGACTGGACCCGCATAGTGGCTCATCACGACCCTCTTAACATTCCAGAGAGAGTTGCGCCCAGCATATAGTCTGATATCGGTACTTTCCATGACAAAATTATGCTTATATGTTTATATAATGCGTGTAGAATTTCTGGGAGCCAAAAGAATATGATGTGTTTGTAAGAATTAGTTAAAAACAGTTTCATTCGTATCCTTTTAATCTACAGTTAATAAAACACACTTATAAAGTAATCTTTTTATTCTGTACAGTATTTTTAATTAACAGAAACAGTAAAAAACCCAACATCTATTCTTAGTTTGTAATGAGTAATACTAATATAAGCAGCGATCGAAAGATCTTGATATCTAAAAGCTGTCTAATCAAATGTTATTACTGAAGGGACACAGGTTGTTTAGTCAGGAATATTGAAGGGATAGAGGTTGTCTAGTCCAGTAGTATTACCGAAGTGTATCCCTTCAGTAACAATAATGAACCAGACAACCTCTGACAACATATATTGTTTGTTTCAGTAATTACTGAAGGAACTTCTCTAGTCCGGCGATTACTGAAAAGACTGAGGTTGTCTAATTCAATGTTAGTACTGAAGGGATAGAAATTGTCTAGACCGGTAGGTAATAACCGAAAGAGCAGATAGTTTTATTGTTCAGTAATTATTGAAGGAACTTTAGTCCGGTAATTAGTGAACGGACAGAGGTTCTCTAATTCAATGCTAGTACTGAAAGGACGCAATTTATCTAGACCAGTAATTAATGAAAAGGCAAACGTTTTCATATCGAAGCGACGTAGGTTGCCTTGGTCAGTAATTAGTTTACCCAAGGGAAATAAATTGTCTAGTTCAGTAATTATTTACGAAACTTCTCTGGTCCTGTAATTACTACAAAGACAGAGATCGTCCAATCCAATAAGTAGTATTACTGGACAAAGGTACTAGAGGGCAATAATTTTAATTATCAATGTTAAAAGATTGAAACCGAATAAGAAAGTGCAAAAATGGTTTGAAAAAACCCAGGTCCGAAGTCTTGCTCAATACACGGGCGTACCCCGACTTCTCTTAACAACCATAACATACGCTATAAAGTGAGCTATAAAATACATAGCCACCAAACAACCGCAATTTCGCCAGAAATTGCTCTCATCAAAGCCGAACCTCTTTAAAACCTCAGGACCAGTTCTAATACAAGGCATCCCCTCTATAGCAACACAATTGATAGATTCTATAGAATCCCATTGAAGAATAGAAATAGCTTCAACGCCATAGTAGAAACCAGAGACGAATCTAAGCCAAGAGAAGTAAGGTGATGCTGACGCTAAATTTAAATAGATCCCAGAAAACATGGTGCCGATTAAGTCAAATGGAACGGAAACCAGAGCAGCTGTTTCCATTTTGTCGAAAACTGCTGAGAGGAATGATCCTGAAAATAAATATAATTATGAAAATATCAGGTAACCTAAATCTTAACCATGAAAGAGCTTCTGGTACGTTACGATTAACTATAATTATGAAAATATAATATAATATATTATAGTTTTGATACGTAAGAATCAATAAATAATTAATATTGTGAATACATCGTGCGGTGTCGGCCGGCTATAGAATACCCCCCTCCCCCCCCCCACATCTCCTCTCGTGGGTGTCCTAAAAGGGGACTAAGGGATAACAGAGCTCTAAAATTCTGAATAAAGTATTTTTTATATAATAACGACTCACGACTTTTCTCTAAAATTATGTTCGCTGCCATGACACGGCCAGGAAGTAGGACATCATAAACCTCCCAATGAAAACGCAAATAGTGCTTCTTAAACTTACCATAAGCGCTGGCGTAGTTTGCACAGAGAACGCAAACGAATATAAACCCGAGCCACCCCTGAAACCCTCCGTGAAGTCCCGCCACTAGGAAGATGAGCGACGCGCACAGCACTGGCTCTATTACAGCCCGCGGGATCTAACAGGATTAATGAGGATGCGAGTCAATTTTGTATAGAGTAACTACATGTTATTGCTCACCAAAGAATACAGTGAAAGTGACGCAAAAGTTTAAAGAAATGGTGCACAAAAGCGATCATTCCTCGTGGTCAGATCGAGCTGTCAGACTGATCTGACCACGAGGAATTTTCATTCCTCGTAGTCCGATCCAAATACAGTCAATAAAAAAAATACTCGCAGAATTGAGGAAAGAGATTCTAATAGACATACAACCTATATAGTGATTCTTATAGACATACAAAATCCTTGAGCAATGTGAAAGTTATTGTTGGAATATTATACACAGACTGTATTTTTTTAATGTTAGTGTATAATGTTTGTGTTAATTAAATTAAAGAGTGAAATTTCATTTTTCGTGTTCTTCCAAGGAGTCCAACTCTGTCCTCAGTAAATCTACTGTCATTTTACTAAGCGACTCCTACCTCGACGGGACTGGACAATGGCGTGTTAAAAACAATTCGGTTTTATTTGTTGTGTGGACCAATAGCTATGCCAGTGTCCAAATAAATTATATATAAAAAAATAATGTAATTCCTCTCAATAATATTAAGTACATATAGATTAAAACATCTTGATAATAAAAATACTCACCCAAAATATCATCTTGGACAAATAATAAGGGCCAGGGGAATACAACCCGTTGGCAGTCTCTCGCAGTAATATTGGCACTTCGCTGGGAAATGTGATGAAGACAGAGTAAATGCAAAGGAATATGGTCTCTGTGACGGTGAGATAGAGCAGTCCCTCTACATTCTGTATGTCGCGCTGGTCTAAATCTTGGAAGTGGCCCATGTATGGCACTGATATTACTATGCCTACGAACTGAAAAAAAATGGTAAAATGAAATGCAGAATTCTAAAAAACGCCGATAGCGCCTCGCTGGAAACGTAGATTTCGCTATTTTTCGTACATTTTAGAAAAAGAGTGTTTAGAGTTTAGCAAATGAAAGTTGAGACAGGAAAAGCGCGGCAAATTTAAAATAAATATGTTCACTAAAAGTAGTTGAAGTATAATTTTGATACTTGCATTCAATGCTAGGCTAATTTTATTATTGAATTCAAGTATCAAAATTATTTTTCCCACTGTTTTTGGTGATAACCTGTTTTTTTATTAATTTGCCGCGCTTTTTCCGTCTCAACTTTCTTTTGGCAGACTCTAGACAAGAGTTGTAGAGCTTTAAGCCCTATACAACGACATATATGTATAGTTTGATGTATAGAAATTATTTTTAGGAGTTTTTTAAAATACAGTCTTGTCATTTTGAAATTAGAGCTCATTTTTGAACTGCGGCGAGATATAGATTCAAACTATTTTATTGTCAAATTTAATTTCACTGCGTTAAGAATGGACTCTACAGTTTCATACATGAACATCCAATCTGATTAATGTTTTGGACTCAGCTAGTCACTTTTAGCCGAAGTGTAATCTTGTATTTTTTTCCAAATTGGATAGTCTCATTTACTTTCAGAGAATTTATTGGAAAATCTTGGTGAATGCAACTGTCCTAAACCCACGACGCGCTTCACTTGTAACTAATGAACGCCTCACTCCTTACTGAGGTAATGAATTTAGCTAAAAAAAAATCTCATATGTCTAATATTTCGCATCTAAATTTCAGTTATATTATATAAAATGTTATGTTTGAAAATATACTGTAATATATTCATACATATTGTCTATACTAATAATATAATAAAGAGGTAAAATTGTTTGTTTGTATGTTGGGGGTAATCGCTGGAACTACTGAACCGATTTCAAAAATTCTTTCGCAAATAGGATACTACATTATCCGTGTCTAATATAGGCTATATTTTATTTTGAAATTTTGAAAAAAAAATCAACCGAAACGAAGCGAGGGTAGGTCGCTAGTTGTAAATAAAAACTTTTGACATTACCATTAGAACTACAAACTCCACTATCCATATAGTACTACTGTGTCTCATCGACTGTATGTTCCTCCACATCAGCCAGTAGAACTGCACAAAGCAGTTCACTTTGACTCTGCAACAAAATATATGACACATATTCAATAGACTCATCGCATATTTTATATTAAAGATTTATTTTATGTACGAAGGCGGCAGACGAGCATACAGTCCACCTGATGGTAAGTGGATACTGTCGGCCATAGACATCCGCGATAATGCCATCATTAGTCCAAAATGACCAACGTTGGCACGCCCCCGGTTGCGCTACCTACCTTTGGAGATATAGGAATGGATTTGGAGAAAGGGTTGGGAAAATGGGGAGGGATGGGATGGGAATAGGCACATCTCATTCACTACCGAAACACATTAGGGACCGTACATTAGGGAAATAAGATAAAATGGGAAATGCAGTACATTTCAAGGTAGTCTTCTGTGAGAGCGGAGTAACGTGGCCAGTCGAGCGCGCCTAGCAGCTGTTGGATTGCAGCGTGCACTCCACCCCCACCCCCCCAAATAAATATATACATATACTTACGCTTATATACTTACAGAGTTAAATATCGATCAAAGTATTCATTCTGGAAAATAAAAACATTAATATTACTTTTTAATATCTTGCAAAATTAGTCTATACTAATATAATAAAGAGGTAAAATTGTGTGTTTGTAGGTATGTTGGGGGTAATCTCTGGAACTACTGAACCGATTTCAAAAATTATTTCACAAATAGGGAGCTACATTATCCGTGTCTACTATAGGCTTACTTTATTTTGAAATTTTAGAAAAAAAAATTGAAAAAAAGAAAATTATAACCCGAAGCGAAGCAAGGGGGGGTCGCTAGTGTTTATATAAAGTATTATCGATATGTATAGAATGCATGTATAAAGGATGATTTTCTGTGACTCTTTATTTCGGTCATTTTTACTACTTAACAAATCATTATTGAATAAAAAATGACAGTAGTCCTCACCTTAGTATTGGAAGTGTCATTAAAATATTCGATTTCATCCCTAACGTCGGCGACTTTTTCCTCTATATCAGTAGCGATATCAGACCGACGATACTCATCACATATCCGACGGATACGGTCTCGACTCTCCATTTCATTGTCAAGTTGGATACCCAGTAGGGATACATAGTACTCGGCTGCATTGAATCCGAAAGGGCATTTGTAGTTTAACCTGTAAAGGTGTATTTGATGGAAGGAGATCAAGAAATCTAGTGAAAATTGGAATTTAACGAACGATTTTTGAATGTCTATATAAAACTTCTAGCTTGGGGGATTTTGAGTCGATAACTGAACATATTTATAAGGAAGAATTCTGGTATTCAAATACTAACTATTAGCTAATTGCGTTATTTTATATGACAATTTCTTCGAGTTTTCAAAACATTTTCTCACAAATAAGTTGTTATCGATTCTAAATTAACATTTAAAAAGATGAAGGAAACGTAAATGTAATCTAGGTGGATCATTCCTAAATAGGTAGGCATTGTTTGACATAGGACATTTCAAGATCTGCGTGACTTCTAAGGTTATCAGAGAAAGACTTCTTTAAAGAGGACTTATATTTTTTTTAAAATAAGTAATAATATAATCATTTATAACCGCCTTAGAAAGAGCCGTTTGATCACGAACACTTAAAAACGGCATCTACTTTTTAAAGTCTGACTTGAAATATGTATTAATAAAGACGTGACACACTTACAAACCATTGTAAATAGCAACTTATTTCCAATTTATTTTCCCGTTCATTTTCTTAATCGATTCTCCATGCCCATCTATATACAGGATGTGTCGTAAATAGTGGTCCAACGTTAAGGGGTCGATGCACCATATATTCAGCTATCACATACCAGAATTTGAACGTTTTTTTTTACGGGTCTCTGTTTTATTCATTATTATTATTATTTTGAAAAATCGATACCTTGAGTTACTAATTTGGCTGTTATTTCAACAAATAACATTATTTTTTTATTTTGTTTCTTGTTTATTATTGATAAATACATGCGCCATCACATACATTTCGGCAGCCCGACTTTATCGGGACTGACATCCAGATCGAAGTCATCCAGATTTTCTTTTGTTTAATTAACGGCGGGATAAACACGGAGACTAGAAGCGCCTGCGACGTACGGGATCACACTGAAGCATTTTAACTGATTAGACTATTACGAATATCTTCTTGACATAGTCTGTCTCGTTCATACTTAAGAGAATAGCAATAAAAAAAACCTTGTGATTTTTTTCACTACTCATGCGTGCTATACTGAGACGTTTCAATGTGTCTTGTGTTATCTGGCCAAGTACCCTTATTTTGCCTGAGACACGTTTGTTTACCTGTGATATGTTTGTGCATGACTCAAATACCACTCAAATCCTTCTCAATTGAAATGGCAATAACTTCTTTTTCATTATGGAATCGGTTATTATTAATATAATTTTAAAATCTGCATTTATTGGACAAGTTTTTAAAATAATGGGCACAGACTGTATAGTACATTTTTTTTACACCATTCGCCCCCGAATTCACATGATTTGCTAGAGATTAGAGTTGAAATTTGAAATAAAAACATTTTTTCTTTAATATCTTTAAGTTTCCATTAAAAAAAAGTAATGTATGTGATAGCACATGTATGTGATAGCCAAATTAGTAACTCAAGGTATCGATTTTTCAAAATAATAATAATAATGAATAAAACAGAGACCCGTGAAAAAAAAATGTTCAAATTCTGGTATGTGATAGCTGAATATATGGTGTATGGACCCCTTAACTTTGGACCACTATTTACGACACACCCTGTATTTATCATTCTTCCTAATCCTTCTCCCAGACCCTGTTTTCTGAATCCCCAAAAGTAGGCAATTCTTTTGCAATGCTGCCAACAGTCGTCAATTCAGTCTGATAGCGCATTGCAGATGTCTAAGGTTTGCAGTAACCACTTACAATCAGACTGTCTGTATATTTACTATCTTTTCTATATAAAAAGAATTCGTACTTACGATCCAAAGAATTGTTCAGCCTGCTCCATGGTTCCGTGAAAGGCAATCTTCCCATTCGCTAGTAGCACTATTTGATGGAACAATTCAAATACACCAGAGGCAGGTTGATGTACTGAACACACGACCAATTTGCCACCAGTCGCGAGAGCTCTGAGGCGAGAAACTACAGCACTTGCCGCCCAACTATCGAGGCCTGTTGTTGGCTCATCGCAAAAAAGAATTGGAGGATCGTTTAGAAGCTGTAAAATGAATTAGTGCCTTTAACAAGTTTAAAAATCTCTATACGAAAAAAACGCTTATAAGTATGTTAAAAGTATCATAATGTTAACGAACGTGAAATATTGGACGTCTGGATGAAAGTGGCCACAAAATATTAACAATTACATGATCCACATTTAACTCATGTAGGTAACGTGTTTCCTTTAATATGTATGCAGTTCCCATAGAAAAGAAATATAAACCTAAGTCTAAATCTGGTCTGATAAAAGTAATAAGTAATAAGGGTAAAAAAATAAGGCTAATTCAATAGTATGTAATAACGTGCAAGTTGAATGGAAATGACCATAGTATATTAATAATTATTTGATCCACATGAAGTACATAGACTGGTAACGTGTTCATTTCACAATCCTATTTAATGCGTTCACTGTTCCCATACAGTGAAAAAAAATAAGCTAATTAATATTAATAAGTACACGATCCACAAGGTTGCCATAACACTATGCACGTGTTAACGACAGGACAAATAAAATTATAAGTAACACACAAAACATCACCGAAATTAGATTTTCTTCAATCTCCCCCCGAGAAATGCCTAGATTCAAAGTATAATGCTTACATTTGTAGATTTATGCCTAGATTCAAAGTATAATCACTTTATTTCACAAAGTTATTCGTTATATTCATTACCTGAACAGCTAAAGCGACCCTCTTCCTCTCGCCTCCAGACAGGGCTGACAGTTTTGTGCTGGAACAGTTGACCACACTAAGTTCTCCAAGTAACTGCTGAATTCGCCTCCTTCGTAACGAAGAACTAGCTCGCTTGTCCATCATCAAACGTGCCTGAAAATTGTCATTTATTTTCGCATAATGTCAGATAGTATAGATGTCAGATAAGCAAACAATCCATCTAATAATAAGTTGGTTATTGTGACGCCGCTCACTTACTACAGATTATCCACATACCATCTTCAATCCTTTTCGTTTTCCTTCCCTCAACCTATTGAATGAGTGTTCTGGCGGACTGCCTGCACGTCCGCTACGTTCTTTCTTTGAGAAATTATAGTTTCCCGTGATCTGTTCATTATATGTTCACCAAGTTCGGTAAAGAAGTAAGTGATATTTAAATGCCGTAAAGTAGTAGGTAGCAAGTAAATATTGAAGATTACTCGTTGAGCTTCAAGACACTTCTTTAATGATACCTAATTAAAACAATGTTTAAATTCTTAATTAAGCATTCGATGCAATTTTTTCTTTCAAATAAATGACAAAGAGTCCGGATGAGATGCATAATTTCCAAAAGATAAAGATGTTGGATTGTTGGAATATTTCCTATGTTATTCATAAACTAACCTGTAAAATGAGATGTAAAGTTCTAGTACTACACTCACCATAAACTCCATATGTTCATTGACCGTCAAGTCTTCAATCGCTAGATCCTGCTGTGGTACAAAGCCAGATATCCTGGCAATGAGGTCAGCGCCGGCTAATCTGCCATTAAGCATCAAGTAACCTGTCATAGCGCTTTTGTCTCGACGACTGATCGCTGCTAGAAGAGTGGTTTTACCGGCCCCGCTGGAAGAATATTGGAACATTTCTTCATTCAATCTGTGTGCGCTAATTTTGAAATCCACTATCGGATGTCATATTTTCCTGTGGTTTTGTGGTTTGTGTAAGATAATTGTAGCGGAAAATTTTACTGTATTTCTAACAAAATACTACCAGTTCTAGACAATTTGAGGGTTTTGTGATTAAGTTTTCCGCAACTTTGCGCCTTTAGAGCAATTAATTGCTTGGCAAAATTTCGGTTAAATATGTTGACCAAAACAGTAGGTAGGTGTTTTTAGGTTTCTTATAACCGGACTATGCAGTTAAACAAACTAGAAAATATCTTACCTCGAGCCCATTAGAGCTACCAAGTTACCGGAAGACACCACCCCGCTTACTGAAAACAAATAACTTTTTGTACAGCAGATATAGATGAAGTTATGTTAAGTATTTATAGATGAATATAGATATATAGATGAAGTTATCATACACTATAGAGCTAGGTCCTACCTAAAAGAATAGCTACCTAAAACCTACCTAACCTAAAAGGTCTTACCTAAGTAAAATAATACCTATATTATGTACGTAATAGTACTGTGATGTATTGTGTTCTCACTTTCTTGTGGTATTCATTTCTAGGGCAATATCAGACTACCTTGAGTAAATCTGCAAACTGTGACGTCTTTGAGATTCAAAGATATGCAATGCTACATTTACAGCTAATAACCCTTGAATTGACTGTCGAGTACTATCAGGGTTTTATTATTCGTTAGGTCATATTAAACTCATTAATGTCATATTATTCATATTAAACTTAAAAAAAACCTTTACGAAGACAATGGAAATAATGCATAAACGAAGTGACTACAGTGCAAACAGTATAATATACAGTTTACATAAAATAAAAACAAATAGTCGTAGTAAGTCGTAGTAAGAAAATTCTGGAGCACGAGAGAAACTTGTCACATGAATAAATATGAAGTGCTTCGAAATTTTCCACTTGTCGTTGTTAAAGTTGTGAGGTGAGATGAACCTTTAACCGTAAATAAAGTTTTTACGACGTTCTCATTATACTTGAATAAATTCTATAACTTGTTTTTAATTTATTGTATTTAATATTGTTCTTGAATGTTAATATGAGAGGCGATGTAATTTGCATTAGTAACTATATCTTCGGCTGATATAAACAACGGCAATATTAATGAAAAATGTTTACAATCTATGCGAGAGTATCTAAATGCAGTTAAATGCTTCCTAATAATAATAATAATAATAAAGAATTTAATTCAGGCATATGCCCCCATACATTTAATACACACAAACAATAAAAAAATAAAAATACAAAACCATTAAAAAAGAAATTCATACAAGGAGACACTAAACAACGGCACAGATATGTGCCCCTGTCCAGTGCCTCAGTATAGGGCAGTCTACCCTCTCCACCAATGTCGCCAGGATACTGTTGGCGCTGTCTCGCCACGCGACGCATGATCGAGGCTATTCTACCACGTAGGATGGAGTGGAATCCATCCACGTGTGCCTCAGCAAACATCTGGAATGCGCTGCAGAATGGCGATAGTCCCAACAGCACCCTGAACGCATTATTGTATTGGACACGCAGAGCATTGAGAGCCTTCTGAATATAGTTGACCCATAGGCTGCACGTGTAAAATGACTGACAATAAGTCCTGAATAGTGTCACTTTGACACTCGTAGTACAACGTGTAAACCTACGGACCAATATGTTACACCTGACCGTCAGCGCACTGCGTTCCCTATCTAAGTCCAGGTCATCACAAAGCGTCTTCGTAACCCAAAGCCCCGGGTATTTAAACTCTGATATTCTTTTGAGAGGGGTGCCATATAATATGAACATTGTCATAACTTTTACTGCCTACCTTATACACTAGCACCTCACTCTTATTCGTATTGTGCCCTAGGCCATACATAGACCCCGCCCCGGTTACAACATTCCTAAAACAAATTTTTAAAATCTGACTACTAGTTTTATCTCATGTATAAACAAACTGACTCAGTCTTGATATTAGAATTGATATTGATATTAGAATAGATTATCAAAATTAGTTCTACTATTTATGTACCCTCATGTAGAACCTTAACCTCTTCATACGTCGGGGAATTCCAAATACTGGTCTGATGTTTCTTCTTCCTATACACCGACAGATCCTTCCAGGCTAATGTCAGGTTTTCGGTGCCGATACCAAGCCCTGACATCTCTTCGTCGTCTTCCCAGTTGACCACTGCCCCCGTGAGGAGGTTTCGGGTGGGTAGAGTTAATCCGTGTTTCATTTTTGCAGGGTTAGGTCATGTTGAGCTGTTAGGAATGAAAAATGTCCATCTATAGAATAACTGCGTAATCATAAGAACTGTAGTTACTATATCATCAGTCTATGTCTTTCCACTGCTGGATATAGGCCTCTCCAACGGCTCGCGACTACACTTTTTTTGGCTGTTCTCATCTAACCACTACCGGCGAACTTGTTCAAGTCGTCGATTCAACTGGCCGGAGGATGTCCCACTGCTCTTTCTGGTACGTGGTTTCCATTTACTAGTAAATATTAATTGGGAAACCGATTCACTCAATAGGATTCCGATGGTTTCCCACTAGTACAAAAGCTTTCTTCGAGGAAATTTGCGTTAGCTATATGTATACCCGTTATAGGTAGATAGATAGATGAGAAATTACACTTTATTGTACACCAGAAACATATAAGTACAACCGGCGGCCTTATCAGTAAAGCGATTTCTTCAACCTTTGGGTGGTAAGGAAGTCTGTAGACGAAATAGACGATGGTGCAATACAGAAATAATGGCTTTATATACATACATAGATACATATATACAGAAATACCGAAAGATCTAAGGAACTAAAAAAGATAAAGAAAAAATAAAGGAAAAGACTTTGTACATATAATAATAATGATATTGGATTGTATACAATTAAGAGCTTCCCAAGTTCTTTGTTGCTTATTTGAATCCATTTTATAAATACAACTGTACTGGAAAATAGACGTCTAACTACATAATTTAGTGACTGAACTGCCTATTTGTACTAGCAGGAAACAATTTGAGTTGTTTGGATTATAAGATTTAAAGGGTGATATTAATTGAATTAATTAAATAAGGGAATTTAATATTCAGGTCTCATATGAGCTTTTGACTGAAAATCAGCGTCATAATCATCCCATGATGTTATGCTGAGTGAAGGTCCCGTCTGCTGCAGCACAGTTTGCTTATGATATGATTAATTCACTTCTTTTCATTTGTATTTTTTTATTATTATTCTTAAATGTTATGTTTTTTACTTCTAATGATTTGTGTTGCAGTGGCAAAATAAAGCGTTATGCTATTCTCTATGTGTACAAGTGTATGTCTCCTGAACTGCCGAACAAGACTGCATGATACCTTATATTATATATGTATATCGAGCTTTCGGACGGCGCGCCGCAGCGCGCGGCGGCGGTTTAATACGAGCATCACAGATCGCTCGATAGATCACGTATCGGCAATAGCTATCAACATCAAGTACAGACTCTGAAGTAGTTTTCACATGTTAAGTTGTATAGACTGTGAACAGTAGGACACATATTTAGTAGTGTAGTTTATGTAAACGTCTCCGTTCTCTAGGAGGTGCCACTTCGGTTTCAGAGAACCACACCATCAGCCTGTGTTCCTCCACTACTGGATATAGGTCGGTGAGTATCCCAAGACTCGCCATCATACAACATCTTGCGCTCCTCTCATCCAGCCAGCACAGACAAACTTCTTCATGTCGTCAGGATAAACAGCTCTAGAAGGGCCGTACCGGCTACGTCAGGATAAGGCTACGTACCGGGAAGCGCAACATGGAACAACTTGTGGCCAGATGAACCGACGACAGAGAACTTTATAATTTTGACTTTTTTACGTCCACTGAACTGCTTTCCAAGTTAGATCGTTTAAACTTGGGTTAATTCGAAGAATTTCGGAAATAAGTGGTATGGTTCGTACTCTCTGAACTCTTTCCCAAAATAAATAAAAGGTCGGCACCTTTCTTTCGCTCTTGTCTGGCAGTAAATATTTTTTCTCTACTTTGTGCTTTAATTTCAATTCGTAAAAAGTATAAATGGATCCGTCAGAAAACTAATTAGAGAAGTATGAAATTTATTTATTTTTTATAGAAATAAGGCGGCAGACGAGCATACAGTCCACTTGGTGGTAAGTGGCTACTGTCGTCCATAGACATGCCAATTTCAGTCCAAAATAACAAACGTTGGCACGCCTCTGGATGCGCTGCCTATACTAAATCTTAGATTTTAAAAATACTTATGTACGAGTATGCGTGCCGTTGCGAGGTCGACCAACTTTCCCCCTCGTGGTAACTCTACCACGCACCAGTATAGAATTACCACGGGTTTCTATAAAACTTTACATTCCATGAAAATTAATTGTTAAAGTTATTGTAGATCTTAACATAGCATACTCTCGCCATGCACGTATATATATTCCCGATTTATATTCGATAGATCGTGACTTCGATTTCTTGAAAATTAATTTATATCTTCTTATTCTATACCATTTGATCCTCAAAATATATAGAGCGAACGAGGTAACTTGTATTAACAATTTCGAAACGAAGTCACATTAAAAAATAATGTAAAATTAATCAAACGTAGAGCAAGAAATTTCTTAATTGATCAATTAAATGTTGTGCCTAAAAATTTTCCGTGTTATGCAATTAAGAAATCTACCGCAAATTAATGTAGATCATTCAGACAGAATTCATTCAATCGCTACAGTAGTACCTAGTAGTTTGTGACGTCATTTGAACAAAGGAAGCTTATTGTCGACATGAAACCATTTTTATCTATTTAAACGGGTCTTAACGCGAATGTTTACCTTATTTATTTTACTCGACGCCTCGACTCTAAGGTACATATTCGCGATATGACCCGTTTAAATAGATAAATATGTGTGAAAAATGTGAAAACCTCAAATGTTATATATGAAACCATTTTATACCGGAAACCCGTAGGCTGTGGAACGAATTGCATCAACATCTTTCTATTACGTTACTACACGGGGTTCTTCAAGAAAGCTGTGAATAGGATTTTACAAAATGTGCATTGTTTTGTGTATAAGGAATGTATGGATTTGAAATGGCACACAGCCGCTGGCTGTAGAGTCCACCCTTTTATAAGTGGTGTAATTCCTCGGGGCCTTTGGTAGGAGCTTTGTTAGCCCTTAGCCGTCTTTTACAACACCCACGGAAAGAGCTTCTAAAGTAGGCCGACATCAGAAGGCATCGTTACTTAAAATTCGTTGTTTGAAAATTCATTTGGTTTTTAATAAAGGAAATAAAGAGATGTTATTTTTTCAAAAAAATCAGTAATCTGGGAAGCTAGAACCGACCATAATGTCCCTATTCTCAGATAATAATAGATTTAATCACGACGATTGAAATTCATTAAGTAGTAATTTTAATATCAATTTTTTTTAGCCTACGAAGACGGTGGACGAGCATGCAGTCCAACAACCGTTGGCACGCCCCCGGATGCGCCGCCTAACTTTCTTTTTTATGGACGAAGGCGGCAGACGAGCATACAGTCCACCCGATGGTAAGTGGATACTGTAGCCCATAGACATCCGTGATACTTGCCAACATTAGTCCAAAATGACAAACGTTGGAGGAATGGATTTGGAGAAAGGGTTGGGAAAATGGGGACGGGTAGGATGGGAATGGGCTCTAGCACATGTAACTCACTACTGAAACACTCAGAATTGGGAAAATAAGATAAAGTGGGAAATGCAGTATATTTCAAGGTAGTTTTGTGTGAGAGGGGTAATGTGGCCATTCGAGCGCGCTCAGCGGCTGTTGGGTTGCAGCATGCACTCTCACCCTCAAAAGAAAATAAATAGAATGAATATTATGATACTATTTTTCTAGAAAACAGGAGTAAGTGGTAGTAAGTGCGTATGCACTTTATATGCGTATGCAGGTTATGAGTATTCATACTACAAGCCCTATGTTCTAAACAACACGTTTTATTTCAGAACTATGAACTACCAACAACTATTTTCTGCAGTAGAAATGTCAACGCTGATATCAAATAAATAAAAAAGTTTATTTTAAGTAACTAAAATTTACGAATTTTACTTACCGGCAATGATATCCTGTACCGTGTCATAAACACGTATAAACGCAATACGATCATAATAGTTACATATTTGATTATCACACTCGATCGATTCTAAAATGTGATAGATACAGAAACCAGTTATTGAAATTCAAAATTCAAATATTCACTTAAATGTGTCTGGTCTAAAAATACGAGTTCCACAAGTCTGCGTGCGACCAAGACGATTTACTGCGATGAACTGAGTTACGAAAGGAACTAGGGCTTCATTCAACCTACAAAGGCGTTAATCACACGTTAGTTAATGTACTCCTTTTTTTTCTTTTGTGTTATATTATAGTCTGCTTGTAACTGCAAGATTCTATAGGCACTTAAATAAGGACTAGTAGGCATGGGCGTAGCCACGGTAGAGCAGGTTACAATAATTAACAGACTTTCTGCATTACACTACCTCTATTTAAATTATTAGAAAATTGTTTGCTTTTCCCCACCCTAGATAAAATCCTGACTACGCCCTTGCTAGTAGGCACTAAATTAATAAAGCGTAAGTTAAATTACAGATAAGACGAATACACTGAATAGACGTAATCTACTGTGTTTAGATATATAGATAAACTCTTTATTGTATGCCAACATATGTTGCAGAAAAACTATCTAAGTAAGTACCGGAAAAGTACTTGGTCCACCCGGCTGGAGGCCGAGCTCTACCCCTAAACTAAACATGTCCGGTGACTCTTGAAAGGAACCTAGGGCCAAAAAAATTTAGCAATTTCGAAAAAAAGCGTCCCACTGCGCCTCCCGGTACACGATCTCCATTCAAGAACTCGACTACTCCATCGGTTGTCAGTCCTATTCAACCATAGATTGAACTCCCTATCACCCATCCTTCTCAAACGTTTTTCCAAATCCACTCCTAAATCTCCAAAGGTAAGGACATCCAAAGGACATCCGGAGCGTGTCAACGTTTATCATTCTAAACTGACGTATGGCATATATCGTGGATGTCCACGGACGACAATATCCACTTACTACCAAGTGAACTGTTTGTTCGTATGCTAACTTCTTTCTATAAAAAAAAACTTGTCAAGAGGGCCTCTAATGTAAATGGAGTACAAATTTTAATCAGAGTGGAGAAAAGCAACTCTTTATCTTTTATTTAACTATAAATAAATATTTACACAATTCGATGCGATCTAAATTATCAGATAATGTAAACGGTGGACTAAACTGTACAATGACCTACCGGGTTATTGTACCTGTTTTATATTTGTACGAGTAAAACGAGTCTGAACCCGGAAAATTAAAAGATTTTGTTTACCTTTTATTTCTACTCAATATATTATTGCATCTGCTCATTTAGAGACGAAATTAGTAGGTATATATGAATAAAAATGGTCATGACGATCATGATTGATGTCAGCAGTTTTAACGTGCCCCTGCAGAGTCCTCCCCTAGTAAATCATTACTCACTACCGAAACACATACGTACATTAAGGAAATAAGATAAAGTGGGAAATGCAGTACATTTCAAGGTAATCTTCTGTGAGTGAGGGGTGACGTGGCCAGTTGAGCGCGCCCAGCGGCTGTTGGATTGCAACGTGCACTCTCCTCCTCCTAGCTTTAGTTACCTGGCAACTAAATGGCTTAATTAAAAATAACGTAAGAAATTATTTGTTGGAAAAGCAAAACGAGGAATGCATTCACACGACGTGTCCAGAATTTTTTAAATGCCTTAGGATTTATTTTTATCTATACAATTACACTTATTTTAAGGAATGACGAACACATATATATATATGTATTTAACAATTTGTCAATAACCAAATTTTTATGCAGCTCATATAAATATTTGTTGTAAATTATAGCGATAGTGAGCGATCTCTTTTATTTTTTTCTGTAGTATATCATCCACTTTTTGGTTTTAATATCATTAATTGAGTATATTTTTATTTTGAAGTGAGGTTGTCTACTTCTTTGGCTGTCCGTGAGCATTTATGTATATAGGTGCTAGCAGAATATCAGTGCTGTGGATTATCTGCAGCGTTTGCTGAGCCAGTTACATTTTGTTGTCGCGACAAACAATATATTTAGATATGTTATATCTTTATTTCGTGTATCACTGTACATACGTAATGGTGGTGTTGTGATAACGAATAAATATATTTTCTTTCTTACAATGGTGGGCCCGCGTTGTAGATTCTCCAGATTTTTTTACATTCTGGAACATGCGGAATTCCTATTGATTTTTTCCTTCACCGCCGTTGTAGAGATAATTTTTTAAAATCTGTACTTTTTCACTCGTAAGTTGAAACTCAATATGAAATCTTAAATAAATAATATATGTACTTATAATACATATTTTAAAATAATCTAGAAACTACGAAAATTTTAAGTATTAAAGTATTAAGTACGAAATCTTAAACCAATAAATAACTAGGATTCATGCTAGGATTTAATGTGTCAAAGAAAACAATACAAACATTCTCGAAGTTATAGGTGCAATGTCGTTTTTTTGCAAATGTTTTTACGGCCGGAAATCGAACTACCAGCTTCCCTACAAATGGGTTACGCGGTGATATAAAATTATGAAAACTAGATAACCTAGTATTTATTAACTAGTATCATGAAAACTATTATTTATGTATCCTAAGTTTATCAATATCAGAATAGTTTAAAGTCTACATAATTTAGGTACCATAGCTTTTACCTATAAGTATAAATAATTATTTAATGCAGAAATAGTCTAGGTCAGAATATTATATGAATTGCTAAGTATATAATTTTCCATTGATGACTTCAAAATTATAGTCATTGAGTATTAAAAACTACCTATATTTGGTTGTGACCATTGATTTCAAAATAATATTGAAATTTCTATAGTTGTACCTAAACGTTTTCAGAATCGCGCAACGTAAAACAATACGATAATTAATTAACGATGTAATCATAATAAATTTGACAAACCGAATTCACTTATCTATTACAAACTTTTTTCTAAAAAGTTAGAAATTTTAGAAAAATTTAGAAATTTAGAATTTCTAAATTTAGAAAAACCAAAATTATTTATAGGCGTTGTTAACTTTTAAATGTCGTAGCATTTGCGCACTTATGATGTGGCCAGTCAATTAAACAAATGTATTAAAGTTTTAAATAATAACACAGCCAACCTGACCCGTTGCCCCACTGAAAATAATTTCATTTCATTTATTTTATCCTTTTTTAAGCATGGAACAAATATTCAAAGGAAATGCCATCTAAAAGTAGGTCTTTAAGCAGTATTCAATTAGCAGTGCGACTGTCTGTGTTGCTTGTCAAAATTTCCTTTCGTTTTCGTTAGTCATTTGTTTAAATGTGGAAATCGATAATTTTGGACGTCGAGTGCATTGTTTGCAACAAATCGTTGCAAAAAATTAGCCACGATCCGCGGGAAGTGACTAGAAGAATGGGGAAAATAGTTAATCGCCGGTCGAGGACACCTAACTGGTCGCACGAAGAGAAACAGTACTTATTGGAGTTAATTAAAGTACGCAAAGAAGTCGTTGTTACTAAAAGCAACAATGGGCCTAATTTTTCGGAGGAAAAGGAGGTGGCTTGGAACGAGATACTGCGTGAATTAGCAGCTAAATTCGGCAATAAATTCTCTGCTAGCTCTATAAAAAAAGTGAAAACGCAATGGCAGAATATGAAACGTATCGCTCGCGAGGAAATCTCTTTGCATGGTTTTTCGACAGAAAAATACTCAAAACAATCTTTTGAAGTGTGCAATATACTCGAATTAGTGAAAGATGGTGTTCTGAAGAGAGAGAATGAAAATGTAAACGAAACCACAATCACTACTGACATAGAAATTAAGACTGAAAGCATTGACGAGTAAGTTCCATTGTTTTTACAGTATGTACCTACTTACCTATAAAGATTGGTAACAATTAGGACCTACTTATTTAGTAAATTTTTTTACTTAGGTAATCATTATTACTTTTTTTTTTCGAAAAAAATGCTTTTTATTCCATAGACAAAATTCAACACATTTTAATTTTTTTCTGATTTTTGATTACTAAAACTACATTACAAGGAACATCTAATTGACCAAATATAGAGATATGTTAAGTATCAACTGTACATAATCCAATTACTCATTACGTCATTGGTTACTGGATTGACTATCAAGTATTACCTACTTAAGGACCGCGATACACATGCGTGTTACTCACACAAAAGCATACCAGTACCTTGCAAATGCGTGCTACTGTAATGTGTATTCAGATTTTGGAAGTCAGAAGCATGCGTCTTAATAGCACGCCAGTAGATCGCAAGTCGTTTGATTTTTCGCGTGCGTGTGTTGCCGCGGAGAAGCGGGGAGGAAAACTACGAACTTACGTGCCTCCATTTTGTCGTTTTCAACTGGCAATCATGAAATGTTAGTTACTGACATGTACATATATGGGCCGTGATAAACACGGCAATAATAACGGCACAAAAAGCATGTCAGCAGCAAGTAACCAGCGAGGAATGACGACTCGATCGATATAGGTACATGCCAGTAATAAGCACGACAGTTACTAGAAACGTTTCGTGAATGTCAGTTAAAGACCACAAAATGTATTTAAGCAGGACATCAGCTTCCCGGTTCCTCGCTTTTGCGCGAGTAACACACATGTTTATCACGGCCCTATTGAGTGGTCATATAGTTATTAGTATGCAATGGCGTGGCAATGGCCTTAACTAAATAATTAGTAAGTAATAAATTATACAATATTTTGTTTCTATCTCAGTGTTTACTCCTACTTTGTATTAAGTACGTATACTCCCTAAACCTAGATATTAAAAATTATTCAATAAAAAATTAGTTACAAATTAATAATTTTAATTTCAGAGAAATGAGTAAATCGGTTTGCAGCACATCTGCTAATGGGTCTGTCAAGGAGAATAATCATGCACCCAATGATGTATTTTCCAATGAACAAATACAAAATCAATTCAGAGGTGAAGTCATTCAAGAGTCATCTGATTCACCAGTTTCAGAGCAAGATTCTGAGATCAATGAGGCAGAAGCTCTACCGGAGCCAATGGCAACTGATGATACAAACAATACGAGAAATGCTTCTTCTATGACTGATACACCATACTTTGAGCAAATAATTAATCTAAGCCTATTCCACAGACAACTCCAGGACTTTTCTAGGTAGGTATATCGTTTTTTTATTTTTATCTACTGTACCTATAGGTAGATATATTGTGTCTACTTATTTGAGTTTTCATTAAGCATGTTATTCCTTCTTTTTTTTAAGGTATACCTCTGCTGAAAAGCAACTGAAGATGGAGTCTTTGAAAGAAGAAAGATACATTGTAAAAGCAATGAGAGAAACCGCAGAATTAAAGAAGATTATAGCTGAACAGAAACTTAAACATGTGTTATGGGTGAAGAAACAAGAGATGGCGTATGTATGCACTAAATTAAATTAAATCTACTTAATATTGCACAAAGCATGAGATTTTAAATTTGAGCGGGAGTCGGTATACTGGGGAATTTGGAATATTGGACTTTTGCCCATTCTCAATGCAGTTTACATGTGCTATAAATACATTTTCATTGTGTGCCTATTTATTATACGTCTATCTTTATTTATATACATAATTTCAACGTATATCACTTAGATAAAGTACATAATTATCTTCGAAATAAATGAATCGATATTATGTAATTTCTGAACGAAAAATTCTGTCTTGTCTCTGGTTAGTAAAAATGCCATTTTTTCAAAGATATCTTTTCAACTAGAAAATATTGCTACGTCTTGTACTTATTTTATTCACAATATTAATATTTTTTAAATTCAGTTAATCATGAGTTTCATCGCGAGAAGTAGATCATCGATTTTGCCTGCTATTTTTAATGCAAGGTACGTACCGAAGAAACGACCGCCACGGTAGGTTACGCAACGTAATCAAAGTGTTTTGGGACTATTGTAAATTATCTATAGATCAGGGGTTCCCAATCTTTTTCAGCCCGCGGCGCAGTTACAAATTTAGTATTTTGTCACGGCGCCCTACCCTAGCTAGCTATTTGAAAAAGATACAGTCGAAAGAAATAGGTACCTACAATAATAGTAGTTAGGTTAGGTAGATAGGAACAAAAATTAAAACATCTACAATATGAAATTGAGTTTTTTTATTATAAAAGAATTGAAACAGAAAACAACAAGAAAGAAAAAAAAAAAATACGATAGTTACTCAGTCAAATCAATGTGACGGGTGAGCTTGGTGATCTCCGCACAGTTTTTCAAAGCGGGGAATAAGACGACACTGCTACTCTCATTTCTTGCTCCACATTTATCCTTGAGCGATATTTGTTCTTGATTACAGCTACAGCTGAAAATCCAGCTTCACATAAATATGATGTTGCAAACATGTTGCAAGAATGAAAATTCTTAAAGCTTTTGAAGTTAAATTTGGATATTTATTTTGAATCGATAACCAAAACTCCACCAAATCGGAACTGGTGAATCTAGTTTTAAGGCTGCTGTCACAAGAGAGTTCAATGAGACTCTCTTCATCTTGTGATGTGAATCCTGGTGGAACTTGTGCATGGAAAGGATCTTGGATCAACGCAAATTTTTCGACATCATCATCTGCAAAGTACTTCGAAAACCATTCGGTGAGCTTCGATAGGTGTTCCGTGAAAAGGGACATCAGGTCTTGTGAGACAACCAGTTCATTAGATGCCGCATATTTATACAATTGCGGGAAGTATAGATCCTTAACCACAAATTAGAGGAATATTCCGAAATGAACCTCTTTTGTATATCTGACATATGTCTATTCTGCCAGCATCCAGTCTGGAATATAAATGACATCATTATCAATAAATCTTCCCAGTAAACTTTATTGCTATTAATTTACCCCAGAAATTGAGAATCAACTCTATTAGGTTAGCGTAAAAAGCTACTCGGTTTCCACATCAATTGCTACTTCTTGCTACCTAGCCACCAGTTTCCACATCAATTGCTACTTCTTGCTACCTAGCCACCGGTTTCCACATCAATTGCTACTTCTTGCTACCTAGTCACCGGTTTCCACATCAATTGCTACTTCTAGCCTCTTGGTAGTCACCGCTTCATAGTCAGCCCCTACAAAGTAATTTTAAATGTTTGACATTTGATGTAAGATAATAGGCAAAATATTTATTAATTTAATAAGAACCTATTGCACTTAATCATAGAAAAGGCGAGCTTAATAATTGGAAGCTTTCTCTACCAGCCAACTGTTGGATAGAACAGAGAGACACATTGGGAGTTGTGATGTATAAATATAGCATACACAATGATTAGTAAATATTTTACACAAATACAACAAATTGTTACCTTTAATTGCTACAAGCATTTTAACAACTCATGGTGTATATAAATGTATAATATATGTATAAATCCAGTGGTATTCTGTTTACATTTACTGCAATTCTTTATATAAAAGATATACAATGAATTCAATAATTGTATTATTACATCATAGACTAATTCATGCCAGAAATGTGAAATCTGTATGGAAAGAGAGCCTGCTATTGATTTTAAACTGTTTCAATAATTAGCAACTTATTCCAGCTTTCTATGGGTGTAGATAAACTTTATACAGATAGAGTTTTAGAACGAAAAACTACTTTAATGTAGTCCATATGGTGTCAGCCAGCTTTAGAATGGTGCTATTCTTTATGTGGATAATAGGCAACTGAGGGATAAAGCCGCTAACACAATCCTGTTTGGACAAACTTACGTCTAAAGAAAACATTTATTGCTCTAATTCTAAAAGAAAAGTTAGAAATCATTATTCTAGCCTTTATTTATTAGTTTCCTATTTTCTTTCTTTACCAATTTCCTCTCACTACGATTTTGTTTCTAACCTGTTTTATTTCATCCCTTGGAGACAATTCTTTCTTATTTTTCTGTCCTGTCAACTTTGATTCTTATTTACAAATTAATATTTAACATAGATATGTATGTGTGTTTATTTAAATATTGTTAAGTAATTTATAATTATATGTATTATCAATATAGTTGGTAGGTATATATTGCACATAATTCATTGTGTAAATTTCAATCCTTTTGCACTGCCTATATTCCTTTTATTTTTCCTGAGCGATAAGGTTCGCCTATTGTAATCTGACATTTATTATTTGTGCACATATAATAACGGTTTGTATGCAATAAAGATTATTTATTATTATTTAATTTTTTTTTAAATTTGGTATTTTGTGTATGTGGACACCATGAGGTCTAAATTGGGGGCTTTTTGAATTTAAATTATCTGAATTCATTAACCTACTTTATCTAATAAATAATAATAATATAATCAGACAGTCTCTTTTCTTTAAATGTAAGGTCAAGTATTTGCCAATTGAGCATTCACACAAATACACACTCCTTTGCAGCTCATTTTCAATAGGCGGTTGTAGGACAAACCAATTCTGGTAGAGCAATGGAAATGAACTTTAAATCCATTTAATAACTCCTGGGCTGATCTTAAATCTCAGCAATCTGTCTGAGCCAAGTGGGGATGGTATTTAATACTTGGAATATAGATGTAATATATAAAATCTTTGTGTAATTGCTTATTCAATTTGTTTGTTATGTCGTGCAAATCACTATGACACATGTTGGTGACATGCCAAGTGTTTACTGTCCAACTATAGATATGATATTGTTTATAAAGCCTAATCAGTTATTTGTGTCCTTTGCTCAGAAGATCATCTCTCTGGTCTTTTCAAAAGATTTAAGGTAAAAGATAAAGAGATTACTATTATTATATTATACAATAATGTTAGACTTTTTTTATATTATGTAGTTGTTTTTCAGACATTCTTTTTAGTTGTTAACCATAAATATATTTTCAGTGAAGTTTGTGTAATTGGACTATTTCTTCATTATTTCTGTTTAAAAAGTAATGTTAAAGGAAATGTTATATTAAAAGGAAAATGTGTAGCTGTTAGACTCTAGAAGATTTCATTGTTTTGATATCAGACAAATTTCACATTAATTGTGAAAAAGTTTTGAATATTCGGGTGATTTTCCAGAACTGTATGACTTGAATCACTTGCAAATGGCTTTTAACAATGAGAACTTTAATTACAGATACATTACGAAAACATTGGCTATTGGCTAATCCGGAAACACTGGAACGCGTCATCCACGTCTATGCAATAAGTAATAAAGTATGCAATTAGAGGTGGGGTAATTCATGGGTGTGGACGACGCGTTCGGGTGTTTCCGGATTAACCGATGGCCAATGTTTTCGTAATATATTACTTTCTTAGTCAAATTTGTTAATATTACCTATATACTGCTTGTTAATTATAAAAATATTTTGTATTTAGTTTAAAAAAATAATAACAGTAGTCCCGAAACTGGTAATTCATAAGTTACTACAAGAAATCATTGTATCACTAACTATGTCTTGACAATATCAAGACTTGACAAATGTCTTCCCAGAGAAGAGATGTGGCAAAACTTGTAACACCAACTAACACAAGATATGTGCATACCAGCAGTAATGCAGTAATTATTATGTATGTATATTTAAACTAAAACTGCACCCGCTGGTGGTTGACTGGTAGAGAATGCCGTTAGCCATGAGTCCGCCTTTTGTACATATCAAATACTTGTGCAATTAAGTTTAAGTAAATAAATGAATGAATGCTGTTCACCTATTACACAATAACAATAGTATTTTTTTGCATAAAAAAAGATATTGCGTTTTAACACTTACCATCACGTGGGACCGCTTGTTCGTCCGCCCAAGTCTATAAAAAAAAAACTTTCCATAAAAACATGTAAAATTGTACTTAGATACGTCTTTCTGTGATTTTCAGGATGTATTCTGGTGAACCGGGCTCTGGCGCCGGCAAGGGCGGTGGCGGCGGCGGCGCTATCCGCGAGGCAGGTGGTGCCTTCGGTAAGATGGAAGCTGCTAGGGAAGAGCAGTACTTCTACAACAAGGTAAGGTTTTAACGGAATATTTTTTATATATAGAAAGGTTGTAGACAAACAGAGTAGTAGTAGTAAGTGGATCTTCTATCATCCAATACTTTCTGGTATCAATACAATAATATGTAAGTCGTTGATATTTGGAATAGATAGAAACAAATACGACGCAGGCTTCAATTGATACAAATATATTTCTGTTGGATCTAATGGAGCTCTTCATTATTTATAAGTAGTAGCAACCTCAGCAGTTCCATCAGAAAGTCTATTTTCTTTGGTGGGACATACCTTAATTGAGGCTAAAAACATTATTATTTTTTTAGCCTCAATTAAAGATTATTATTTTTAGAGTTTAAAATTTGAAGATCAGAATTTGTAGTTATTTTGTAATTGACGACAAAAAGGCCCAGCTAACTAAATAGCTAACAATATTTAGGCTAGCCTAGTTAGCTAATATAGCTAATATATAACAACATTTAGCTAACTATCCTGGCTAAATATTGATATATTTTTCATCATTTTGTATTATTTACTTTAAAGTAAAATATAATAAACTTGCATAAAAAGTCGATATATTGTACATCTCTACTATCGTCCATGGGTATCTGTGATACACTAACGTCAGTCAGAATGATCCTTTTTCGAATTAATTTCGGATTCCAATTCGAAAAAGAGTTTTTTTTAAATACATATTAGTTTAAAAAAACTCAGTGGTTTAAATTAGGAAGTCAGAATTACGTTTGTGCTTTCTATTCAAAAGACCCAACTATCGAACACTAACGATTTTATATTATAATAGTCCTTAATTTCCTACAAGAGGAAATTAAGAAATTTGAAAGAGATCTATTGGTTTTTATCCTAATGCATAGGTGAATTAATAAATACGTAGATTTTTGATTTTCTTATAAGTTTTACTTTCTTATGAACACCATATAGTATCTACCTGTCTTACACACACCCCATCGCTGTCGTCGAGTTTGCTGGAAGAAATCTCTTAATGAGTTAAACTCGCCTGGTGTACATAATTTTGTCAATCCCCTTAATTACTCAACCTTTTAAATGTCCCACTGCAAGACACAAGCCTCCCTTAATGAATCATTAGTTGGTTTCGAAACATGAACCCCTCACGCAGGTCCAGTATGGACTGTTATGAAATGAGCATATGCATCCATACATATGCTCATTTTTTTAAAATTCTCCTGTATGCAGGTTTCCTCACGATGTTTGCTTTCATTATCGAACTAGTGATATTTTTTTTTAAACTAGTAGTACAGGCCGAGCATTGGAACTTTCGAACTCAGGTGTTGAACCTAGAATAAATACCCCTAGGCTATCACGATTTTAGGGTGGATAGTCAATGGTTCTTTTTCACATAATACTACATTTGTCAAAGGTGCATTTCATCAAACCGTTTTTAGTCAAAAGGTGTGTTTGGTCAAAGTCCTCAAGAGAATTGTATGTATAAAAATATGTGAAAATAAAAATAACAATTTTATTATATCTAAACGTAATTTTGACAAACAGCGAGGTTTGTCGAAACGCACCTTTGACGAATAGAGTATTTTGTCAAAAAACACTTGGCCATTCACCCCAAAATCGTTATCACCGCCCTTGTATTTTTATATTATAAAATATATTATGAGTATTTTTATAAATTCTTTTTGTATTAGGATTTAAAATAATCTGTTTTATTTATTACAATATTTTTTAACCAATTTTTCAGCAAAAAGAACAGCTTCGTGACATGAAAGAGCACCTGGATAAGGAGATCGCCTTCCACCAGGACGCTATCAAACGTCACGAAGACGCTATCAGACGTCACAGAGAGCAGATGCACACCATCGAGAAGAAATAATAAAAAATGAACGAAAAATGCTTTGCAGCCCAAAGCTACTTAAAAATCAGTGATTTAAATAAAGGTTACATATGATTACGTTTAACACCCTTTTATTCATAACAACTTCTAAAAACTGTTGAAATAGCCTTTAATTTTTCTTTATTTTTCAGAACAAATCGTCAAGATAAATATTTTTTTAAGTATATTTTCTTTAGTTTTCAAACTGTAGTTTTTTGAATAAGAGGGTAAGGATATTTTTTGCTTTTATTTTGTTTAGTGATTAGTCTGATTGATATGTACGATATTGAGCAATTATATTGTTTAAATTCAATTTTGATTTTTATTACAATGAATTTTTAGCTTAGATGGCAACTGACTGAAAATTTCGTCCGTATGCAAGTTTCCTTTTTGAAATTGCTGGTCACCCACTGGCCCAGAAGCAATTTATAGAGTGGGCTAGTTTTTTTACTACTTACAAAATAGATAGGGTGATGTAGTTGCGCTTTTGAAGGTAGTCTATGGTAGTCGGCACATTACGATAGTCTTTGTGATAGAGGGATAACGTAGCCAGTCCAGTGCGCCCAGCAGCTGAGCGACTGCAGCGTTGTACTCGCCCGCTCCGACAAAACGACACTACAAGTGTGCAACATTGTGATTCAGTGATATTGTTGGTAACAAATGACTACGCACTTTTAAAAAAAAAATATTCTTAAATATTTTGTTCCTTTTCAAGACATCATTATGTTGTCAACAGCATAATCAACATCATCAAGTTAGGAATATTTTCGAATAAGAGTATCATTATAGTCCCCATTAGGTGAGAGTAACATCGATTTATTCCGTGGTTTGCCACTGTTTGTGTCACCGGTGGCACAGACAGGAAAAAGAAATCCGTCCAGTGCCACTGTTTAAAGTTAGTTTAAAAAGTTACATTTTTATGCAAGGTATTGTTGTATAGGCGCGCTTAATTGATTTATTATTGTGGAAACTAATAGATCTGGATAAAAGTACTATAAATGTTAACTCGATACATAAACTATAACCGTGTTCAGTTTCATTGAAATCCGTGCAGTGGTTTTAGGATGATACTTGTCCAGATAAAAAAATTCCTCAACTTAAAAATTCCAAAAGTTTTTTTTTGGACCCAGTACATTAATTATTACACTGTATTACTTCCTTTACAATGTGTGTAGCTACTTGAGTAGCCAGCATATATACGCTCACAATGGAACAGAAAGTTCTGAAAGGAAACCCAAGATGGATTGCAGTCTGTAGAAAGATGATGACTACTTCTTGGAGGTTGCAGCAAACAGGAACAGCAAGCAGTCTTCACCACGTACACACGGAGCTCACGTAATGCCAAGATGGACTCGGCGTAACATTCAGTATTGAGCACAGTTCAGCTCATTCAAGACTAGCTTATCTCCTGCCTACCAAGCACCTCCAAAACTGGAACAACTTTTCATAAAATATTTCATTTACGGCTTCGTTACCATTTTATTAATTAATTAAGGAAATTAATTATCAGTCTGTGCCAAGCCTGTTTATGTTTGATTTTAATGACATATTTTATGTATAATTATAGCTACAAAATAATGTCTCATACTTTCGGATGTGACTTTTGAGACAGCTATCTTTCCATACATGGCACGCGATGATGAAAAAAATATTTCGCATTTCACAGGCTTATCGTTGGACCAATATCAACTTATAACGTTCCACTGCAGGGCACAGGCCTCCCCTTAACGAGAGGGTCTAAAGACCTTAAAACCGCGCCACACTGGTGGTAATCCAGTGATAATTACGAATGAGTCGACTCTTTCTTGGGGTGTGAGGGCAATCATTGGACAATTCCTAACAATGAAACCATTTGCGACCTAAAATATATACTGTGAACGTAATACAAGTAACGAAATATAATTATTATTATAAATAGTTGCATTTCGAAAATTATGTATTACAGTGGCATCTATCGGAAATTGCTGGGATTAGATAACACTAAAAGGGAACTAAGGTTCCAACATCTATTGTAAGATGTCACAACTCACGAATACTTATATAGATATATATATATTTAAATGTATACTTTTGATCCCATGGTATATTACATCAGCCATACGAAATTGGTCGAGTGTGACGAATGGTGGCACCTCTACGTTTGCCCGCTTACCTCTGGAGACTAGAAGTGTATTTGAAAAAAGGATTGAGAAGGATCGGGAATGGGCAGTGGCCGACTAAGATCTTGTGGGGCTCGAATCTAACTACTGAAGGGATCCCTTTTAAGGGATCCAAACTACTGTTCAAAATTAAAAGTACTTTTTAATTTTGAAAATAAAAATCGGGCCATTCGAGGGCGAAGTGCAGGGCCCACCCAAGCCCCTAGGCTACTACGCCGCTGAGATAGGTGAGTATAATGAGTTATTTAAAAGAAAAATTAGTAAGAAAGATCGAGATGAGGTAGTATGGGATATGACGGGATGTAAGGGTTTAATGAAATTTCCTTTCCTTTTTCCTTTTCTCATTACTCGACTTTCCTTTTCTCATTGTAATAGCTATTCAATGGGTTGGGATGTGCAGCGCCCGCTCTAGTAGATAGGTATTTACTTCGCCCCGGACAAAAAGATTTTATTTTAAATTTACTATTGTGTGTGTAACGGATTATTGAAAATAGTTACATTTTATATACCCACATTATCACGAGGCTTATAGTTAGTAGTGAGGATATCAAGAAAACTAAAATAGGTTTTAAAAAAAAGATTTGTGACAGAAAACTCATTTACACAAACTTAGGTACATACCAAAAATAAGATTTTCACTCCGTGGTACTCTAATGTATAATAAAAGCACATTATAGCAACATTTTTCTGTATTGTTTGGAGCATTCTCTTTTCAATTATTCTTTTTCTATATCTGAAATATTTATGTCTGATTATTAGATTCAATGATATGGATTTTTAGAATTGAAATAAATAATCATGATCTTATCAATATTTTTTGGCTTCAATGAATTTATTTTAACGTCTAGTATCTATACATATAATAAAATTGTAACAGACCGATGTCTGTACATTATAGATATTGGAAAAAAACTAATATGGGTCTTTATTAGAGCAACAGAAGCCAAAACAACAGTTTTTAGAAATTTTTCTGTCTGTCTGTCTGTATGTTTGTACACGCATCACGCAAAAACTACTGTATGGAATTGAATGCAATTTTCACCGATGTATTGCTAGAGGTCTAACTTAAAATATAGGCTCCATTTTACCGCAGGAAAATATCTTATTCCGATTGTTTTAAATTTAATAAACCGAAGCGAAGTGAGGGCGGGTCGCTAGTTTATATGAAGAAAAAAAGATCTTTCGACATGCGCTGAGACTAGGGAAGCAAACTTGTAACATATAGGCCAATGTGAAATATAGGCGTAACATATTGGCCAATATGAAATATGTATCCTGCTACAGCAAATGCTGTACATGCTGAGTACCCTGGCCTATATTTTCAAATTTGTCTAATGGTATCCCAGTCGGCATTTCTGTTCATAACATTTTCTAATTTTATTTGTGTGCAAAACTACCCTCACCTCATCAAATGTTTCAGTTAACAATAAATTTGTTTTCTGCATTGCAGTTAGTACTATTTTCAGTATGTATTTCGAAATTTTCATAAATGTACATCAATTTGGCCTTTATGTTTTCACTGTTTATAATATCTTTAGCTTTTCTTATAGACAAGGCTTCTCGACTATTTAACAAAGAAAGTACCGATTTTATTTCATCAAAATGTTTCGCATAATAGAATGCTGCCTCCAGCCAAGCAATTGTTGGTTCTGACAGCAGCGGTAAACTGGAATAGTTTTCTTTAAAAATCTTTTTATTCTAATTGGCGCTTTTAGACTGTTTAACATTAGATACTAATATATCCACATCTGTGTACTCTACGAGGTTCAAGGCATGAGTCAAACATGTGACGTAGTAGATTATTTTAGAAAATTAGAAGACTTAATACTTTTATTAACTCTTCCATGCCAAGAAAATTGAACAATCTTATTTTGACGTCCTTGATTTGGTGCAAGAATATTAAGAGCCCGTTCACAAAATTTGCTCCAGAGAGGCAATAAAATGGATTTTTGATGTTCTAATTCAGAGAAATAGACAGGTTTCTATAAACTTAAACTTCTGAATTACCTAGTCCGTTTCTTGATATTGTACATAGCGGCCTTAAATTTTAGATGTAACGAATATAAATTACTTATTTTAGCCGAATTTCGAAAGTAGTTTTTCGTAAAACGCTCAGAGCAAATTTTGATCTCTTAATACGTAATTACACTGAAACAAACACCGTATTCAAATACTGTTTTATGTTTGTTATGTATTCATAATGTACACTACGGCTTTACTTTTTCGATTTTTGATCAAATATCCAAGGTATAACATTACTTTTAACTACACAAAATTTAAAAAATCCTTCCTGTAATATTCCGATTTTCTCATAATTTTAGACTTGTACTTAAATTCTTATACTTACACTATAAAGTATAAAAAAATAATAACACTATAAAAAAATAATGCAATAAACAATAAAAATAAACAAATAAAAGTTGTATATATTTGCTTGCGCTCGAGGAGCGGCCTCAGTGGAGCGCGAGCGCTTGTCGAGGTAGGTAGTGCGTCGAACGTCGTTTTCCAGAATTTCGTGCCACGTGATCTATCGTAGCTGTATAGTGCGACCAACCCGTTTTGACCACGTAAGTAATAATTATTGATAAAACTATAATTTTATTAGCAAAAGCTCATTTTGGTTTGTTTTACCCGACTGCGGAGGGTAATGTTTTTGGTATATATATGTCCGGGTTCTTAAGCGCTCGCTCTAGCCTGAATGGCTAGATGGATTTAGATGAATGAGGTGTCGTTTGATTCGTTTTAATTGTGGGAGTGATATAGGGTTTGTTTTATTTCTTTATATTAGTTTAATATGAATTACTTTAATCAAGAGTTTTGTTTATTTCTAGCATGGGTCGAAAAGGCAATGTGTACAGATGTGTTACAAAGAGAAAATATACAAATGAATTAAAAAATGCAAACCAAACAAGGTAATATTTTTCGCAAAATAACAATTTAGTATTGCTTTTATATACTTCCGAAATTTATAGTAACTTTGAATGCAACTGTTTCAGAAAGAAAAAGAAATATAAAAATGCCATGAACAATGATTCCTTCTTATCACAATTATGGGATACGGAAGACATTGACATGAACCAAGTTCCATTCTCGTCTCAGGTGAATAACGCAAGAAACCTTTTTTAAAAACGTCTTATCGAATCTCAACGAACTAAATGCTTTGATGGATTTACCATCTATGCCATTCCGATTATTTAGCACTACACATGATGATATTGCTGAAATATGGCGTATAACGGCTGAAGAGTCAATGAAACAAGCTGCCAAACAAGAACAAGAAGCTGCAATATTACGTGGTGACCTCAATGGTGCAGGAATAGCAATGGTGCCAGTAGAAGCTGATGCATGCTGGAGCAAACGATCTTATAAAACAAATTATTCCGCTTTATCTGGTTGTGCAGCAATAATTGGGGAACATACTGGAAAAGTCCTGCATATTGGAGTTCGTAACAAATATTGCGTTATCTGCGCTCGCACCTTTAAAAAAGGCGTGTCTGCAAGAGAGCATAATTGCACAAAAAATCACTCTGGTTCATCCACCAGCATGGAACAAGCAATTATAGTTGAAGGTTTTAATTGCTCGATAAAGGAAATAAATGTTATATATAATATATTAATAGCTGACGGTGATTCGAGTACTTACAAAAGCATTCTCGAAAGTAAACCTTATCCTGATGTGCTTGTACAAAAAATAGAGTGTACCAACCATTTGTTGAACTACAACGGAAGAAACATGCAATTGCAAAAAGATACTGCTATACCTCTTAATGAACGCAAACTTTTGACCGGAGATCGCCTTACTAGGCTACGTACTGCTATCCGTTCTGCAAGTAAGTTTAGAAATGAACAAAATTACTCAACCGAGACAAACATACTTAATTTACAGAAAGACATATTAAATAGTACACGCCATATTTTTGGTGACCACACTGATTGTGAAGATTATTACTGCACACCAGAAAGGGAAGCAGAACAAAATGTAGTTCCGATGGTACCAACTTTAATGCTCAAATTGCCAAACGCATCTCAATTGGCATTTAATTCCAGGAGCCTTCTGCAAAATTCCACAAACAATCGTGCCGAAGAATTTAATAGTGTAGTAGCCAAAGTAGTGGGTGGCAAAAGAGTCAATTATTCTTTTAAAGACTTATAAAGCACGCTGTTACGCAGCAGTAGTGATGTTAAATAGTGGTGAACCGCAATACACATTATACAAAACACTGGGGCAAGAGCCCAGGAAAAACTATAAAAATACTAGAGCAAAAGCGGCATGCCAAAAACAGAAATACAATAAAGCGCAGCAGAACCAAATTGAATTTTAGTAAAACTGACGGGCACTATGGTAATGAATGTCATCGCCCAGATATGGGGCAAAATGATTTTGAAGATGCCAAGGATTTATTTTTAAATAACTTTAAACAACAGGCGTTGAAACGTTTTGAGGTAGAGCGCAGCATCATATTACAAGCAGAAAGCGCATTGTGGCTCGAACTTCGTCGAAGCATTTTGACGGCTTCAAAGTTTTGCAAAATCTGCAAGAGGCGTCCAAATCAGAATTCGGCACCATTGGTGAAGGATATTTTATATAGGTATGATTTAGGCCATGTATCTTCCATTAGACATGGAAAAGAAAATGAAGCCAAGGCTTTAGAACAATTGGGTGTACAAGAAAACATTCAAATTGAACAATGTGGGTTGTTTATCAATGAACAGTACTGCTTTCTGGGAGCTTCTCCTGATGGCATCTGCGAAGAAGGACTAATAGAAATTAAATGTCCTTCTTCCGCATTCGGTATCGATCCAGAAGAAGCGATTGCAAGCAAAAAAATTAAATGCTTCAAACTGAACAATTCCGGCGAACTTATATAATGAATGTAAAACACGACTGGTTTTACCAAGTCCAGGGCCAGCTTCATTATGGACTGGTCCTAATTACGCAATCAAAGTAGTGAGAGTTCACAAAGACGATAATTTTTGGGAAATGTTACCAAAGTTGTCGCGTTTTTATCATGACTGTATCCTCCCAGAAATAATTGATTCTCGAAAAGCCAGATCGATACCACTTAGAGAAATACTTTTCTAACCATGTTTAACACAGGAACCTGGCCCTACCTACCTACCCTAAGTAACCTACCTACCCTACCTACCTCTTTAACTAACTACCTACCTACAGTTTTATAATAGTTGTAATATATTGAATTGAAGTAATGTAATATTTATTATTATTGTGTATAAACCTGAAAAAAAGCTTACAAACTAAAAAGAAAAAGATCGTAAATTAATAAATAAAGGATTATTAATATGCATAAAAAATGGTCAATATAGGTGTTATTTAGAATTAAGTTCAATATGTTTTGCCGCAGCTTGGCATGCAAATTTATAAAGTAAAAAATAGGTATTAAATATTAAATTTAGTTGTACTATTTGTTGTTTTGTTTTCCTTACAATCACGGTAACAGGAGCGAAGCCGCGGGCAACAGATAGTAACAAATATTAAAAAAACAATGCAATTCATTGATTTTTTAATACGGTATATACTAAACTTACTACTTGTAGATCTATCTTTGTAAAAAATAATTCAATAATAGGATAAAGTATCAACATTGTTTATTTTAACTAAATCAAGGTGACTTCATCACGTGACCGTGAACGAAGTGTCGCCGGGTTTGAATATGCCTAATCTTTCAGAACTCTATTTTTTGTAATACGCCTCTTAAAACACTCCCGAGAATCATAATTCCCGGAAAAAGGGAATGTCCAATGTCCATTTTAAGTTTTCTTACTGCAAATCCCAAAATCACATTACCTAACCCTGACTTCTGCTTATCAGTCGTTACAGATCATATTCAAAGGATTAAGGAAAATTAAAGATGTAGGAAGATTTAACAGCTGATTGGTGCAGTTGGTGGCCCTGCCTGCTATGAGAAACATTCCGGGTTCGAATCCTGGTCATTCAAACATTTTCTTTTAATCATTTTATTTTGTATCTAGGTTGTTTGTGTTTATTTTTGTGAGTCTCTAAACTAACGATATAGTGAATTCTAATCCCATAAAATGTAGCGTTATTTGTATTGGATATGTAAAATATCTACCAGTCTGCACTCGGCCCGTATGGTTATATTTGGCCTTGTAATTTCGTATGCCCTGCAGTGGGACATTATAAGCAGATATCGAATGCTAATATTAAGATATATTTGTTCTAATTTCTCAGAATTTTTAGAATTTCCTCTCAACAAAATCCACATTGTTGTAGAACGTTGCTGAATATTGAAATTCTGCTCTTTTGCGACTAATTTCCACTAAATTAGTGACAAATTTTGGGTGCAATCACATCTTGGCTAATTAAGTAGTCTTGGTAACAACACTAACACAAAGACACGCCTATAACTCTTAAGCGGCGAGTAGACTAATTCTGCTCTTTTGCAACTAATTTCCACTAAATTAACGACTAATTCTGGGTGCAATCACAACTTGGCTATATAAGTAGTCTTGGTGACAACACTAAGACAAAGACACCCCTATAACTTTTAAACGTGGGGCAGACTAATGTTGCTGTTTTGCGACAATTATCGACTTTTACACGTATCTAATGAGAATCCGAATCCATGACTATCCTCGCTAGAAATAGGAACACAACTGAAGGGTATTATTGCAGATCAGAGGAACATCTGGTTATCGATTACAAAAGAAATAACCAAGGCAAAAATGTCACACACATGGGCTGATACTGTTAGTAACATCCAGTAGGTATTTGTCAATTCGCTATTTTTCTCGAAGAAAAAGATTATTTTCAAAGAGCAGTTAGTGACGAGTTTGTATTGTCGTATGTGCCTTCAGAGGATATATAACTTAACTGAGGCGACGGCCGTCGCCCTAGCAAATAATATTTCCGGCGGCTACCGTGCCGCGTACAAATTTAGAACAAGTCCATGCCTTTGTAGGAAGCCAATCTTAGTTCATGATATATGTAGGTGCTTATACGGCAACGTGCAGCGCCCGGTCGATTGGTCGGAAGGAGAATTAGGAACTCTTGGTTTTGTGGACGCTTTGATCGTAATAAATCGGAGTGCGTGACGCGAACTAGAGCTTCATCGACCATCGGGCGACGACCGAGCCCCCTATGCGTGAAGTTAGCTCCAACTGTTCGCGGCGCGCGCCCTCAACGCAGTGAAGCAAGCCGAATATCGGACCCGTCAGTTTACTACGTTCGCAAATAGACTCCGCTCGTCTCTTCGCGTGTTGTTGTGGCCGTGTTTAGTGTTAGTGCAATAACATAACAGCAATTGTTTTGTGCTGTGATCATTTTGTGTGTGTGCTCTACTGTTAGTGCGACCAGTCCGGATTACTTTTGTTGTGATGCATTTGAGGATATACCTATGGCTGTCTTGTGTACTCCTCGCAGGATACGTTCAAGCGACAAAGGTAAGGGGACCGTCTTAAATGCGGCATTCGCCGGGGTTTTTGTTATGTTATATTGCTAGGCGAGATTGTTTGCCGAGAACTCGAGACCGGTAACAAATGAGTGCGTCGCGTACGAAAGTTGCAATACTTGCGTAACTTTCAATGTCAACGAGATCTGGTATTACTACCTGTATAAATGCTTATAAATACTTGATTGATACACGGTTACCATTAATGTATGGTTGCCGAGGTTTTACCTTGAACGTGTAATCGTCAAGTAAACAATCGTTATCGTTCCCATCGATTTGTGTCACGTTATTTTGTTTCCGTATCGCGTGCTATCGTCCGGAAAGATGTGAGACAGAGACAGCGTGTGTAGAGTAAACACAAATGGATCATCAATGAGAGCATAGTTCGCCCACATTCGAGAGAAAGCTGATTCAACAACTAACATTGAAAATAAGCGAGGTTTGTAGTACAAATCTGAACGATCAGATATAGTACAGACCCCTGTAGTCACCTATCTATCTATAACAGATCTATTATCTATAGTTAGTCATCTACACAGGTAATGGCAGTGCATCGCTCACGTGGACAAAACCCACCTTCTATGGTAGGTTATATTTATTTTCTCAGTACACGTGGGAAATATCTAGAATACTTCCGAAAAACAATATTCCTATTATGAAGAAACGATCAAGAACGTGTTGGTAGTGCATCGGTTGGCGTTCAGATCTATTTACTTATTCTTTCATTATTTACTATAATTACAGATATATTCTTCTATAGTATATCGTATGGGCGTATTATGATTTGTTGTTAACTTATTACAATTTTAAGTATAAAAACAAAACAATACCTACTTATAAAAGTACAATTAATATTACGACTATAAAATAAAACAACTGGAGTCACATTTACTATACAAGTTCCATTGCTTTATTTTCTCGATGACAGCGGACACACAGTGGTCGATATAACTTTGTTCTAGCGTCAACGCCTAAAACTCCGAACAAAAATTAGGCACCAAGACGTCATATTTCATTAACAAGGTCACGTCAGCCAGAAAGCAATTTTAGGGATGTAGTTATCGATAAACGTAACACGATAACAGATCCGATATTTTTTTACAAAATGTAAGAAACTAAACTACTGCCGGATACTTTTGTACAAATTTATTAACTAATATTATATTTCATTACAAGATGTTACACGTGTTAATTCTTGATTGATAATGCCAACTTCTTTAAAATTTTCGAAGCTGTTGTAAAATAAGTAGGTATAGGTAGGTACTCGACAATGAAACGAAATAATTATAATGACAGGTAATCTTTATTTATTTATTTTAATCAAAATCTGATGAATCGTCAATGTCACTCGATGAGCTCTCCCCAACATTTATTATAAGTTCCTGTACTTCTATATTATCGAATGCCACATGAATTTCCCAATCCGACGCTATAATGTTTTGGGTTCTTCTCACAATTTTTTCCCAGTTTTCGGCAGTTACTTCCGCACATGCATTTTTTAATACATCTAACATCTTGTTTGCCGTAAAAGGGGGATGGGTATTGTTTCGAGCGGCGTGTCCTTTGATTTGTGCCCATATTAGTTCTATAGCATTGTACTGGCAATGATACGGCGGAAGTCGAAGAACCCAATGACCACATTCGGCAGCTATTTCGTCGATAACATATCTTTTAGGGTGGCTTTTATTCGATTTTAAAATATTCACTAATTGTACTTTTAATAAAGTATTATCCACATTTTCGCCATGACGTTGGAGCCAGTCAATTATCTCTTGTTTTTTATTGGCCTGCGTCGGCATTTTATCAATTTGTCTGGAGTGATATGTAGCGTTGTCCATAATAATTATCGACGGTTCTTCCAGAGATTGCACCATTTCTTTAAACCATCCTTCGTAAATCTCCGCGTTCATTTCTTCGTGGTAGTCCACTGTTTTCTTGGATTTAAAGGCCAGTAAAGCATCTGACATGAATCCTTTCGTAGACCCTGCATGGCATATGATGAGGCGTTCACCTTTTCCCATTGGCACTGAACTAGTGGAAGCGACGGTGTCGTCAGTCCAGTTCTTAGATACTGTGTGGTTTGCATTTAACCAAGTCTCGTCAGTGAAAATAACATTTGACCAATCTGATATCTTTTTGGCTTCGCTCAAAAATTCGCAGCGAGCCATAGCAACGTCGTGACGCTCCATCAATATTTTACGTTTGTCCGATTTTTTATAACAAAATCCAATTTCTTTCAAAACCAAGCTTAATGACGATTTTTGGCCATGGAACAAATCACATTCACGTAAAGAAACAACAAGTTTTTTAAGTGTTGGAATTTCTTTGCGCAAGTAATAGTCATATATATGACGGCGAATAGCGTCAGCGTCGAAGTTGTCAACCGATGTCACACGACGTGGTTGGCGTTTTTTCTTCGGCGTACGAAGCTTATTTTCCTGCATGCCGCTTGTACCGTAAGCTTCGGTAGTAATTTTTGAAACAGTAGGTCCACTAATTCCTAATGCGGCCGCAACACGCTCTCGCACTTGCGACAGTGGTAATAGCGGGCCACCATTTTGATACTCTGCTTCAAAGTAATTACGAACCTTGATCACCAGTTCTCTCGCCTGCCTTTTCAGAACAGATCCTTTCGGCATTTTGATATTTGACAGCTGGGCAGCAATCAACACGGAGGAACACAAAATACACAACGTAACGTATGGATAATGTGAAAAAACTCAGCGAACAGAAATGTAGTGACTAGCACGACCGTCTTGTTGCGAGTGACAGATTAAAACAAACACAAAATGGCGGTGGGCCATTGAGTGTTCCCACCTTGAAAAAATATATTTGAATGTTTTTGTTGTATTTGTCTTTGTTCAAAATATAATAAATATATGCGATCGATATCATTACTTATTTGGTCACACAACACTACAACTATCAAATTAGAACTGTCATCGAGAAAATAAAGAAATGGAAATACTATAAGCCGTATTTTTGCAGTAAACGATGGTAATCGCCGCACATGGACACCTGCAACACCAGGAGAAATGGTGCGAGTATGCCACCAACCGTGCAGGGTTCTAGGAGCTCTCAGTAAGCTCAGTTCTAGGAGCTCTGTTGCTGACAGTAAATACATTTAAAAACTGTTAATGGCTTTGCCTCCTGGAACCTTTTTTAAATTAATCATCATCATACCCCTTCAAAAAGACGAATTTTTTTCTTGTCTTTCATAACCCGCTTTATTGGAAACTAGATACTATACCGATTTTGATTAAAAACACCGAATGAATACCACAAGAAAATCGGATTAGTAGATTTCGATATTAACGCTAACCAACATACATACATACATAAGTTGTCTATTTGTCTAGGAACAGGCATAACACATCGGGAATATTATCATAGAACGCCTTGTAATCTTGTAAAAACGTTCAAATAATTTGTCAATTTTTTTTAACTTTGTAACTGTGCGACATTGTTTGACGTGTTTTTCAAATGTCATATCAAAATTTTCCTTAAACATCTTCAAACTCGTAGTTTGTGTGACAAACATTTCAAGCAAAATTACACACTATCAAAATTTTCGTTCAACACGTAAAATTTGTAAAAAAATTAAACGTGTAGGAAGAGAGCGCGAAATGCCATAGACAACAAAATGTTAGTATGTTTCCAAGTCGCCAAAATGAACAATAAACGATTAACTCTGTATAACCGTCGTAGATTCCTTTTCATGAAAGAAGTCCCGCGGTGATTTTTGGAACTAAATTTGACAGGTCGGCCATGTTGTCGTTCGTCGATGTTATAAGTTCGTTTGTTATGGTAGATTTTTGTGAGTTTGTAACTATCTTAGTGCATTTTAAAGATTGTTTACAATGCCAAAAGTTGTAAAAAGTTCGGCTCGAGAAATGATATTGAAGGTGAAAGAGTTCTGTGAAGCGGAACAAAAGAATCAAGGTGTTTTAATACCACTAAACAATGTTCGGAAGAGAGTCGCCGCCATAACAGGTACTTTTTAGAGTTGCCATATAATAATTTTTTGCTGTATTGATGGGACTTTTATGATATAAATTCATTTTTGCGATAAAATTGAACAAATACCAAACGTGATGAAACTAGGTAACTGAAATTAAAACATATATTACATAGTACATAAGCATTATAAACTTAAAGTTACTATTATTTTTAATTGTTCATTATTTAATTGCAGGTGTGTCAGAGAAAACTGTAACAAGAATTACAAAAGAAGGTATAACAGCGGCGAGTACTTCGAAAAAAATTGTCACCCCGGGGAAGAGTCGCCCGCATCCGAAAAAGTTCGACTTAGACGCGTTCGATTTGTGCGCTATCCGGCAAAAAATTCACAGTTTTTACGTTGTGCATAAAGAATTACCAACATTGGCTAAATTACGGGCAGCTCTGAGAGAAGACATCAATTTTCAGGGAAGCATCACAACATTGCACAGGATATTAAATAGGATTGGTTTCAAGTACAAGCGATGTCAATCCAGACGCAAACTACTTATGGAACGTCACGACATTACCGCATGGCGTGCAAGATATTTGGATAAAATACGAATAAATCGCACTGTGGAAAAACGACCCGTTGTATACTTAGATGAGACCTATATACCTACACAATACTTATCATACAAAAAGTTGTTGGCAGAGTGAGGAGGAACCAGGAATGTTCGTCTCAGAGTCATCGGGGAGTCGCTGGATAATCGCTCATGCGGGAACAAAAGATGGATTCATAAATGGTGCATTATTAATGTTCAAATCCCAATCAAACTCCTCAGATTACCACGATGACATGAACTCTGCAAATTTCTTAAAATGGGTGACGGAAAAACTAATACCTAATCTATCTGAAAGGTCGCTTGTGGTAATGGACAACGCTCCTTACCATTGCACTCAATTAAACAAAGCCCCTTCAATGTCAAATATAAAAAGTAGTATGCAGGAATGGCTCCGGCAAAAGGGTATATATTTTGAAGACACCTGGAGAAAAGCTGTGCTGTTTGAGCTAATCAAACAAAATAAAGGTCCACCGACATTTGCATTGAATGAATTATTAACAGCTCACGGACACGAAGTATTAAGGTTGCCGCCTTACCATTGCGACCTCAACCCGATTGAGAAAATCTGGAGCCTTGTAAAAAGAAAGGTGGCGGATAAGAACGTGGCACAAGATCCAAAAGAAATTGTAAAATTAACTGAAGAGGCCTTTGAGTCTATTACGGCGGAAGATTGGACAGCTCAGTGCACGCATGTCGAACATTTAGAGGAGGCATATTTAAAAAATGACGGCCTTATGGATGAAGAGATGGACCGAATAATTATATCTACGGCTAGTGATACTGAAACATCATTTGATTCTGTTTCCATCCACTGTTCAGACAGTGTGATGTTCCTATGTGCCGCTGATCACAATTATTCAATAAAACTCTGAATAAAAAATTGTAATGCTTTTCTTTACCCTATTCTCTCATCTTTTACATGTAAGTAGGTAGAACACCGCTTATATAAGTAAATAAAAATATACTTTTTACATAACAGAAATATAGTAAATATAGGTAAATGGGCATTTTTATCAAAATGTCTACCAACCCACTCATGGGATGACCCATGAAATAAGTCCAAATAACTAACGTTATTATGACTCTGTAAGTGTCGTGTTATTATTAAATAGTTTCAAATGACTAAAGTTTCCTTTTTTACTATGTTGTTAGGTGAGAAACTTAAAACAAAGTAATAAAAGCCGACGATTTTTGGTCATGACCGTTACCGAAAACAGGGGACAGTACTGGGAAACGTAGGATGCCACATTTCTGAGTTTAATTTTATTACTTTGTTTTAAGTTTCTCACCTAACAACACAGTAAAAAAGGAAACTTTAGTCATTTGAAACTATTTAATAATAACACGACACTTACAGAGTCATAATAACGTTAGTTATTTGGACTTATTTCATGGGTCATCCCATGAGTGGGTTGGTAGACATTTTGATAAAAATGCCCAAATATACTTTTGACTTATCAGAAATATACATGATTCACTAATCTGAACTATTGTTATAGTATGGGCTTGAGTAATGAAATTACAGCCCATCTAAAATGTATTTATTTCTTAATACAATTTAAGAGCTTATATTGTTTCATCGAAGTATGCAGGAAATAGTATTATTTGATAAATTACATATGCTAAATGTAAAATAGCTAAATTTTTTACTCATAAATGGCAACATTATGTCACGCGAGTACAGCGCTGCGTCTGGGGGACTTCTTTCATGAAAAGGACTCTATCTAATTTCGCATTCTTCTCACATTAAGTCTCTTACGTAACTTCACCTCCTTGTGTTTATTGTTGTATTGATGTATGTAAAATTACAACCACTCGTTACTTTGTGCAAACATGGAAAAGAGTTGTGCTAAGTGTCTTCGTCACATATGTAATCCGAAACGAATGACAATGAGGCCTGTCGCTGTTGATCTAAAGAATTCAACAGTTAATTTTAAATGATAGTTCTTGAGCTGATGAGTTTAGGGAATAGAAACACAAAATAAAATTTTGCTTGCGTCTGAATGAAGCTTAAGCAAATAGGACTTGTTATCTTCAATGACAATTGTATTCATTTATTTTATTTACATAACATAAAATAAATAAAACAAATAAAGAAGAAAAGATGTACAAAAGGCAAGCTTAGATTCTTCCATCAGACCTGGAAAAGTTAAATATGGATCAACACCGAAATGTAGGCGTAGTCTGTACGGAAAATATGTATATAATAGTACAATAATACTAACAAAATACATAAATATTAGGTAGTAGGATAAGTTCGCGGCCTTTTTATAGTGAAAATAATAGACTTTTTTTGTATTACATAAATATTTCTTGAACGGAATATTGTTCATTTAATTCGACTATCTTTTGCCATTTTTCTGGCAGAGCCATTATCCCATCCCTATAAAATTCTTGGGGTTTCTAAGCGAAAAACTGATTTAAATGGTTTATACAGGCTTCTCTTGAATGTAATTTTACTCCATTTAGAGAATTTTGTAAAGAGCGGAATAAATGATATCTAATCTGAATTACAATTTGTAATGATTCCGCCATTAAAAAAAGTCAGCCGTCAAAGTATACCACTTACCCGCCACTGATCAGTGTTGCCAGAAATATAGCACGCTAAATTCATACGTTCAAAAGGGCCGCGACTACCTATTATATATTATATAATAAATAACTAAACCTAATATTTAGAAATTATAATAATATTTAGGCACCTAAATAATAAATACCTAATTGTTATTATATTAGTGACTCCTTTGGATTAAGAATTGTGTTAACAGCAAAATTTAGACGCAAATAGCCACTTAATTTCTATTTGCCTTCTATTTTTAGACCAAACATTGAATTTAATAAATCATACAAGTCTAGAAAAAAGTCTATCTCGTTGTTAAGTTTGTTTGCGCTTATCTGAGAATCTACTGATTCAACTTTATGCCAATATATATGGGCAATAATGTGTGCATACTCTGTTACGTTTTTTATTTTCTATAAAAAACCTGAATCTGTATGTTCTATATGTTATCTTATCGTGTTAGATATTGCCAGTGCGTTTGTCAAATAAAGACCTCTTTTTTTATTTTAATTACGTTTTCTATAATTTTATTTGTATCTATCAATTATAAGAAAATTGGCCAAGTTAAGGTTTATTATATTTTATTTAGATTAAAAGAAAAAAAAAGTATGCGGTAGAGTAAGTGGTAATAACAAGGTAAGATGTTGGTTCGTCTGGTTACTGGATCATGATTACGAATTCATTCATCATTCAATCCAACCTCCAGGTAAAATGTAGATTTTAGGTAGGTACTTTTATTAAATACTACCACTGCCCGCGGCTTTGTAGGCCGTTAGAGTATGTGTGGTTGATTCCCGTGCGAACTTTATGATTGATCTGCATAAAAAACTACCCTAATTGTACCTCCCGGTATATAAATTACAACTATCCATGTTTCATTAAAATCCGTTCCGTGATCCGCGTTCAGATAGACAAAAATTTCAAAAACACAGTTGTGTCGGGCCCTGTATCATATTATTACTTTACTTTATACTGTAATGAAGTTTCAAAATATTAAATGTGCAGATATGGCTTTTTTATGATTTTATTATATAAATACATATACAGTGTCTGTAAAATTGTTATTAATTTAAATTGAAGCTAGAAACTTGGAGTCTTGGATAAAACAAAAAGAATAACCATTGTTTATTTTTAATTGTTCTTTATTTTAAAATCGAATGCTTTATATAAAAATGTTACTGTGCCTTGTCTTCTTAGGAGGATAGTATACATCTTATAATAAATTACCAGTGACAAGCGATTATTGTCTCACATTATACGGATCTCTATAGATACTACGTACCCTATTCGGGCCATGCACTTGACTCGTGGCCACCCAGAACGGGGCGCCCTGCAACTAAATCAAAATAATTTTTAACATAAAATGGTACAAGAAAGAATCTCCGCTCGGACACACTTAAAAATACAATTACCGGTTTTATACATATCGTCAGTGGTTTGTACATCAACGGAGTCTGGTCAGAAGTGGAAACAAAAACTCTGGTAACAATAGGGTGGGTCGGCCGGCCTATTTTCACACGTCTCGCGCGGTCGCCAAGCAGGTAAGTAGCTGTCACGAGCGTCCTTCCTGATAACGACATTATTTTATCATGCTCTCTCTCTGATTCACGTTTTTATTTTGATAGAAAGCGTGACCATTGCCTTGTTCTAATTTCGTATCGAAGCACGATATATTTTTTAAAATTTCGGAATAATATAACTATTTATGATGTTATATGAATAAAAACAACCTATGGTCATTTTTTTTATAGATTTTTTTATTATTTTTAAATATATTTTTTATCTTGTATTTCCTCCCTTTCTCTAATCCCTTCCCAAATTTCCAAAGGCAGTCGTACATTCGGGTGCGTGCCAACGTATGTCTGTTATATCTAGTTCTAGACTGAACTTAGCATGTATCGCGGATGTCCATCGGCGACAATATCCACTTGCCATCGAGTCTACTGTCTGCTCGTCTGTCTGTAATATACTTTAATTAAACTTTCGTTGTTTTTTTTTCAAATATAAACACTAAAAATAAACTAATACAATGTTCGAACGTTTATTTTTTAAGATTAAGCAATAAGTATGTTTTAATTTTTTTGAAGATCTCTTTAAAGTCTTCATATCTGGGAAATTGGACCCGACAATAAGGTCACCCTTAGATAACTTAATATTTTATTTTTAAATGGAAATAGATCTTTTATCGGTTTATTGAAATTGGTTCATTGTTAAAACACGTGTATGGTATTGTACTTCTAGCTCTAATGAGATAATGATTTTGTCGCTGCACACGCGTAGTAAGAGTAATTTGAAACTTCACTAACAGCGCAGTTAATAGAATACATTTAATGCGATCGTTTACAGCGTTTTAATCCTTCACTGCCTTTGTTACTGTATTTTACTAACACAATGGTATTGTAATTCGATATAAACATATTAATGTTCCACTGCAGGACTCGGCACTTGAGATCTGTTTGGGATCTGGACATTTATATATTATGTACTATTTTGTGTTCAGTTAAGCAAGGACTTTACTGTGCACCACCCTCATGTATGTCTTTTTAACCAAAGGTTTGACTAGCAGAGAATGCCATTAGGTATTAAGTCCGCACTTTGTACAATTTTTATGCGGTAAAGTTTAAATAAATAACTATAGCGATGTTAGCGGTTTATACATGTTGACTACTTGGTCATTTTGCATCTAGCCAATATGATACCAACCTGAATCAGAGGTATGACCGTGTATATAGTGGCACTTTTATTTTCTTCCGGTATTTTGTCTCAGAACCTAAATTTTAAAATTAACAATATGTTACGGCTCTCTAATATTACAAGATTGTACATGCTAAATTAATCATCTGCTTGTTCAATAATAAACATACACGAAGTAAAATACGTCACGTATTTTGATCTTTGAAAGAAACGCACGGAATTATTTAGTCCCCAAATTGCTACAGGTTTATTATCTTTCCTACGAGTGATACAGATTAATATTAACAACAGGTTTTAATTTTAAATACAGCGCTATAATTATAGCCTGTGATGTTGAAAAATTGTATAAGTAACTATGAGGTGAACCATCTAATTGTTCCGTAAAAAAACACCAAAGTAATTAGCGTCACAAATTTTTGAGCTTTGAAAGAAAGGCCAAGGTTCATAGAAGCAACGCAGTGAGTATTCGCGGATGACTGATTTTTACGTGGCTTGTATGCTTAATGGCACGAATCAAAGGCTAACAAATAGGAATCAACGTCGATTTTTAAACCAAAAGGGGATCAGACTATTCGCATTAGTGGGTACAAAATCTTGGTACCGATTATCTGGGTAGCAGTCGAGCGGTAAGGATTAAGTGTCTATGCTAAGTATTTACTTAGATTACGAAAACTACAATATTACAAAGATCTTACACACGACTGATATTTCAGTCTCGCACCTATGACTTTCATTCCATTTTAAGAAGGCTGCTTCTTAAAATGCTAAGCCGTAGCGGGGCCAACGGCATGTATCCTACCTACACGTTATAGCTACCCTAGTACCGCGGCGGTTGATAGATCTGCACATAAATAAATAAATATAATTGCGCAATGATTGTGTTCTATTGTTACTTGATTTTTTGCCAATATATGTAGTTCTTACTAACAACGATATGGACTGTAGTCTGAAATAAATGAATTCAATATTCTTATACCCCGGTATATTGTATATGCGCTTTAGTTACCCAAAACTTCATTACCCTGTGTTATGTTACAATATATGTTTTGAAACAGGTGAAATTATTTGTCAACAACGTATGTAATATAATAAGCTATTCGTGTCTTTGAGTATCATTAATGTGATACTCAAAGACAGGTATTGGCATATACAATTTTTCACGATGCATGGGCGATGCACAGGACCTAATATTTTGTTTTGGATATAACCCTACACGGAATGTAAATTGTTCACTTAAAATAAAAAGTGAAATATTTTGTAGTTTATCGTTTATAAAATATAAACAGTTACAAAACGCTATAATATGACTCGGAGCATAAGAATAATGTCTTCTAATTTGTACTATAATGTAATAGTGAATAATAGTGAGTAATAGTGAAAATAAATACATAGGTATATTAATTTATTCTGTGGTCTGTTTATCCGGTGTCAAGCTAGTGACGCGACTAAAAAATCGTTGAATAATCAAATGTAAAACAATAAATCGAAGGAGTCGGATTTATTTATTTCCTATATTGTGTTAAGACAGTAGGTAATCAAGATTCTTTCTATACTATTAATGAGATCGTTCGGAAATAATATTCATATACATTTATTTATTTTATGTTGAATAAAAAACAATATTTTTTAAAAATTTATTGCTTTTTAATTTAATGATTTATAACCTAAATCCACGCCTGAGTCACTACTGTCTTCAGTTTTAATTGCTATTGCAGTAAAATCATCTATCCCTGTTTTTTGGACATTTTCACAACACAACAAAAACTAAGAAAAATAACAAAAAGGATCAATAATAACATATAACGAAAAAGGAACACATGACTTAATTACTGATAACAATTGAATCGTACAAAGACAGGCTGCATACAAGGCATTCACATTCGTACTGAATAAAATGGCGGCTGTCACCGACATATCGCGCATGTCTTTATTAAAGAGTTTTGTCCTGGATACCTGTCCTTTGGTAACGACTGATTTTAATAACAGTCATGACAGAAAGGAGAATAGAGAGATTTTTATAATTTGATTTACGTTAAACCGATACTATTATATTTATTTATTATAGATATTTTTACATATTGCATTGCATTTGCGTAAAACATTTAAGTAATATATTATAATAATAATAATAGTTAAGTTATGTGTAGTAAAATAAAAGTTATCATATATTTTTTTTTAGAAAATAAATATATTACAACTTTTTTTTCGATTAATTAACGAGTAGTCATCGATTACAAACAGTTCACAATGGAAATTGAAAATCGTAAAACATGGTTTTCTACTCAAGTTCCGCACATCACTAGTCATAGTCAACTGACAGGTGTCAGCCGCATCATGCTACATGAAAATGATTATAGTAAAACACAAGTAATTCTCTTAACCTTTAATTCTGCTAGTTTAATTTCTTCCACTATATTAGTAGCCTCCCAGTGTCAAGAATCACTCCATTGGTTAATCAAACTACCTATTCAAAAAAACACGATGCAACTCGAATGTCTGTAAATCATTCGTGTCTTTGATATAACTAATACAATGAGATCTACATCTCACGAGCGCGAGTAATTGTATTAATTCAACTATCTAGAAATTCCGAAAGTGTAAATCTCACAGCCACTGTTACAAAATCAGATGCAGCATATTTATCAAAGTCTGTAATAAATCATTCTTGTCTTTCAGTTTAAGTGGTGTGATAAGGTTTACTCAAAATGTAATATATTTTTGTCAAAGTGACTATACTAAATCCCGAAGATATTTTATAAGTTTCTGAGCACATGTTCACAAATAGACAACGTTGTTTGTCAATGTCTCTAATAAGCCCGTGATTTAAATTTGAATTGTGGCCGTTGCCACATGTCCTTTAATTTCAACAGTGAAATATTACTGGCAGCTAACTACCGTTAGGCGTCACACTTGGATCCCACTGCAACTCTGGGCGTGCACTCGTTTTTATTTCTATTGACGGGACATACCTTTTGTCTCCCAACTCACTGTGACAAATTTCGTTATTGCTTAGCAAGTTGTTGGGAATTGAGAATAAAACAGTTTTTACCTTGGGCTTATAATGTATTTTTTTTATTTGTATTAAAAATAGTTTATATCGCGCATACTCTCTTGCGTTTACCCATAGGCACATTGCTCAATATTTATAAGTAGATACGTAAAGTATTTCTATTATATACGTACACTCTAGCTAGATATTTGTATTTTCCATTTGTACACGGAACCCTTTGGTCACTAGTTCCCATATGTAAAAACAATACAAAAATGAAACTGCCTGAACTGAAAAAATGCAATGAATTACAAAAATGAACTTTAAATCTAAATTAAAAACAAACATCGGAAATATAAACCGGATCAAGTGGGGGGGGGGGGGGGTATTTTTGCCAATGTTTATTGTCAAATAATTTTATGTATCCGTACGGAATTATTTGAGACAAACTCGTGGTTTTTTCGATGCTGTTAATTAATAATATATAATCAGAAATAAATAATAAATAATTCTAATAGAAAAGGGAATCAAACTTCCATATTACGTTTGAAGGATTTAAGATTCTCTTAAATTCCCCCGTTTAAGATTTCTTCGTTTTTAGGCCCTCACAACGAAATTACCACATTACAACTTCACAGACGGTCTCGTAGTTCGTGTCTAGAAGAAGATGTATATTTGTAACACGGTACTAGGGATTCATTGGACCTAAGATATTCATTACCTCCACTGGGATCTCTAGCGAACCCCGAATTTACAACGTGAACCCGGTCAAGTCTAGTATTAGAATTGCAGATGCTCATTCACTTTATAAGTTACATTAAGTCTTTTTACATTTAAATGAGCTGGAAGTCAATGATTGACCTATGAAGTAGAAAGACAATGACCTCGGTGAATTATAAATGATAGAGATGATAGAGTAACGATCGTTCGCTATTTAGTCTCTATGTTCACTTGATAGAATGTGACAAATCACATTAGTTGCTGCAGTATATGTTGATACACATACCGCATTAATATGATTTATGGTTTATTCCACCACTTGAGAAGAAAACAAAATCTGTTTAAAAAAAAATCAAAATTTTAAAATAACTGATTGGTGAGGACGGGTCTCTATTGCTCTCTGTGTCTCTCATGTGTGGCTATATAATATCATTATAGAATAATGACGACGTGGGTTTCGTTCTATCTTTCTGACTTGTGATTTATATAGTTTATATATTATATATTTATATAGATTTCTGACATATATATATCCCATTATCTTAGTAATTTTTCAAGATATTTAAACTTTAATTGCAATTGATTTCCAGTATCTTAAATTTAATTTATCAATATATTGTTTACAATCAAGAACCCTATTAAAATCGAAAAATCCTTCAAACGAGATGTTTATATCGTAGGATAAGCTTTATAAACGAAATTGTTTCATTGGAAGATCCCCGTAAATATTTTCATTTCCGCAAGAATGTTGCGGAAATCGCATAACTGGATTGGCATTTTTTGTCAATACTTATAGGATACTAGGTTATCCGCGGTTTCGCTCGCGTGGTTTTCATTGCCTTGACATAAATAAAAAAGGCAGAAAACGTGTTTATTTATTCATATAGTTGTATAGCATATTTACCGAATTGAATTAAAAACGGAACGCTGTATTTAAATTATTTGAACTGTAGAATAATACTTGTATTGCAGAATTTTTTTATTTAATGTAAAATATTTATTAATTAAATTATACCTTCTTTTGCAAACTGTTCGCGACGGATTACGGCAACACGACAAACTGAAGTTTCGTAATGTTTCATAACAACATTGCCATGTATTTATTATTAAACCATCTTCTATATACAGGGTGTGTCGTAAATAGTGGTCCAACGTTAAGGGGTCGATACACCATATATTCAGCTATCACATACCAGAATTTGAACTTTTTTTTTCCACGGGTCTCTGTTTTATTCATTATTATTATTATTTTGAAAAATTTGGCTGTTATTTCAACAAATAACATTATTTTTTTATTTTGTTTCTTGTTTATTATTGATAAATACATGTTCTATCACATATAATACTTTTTTTTAATGGAAACTTAAAGATATTAAAGAAAAAATGTTTTAATTTCAAATTTCAACTCTAATCTCTAGCAAATCATGTGAATTCGGGGGCGAATGGTGTAAAAAAAATGTACTACACAGTCTGTGCCCATTATTTTAAAAACTTGTCCAATAAATGCAGATTCTAAAATGATATTAATAATAACCGATTCTATAATGAAAAAGAAGTTATTGCCATTTCAATTGAGAAGGAGCCGAATTTAAAAAATACACTACCGGTATTGCAAAATGTTTTGGACCCATTCAGAAGTAAATTTTAACGTAGCTATTAACAGCTGAGTGGTATTTCAGTCATGCACAAACATATCACAGGTAAACAAACGTGTCTCAGGTAAAAAAAAGGGTACTTGGCCAAGACTCATTGAAACGTCTCAGTATAGCGCGCATGAGTAGTGAAAAAATCACAAGATTTTTTTTATTGCTATTCTCTTAAGTATGAACGAGACAGACTATGTCAAGAAGATATTCGTAATAATCTAATCAGTTAAAATGCTTCAGTGTGATCCCGTACGTCGCAGGCGCTTCTAGTCTCTGTGTTTATCCCGCCGTATATAAAATTGAATGTTTCTTTGTTTGTCCCGTCTGCGTTCCTATACCATTCATCCGATTGCGATGAAACTTTGGTGGTTGTTGTGCGTACGGGCGTGCGAAGCTTACTGAATTAGTACATGAAGACCACGCGAACGAAATCGCGGGCAACAGCAATAAGAATAAATAATAACAATAATAAAAAATATATACCAAGTTTCAAATTAATAGGGTCCTATCAAATATTTTTTCCATTAGTCTGTCTCCTTTCGAGTTCAATTTCGAGAAATCTCTTTTTTTTTCATGTTTCTTGCCTCAGCAGTTTCGTCGCGGCGTTGATGAATTTTGTCGGTAGATTAGTCAGTCAATCGGATAGGACATTTCTATTTATATATAGATATAAACGTCTCTTGCGAGACCTCGATCAAGCGATTCAAGATCTTGGAGAATTGACTAACTTAGCCTTGCATATCTAACTTTATGTCGCCTAGAATGTAACAGACCATACAAGACTACTCCCTAGTGAAATTCAAGTTTGTGTGAACATGGCTTAGTAAGATACACATAACATATATACAACACACGTTATACAAAGATAGTTTCTATTTTATTCAGCCTCTCGGTTTAGGTCAACACTCTTAACTGTGAGCAAGCCTTCTTCACGTCCGCGTGGAAAGCACACAATGTACGTAAATACTCCCCAGACCGTCTAAACACTGACATTTAAAACACGACAGAATAAAAGAATACTAGACAGACTTTTGAGATTGTTTAAAGCTGTCTCTCTTCTTTATTTTATGTTGGTTGGCTTATACAAACTATATCTAATTTGAAAACTCCGTTTTTGCGATTTTTCTTGTCCATTTTGTTTTTTTAAAAACTAGCCGCAATTTAAACACAACTTAAATTTTGTTGTTATAGTTAAACACAATCGCGGACAGTTCTCAATGTTGTTAACTCGTTGGTCAACCTGACCGGAGGGCTGTGGGACGCCTTTCGGCCAGGTGGTCAGGGCGTGCCTGAGCCCAGGGCAGAATTGAACAGAGAATTTAATCAAAAAAATCATTTTTTATTATTATTAAAATAAACTATTATTTTTGGACTTGTGTTGTGCATGGTACAACATCTTGTGTGTTATACCTACCTGTATATTTTGTGATTACATTTTAAGTGACTAAACAGTAGGACGTAAATGAATTAACGATAAAAGTACTGAATCGTTCTCTTTTTACAAGTACTATACTTCAGTTTTTTATGATTTTTGCACTTTTAAATAACGACCGTGGGCACTCGTTGAATGTTGCAGGTTTTTAATTATTTTTTTATTTTGTTTACTTGCAATGAATGTACCTATGTTAAAAAGAATGGTAAATACATACAGTCAGATTGTCACATTTGCCAGTAATGGCTACTAAAATTAACACGAGACAAGAATATAAATGCTTACATAAATACTCAGGAAATACCAACAAATAATCACGCTTATAATAATAATAAATACTCTTTATTGCATACAAATAGTTATTACATGTACACAAATAATAAATGATAGAGTACAATAGGCAACCTCATCGCTGAGGCGATCTCTTCCAGTCATTAATATGAAATTAATATAATAAAAAATATATAATATATACACTTAATCAATACATATAATAATAATGTAACTGATCGCTGTCTGTACATGGAAGATATATGAGAAAAATATTATTGGGGGCCTTTATCAACGCAATAGAACACAAAACGATGATTGTTAGAATTTTTGCCTGTTTGTCTGTGCTTTTGTGCGCGTTAATCTTAGAAACGGCTTAACCGATTTGGGTGCGGTTTTCACTAATGTATTGTGGTAAGCTTCACTTAAAATTTAGTGTTTGTTTTATTTCAATCAGTTCATAAATAAAAAAGTTATATCAATTTAAAGAATCACGTCGAACATTTGTTCGATAAAAATGTTATAAAATGTTTATAAACTAAAGTCCACGCGGACGAAGTCGCGGGCAACAGCCAGTATAAAATATAAATTCATTTTGGGCTCAGACCTCCCCTTACATTCACAAAGGTCATAATTACCACGCGGACCCAATGCACATGCACATTTTGCACATTATTAACAACCATCTTACACTCAATCACACCCAGGCTCATGGTCTGACATTTAATTTGATGCCAATTGGAGACGGTTTACATAGCGCCCTGACCTGAATGTGACCTCACTCGATTTGGTGGTTTGGCATTTGGTGGTTGAATATGGTGAAAAGTCAGTCTAAGGACATTTGAAAGTCAAATTATCGTTTAAATTAATATGTACTCGAATTCTAAAGAGCGAAGGAAGGTTTAGGTCTCACTATGAGAGCCGAGCCGCAAAGAAATTTCGTTACACATTAAGTGAATCAGTTAACTTTGTATGTATGTGTGCGTATATTGTTATACGCAACGAACAAAGCCAGTTGCCTGTAAACTTTTGCTGTATGCTGTTTTTGCTTTTGCTGTACGTTTTTTGCTGTAACACACAGCAAAAAAAGTTACAAGAAAAAATTTTGAAAGAGTACCTACAAGAGAGACTGTGTGTATAGTCCGGTCCCTCAATGTCCGAGGCACTTTTTGTACGCTGTACATTTTGTATGCCGTGTCTGATATATCATAAAGTACTATGTTATATCTATTTTCAGGGACAGAAAATTACAACACGGACTACTCGTCGTCTGCGTTGGGCCCTCATATTTTTTTATGATATGAAATTGGGCCTAAAACTCCCATTATTAAGTCTCTATGAGTTTCTATTTGTTTGTTTGATCATAAAAACAAACGACCTTTTATGATCTAAGGTTCGAACGTTCGATTGCCCATTGGTAGCCCAATGTAAGTTTTTTGGTACGCCATGCGTGGCACAAATATAGCCTTCTTTCATATGGTTGTTTGAAGGATTGATTTAACGAAGAACACTCATAAATGCCCGTATTATAACAAAAAGCGTGTATCCAATTTAAAAATATTACACTGATTGAGATGGATTTACTATGGATTAATAAATGTAGCCATAGTACATTTGTATTATAAATCTTAATGTTAAAAAACCCTCCTCGCGCTAAGTTTCGAATTGACCTACTGTCCCCAAAGCGGAAACGGTTGAAATGCAATAAAAACTCGAGTGAGGAATAAACAGTGGTAAAAAGAAAACAAACTAAATCATTTTCACGTCCGAGATCCCCGAGTGGAGATTCAGAGTAAACAATAATTTATTTCCCGCCATTGTCGCGAGTAATGTTGCCTAAACATGATTAAAGTTTCATTTGCTACTTCGCTTCTGACCGTTGTTCATTTTCTTCATAATTTATAGTTTTATGTATGTATCTACATAGTTATAGTTATACATTGTATATACATACATAGTTCTGTATGTATGTATATAAAGATATTATTTCTTTATTCCACCATCTACCTCTATTTAGTCTACAGACTTCTTACTACCCAAAGGTTGCCTGGCAGAAATCGCTTTAGCGATAAGTCCGCTGCTTGTACTTCTAATCACTTGTAAGTACTTTGTATTTCTGTGTATGTTTTAGTGTATAATAAAAAGTATCTATCTATTAGTGTTAGTGTCAGAGTATTTTTTAGTTTTTTTTTTTTGGTATATTTATTGATGTGACGGACCATCGGCATGTTCTCTAATACAGTTTCACACTAATAGTATGCAACTGCGGGATATACTCGTTGGCCTCTCCCAAACCTCGCTGCCATACACGATAATCTTCCGTTCATCTCATCCAACCACCACCGGCGAACAAGTCTTCAAGTCGCCGGTTTACCTGGCCCGTGGGCATGCCACAATGCGCTTCATTTCGTGGCCACCTTTTGAGGATTAAAACGTTATAGAGCCTTAACCGGAGTGGCTCGCTAATTTAGGCACAACATTGAGGTATTACTTAAAATTTAAAATTATTATTTTTAACGTTACTTCACACCTATTTATCTCTATATATAGATAAAAACGGATGTTGGTATCTCTGATGTTACTAGACTCCGACACCGTTTGACCGATCACCATGAAAGTTAACACATATATGTATTTTTTTATGGAGAAGGTTTTTATGCTATCCACTTTGTTGTAACTCGCCACTAGATGGCGCTGTAGCACATCAACTTCTGTACCGTTCAGCCGATCGCCATGAAAATTGGTATACATGGGTATTTGAGCACGGAGATTTTTTTCGGGCTATCGACTTTGTTGTAACTCGCCACTAGATGGCGCTGCAGCAAATCAATTTCTATGCCGTTCAATCGATCGCAAAAATCATATCGACTGCAAAACAGAGTAATTTGTGATTTTATATACAGAGGTAAATAAATATACACAGGCAAGACAACGACTGCCGGGTGCAGCTAGTAAAATATAAAAGAAGAAACATAACAGAGAATAGAAACATAATATATGTATAATATACATACACCCAAGTAACATTAAGATGTATAATAGAAGTAACAAAGCGGCTGCCACAAGCCCTGAGGAACTACACCATCTTTAAAAGATTGGACTCGCCAGCCCGCTTGGCCGGTGTTGCGTTTTCAGGCCTTACATTGTTCATGCACGAGTCAATGTGCATTAGGAGGCCCATGTCTAGCAGTGGATAGGTACTGAAAGGGCTGTTTGCATTGCATTGCAACTAAGATTCAAATATGAAAGTTCTTAAGAAAATAAGTTATCAGACATTTTCTGTGTGTCAAGTTGTCAACCCTTGTCTGCAGTGTATGCTGGTAGAGGAGAGTGCATTCTGGTAGGGGGAGAGTACATGCTGCATTTCCACAGCCGCTGGACGCACTCGACTGGCCATGTTACCCCTCTCTCACAGAAGACTACTGAAATGTATTGCATTTCCCACTTTATCGTATTTCCCCAATGTACATACGTGTTTCGGTAGTGAGTGAGATGTGCCAGAGCCCATTCCCGTCCCATCCTCTCCCTCCCCGTTTTCCCAATCCATTCCTTAATCTGCAAATGTAGGCAGCGCATCCGGGGGCGTGCCTACGTTTGTCATTCTGGACTGATGTTGGCATGTATCGTGGATGTCTATGGACGACAGTATCCACTTACCATCAGGTGGACTGTATGCTCGTCTGCCGTCTTCTTTCTATATAAAAAAAAAACTTAACCCTGCGCTAATATTGTCAAGTGTTTTGGATCCAACATAATTATGCAATCGAACACAAACCGCCCCGATGCCAAATAAACATTTTTCTCCATTCTCAGACGGACAAATAAATATTTAGGCATCGAACCTGGGATCTTGGGCATAGCAGGCAGGAATCTGAACTAATTGCTCGTTAAATAGCGTCGTTTGATGATCATCAAAGTCATACATTATTACAAGTTCTGTAAGTTTACAATCTCCGCCAAACTTTATACTTACTCGTATGTTTGGTTGGTAATGCGCAAAGTGAACGGGTTTCCTCGCTAACGCTATAACTTACCTAGACCATTCTATTTCAGACCTTATTTCATAGGTCGGTAAAGCGTAGGAAATATATTAACCTTTTCGGGCCATACCTGCTAACTATTGCGTCAACTATGAACATCAACTAATATACGTCTCAAACTTAGACAATTTAGAGATTTAACACGCGAGTTTAAAGGTTTGGAATTATTGAGAATCTTCAGAACTGTATCCTTTATCTTATATATATGTACTAGCTTCTACCCGCAGCTTCGCTCGCGTAGACTAAAAAGCTGTGAAATATTTTTAACACCTGTAAAAGAACAGACATGATGGACTACTGGATGGATTTCCATCCATAAGTTTTGAATAATTCTATTAAAAGGTGTTTTTCCCTCTATAACTCAACTTCCTTGTGTCATATGAAGGTATCACACATACCAATTTTCCTTCTGGATACTTACTATACATTAGTGAAAACCCAATCAAAATCCGAGTAGTTTTTACGTGATTTTCAAACAAACAGACATACACATAAAATTTTTAAAAAGTGGGTTCTTTAGGTTCTGAAGAGAACCCAATTTTATTTTTTCATATGTATAGATAACTAGCAGTGTCCGTGACTTGGAATGATATACCTCCTCCGATTCGAGAAGTACAAAGCAAATATTCATTGAGACCAAAATTCCCGTCTTAGTCTGATATCTGAAAGTTACATGATCTCGCAGCCCGTGGACACCGGTGCGACTCCAACGAAAAGGTGTTGCCGATTGAGGCAACAATTATTATTATTCATCAATTATATTATGTGTGTGTGTGTGTGTAGCCTTTCATTTCATTATGTATTTATTTAGATATATATGTTGATGTCAATAAAATAATTTTCTCTCTTTCAACCAGTATTTTCTATTTGAATAGCTCCAATGGAAGCAATCGCCAGCCCCGATGATGCCTCTGGTACTGTTTAGTACCGTGTAATTACATTACTTGAGTGATACTACTAACACTAAAACTCGAAAATCTCATGAATATGTAACTAAAATCGGTGTTAGTTCTTCAAATAAATTCTCATTTCTACTTCAATTCCCTAATAATTGCAATGTAAATGAAGCCGTTGCAGACCTCGCTGAAACTGCTCATTGAAAGGCAGTAAAACCGCTTAGGGAAGTCAAACAAATACTCGAAACTGTTGGAGAATGAGTAGTAAGTAGAACTAAAGCAAAATATATGTTTTTATTAAATTACTGATAAAAGTTTTCAGTTAGTTAAAGTATTGCATAGTTAGTTCTGGTAACGTTTTTATTTGTTTAGAAGATTAAACAACTAAAAACTGCTGGAGTTAGTTCACTTTCTATCTGATTTCTGATTGGTATCCTTTATTATTTATTTACTCTTTTTGTGTTATATTGTGAGGCGGACTTAATGCCTTAAGGTATTCTCAACCGGTCGACCGTTTGTCAAATGTGAAAAATTAGAACGGGTGCAGCAGAAATTAAACAGCAAGTGAGCTACTGCTGGATATCGGCTTCTTCCATCGATTTCAGAATATACGAATATTCCCATATCGATGACTTCTTCCAAGACTCGTTATATCTTCTATGCCAGTTATTACCAGCGACTTCCTTTGGCCCTAGATCCAAAAGACCAGAGAGTGTCCTACATTGTCTCTCCCGGTACGTAGTCTATTCGTGGACTCATTGATAATTAGGCTTACTGATTCTTTGATCTATATATCTTAGCGGTATAATGAAGTAACATACGAAACACTGAACGTGTATTTGAATCTCACCATTGAACTAACAACGTGAACTATCCCAGTAAAGCATCGCTTCAGTATAAATCAATTAGTATTCCTATATGTATTTTCTAATTAATTAGCAATTATATTTAATTGTATATTTTTAACTGAGTACGACAAAGAGAAAGAGCAAGAACTGAGACAATTATAAAATGTTATGTAATTTAGAGCCGATTTTTCAGACCTTTTCTAAAAAAGCCTTCATCAAATAAAAAGGTTACTCAATAGTTACCCTATTAAAGTAAAACCGGGTTACTGGCATGTTTGAATACAGTAACAAATAAAGAAAATGCCCGATAAAATTATCAATTTGTACTTCTCAAATATTATTTGAACGCAATGTTTCAACGATCACTTCTGAAGATGTTTTCATAAAAAATATTTTTGGACACTCATTTTAATAAATCATACTTAGATATTCAGCATCGTTCTTGACATCTGTTTAACAGCTGTTTGTAAAGATCTTAGCGAGTAAATGATGATTCATTTTTCCATTCATGATTTCGTAATAAATAAGCTATGCATCATATCTCTAATATGAATAATATATTTTAATAACTATTGTCCCAAATGCTTTTATAAAATTTATTGATTTCATTTGAATTTTTTATAGGTTTCTCACGTTATGATGCGTTAGGAAAGTCAATGAGAACGTTCTCTCTCCATTTATTATCTATATCGATCGTAATTTTAACCCATCAAGCATCAGCATTTGACCAGCATTGTATTTATGGTTTTACTGGACTAGAATCACTTTGTGCATTAAAATTACATTAAGTAAAATCTGCTAAAATAAAAAAAACAGGGAAATATTTTTTTCCAATATAATAATTATTCAGTAGCATATGCATATGTATATGCATTCAGCAGCATTTACTAAAATACTTTAAAATACGCTGCAATTACAACGATATTGTTCGCATGCTGCCAATCTATAATTCTATACTAATATAATAAAGAGGTAAAATTGTGTGTTTGTAGGTATGTTGGGGGTAATCTCTGGAACTACTGAACCGATTTCAAAAATTCTTTCACAAATAGGAAGCTACATTACCCGTGTCTAATATTAGGCTACACAGGCTGTTTTATTTTGAAATTTAAAAAAAAAATGAAAAAAAGAACTTATAAACCGAAGTGAAGCGAGAGCGGGTCACTAGTTATTAGATAAAAGTGAGGATGGAAAAAAGGCTAAAATGGTCAAGAACTAGACATAATATATCTTAAATATTTTTTACTATAGAAAGAAGGCGGTAGACGAGCCGACACCTAGTGGTAAGTGTCATCCATGAACATCCGCGATACATACTAACATCAGTCCGGAATGACAAACGTTGCCACGGCCTCGGACGCGCATCGCATTCGAAATCTCGGAGAGATTTAAATGAATTGATTTGGACGAAAGGTTGGGAAAAAGGGGAGGGGTAGCATAAAATGGGATGGGAATGGGCTCTGACATATCTCACTCGCTACCGAAACACATAAATGTTTTATAAAAATAATATATATATATTATGCAAATATATATATATATTATGCAAATATATATATATATTATGCAAATATATATATATATTATGCAAGTATATCTGTGTAAAATGTATTGTGTACGATTATTCTTTTTTATATATTACTTGTGACTAACCGCCTATTTCACATTTCTCTGTCGCAGGTTGTCTGGAAGAGATTGCATAATTGCGATAAGACCGCCTATTGTTTTCTGTTGTTTTGTAGATGTGTGTGCAAATTTCTTTGTAAGTATAAACAAAAATAATAATCATTATTATTACTTCACATTTGTTATGTTTGAGATCTACTTTTTTTTTTTTTGAGAATGCGCGCTGAATCCCACAGCCGCTGGGCGCATTTGACTGGCCTCGTTACGCCTCTCTCACAGAAGACTACCTTCTCACAGAAGACTATATATACTATTAAGGATAACAACAGTGTTGCAAGAATTAAAGGATGAGTATTGGCGAGATTATAGAAAATATAAGGGTCAAACGTAAAACATCAATAGTGGAGGAAATGTTGTTTACTAGTTTCTGAAAGATTTGTAACGACTGTGCTTGTCCGATAGATGGAGTGAATTCCACAGCCTGTACAGTAAAGGAGTTGGTGTTAAAGTTAGAAGTGTGAAGAGGAAAGTTTAGTACGAGGTTTTCAGCGGAGCGTTCGCGTGTAGTTGCGAAAGTGAAAACGTAACTTCAAATAATTAGGAGTAAGAGGATTAAAAAGAATACAGTAAAGAAGGGAAAGAAGGTAGGTGGGTATTTCTGCGAAGGCAGATTGGAAGCCACTTGAGTTTTACACGAAATTCGGAGACATGGTTCATATATGCGTTATCCAAATATGAACAGTATACAAAGATTCTGTAGACGCTCAGGTTTATTTAATTGGTCTTCAGTTAGGTCTAGATAACAAATATCAGCATAGTCGAGTATAGGCAGTAATAGGGATTGTGCTAACGCAAATTTTGTGTCCAATGACAGAAAGTATCGGTAACGCCTCAATTTGCGACTCACTTCTTCAATTTGTGGGACCTACAACAGAGTATAACAATCCAAGAAAATTTTCACTCTATTACTATATGGTAGGAAGCAAGTAAAGTTTCTTTATCAAAACCTGAAAATGCAGAAGTAAATATCAAATCAGAACACACTATCAAACTCGTTGACACTATGAACCGTTAAATTAGATACACGGCACACAACGCCTGTCCAATTGTAGTATCAATGCAAATTAGTCCAATTCATACATGCGTCCTACAACGCAATACGGGTCTCAACTAGTCGTATCCGTCCTCAAGTACACGCTGAGAATAAGATCTACAGGGCGGTTGACGATTTCGAATCAGCCTTGGATCGAGTAGACATCGAGTTCTTGCCTGTGTTAACTAGGCCATGAAAAATATATTCAAATCGCGAATATATCGCGAAAAAAATATATTCAAAGGTATTAGGGTAATTATTCATAAATTTGTCGTGCAGCGTATCTTAGCAGGGATACCTATGAGTGGCACAAAAGGTTGTAAATCGTTCAGGTCTTGAAAACCATTTATTTAAACCAGATTTTTTTGTGAAAGGATGGTGGCAGACTAGCAGACAGTGCACTTGATGGTAGGTGGTCGTCCATGAACATCCGCCATACATACCAACATCAGTCCAGAAAGACAATCGTTTTGACAGCAGATAACGGTTACGTTCAATTAAAAAGTTTGCCGTAAATAAATAAATAAGCAAATTAATCAAGGAACGAAATCCACACATCGGTTACAGAGCGGTTTTCGTAGAGCGGTTGAATGTGTAGAGCTTGGGGTCTTTAAACTCGATCTGACTACCACTCTGTGGCTCCACCCTCGCCCGCTCGTCGTTACCATTCGTCTGGCAAATTCGGAATTCATTCAAAGTTCAATTATCCCGGTGTCCACGCGAATATAACACGAAATTTTGCAAAACAAAATTTTGTAAGCTATGAATAGAATTTTGCAAGCCCGGGCGTACCCGCATACCCCCTCCTGTTGCACATGCCTATGGACGGCGGTAACCACTTACCATCACGGGGGCCACATGCCCCTCTGCCACCATTTCTTTCGGTTTTCAGCCGCCAATTCTGATTTGGAAATCCTCCAACACGGTTCCAATCCAAAAAGTTTAAACCGATATAATATCGGTTTTACCTAAACCAAGGTACGTCGTTTAATAATTCGCAGCATTTTGGAAGCATTCAAATTTAGGTCTTTTTCAGTGTTCGCCTATTGACGGACTATCCAAACACTTAGTGCTCTAGTACTTCTGCAGATATAATATATCACTACAGAGGTGCTGCTAGAACAATTCATTTGGTGGCCTACCTTTGCTTACCTATTTAAAAAGTACCATTTATTTAAAATGTTTATGTTGCCGTTTCCGGTAGAACCTGTTCTGTGTAAACTCGATACGAAACAAGAAAACAAGACTTCGAACACGTTGTAACCCTGCTGTTTAGAACGACATAGCGCTATGGAGACAATGGACTTATATAATAACGCGTTGGGCCTTAATGCGTGCCCTTTGGCATCCGTCGCCAACATGTGACCTTGGCTTAAGGTTATGCCAAAGAGTTTAAGAAGACGTGAGGCGAATTGAAGGAAGTTTACTTCCTTAATGATAGTTGGAAAATTTTCGTACTACTAGGTACATGTATTAGGTACATTCTTGCGACTATGCGTTGGGTTTTAAAGTTATTATATAGTATATATATATATGGAGTATATGAGCCTGTTGTGGAACTGCAGAATCCCTTTTACTATAAAGTGCATTAGGTGTGCTCGACTAACCAAGTTGTCTGATGTTTCGTTTTGTTATCACAAAATATAAATAATATATATATTTTTCCACTCCGTTCCATCAACCTATCTCTCCACTGCTGGACATAAACCTCTCCCAAGGCTCGCCATCACACACTGTTCCGCTCTTCTTATCCAGCCACTACCGGATGAATATAGACCTTGTACCGGGAAACGAAACGTGGAGACGCCCTTCAGCCAGATGCACCGACGACTTGAAGAAAGCTGCCAATAGTGGCTGAATAAATCACATGTTCATGATTAAATTTACCTAAAAAAAATTACATGGTCCATCTAATTTAAGCAGAAGAAATTCATGTCTACTCTAAGAAGTAACTCAAAATTGAACTAGTGATCCAACTTCATAATCTACAATTTCCATTTACAATGCAGATTTCATCCGGGTTCCGCCTCGCATGATCGGTTTAGTCGGGATCGGGATTTCTCGCGCAATTGACTGTAGCTACAGCGGCCATTACACTGGCAACTGGCACCATTTGATATCACGAGAGTATTTAAGATATTGATAGCCAATTTTCTTTTGAGAATGAAGAACAGGAATGATATTTTTTTATAGAACAGGTAGCAGATGGGTGGGCAACCCATGATATGTTATGTGGTCATCGCCGCTCATGGACTCCTGCAACACCAGGGATGTGGATGCGCTACCGACCATGCAGGGGCCTATTCACAGAACAGTCCGATGTCATAACTAAGCGTTTTCTAATTTACAGTGCGCGACAGATCTATAGCACACTCATTAAAATCTAATATTATTCGCCTAGTAATTGAAAATAAAAATTAGTCCTTAATATCACTATATTTATTTTACATATAAGCATAAATAATTAAACGTGCAAAAAATAAAATATAACTTCACATTTAATTCGGTGCGACAAAATGCTTTTATATTTGTGATATGAAATCAATTAACCAATTCAATAACTCGTTGAACCTCCTTTCTTCTTAACAACTTCCATCTTGCGTTTTGAAAGCAATTCGTATAAAGCTTCAATCCACTCTTGGGAGAAACTCATCCACAGCCGTTCGATCACTTTCCTGAGCTAGTTAACATTTTAAAATCGCCTTCCATTTACATACGCGGTACGTGAGATATCTCTCCAGCAATTTTCTATAAAAATTAAATCCAAGGAATAAGCTGACCACTTTTAAATCTTTCTATCATGGGGATATAATTAATTGACGACGCCTTATCTTGCTGAAATATACCTACAATTATCATCAGCAATTTGAGTTCCGTATTGTTCATCTATAATTCGTACATACTTCGAGCTGTTCATAGTTCCAATTATAAATTTAATATTCGTCTTAACTTCACATAATATTTAAAATATGTTAGTTAGTTACTAATTGCCTTTCTACTTCTTTTTATAATTTGGGAAATATTTTTTTTTGCGCATATTGTTCATGGCATTATTTTTAAAGAGATATTTTACTTTTTATCAAGCGATATTCTTTTAACTTGCCGCATGTCTTTTACGAACAGGTAGTGTCAGTGTAAGTAAGAAACAAAAATTATGTTATTAAGCTTAGTTTACAAAATATACTGTGGGAGATAATAAAAATTATAGTGTGCTTCAGCGTTGTCGCGGGCCATTAAACTGCATTTCGATCCTTTTTCTATATAATCTGGTGGTGGACTGGTAAAGAATGTTCTATCTATAATATGACATTAAATCCGCCTGTTGTACATATCGTTGTGCAAGAAGTTTAAATAATATAATTCACCACAGAACTCTCTATCACTCACTCACAGCTTGTGAGTGAGATATGCCAGAGCCCATTCCCATTTTCCATCCTATTCTATCATATCTCTTCACATTTTCCCAACGGTTTCTCCGAATCCATTCCTAAATCTCCAAAGGTAGATAGCGCATCCGGTCTTTCTGGCGTGCACCGTGAATGTCGCAGGGCAACAGTATCCCACTTTCTCCTGGGTGGACTGTCTGCTCATCTGCCACCTTATTTTTATAAAAAAAAAAAGCTTCACTCAATGGAACAGGATTGTATGTGAGAGGGAGGGAGTAGGAAATGTGACGGGCTGAGCCACATCTCTTATACTCTTCACTCGATGGAAAGGTACGGTAAGTGGATTTCGATACATCTCACTCATTCCCGAAACACATATAGATAGATAGTATACTTTAAGGCAATCTTCTGTAGGAGAGGCTAATTCGGCTAATCGGGGTTTGGCTCAGCGGCTGTGGGATTGCAATACCATAGTTGTCTGATATAGAAACTAACACTTACGAATATACATTGTGTACTCAACTGTGCAATATGTAGTATTTTGATAATCTGCTGTTTCGAGAATCTGGTATATGGAGTATTTAGTGTTATAAGTATCTCTCTCTCTCTCGATAGTGTTCTAATGGAGATGTATTTTCGAATTGTGTTATCTCCATTTCGACATGTTCAAACCTGACTGCTGTTTGCCACATATCTGCCTATACGAGTCCATGCTGTACTTTATATAGCATTCATAGCATTCATTATGCACACCTTAACGGGTGCGTCTTACATGCAAGCTCACCATGATCGGCTAATTGTTCCATGAAACACGTTATGGTATTCAATGGCAAGTATAATATCATGACAGTAGATATTTTTATTATGTTGCATTTATTGTTCTAAATAAGGTTATAACTCAGGGTTGTCAGTACATGTAATATTAAAAAGTCCTTCGATCCGGATTTCAACCCATCCAACACCAGCCTACTGCCACGATGTAATCCATCCGATGGCGAAGGCTGAACTGCGTTTCGCGAGGCCGTAGGCCAAGCTTCGCGGAGAGCGAGGCCCGCGGCGTGCCAACAGCGTAATTTCATCCCGCCCCCAGTTTGTAACTTAAGTGAGGTAATTTATATTTTTGGATCGTCCACATTAAAACCTTTCATTTGATACTAAACACAATATATTTGCCTCCATTTTTTTATTACCGTATTTTCGAGTTTCATATCCGCCATATTGGATTTAAAGTAACGTAATGTAGCCTATGTTACTCGGAACACCTAGAAGGATTCAACAACTTTTTATTTGTCAAAATGTGATAAATAGTTTAGGTACTACGAGGGAACAGATGAACATACATACCAGCATAGACTGTTAAAACCATAACCCTCCTTTGACAATGCCGTAGTTGGGTAACAAGACTCTAAAAACAAAAAGTTGAGATGGATATTCCGTAAGAGTAAGACACAAGAGTAGGGAAAAATAACGAGACCAAATATATAGGTACGATTTTTGAAAGACGCTAGCGAGAAGGAAAAAGAACTGACTATTTATCTCATAAAAAGTAGTTTTTTACTCGTCCTTGAAAAGTATTGATAAGATCTTTAAATCAATGGAAATTTCCAGCTCGATATATGATGTTAATATGGTGTGGGTAAGTTCTAATAAACAAAATATTTTTCAAAAATACTGACGGTAACTAGTTCTATACTAATACTAAAACTCGGGTATGAAATCAGACCGCATTATAATGTACCGAACAAACGTAGGTACTTACTTAAAGTAACTTTTGTTATTTGTTGCCATTGTTCATTTGCGTCATCACAATATTTGTATTCGCAACCATAAGACTTCTATTTTAGACCTGGGTGTCCTTGACAAGTAAAGGTGACTAGGTGACTCGTGATTATGTACACAGTCTATGTTAGATTTGATGGCACTATTTTATGGCTAACATTAATTATGCATGCGGCAGTCCTTCGTAATGAGTTCCCATGGCGTTATGGAGGACCTAAACAAAACAGTTCTTCTATTGCTAATATTATGCCGTTACCGGGACAATGGATGACATAACATCCCGGCTCCTATTCTCATCCACTCTCATCATCATTATCATATTCATCGTCTTATTTCAGTTTTCGATCACTTGAGGACAGAAAGAGTGCCTGTTATACCTATTTAGGTATGCTGTGTGTGGCCATTTTCCTTTTCTTCATTTTTGCCTCAAGCGAACCGAATGATCGCTTGATTGCAAACGTTTTCTTTTGCGTTCGTGAACGAATTATTATTATAGTGACGTTAATATTCGTTTCTGTAAATATTCGTACAAGTTTGTTTTACAATGATATGATTGCATTGCATTGGTTTTTAGGTGGACTGACAACCCAACCACATATTTTGTGGCAGCACCTTTGTGCAGTGCTGCTGCAGCAAAGCATGCGTCGGTCCCAAGTCCGTATAAATGGAAGAGTCAAAATTCAAAATTCTTGTATCCAGCAGTGTAGAGATATTAGCATCAGCCTGTATCGGCAGTGGCTGGTGGTATGATATGGGTTTTAAGATCACCAGTCCCAAAATCCCCGAGTTTATACTGACACTGCCCATTTACTCGATGGGACGAGAGCATAACGAAACGGGAGACTTTCCTTCTCCCATTGTACTTCCCAATTGATTGGACGAGATGGGAAATAAACTCTGGCAAATTTTACTCTTGAAATACATTCACAGTACAATTTCAATTGGCCTGTTTTTGGTTTTAATTACATCGATATTTTTACGTAATAAATTTATTTCCAGACAAGTAACTTTGTGCATTTGTGTTCTGTTATTTATTAGTCTCAGACTGACCTTCGTCATGTACAGATAAAGAGGGACACATTATACAAAGTATATATAATTCACATGACGATGTCAGTGAATTATCTGGAATTAAACATGCAAGTTGTCATTGATGTTGCGCAGATCATCACTTAATGTAATTTAATGATCACGATACTGAATATTCAATTAATCTTATTCCAAACATGAGCTTATTAACAATATCCGATTGGAGTAGTGTCAATCTTTGCATTATTGGTACATGGTTTGTATTAATGATACGTCCATGTTAACGTAGTTTTATGAGTAGCAGCAGTTATATAGTAAGCTCTGCTCGTTTGCTTGTATGAAATATACACCACAGTGGTATGCTATTTTTTTCGGAATGGCTAAATTCTTTTGGGCCTAATAGCCTTTTAAGAGTCACCGGACATGTATAGAATAGGGCGAGCGCAGAACGCGCTCAGTCAGGAGCAAAGAGTGTGTGCAGCAACGAGCCTAAGGGCTTCCCCGCCCGGTAGACCGGCACGCGGTAGAAGAAGCGGACCCTGGCTTAGGGCGTTGCTTTGGGAGGGTACCGCGGGATCGCGAGTCCGTGAGAAGCGCCCAGGCACGTGCCGATACCTGGTAAAAGTGTTGGCTCAAGGCCGGTGCGTGTTTACGGTGTAGCGAGGGTGACGTCCTCGTATCCGCCGGCGGGGTCCGCATTGGCAGCAGCATTGGTAGTGTCGTCGGGGTCGTCTAATACGTGCCGAGGACGACGACGACGACGGCAACAGGGAGCGAAGGCCCCTTGTTAACGACACAGTTTTCCTTCGGTATGGCCGTTTATGCTTCTTCGCGACACGGCGAACCGTCGCCGGTGTAGGCACGGCTAGCGTATTTTAGGTGCGGACTTCATGTTTCATTTTTGAGTGGTAAGCTAAAAAAAATTAGAATAACAGAAAACTTGAATCAGCACAGGAAACGGTCACGAGATATTTGCGCGCCATTAAAAAGTTCGGTCCTGGTCATCAAACTCATCCATACAACACTGATCGATATCTCGTCGTGCGTTTTTGCGGTGCATCCGGCGTAGGCGCCGCGCGCCGTGGCATTGTAGTGTATAACAAGTTCCCATGGTTGCCTATACAACACTAACCACGTCGTCAGTTTCACGGTTTTATACCGTAGGATTTCACGGCGGGAAACCGTGTCGTTAACAAGCGACCTATAGTTTATGCAATATTATTTTAATAAATGCTTTTATTTCTGTCTTCATAGGAACTTAATTAGTTAAAGGTTAAGTTTCTATGAAGAGGTAATAAATTTATCGTCGTATAAATATACATAACTGGATAAGAAATGTCAATAATGTAAATATTTGGTCCTTGCCGTTTTAAATGGAAAAATTCATATATATTTTTTTATATGAAAATTACGAGTATAGATATATCTAATTAATCGAAGTATTGTCCATTATCATCAACGTCATTTTAATGAAAGTTGATTGATGCCTCTGCTTTAAAAGTAACTCCTGGGGACGAAAATCGATGAATTCTCTGAAGGCGTTTTTCACTGCCTTATCGAGTTGAATTTTTTCCCCTGTAAAAAATTATTCAAATTCCGAAAAAAAATGTAAATCAGAACAAGGTCTGGCGAGTACGGTGGGTGACGGGGAGTTTCCAGTGTAGGCTCCTGTAACTTTGAGGCTGTCATGCAGTGAGAGTGTGGGTGACCGTTATCACAGAGACGTTTAGGACATAGTTTGGCTGTGTATCCTGGTTCAACCATTGTGAGGAACGTTTACGATTATCATACAGAATCCTCTTCTCATCACAAGTGACAATACGATTTAGAATCCCTTTATTTATATGCTGGTTCAGCAAAGTAAGGCAAGCTTCGACGCGTGTTTGCAGCTGACATTCATTAAGCTCATACAGTACCCACTTTCCGAGCTTCTTTCACTTCACTATCGTCTTGTCACTTATACCGAAAGCTGCGGCTAACTCATACGTGGTTTGAGGTGAATCCGCTTCTACGATTGCTTTCAAATTCGTCATTATCGACTTTAGACTAGTTCTTGAGATCGAAATTTCCAGAACGGAAACGAACGTACCGGGGGTTTCTTTGCGGTGTTTGGTCCGTACACATCGTTGATACTGCGTGCCGTTTGTGCTGCGTTGCTGCCACGACGGAACTCATATTCGAAAATAACGCGAATTTTCAACTTTTCCGTGGTCGCAAACACAACGATATCAAAACAAAAAGTCGGAAACAAATTAATAACTGATTTTGAAAAGAATGTCTATAGTTTTAAATTGCAATTAATTTGAATTTGGAATGCCAAGCCAAACCAAGATAACTAAGTTCAAAGTGGCCACTATGAACAAACGGCAATTTCATAGGTAAGGCTCTAATAAATTGGGACATGTAGGACACTTTTGTTGTGTCAAACTTCCATCCTTTTCTTGCTGTTAGACGAAGCTGTAAGAATATTGATCTTAATATAGAAAGCGATACAACAGCTAAACAAGACCAACGCAAATATTGGAGCCCAAATATTTATTCTCAATTCCTTACCAGTCCTCAGCAAATATCTCAAGGGGTCAGATATAAATTATTTTATAATATACGCAGTATCTAAGGTGTCTTGACACAACCAATTTCGACGAAGCATGAAAGGGTTAATAAAGATAACAAACGGTATGGCAACTCTGGTCATAACACCTGAAATGTGATTCACACACACACACACACGCACACAACCACGCTATTTAGTATGTTCTCAGTCGTCTTTGTGGGAAGTTGTTAGGGAACACATTTGCGGGTACTACCACAAAGTAACGAGAGGTTGCGTGTCGTCACGCACGAAACAAATAAAATTGTTCATTGTAGTGACGTCTGAGTGTAACGTGAATTTATTCACCAAACTCATCATTTATCATCATTATTTAGGTCATCATTTAGAAGATATTGTAGCTCGCGGATCAATTTAACGTTAGGAGAAATTGCAATGAAATAGTGAAAGATGCATTACACATCCCGGCCGAAAATAATACACATCGATTATGATCGGCTAGCTCAGTTTTGTAGAGCGTCGTCTCTGTCGTCGTCGTCGACGCTCTACAAACCAAAGCTAGCCGATAGTCTCTTTCTAAAGGCCCATGTGTATTACTTTTTTCCGGGATGTGTCCCTTGCTCCATCTAACGTAACCTAACCTATCTTTCATTATTACATTTTATAATGGACTTCGTGCGCGTATTCTACATAATTTACACATATGTTTATAATATTATATAGTCACTACTATATAATTTATGTTAATGCGGATTACAATCTACCTACTTGCCAAGTTTCAATAAAATCGGTTCAGCCGCTCCGATGTGATTGAGTAACAGACATCCAAACTTTCGCATTCATAATATTAGTGGGATAATGTATGTTAGAGGAATTGTTTTATTTATTAGTTTTATTTGAATAACCAACAGAGGTAACAATCAACAAGTATACGTATAAAAAGTAGTGGTTACATTATAATTGCTCCCCTACTTACAGGCTATTACTAAATGCGATTCAATTTAAATTCATGGTAGGCCAAAACAAAATTAGTACATATGATAAATTTTAAAAGAATGAGTTAATTTAGAAAAAATAAAAATATTAATTATAATTTTAAAAAAAGTCATAAAAAAGGAAAAGTCGTAAGAGATACGTCAGTAATTTTAAAAAGATTTTTGTTTAAAGTTATACAATTTATCATGACAGCTTATTTATTTATACAATAGTGAGTGACGTCATATTAGCGTTGAATCTCCCCGATACTGTACCACAATTATTGATCAGCCGCGTGTTTTATATTTTTTAAGACTGCGGCGTTGAAATTCTCTGCTGCCTCTTTATCTCCAGATAGTGTGCTCAGAACGTCTGATTAATATTGCAGTGAATTGGTTCCGATGGCACCCACTATCAAGTTTTGATCAAGTTTGATTGCGTGTAAAACTGATTATATGGGACGGGATCCCACGTAGACGTAATATCCGTTTTCAATTGCTTTTTATTGGAGTTTGATAGGCTATCAAATTTAAATAGGTACCTGCCTGTAAGATTGGTCAATCTTGCCTAAGTTGATGCGTATAATAATGGAAGCAATACGAAAAACTGGTAAAATGAACCCTAAACCGTTACCAACCCTTTTATTATCCACTACTGGACACGGGCCTTCTCGTGCACATTATCTTGTACACGAGGGATGTATAATAGCTTTGCAACGCCGCGCTGGCCAAGCGGGTTGGCGAGTCCACTCTTTTCGAGGTGGTGTAGTCCCTCAGAGCTTATGGTAGCTGCTTTGTTCCTTTAGTTGCCTTTTAGGACACCCACGGGACCAGATGGGGTGGTGCTATTTTAAAGCCGGCTGACACCACATGGCCAAGTTATAGCAGTACTTACTTTGATCTTAAAGAAAACATGGGCATATTTGTTGCGGCATTAGATTCGACTTATGACTTAGACTCGATGACTTGACTTAGACTTAGGCATTAGACTCGATGTCCATACGGAGAGAGTGCGGTATGAAGCAGACGGCGTGTGGACGTGAGCGTGGGTTCGATTTTAATCGCCCAAAAATCCACCACAGCCCCTCGTGTAGAAGACATACTTAAATATTCGATATCAGCTTATAATTGCAGAGCAAGGCCTCCCTCTGCATTCACCAGGGGATTTTGGATCATAGGTTGTGGATTTTACAATTGATTTTGTTAATTTTAAAATTCAGAAGAAAATAGGTAATTCGACGTAATAATATTAATAAGTCATCCAATGTATTAAAACTTCGGATTAAATTTTAAGAACAAAATGTAACATTATCTGAGCGAAGCTTATTGTCCGTATGGACTTTGGTTAAGATTTTCTAGCTTAAAATTTCGTTGGATTAAATATAAAAATGCTGTCAGATAAAATATTTTTTTTTTTAAGTTTTCACTATAGTCTCAATATCTGAGAAACTAAAACACTAAGTAAGGTCTATTTACCTAGATAATACCATATACCATACTATCAGCCTGTGCTTCTCCCAAGGACGCCACTACAGATAATACATCACACACAAATATATTTTGTATTTCGATGAGACCATTATGTATTCCGGCAAAAAACTCCCTTACCAAAATCTATTATTAGTTGCAACAACAATCAATCAATAAACACCAGAAATTGATAGAGGCTGTTTCTCATAGCCACTTTAGTTTAATAGCACGAGCTTATCACAATAGTCGATTACATAGTACGAGTAAATTGATATTAACTCAGTGTGATCGGACATTCGGCACAGTGTTTTTGTGTGTCGTTCCAACTACGTAATTTGTCACCGGGACCACTACGTTGACGTTTGATGGGTACAAGTCAGAGAAAACAGCGACTTTTTGACAGTTTAGATAGCAGGAAAACAAAAAGGAAAATACAAAATCAGCATAGAACTATTGATTCATAATCCTACAAAACCCACACTCCATTTTTACAAATGAGAGTTTAAAATAGCGGTCTATAAACTCTTAACTTAATCCAGTACATACTTCAGTGTCGGATAAAAATGTCTGCTATTCATACACAGATCGAAGGAGTACATAATAATCGCTCTTACTGCAAAGCTATGTTTACACGGCGCGCGCGACGGTCAAATCGAGTGACGACTAATGTCGCCGAGAGGGCTGAATGAGTACGGTGGAAGATCGTGTTTGGTGGCGTACTTTAGGAGAGACGTATATATCCAGCAATCAACAGTTGTAGTATGATATGACATACGTTTATATTTTATCTTTACTTTGACTTTCATGAGGTATTATTATTAGTTTTAGTAATTTTAAGCAAAAGAGTAAAGGAATTCCGGACCTGTGTCATTCGTAATCTCGCACACGAGTGTAAATTATAATACTGCCAGTTGCTTACTTGCTTTATACTGTTCTTTCATAAATCGTTCTGAGATATTCTAAAAAGGGTACATCCCTTTCTGTCTTTATGATACAAAAACAGACACAACATGACTATCGCACGTTTTAGAACACACTTTAAAACATCCTTTTCCCGAAAACAGTAACATGAGTTCTCTACCGCTTATCGTCTTGGACCGCTGCGTAATTACGGGCGTGACGAGCGTAATTTCGTACTAACTATGCTATGCGGAGATTTAATTGTTCCTAACCGCGAGGTTATTAATTAACGTTATCAAAATTTTGCCACTGTTCGCCTCGGTTCAAACGCCGTACTTATAAAATTGAGTCATATTACAGAGGGAATACGGTAGTTAAAGAAAAAGAAATGCCTAAATTTTAGTATTATAGCGGTACAATGACTAGTAAAAAGCGTTGACACAACACATTTTGTTTAATACAAGTTCTCTGCTCACAAAACTCTCGCAATTAAACCAAGTTACTTTTGTTCACAAGTGTGTCCAAGATGCAAAGTTTATCATAGTCGTGAAGTTTATTTATGAAGGTATTAAATAAAACGTCTGTAGGTATTATTGTGGCCTACTATCTCATTTCAAACCACAAATAGGTATAGACGGATAGATAACGCAAGTTATCCATCGCTACGTGTCCCGAAGTTGGCGCTTCTCCGAACTTCTACTTCTCGCGTTGCTTTGTTGCGTTGCTTTGTTACAAAACACAAAAAATGCCTACCTGCGCTATAATCAATTGTAAAACTCTATCAAAAATGGTAAACCGAGTCAATCTTTCGTTTCATCATGGTTTCCCATCATTAAAATTAATCCTGACCTAGTTGTAGGTACACGACACGCTTGGTTTGACAATTCCATACAATTTCACGAAATTGTGTTTATCTAGGTCTACATTTCAAACAAACAAAATATATTTAGACCTAGACTACATAGTTTAAGTGGGTGAAGGGACAGCTGCAGAAAAAAATGACCACATAACGTTTCCATTGCCCCCGTGGATCATTTTTACGCTCTCAGGGAGGCGAGGCCCCGTTGGGAACCTCCGGTCTAGAGCATTGGTATTATAAAAAACAATACGGATACAATTTTATGCATCTTAAACCAAGGTTGAGACATCTGACAACAAACGTTTGTTATCAACGACATCACTGAACCACAACGATGCACACTTGTGGTGTTGTTCTGTTGGAAGGGCATGGTGCAATGCAACACTGGAATCCCACAGCTGCTGGGCACATTCGACTGGCCATGTTACCCATCCTCTAACGAAGACTACTGTAAAGTGCCGCCTACCACAGATTACCATAAAAAAAACAACGACACCAATATCAACGACATTGGTGGTGTCATTGGGAATGTAGTTGCATTGGTATAAAACAATTCTCAACGACACCACCAGTGTGCAACGTAGTGGTTCAGTGGTGTCGTAACAAACGACAACAAAGAAAGAAAATCTCTGAAAATGCTAGAAGAAAACCCGGGCGATAAAATTGTGTTTTCAGTCTTTCGTGAAATTATTTTCAGTCTCGTATAAAATTGTATTTACAGTCTTTTATGAATGAGAGCGGTGACAACCTAGGGTATCTATACTCAACTCACATTCGTGTGATCGTGAGTTCAAATCCTCGACCCGTGGCACTGTTTCTATTTAAGTGCGGATTTTTAAAAATTGTCACTTGCTCGGTGGTTAGGAAAAACATCGTGCGGAAACCCACATGCTCCAGAAATAAAAGAAAAAATGGAGTAAGTGATTTACCAATCCGCACTGGCCCCCCGTGGTGGATTACGGCCCGAAACCCCCCAGGTGGGCAGGCCTGTGCCCTGCAGTGGGACGTTATAGGATGATACAAGTACAAGTGAAATTATTCCTATAATCTGTGAAGGTGCAGCAACTCGGTAGTTGCTGCAGGGCGGTCCCTGTTTTATGTTTACTGCAGTGTTTGGTTGTAATTTGTCAACGTCGCTCTCGCTCAACTGACCTAATGGAACAGAATGATCCCGCTGCCTTCATTGCTTTCGATTGTTTTCGATATTTTGTGTGCTTTGATTTTTGAAAGTCATTTCGAAGTCATTACCAAAACGGAAAAAGCAGGTTTAACAAATGGCGCCCCCTAAATTATGAGCAAGATTACAGTTTTGGTCGTGTTGTCCCAATATTTTTTTTTCTAAAACGCACGAAAGATTTAGAATGGCGCGTGCCATTGGAGTATTTTACCTTTGTCTCTGTTTGTTTAACTACCTTTTTTTTTTGCGGCTTCAGTCTGTTTGTCCGACTATGCCAGTCTCGTAGGGACGCTCACTTTAATCCTGTCTTCCTCAGACAACCCTTAATCTGAGACCATGTATAACAAATTTATATTGTTTCACCGCTTTCTCGGTCAATGGCTGACTGAGGATTACATAACTTTCCCGATGCAATAAATGTTTTGCGACAAGTACCTATATCAAACATCCTTTACGTGACTGCACTCCGCAGTCAGATGAAAGAAATCCTCGTCCAATCCTCCTCCTACTAGGAGGTATTGGCGTCGTTGACGGTATGTGGTGAAATCATGGTTTACTGGAACGATGAGCGGTTTCGTCGCGCACAATTTATTTTCAACCGATCTCGACTTGCAATAATTGCAGTCTAAAACAGTGCAAACAGTCTAAACAGGCCAGAGTGAAAATTTCTCCGTATAAAACAAATTTATCCTAAAGCTCGTTACTCTTCGTGTTACCGCGGCAACGCCCCGTATAAACCGCGTATTATGTCATCTGTCTGAATGTACTCTTTGGTTATATAAATTGTTCTGTAAATAAATGAATAAAATAAAAACTAAATAAGTATGTTTAAAAATATATTTGAAGTACTTGACACCTAAAGGAAGATAGATTTCTTCGTTAAAAATAGTCAACGAAACAGCTATAACTATGTATTTTAATCGGTCAGTTTTGTAACACGCTCACGAACATCGTTATTATGCAATAATGCTTTGACAGCATCCAAACTCCATTACTGTTATCATGTGATTGACATATTTAGAGCTATCATGATTTATAAAAGTAAATAATGTTATTTTTCAGAATATTAATAACATAATTATTGTTAATTTCAGCTATATAATAGATTACCTGAAAATATGAAAAAAAAAAACTGTGTATCTATAAGTAGTTTCAAAAATAATGTATATTTATTAAACAATACTGTGTATCCGATGGGCTGAATGCCAATTGTATTAGTACCCACTCTTAAATTTATGGTCCGTTAATTTTTCATAGCTTAAGTGAATGTTCTGTTAATTTCTACATGAATGTTAAATTTTAAGTGAACCGTGTAATGTTCTTTTTGAGAAATAAATGTCTTGAATATGTTGTGGTTGACATTCAAAAGGGTTACTTTTTCCAAAACGCTAAAATTAATGTACCTTTTAAGAGAAACAATTAAATGAGCGACAAAAAGCGTACTAAATGAGCAGCAAATCATAATCAACAAAACACACTATTTTTGAATAACGGAAATTGATAATTTTAAATTACTGATAATGTAAATATTTGGGCACCTGGCTAAATGAAGACTGGGATAGTGCTGTGCATATAAAAACCCGCATTGAAATTGCTAGCAATGCTTTCACCAACATGAGAAAAGTTCTTTGCAACCGAAATCCCAAGAACTCCTCGCCCATCCGTCTCCTCCAGTGTTATATCTGGTCCATTCTTCTATACAGATGCGAGTCCTGGACAATGAACGTGGAGCTTAATAAACGTATAGAAGCGTTCGAAATGTGAGCGTAAAGACGTATACTGGCCATCAGTTGGACGCAGAAGGTCACCAATGAGGAAGTCCTGTGACAAGTAGTTCGGAAACGCGAACTCTTGCAGACCGTCAAGTGCAGAAAAATTGCGTATCTGGGTCACGTGCTAAGGCATGAAAGATACGAACTTTTGCAACTAATTATGATGGGTAAGATTGCCGGAAAGAGGCGTGTTGGTCGCAGGAAAAAGTCCCGGTCCTCGTAAGGGATTCTAAGGGATCAAAACCAAAAATTTCCAATAAAATACCTAGATTATGTATGTGTGTGTGTAAAACTAATAATACTAATAATGTATACATTGTTGTTACATTATTTATTTGTGTAATATGTATATATATAATAATATATTGTTATATATAATAATATATATAGCTATGTATTTTACTTCTTGGTATTATAATTAAATTCTTAATTTTGGCATATGAGTCTTAGTTATATTATTGAAATAAAGATTATATTGTTATTAAAACTACGGTTCAAAATTAAAAACCTTTTCATTTTGTATCTAAATGGCGGGGCCCACTCGAGGGTGGGACCCAGAGCTGTGACCCACCCTAGCCCCTAGGTTAGTCCGCCACTGCCTGCCGTGCACGGAAATAAACTTTCCTGTCTTTTTAATGACAGATTATACAGGAAATTACAACAGCTAAGGTGTATTAAAATGAACTTTCCTGAGCATCGACTCGACGTAAATTATTGGCAATTACTTTTCAAGGCTCATTAAGCGTCCACTTGAATTTTATTGTGACTTGACAATCGATAATGACTTGTACAGGTAGGTAATAAGAAATGTGACAAATGCGTTTATTACTCTATAAGTATTCGCATGTTGATTCGTTATAAATAACTCTGGAACACGAAACGTTATGGCGAAAACAGTGTTATCATTATATGACAATCTGTACCATAATAATACAATTTTAGAGGTGTTGTCTGTACATACTTTCAAAAAACATGAAGAAATTCAAAATATGTGACTACTTACACATTCAATGCCAACGCTATTTTATAGGATTGTAGGATTCCACCTAATTTTTCGATGTATTACGCAGAACACACAATGATATGAACACAAACGATGTAGGAAGTGCATTGTTTATTGGTAAAATAATTTAAATCTTTTTCGTAGCACATTTTCAATGAAAATGTTGTGTTGGCACTACTTAATCTATTTACATGGACACAACTGGTGTGTTGCCCGCACTCTTATCAATGTCAAAACATCGATGTATCGTGATATTGTCACTTTTTGTTCGATACTATCGGAAACATATCAAAATCTAAAACTATTAGGAATAGAGAAATTTTGTCTAAAAACCATGGCGTCGACTTTAGAGTGCATTCAACTGCATTCAAAGATTTTCAATAAACTCATACACGATCGGGAGTCGTACCAGTTCATGTTCTTTGAAAAAATCGTAAGTTATTTTATTGCTCCTTGATTGATTTTTTTTCTAAGGAACCTAGTGTCTAGATTCTAGACACTAGGTTCCTTAGACCTAGACTCTAGAATAAAAAAATGTATATTACTAGATCTATATACAATCTATAGCTAATGACTTGAGTATGACAATATGCATTCGCATTGTGATCTCAACACAGTGTAACATCATCCAGCACCATAATAATATCCAATCTGTTCTATGAATCCGCACATTACAAACATGACCCTCCAATTTTGCTGTGCCAATTTGTTCTTTATGCTAAAACTGACTTGGTTTACATTCGAATACAAAAAAGTGGTAGGGACGATGATACTGATAGCCTTACAGACCGTAAAAACAGATGTGTTGAAAGTCCGTATACGAACACGAGGTGAGCTGGCCGTCTGTCTGTCCTTAAATAAATAATAACTATAACACACTTACTGCAGATAAGCTTATGTCACTCCGGCCAAATACGGAAGATGTCTTGATTGTATTGTTTACTTATTGTCATGATTTATAGATATTTCATTGAATGAATAAAATGATGATTATCAATGATTCACTTCTATCAATAATTTAATTTAGTATTTTAATCTAATAGTATTCTATCCTTTGCCGTGTGGTGTCGGCCGGCTTTTGACTAACACCACCCCATATCTCCCCGTGGGTGTCGTAAAAGGCGATTAAGAAATTACAAAGTGGATTCGCCAACCTGCTTGGCCAGCATGGTGTATTAAGGTCATACATCCCTTATGTACGAGACAATGTGCATGGGAAGGCCCAAGTCTAGCAGGGGATGATAAATTGGTTGGTTATGGCCATTGCGATAGTCTTCTATCCTATTATTTCTAATGTTTAATATCTAATGACGAGTCCGGCGTGGGAGCCCTTAGGCTCTTTGCACCTAGGGTTACCATATGTAAAACTGAAGAAAAGCCTGATTTCCATAAAAAAATAAGTGTTAACATTTTTGTAGCTAACGCACTTGACTTAATGTAATAACACTATTGTTTCAAATATTTTGATTTCTGTGCCGGGAAGGCATGAAGCTTTTTAATTATTTTTCCGTATACACTTCGCGTTACGAACAGAAGCGTTGAAAGAAATATGCGACTACATTGATGTCAATTATCAGAAGCTCTTGTTTCATAGTAAGACAAGATGTTTAAGCCTCTTCCCAGCCATCGAAAGAATACTGAATTAGCCGTTCAAACAGTACTTTACGACTACACCCGGAGTATAAAAAACTACGAAGAACTTTTTGAAAATGAATTAAGTGAAGCATATTTACTTCTCGCACACTCCCTGGAGTCAAATTTTCAGGCGAGAATTCAAGAAATAGAAAAAGAAAGCAACTTTAATCATCATCTAATCATAAAAATATATAATCATATTTCTATATTTTATGGCATAATCGAAAAATCATGACGGTTCCAAAGTCCGACCGCAATCCAGACAAGAGCCTAAGAATCCTGACATGTCAGGACAAATCCTGACGTTTGATAATCCTATATGCACCACATTTTTCTGGCTACGTGCCTTATGCGCTCTCCCTAACCCTAAGATGTCCGGTAAGTCTTGAGGGGGCTACAAGAATTTTGTCCATTCCGAAAAAAAGAAATTTCAAAACAGGCCGTCTCTTGCATTGATACATTCTTCGTACTCGTATATACTACAACAACCGATTCGTATTTCCTTTGCGTGTGTGCGTGTTGAGTAGGTATATTCAGCGCATTGGCAGTCGCAAATTACGTCATTTGCAAGTAAAGCCAACGTAAATAATAAACGATAAACCTCGTTTCAAGGTGAGACGGGAGCCATAAAAGTGTGTTATGCCGTTTTGTATTTGTTTTTACTTTTACTACACAGTTTGTTTTCATGTGAATTTTATAGGGTTCTTATCAATGACAGTCAAAACATCTGGAACAAAGCAAAAAAATGCGTAGTAGTTTACGATGTAGGTTTCCCGTGCAGACTAATGATAGACTTATCATTAGTCTGCACCTTTAAAAATAGTAAATAAAAATTAATTAAATAGTAAAAATGTTCTAATAATATCAGCCCACATTGCTGTTACATTTCTTTTGCATCGCGGAAATCAAAATATTCATGATTTCCGTTCTGCTCCACTTGCGGAACAGAACTGGTGGGGCAAATAGGAATAAACCGATTTAAATCGATTTAAATCATGTCATGTCACACGTTCGAAAAATTGGAAATAGTTTTCCTTGAAAATCCATCCATAAATTCAGTATTCTAGTAATTCTAGGTTTAAGCATTTTAGTGTAAAACGTGTTGTATGTATTTTGTAATATCAAGTGTTTTGTTGTTTATCTTTTCATATTTTTATTTCTTTATAAATTCAGAAGAATTGCTGACTTGCTCTTGTGTGATCCCACGCTCACAAGAGGTTCAGAATCGCTCAGCGTCTGAAGAGATGCGTATTCCACGCTCTGTATAACGGGGGAATGTTTTGAAGAGTTTGAAGTTTTGAAGTATTCATCTTGATGCCAACTTCGCGTTTTTATCATCGTACTTCTCGTCACCGTACGGCGGTTCATCTGAACTTTCTTGACAGACACCTGCTGGGTACTATGCGGTATTCGCGACACTTTATGCTGCGAATCCGTAAGTTGTGTGAATGAAATTTGGTTTTTCCAATAAACTATGATATGGCTCAAGAGAGCTGTGAACATAATTCTGCAAGGTCGGTAGCGCACCCGCATCCCCTGGTGTTGCAGATGTTCATGGGCGAAGGGCACCGCTTATCATCACTGTTGCTATAAAAAACTGTTCCATCATCAACGCGGCACCTTGCGAGGATGTGACTTGTAATTTTGTGTGCCATGTTCTAAAGGACTTCAGAGAAAGAAAACTGAAAGAATCTTATAATTATTAATTATAGTTATAATTATAAGACCTGCATAGTCATAAGGTAAAGGTTATGTCTACAAAGTGAGGACAGAATTCGCATTCTAGCAGTCATTCTAGCAGACTAAAAAGTTTAACTGTTTTTTACTAGTAGGTATTCCGCCCAAAAAACCTTCCTATTTTTACTGTAGGGATTTGTAGAGTGAGGGATTTGAAAGAGCCTTTCTACCATCGATTAGCGGCATTGTGTGAGGGTGTGAGCCATGTTTTACCGGCTTTAGTGAAAGAAAAGTGATTAATCGACACTTTGCTCGGCTCGGCGAAGGTATTGTGAAGATACTCGTGCCTATGAGGGTGTGGTGAGGCGAACGTCGACGGAAAAATTCGGTCAGTTTTATAAAATTGAAGGTTTATAAATATATGTATGTCTGTTGGTATTTCTTATCAGACTAGAACTGTACTCTAGATGAAACACACTAGATGTTTGTAGCTCGTCATGAATGAATACACAACTGTTTCATTAATATTGTTGGAAAATGCTGATGGCACGTACCGGCCTGAAAGGTAGATTTCGCCAACATTCGTTTGATTTATAGAAAAAAAATTGAACATGAGTTGTATATTGTTACTGTTATTATTGGATAAAGTTTGTATAATAGTAACATATCGTTTGTATATTTACATCATCGATATGGGAATGGACTAGATGACACATCATACGTTCATATCAAAGAAACCTGGTTGGTAACTTCTAGGGCGATTCACCGGTTCATATATGAAGAAAAAAAACTTTACCATAATATTTCAATAAGTAATGTCAATAAATAAATGTCAACCTAATACTAGGAGCTCAAGCTCGTACTTGAAGATCATACAATAGATTATACATGTTATTCTACCAAGAAGTTACAATAGTTACCTGTACCAAGAATTATAAAACGTATATGGGACAAAAACATGAATGTTTTTCAGTTAATTGTTTTTTTTTCAATAATCAATCATCGATTTTACCACTCAGTAGTCGTTTGTAGCTTGTGACTGTTATGTTTTTCAACAAAATATTTTTTTCATATTAGTGTAATTGCTGCCTCGTCACGCGATTTGGTCTTTTCGATGTAATTTAATCGATGTTTTGTTTCGTTCATTAATGCATCACTGGCGTTTGTCGGCGATTCTTACCTGTTTTGGACAATTATAATATAACCATTTTTTCTCATACCCACGTGCCGTAGGGTAGATTTTTTAAACATCCTCTTCCGAAGGAGACAAATTTTTCCTATCCCTTTGGATAATCGTCAGCCTTTACCTGAGGCAGCCAGCCTAAGGTCTACCTTACCCATTCTTCATTATCGCCATGGAAAGGCATTTCTTCGCAACATAATCGTCAGGTCTGTGCATGACGTGTCTATACCATCTCAACCTGGGTCGTTTCATGCACTATTAGATTAAATTAAATTAAATTTAAATGGTTTAAATGTTAATTGACAGATCGTAAGGCTCTAAAGCTACTACTGAAATTATTATCAAAATTCGTTCACTCCTTCACCAAGCAATACTCATTTATATGCACAAAAATATCAATAAACCTAAAAACCCGATTTTTTTACATTTAAAAAGATAATTTAATGAACAGCAAAAATACTTATGTGCATTCGATGGTAGCAAATTGAAATGTTGGTTAGGTTTGATTTCCGTAGTAACAATAACGAAACAATTTCCGTAGTCGACTTGTTGATGATATTCTTAGTAATTTCAAATTATTTAATTCAGTTATTAAAAATGGGTTGTTTTGTAGGTCACGATCCTGTCCAGTCAGTATTTTTTTTGTTATTCGTTTAAATATAGCTATTTAAAAATACCTTATCGATCTATATCGACGTACAAGTATAATATCCCACTGTAAGGCATAGGCTTTAGATCTAAAAACCACCACGCGTACCCATTGCGTATTGGTGAATATTACCAAGCTCCAGTTTTTTTAAAATTCTCGGGCATGTGGATTTCTTTACGACGTCTTTCTTCAATCATCGAACAAGGTAATAATTGAAAAATAAATCCATACGTAAGTAAAAACTTTGTGGTACGGAACGGCTAGCGGCGAGACTGTCATCGCTTTAAAAGTACACGAGCACATTTTCCAATGTGCGAGTATATAAAAATAAATTGATTCCAAAAAATCAATGAACAGACACGATTCATGAACCGTTGTATAAAAGAAAGATGATTGTTTCGTTACGCTATTCGGTCTTTCGAACTGTAATCATACTTTATTTCATTCATCCATTATTAATTTATTCAGGAAATTCTCACAGTACTGTTACTTTGTAATATACTATTCATTTGCAAAAAAATACTTGTAATTAATCGGAAAACATACTGCAATTATGCAGTGGAGGCAAGCATGCAACATGATAATCCGTTACTACGTTGACTCATACTTTAGTAAATGCTAGGGATGTTATGGTGCTCTGTAACCGCAACCGAAACTATCCGCTATTCGAATTTTAAAAAATCCGAAATAAAAGGTTCCGATGTTATTACAAACAATTTTATTCTATTGCAGACGTGGGCGGAATTTAAACGAGACGAACTACGACAAGTTCGCGTGGTGCTTGCTATTTGATTTGATACATTTTTCGTTCGTTCTTATGAGAGTAAAGTTGCAATTGTTCCCTATTTGGATTTTTTTTCTTTGTTTCCAATTAGTAATAATACATTTCTTAAAAAATAATCAAAAACGTATCCGAAACCGAAATCATATCCGAAATAATTACATGTCCGTATCTGTAACCGAAACCGGTTAAGTATACAATTTATTATTATCCGGATCTGAAATATCATATCCGTAACAACCCTATTGCTTTTTCATTTATTTACGTAAATAATAATTATACTGTCTTCGTTTATCAATTTTTGACTTTTGGACTAAACCGTAACAAACTTTTTTTTCGCCAACTGCTGGGCACGGTCCCCCTCATGCACACTGTCTTATGCACGAGGGATGTAAGGCCTTATAACGCCAGGATCGCCAAGCGGGTTTGCGAGAGTCCAGTCATTTAGAGGTGGTGTAGTTCTTCATAGGTTGTGGTAGCGGCTTTGTTATTTTTTAGTCGCCTTTTACGACACCTACGGGAAGCGATTGGATGGTGCTCATTCTAAAGTCAAATATAACTACATATATTGAAATGAAAAAATCATGATCTGTGGTGGAAACTGTTCAATTTTTTGTGACTGAAAATGTACCTGCTTTTGTTGCTTAAACTCAATTTTTACGTACCCTTTATTTCCGCGTAGCAAAAGGGAAGTATTAGTGTCCTAAAAATGGTTTCCAAAGTGGCAATTAAAAAGAAAGATTGTGTCATTTATGACCCTGCACGGGTCACGAAAGCCTGATCTGTTGAGCACAGATAAGAGGGAAAACGATGTTCAGGATAATGGAAAACATTAGTCACTTGAGCTATTGTTGTATTGAAGCAGGAAATATTTGATTTTGATGAGAGTGAAGGATATTGGAAGATTACCTATATACATATAATAATAAAATTGTAACAAAGCCGTGTCTGCACATTTAATATTTTTTGAAAAAAATCATTGCAGTTTTAGTATTTTTGTCTCTTTGTCTGAACCACGCAAAAACTACCAGACTAATTTTAATGAAACTTGGCATAGTTAAAATGAACTGCCATGTTAATATTTAGCATACCGTTTATCCCGATCAATTATAAAGTTCCCATGGGAATCGAGCTAATCACACATACTGTAATGTGTACGGGCACAAAGTCGCGGGCACTGCTAACATAGTAGTCAATAAAAATGTTAATGTTTATATGTTTACGTTAATGTTTACGAGGGTTAAAATTTATTACAGAATTAATGTAATTCTACGCAGACTTCGCTAGGATTATAGTCTATTAGCGCTAAAAATGCAGCGACAGAACTGGTAAAAGCATGTGTATTTCCCGCTAACCATTGTTTACGATCAGTCGTTTGGCCCTAATTTTTGGTGTCTATAGTAAACTTATCGAAAAAGTAACGTTCATTCATACTTTCTTTAATTAATTTTGATTCCAATTTTTACAGCGAGTCAGTTCACAAACCGTCCGTGCCGCAGCATCTATGTAGCGGCTCCATAGTTGCGACCTAAATTGAATGTGAACTAAAAGCTATATGCCTAAGAACGTTAATTGTAGGAAAGGAAACATCCATGTATGTTACACAAGTGCACAATCACGTAATTTTACAATGCTTAGTCACGGAGCAATTACAGTCCTAATGGTTCCGATGGTTCCATTTGAATTTTATGAAGTTTATGTGCTATGAAAAGAGGGCTGTCATTTTATTCCAAGGAGCGTCAGGTAGTTTTTAGCTTGGAGTGAGAAATTGCTTTTCCTTTTTCCTGTTCAGTCGTTTAACCGTGCATTCGATCAATCTACTTGTTCGTTCATTTGCTCTTTTGTTATTGCATTTCGTTTGTATGTTATTCGAACATAATTCGATTTGCAGGTTATCAAAACAAATTATAGATTTAACGCGTGTTGCTTCTGACACATGGTCCATATAAATACATGTATATACAATTTTTAATGTATTTTAACGTGTGTGTTAATTGTAACGATGACTTAGGATCTCAGTACATTTCGATGCTCTGCACGTATTTCCTGTGATTGCATCTTGAAGGATGCAATATTAACGTGACAGGAATTAATTATATTGAAATGTATGTTCGTCGTGGTTCCTACACTCATTGGTGTACAAAATCCGTGGTCTTATTTTGACAATAAACCGTATGACTACTGTAATAATATTCTGACTGCAACCTTGCTTCACAATATTTTTTAAGAATTTACTCATTTATGTTTAAATTCATACATCGAGGCCTCTTCTTAAATATGACCTTGATATGAAGCCCAATAGGTAGGTTTTAAACATACACACAAATAAGTGCATCTAACTTACTACTTACAATGTATCTCTATATTTGTCGCTACAAGCAATATATTTACAGGAATCTTTTTTTAGAAAAAAGTTGTTTTCAGCCCTTCCAAAAAACTTATGATTTATTTAATCTACCTCATCTAAAAATTTAATTGGTAATTCGGTCGGTATGTGTTTCTAATTTTGAAAATTAGAATAATAAAATACAATAATAAAATGTCATGGCACACGTGGTGTAATAAATAGTATCACACATAATGTCGTAGCTGTCCATATTGCTACCGACGTCAGCTTGTTTGTAGTCCCCGTAAATTGCATAAGAAATAAAAACACTGTCTGTCAGACGCGTCACTTCCCCATGTTGTGGATGGTGTTGTATCCTCCGTCTTTGTATCTGACAAATAATACTGCCCCTCGTTTTATCTGTCTCGGACAGGCTATCATGTGTTGCGTGGCACTCGATAGATCGAGTGTCACCCAATTTATTATTGCCGGTATTAAACTCATCATCACACATTGCAGGCTTTTTCCGATATCATGTTAGTTAAAACAAGAGATTGTCATAACGTGTCATAAAATTGTCATTCGCATCATAAAATTGACAAAAATTGGCAAAAAATAGTCTAATAAATGTTACCAATATTTTATTATTAAAATAAAGGAAAATTGACAATGTTAATCAAGTTTTTATTGCGTAATTAATAACATAAAAATTGCCCAATCTCTGGAACAACAAAGTGCGAAGGGAGTGGCGATCGTAAAATTACTGAAAAGCCTTCGAAAAGATCCTGCCGTGCTACTTTTACTGTTCACTCAATTTTCCCCTTATCGCGTTCGCTGCATGGGTACGTGCTATCAGCTGGTGCTATAAAGGACTATTAGCCCTGTTAATTGACTTTTTATATATGCGTTATCAGGTCGAAAGTACCAGTTTACTTCAGGTGTGATTATTTCATTTGTTTTTTTAACGTTTTAATACGAATTTGAAATATAGTACCTAGTTGACGTTTGCATTGTCAGTATAATCTATTATTTTAAAGTATAACAGTAATTAATTTCAATTATCACGTCCTTTTTGCCCGATATTCGCACTAAAGTTAGTGTTGTAAATGAAACATGGACAACAAAAATAAGGCTTTAAAATAATTTAAAAAAACTCGTACAGAATTAGCATAGCTTTTCATTATAACGTTCATAAAAACATCTTTTTTTTACTTTTAGCAGATTCTTTGCTATTTAATCGCTATTCTAAAATCAGCTCCATCGTCACTTAAGTCCCTGTTTTAATGTACGAAGACATATTTTCACTTTTTAATATGTACCTATATTGTGATTTTCCTCGTATTTTTACGACAGTGACACGTAAAAACAATCGACTAGTTTGCGATGAAACTACGCTCGAATAGGTACTACACTAGATAAACTGAGAGTATAGTTCAGATTCAGTGATGGTAATTTCAGAATTACGTCTTGCTTTCGTAATTTAACAGAATTTAAAATTATTGTTGGACATACACACGACCTCATGTGACCGCGAAAATAATTTCAGATTATCAGTCAAAATGTTAGTAAATAATAATACATGGATCAAACAATATACTAAGATTTAACATTACGGTCCTAAAAGTGAGGCATTTGCAAGGCTAGGCGGTCAAATTGATCTCCCGTCAATTCAGTCTGTTATTTGGCGGTGAAAGCGACTAAGGGATAACAAAGCCGCTACCATGAGCGCTGCGGAACTGCACAACTTCTAAAATAGTGCTCGTTCCAGCGTGGCGTTTTAAGGCCATACATCCCTTATGCACAAAACGATGTGCACGTGGAGGCTCATGTCCAGTGGTGAATACTGACAGAGCTGGTTTCAAATAAAGCAGACTTAAAAACTTAATTAATACTACTCGATTATCGTGACTGTAACATTTATACCACTGGCATCACCCAGTTTTGTCACGAGAAATTATCCATCTATGTATTTTAGTTGATCGATCAATGTATTTTCTTTTATTTTCAGGTAACTTTTCATCCGATATTTACTGCTTCGCTATGAGCCTTACGTAAGTAAACATTTTACGTATGAAATGTATCTTTGCCATCTGATGCATTCGAGTATAATTAATAAAATCGGTAAGTGATGAATTGATAATTCTTTATAAACTGAAATAAAAAATATGAAATACTCAGTGTCGATATGTTTCTTTATTTTCTAAGCGTGAAAGTGTAAAACATGTTTTTTTTTGTATTTTCGTTTATTCGCTGTTTTGTCTTTAGAAAAAAATTTTGTATGTGTAGTCAGAGGTTTTGTTACTAAATAGATTTAACAGTAGTCTCAATTAAATAAACAAATGCCTTATTATATACAATTGATAAATCTATTACTTTAAAATACTCTTATATGAATAGATCTATAAGAAAATAATCCTAAATCTAATCTAAGGCTTCTTTTTTCAATATGGAATAAAACAAGTCTCCGTTCCATCAGGCCCCATCCCAACCTATCGAATGGACGAAAAGGTTACGGTGTAATGGGATGAACAAAACTTATTCGTCATCAATCCTAGTCTATTCTTTTAAACTATAGTTTGCGGCGCATCCGGATGCGTGCTGGCGTTTCTCATTTTTGACTGAAGTTCGCATGTATGGCGAATGTCCACGAGCGACAGTATCGACTTACCATCAAGTTTACCGTCTACTCGTCTGCCACCTTTTTTTCTATAAAAAAACTCCGGTCCAATTTTGCACACCGTATAAATAAAAGTCTAATATATTTCAAAAATTTGACGCAAAACTAATAAGGTAATGTTAATTTGAAAATTCTCGTTAACGTTGAAGCATTCGAGCAGATCAAAAGGCGCCGCCCTGTCATAGAGGAGGCGAACCGTAAATAATTTAATTACCAACTTTAATATTTTTCGCAAACTTCCTTTGAGTGGCTTCCCGTGTTATCCTCACAGGTCTTCCCCCGTCTTTTACAACATTTTTGAAAACTTTCCACGATTATTACCTACAGTAAATGCTAGACGTATTAATTGGGTAAAAGTGTAAAAATATTTTTACTTCACTTTTAATAATAATAATATTTTTACGTATTTTACTAGGGGAAATATTCCAGTATGCTTGAAACGCAGAGTACCTATTTGACAAATACGTAATGCGGACTATGACATGCGGGGCAGAAACCTGGACATTACGAGGAAATCTGCTTATCGCCTACAAGTAGCACTAAGAGCGATGGAGCGGGCGATGTTGGGTATTAACTGAGAGATCGTGTATCTAACAGATCAGGAGGCGAACGGGAATAACTGAAATTGGTCGGAATATTAAAATTAAACTACACTTAAAATGCATGGCCCGTTGCTTTGCGCGATGATGTCGGCAGAGAGCGGTAGGAACTAGGTTGATGCAGGAAACGACCAACAGAGAAGAGTGTATATATACAATATATACCATATCATCAATCAATGTCTTTCCACTGCTGGATATAGACCTGCCACACCTCGCCGCCACACACGACCTTCGGCTCTTCTCATCCGACGGCGAAGTTCTTAAAGTCGCCAGTTCACCTGGCCATAGGGCACATAAACATCTTACAAATATGCATACAGACATCCTTTATCATTATTCGCTAACGATACCGCTTTGCAGGAGTTGCAGAAGGAGGAGGAGGAGGAGTTTGTAGCCATTAAACCAAACCTAGATTAATATTTGAACTGTCACGAGCAAAATTGACAATAATTTATATTAGGTACTATAATATATTACTACTACATTAATCTAGGTTATTATATTAATCTATCTATTTATATTACTACAGAGCAGAGCTACGAGTACATACTGAGAAGGGAAGAAGTCGCTATGTAGCTATTTTTTAAATAAATAATCTCTTGTCTCGTTTCCACTGTTGATTTTTACGGCGTCCATATTATACCCTAATTACCAAAAAATATATATAATGTAGTAGTTTATAGACAATATTTGTATAAGCTGTAATTATATATTATACTAATTAGAATGAAAATCTTTTACGGTAGCTTCAAAATACATTACAATTATACTATGCTGATGAACCGCCAGTGCGGTTTTGGTATTAATTTCAGCTATATTAATTAATTGTTATTGTTGTTAAACGTTAATCACCACTCAAAGTAAGAAAATGGGTGACCAGCAGCTAAGTGGATACGGTCACCATAATACATGCTAACATCAGTTAAGATACGCCGCCCCCTTCCTTTGAAAATTTAAAAAATGATTTGTATGGACTAAAATGTGGAGTTCTCCTCGGAGACATCACGAATTTCGGGATGAAGCGGGATGAGAGAGAAAGAGACTGATATCATTATACCGCTCGATAGGGTTGGATGTGGTGGGTGGATGGGCTCTCAAAACTCACACTTGCTCCTGAAACATGTTAATAGTGTAGGTTAAGTCGGCCAGTAACCTATGAGATACGGTCTCGCCTTCCCCCTTATAAAATCTAATCTTATTGTATTTCCATAACCGTTGAACCGAAAATCTATTACCCTTAAACTCTGGTCTGATGTAATTTAATGACTTTGGGGTAAGTAAACAAGAGATTCCAGTGAAGCCACGTTGGAAGTTTAGTACATACTTACAGCTCACCATCTCATTTTACATTCTCGAATAAGATGACAAGAAATTTTGCCACTCGACAGAATTAATGTCATTAAGTCTCATTAATTATGCATGTAGGTATACGTTCCCGACGTTTTCTTTTGATGAGCGTGTTTTAATATTCACTTTGTTGTCAGTTTTTTGTTGAATTTTTAATAACGCGAAATTTGGCTCCCTTTGTCGTGGTGCGTGCTCTTGGTACATTTTATTAAGTGCTTGACAAACTTAAGACTTTTGTTTCCTGTAACATTGTACTTCCAATGTTTTTGTTTTAAAGTACACTGTGAATCTTATTCCATTATTAGGGGCTAAAGGGGTTTTAAATGTTTTGTTAGAATCCAAGGGACTTCATAGCCCAAGAATCCAGTGTTAAGTTGAAGAGCGTGGATCATAAAGAAAACCACCCATATTGAGTGCTAGTATAACACCGGTTTATTTTCGATGTAATACAATACAATTCTCATTTATATGGCCTTTATTGTAACACCTCCAATAATTCCACCGCGAACACATAAATGACAGAACAGGATGATGAAGCACAGTGTGTAATGCATATAATTTTGTAGCGGAATTACATGACAATGTATAATTTAATACCAAGGACATTAATGTTAGTTAATGTTAGAACTATTTTCCATATAAATTTATATATGTATATACTCATATATATAATATTTCTGGCTATATTTTCTGGCTATTCTGCTAAAAGTAGAGACAAACTGGTGACATGAATCACAATTTAAGAAAGATTGGAGCGCTTTGTCGCTTATTTGTCTTACATCTGATGGACAAGTGATCTCAGAAAGACCGCAACGACACTTTTGTATACTGATATAACTGAAAGTGTTATGGCCACCATCGACCAGTATATTAAAAAAATTAAACAATAAAAAAATAATTAAAAAATGAAGACCTTCAACAAACGGTGTTTCTTAATACTTCTTTATTTAAAAAAAACCGTGTTATGTTTTTATAATATGCAAATAGTTGCAAATTAGATTATTTCAAACATGCATCTTAAGTTGAATAATAGTCGAAATATCAAGTCCAATCTATTATTTAGGCAAAGTGCCTTCTCATTTCAATTAAAATCGAGACCTTCATTTCAATAATATCAAATTATTCGCTAGATCACTCGATTAAGGCCAATTCATTCGTCGTTTTAATTGCATTTCCCTGTAGAGAGACTTCGGATTAATTACTTATTGAGAGTAATCGTAGTCTTGTCTTGTGAAAATTTGCGATTTTTATGTTAACAATAAGAGTAAGCAAGTAAGAAATATAAATATTAGTTTAAGAGGCGTATTACAAAATAGAGTTCTGAAAGATTAGGCATATTCAAACCCGGCGACACTTCGTTCACGGTCACGTGATCAAGTCACCGTGATTTAGTTAAAATAAACAATGTTGATACTTTTTCCTATTATTGAAATATTTTTTACAAAGATAGATCTACAAGTAAGTTTAGTATATACCGTATTAAAAAAATCAATGAATTGCATTGTTTTTTTAATATTTGTTACTATCTGTTGCTCGCGGCTTCGCTCCTGTTACCGTGATTGTAAGGAAAATAAAACAACAAATAGTAAAGTACAAATAGTAGAACTAAATTTAATATTTAATACCTATTTTTTACTTTATAAATTTGCATGCCAAGCTGACGCAAAACATATTGCACTTAATTCTAAATAACACCTATACTGACAATGTTTTATGCATATTAATAATCCATTCTTTATTAATTTACGATCTTTTTCTTTTTAGTTTGTAAGCTTTTTTTTCAGGTTTATACACAATAATAAATATTACATTACTTCAATTCAATATATTACAACTATTATAAAACTGTAGGTAGGTAGTTAGTTAAAGAGGTAGGTAGGGTAGGTAGGTTACTTAGGGTAGGTAGGTAGGGCCAGGTTCCTGTGTTAAACATGGTTAGAAAAGTATTTCTCTTACTGGTATCGATCTGGCTTTTCGAGAATTAATTATTTCTGGGAGGATACAGTCATGATAAAACGCGACATGTTTGGTAATATTTGGTTTTCCCAAAAGTTATCGTCTTTGTGAACTCTCACTACTTTGATTGCGTAATTAGGACCAGTCCATAATGAAGCTGGCCCTGGACTTGGTAAAACCAGTCGTGTTTTACATTCGTGATAAGTTCGCCGGAATTGTTCAGTTTGAAGCATTTAATTTTTTTGCTTGCAATCGCTTGTTCTGGATCGATACCGAATGCGGAAGAAGAACATTTAATTTCTATTAGTCCTTCTTCGCAGATACCATCAGGAGAAGCTCCCAGAAAGCAGTACTGTTCATTGATAAACAACCCACATTGTTCAATTTGAGTGTTTTCTTGTACACCCAATTGTTCTAAAGCCTTGGCTTCATTTTCTTTTCCATGTCTAATGGAAGGTACATGGCCTAAATCATACCTATATAAAATATCCTTCACCAATGGTGCCGAATTCTGATTTGGACGCCTCTTGCAGATTTTGCAAAACTTTGAAGCCGTCAAAATGCTTCGACGAAGTTCGAGCCACAATGCGCTTTCTGCTTGTAATATGATGCTGCGCTCTATCTCAAAACGTTTCAACGCCTGTTGTTTAAAGTTATTTAAAAATAATTCCTTCGCATCTTCAAAATCATTTTGCCCCATATCTGGGCGTTGACATTCATTACCATAGTGCCCGTCAGTTTTACTAAAATTCAATTTGGTTCTGCTGCGCTTTATTGTATTTCTATTTTTGGCATGCCGCTTTTGCTCTAGTATTTTTATAGTTTTTCCTGGGCTCTTGCCCCAGTGTTTTGTATAATGTGTATATTGCGGTTCACCACTATTGAACGTCACTACTGCTGCGTAACAGCGTGCTTTATAAGAGTCTTTAAAAGAATAATTCTCTCTTTTGCTACCCACTACTTTGGCTACTACACTATTAAATTCTTCGGCACGATTGTTTGTGGAATTTTGCAGAAGGCTCCTCGAATTAAATGCCAATTGAGAGGCGTTTCGCAATTTGAGCATTAAAGTTGGTACCATAGAAACTACATTTTGTTCTGCTTCGCTTTCTGGTGTGCAGTAATAATCTTCACAATCAGTGTGGTCACCAAAAATATGGCGTGTACTATTTAATATGTCTTTCTGTAAATTATGTATGTTTGTCTCAGTTGAGTAATTTTGTTCATTTCTAAACTTACTTGAAGAACGGATAGCAGTACGTAGCCTAGTAAGGCGATCTGCGGTCAAAAGTTTGTGTTCATTAAGAGGTATAGCAGTATCTTTTTGCAATTGCATGTTTCTTCCGTTGTAGTTGCGCAACAAATGGTTGGTACACTCTATTTTTTGTACAAGCACATCAAGATAAGGTCTACTTTCGAGAATGCTTTTGTAAGTACTCGAATCACCGTCAGCTATTAATATATTATATTATATATAACATTTATTTCCTTTATCGAGCAATTTAAACCTTCAACCATAATTGCTTGTTCCATGCTGGTGGATGAACCAGAGTGATTTTTTGTGCAATTATGCTCTCTTACAGACACGCCTTTTTTAAAGGCGCGAGCGCAGATAACGCAATATTTGTTACGAACTCCAATATGCAGGACTTTTCCAGTATGTTCCCCAATTATTGCTGCACAATCAGATAAAGCGGAATAATTTGTTTTATAAGATCGTTTGCTCCAACATGCATCAGCTTCTACTGGCACCATTGCTATTCCTGCATCATTGAGGTCACCACGTAATATTGCAGCTTCTTGTTCTTGTTTGGCAGCTTGTTTCATCGACTCTTCAGCCGTTATACGCCATATTTCAGCAATATCATCATGTGTAGTGCTAAATAATCGGAATGGCATAGATGGTAAATCCATCGAAGCATTTAGTTCGTTGAGATTCGATAAGACGTTTTTAAAAAAGGTTTCTTGAGTTATTCACCTGAGACGAGAATGGAACTTGGTTCATGTCAATGTCTTCCGTATCCCATAATTGTGATAAGAAGGAATAATTGTTCATGGCATTTTCATATTTCTTTTTCTTTCTGAAACAGTTGCATTCAAAGTTACTATAAATTTCCGAAGTATATAAAAGCAATACTAAATTGTTATTTTGCGAAAAATATTACCTTGTTTGGTTTGCATTTTTTAATTCATTTGTATATTTTCTCTTTGTAACACATCTGTACACAGTGCCTTTTCGACCCATGCTAGAAATAAACAAAACTCTTGATTAAAGTAATTCATATTAAAGTAATATAAAGAAATAAAACAAACCCTATATCACTCCCACAATTAAAACGAATCAAACGACACCTCATTCATCTAAATCCATCTAGCCATTCAGGCTACAGCGAGCGCTTAAGAACCCGGACATATATATATATATATATATACCTCCTTACCCTATATACTAAAACATTACCCTCCTTTTTGCGCAGTCGGGTAAAACAAACCAAAATGAGCTTTTGCTAATAAAATTATAGTTCTATCAATAATTATTACTTACGTGGTCAAAACGGGTTGGTCGCACTATACAGCTACGATAGATCACGTGGCACGAAATTCTGGAAAACGACGTTCGACACAGTATCTACCTCGACAAGCGCTCGCGCGGCACTGAGGCCGCTCCTCGAGCGCAAGCAAATATATACAACTTTTATTTGTTTATTTTTATTCTTTATTGCATTATTTTTTTTATTATCAAATGACATGTCGTATGCCAAAAGTGTGAAATTTATAGTGTAAGTATAAGAATTTAAGTACAAGTCTAAAATTATGAGAAAATCGGAATATAATAGGAAGGATTTTTTAAATTTTGTGTAGTGAAAAGTAATGTTATACCTTGGATATTTGATCAAAAATCGAAAAAGTAAAGCCGTAGTGTACATTAAGAATACATAACAAATATAAAACAGTTTTTGAATACTGTGTTTGTTTCAGTGTAATTACGTATTAAGAGATCAAAATTTGCTCTCTGAGCGTTTTACAAAAAACTACTTTCGAAAATCGGCTGAAATAAGTAATTTATATTCGTTACATCTAAAATTTAAGGCCGCTATGTACAATATCAAGAAACGGTCTAGGTAATTCAGAAGTTTAAGTTTATAGAAACCTTTCTATTTCTCTGAATTAGAACATCAAAAATCCATTTTATTGCCTCTCTGGAGCAAATTTTGTGAACGGGCTCTTAAGTATTAGTGTATTGTTATTTAGAGAAATAACTATAACATTATACTACATATACTTAAATAAATTTAATTTGAATTTACTCATAATAATGATAGCATTACGAGTAAAGTAAAAGGTAGTAGGCAGCTGACAAATATATAATCCACAATGATGAATTGAACACAAAAGCAGAGCGTCATCCAATATTTATTTTGTCACTTATCGTATTTTCGATCAAAAGAGAGTGTATGTAATCCGGCTTGACATGAAAAACTGAATAAATTAATAAACCCCATCGATAGTGGACTGTATTGATCGAAGTAGATTTGAAATGCACTTGTCTACTCGGGGGTCAAGTGTATTTTTGTATCGATTACCCTTTTTTTTTAAATACGTACTATATGCAATATGTAAGTACTGAATGAACATTCAGTACTTATCATTATGAATTAATGTTCGCAGGTTTCAAGAATGAAAGCATTAATGGATCTGCCTTTCTGGATTGTAAACTGATTCTTAAAGCGAATAGAGTTCCGGATGGAAGATAAGAAACAAATAATTCCGAAAAGGATCATCTCAGCCTGTAGACACGCCTACCAAAGTCCACCAATAGCAATACCTACGTACAACGAGAACATGAAAAGCCATCGTGGCGACATCGTCGTCTACTTTCGTTTCTTAGTCCCATTTTCGCAATTACACGAATCACAATTAGTTGCCTTTGAGACAGTGTAGGAGTGTAGGACAGGTCGCGTTCAATTACGAATATTTGTATAGAGCAGTTATGACATAAATTACGAAATAATTATTCTGCACCACCTGATTTTAATAGAGGGAAAATTATTCATTTACAAGCTCGGCACGTTATTTAATTGAAGAAAATATTTTCTTTAAATGAATAAAAAAAAAAAAAATTTTTAATAGTCACGATTCAAAAAGATTTTTATGAACCTGATGTCATCACATAATATATTCGTCTATATTTCCCTCACGAATACATAAAGAATAGACATGCATATTGAAGCATGAATATGCTTCAAGTGATTTATTATTATATTGTAGTCTTTCCCTGTCACACTTAGTTGATTAAATCATTAGTTGAATATGCTTCAAGTGATTTATTATTATATTGTAGTCTTTCCCTGTCACACTTAGTTGATTAAATCACACTTATAAACGCTCTATATAAATCAACACAAATTCATGTTTAGTTTGAATTGAGAATATCGATTCAAATAATGTTCTATGAACTTTTGATAAACTACTTATTCAAAATCAACGATAATATTAATAAGTGACACGTGTGACATAACTTTATTGCCGTTATCATAAAGTATTTATTTAAGAATTTAAATAGGCTTTTAAGATTTTTCATTCATATAGTATACATTCGTGAATAAACGAAGAGACTGATGTCTCATTTTCTGTTTCATGGCATGATGGCTGTTTCATGTTCTCGAGTACTTGTCTCGTTTTTTCATCCAGTCAGTCATTGTCTCCCAGAAAATAGTCTTTATTTGAGGATTCGTTTGCGCCATTGATTATAAATGATAGAAGCAAAAAGTAATGTAGATTTAACCATCGGGCTATATTTAATCGAAATTACAACCTATCAAACAGTGTTAAGCAAAATCTAGAAAAGTCAATGCTTAAAAATACTGCGAATACTTGCTAAGGACTGCTGCAAAAGACAAAAAAATACAGACGTAATCGTATCCAGACAATGTTACACTCGTAACTCTGTCAAAGGAAAATCAACTTTAACCCTTAAGTTAAAGGTTACATAAGATGCTTAGATACGTTTGTAACCCCTCTCGTTCCGGGCTCATTGCCAAGAAAGCGCGGGAAACTCACATTTTCGTCAACTTCTCAGAGCTGGGTGGCTGAATGGCCCTTAATTTTTTTAGCACTCAAAATGGGAAAATAAAATAACCACTTGGGAGATTTGAATATCATTTATGGAATGATTTATTCGCGTCGTCGTTTTTGTTTTGTGCAGTTTGTGTTGCATACTCTTTTTGACGTCCAAGTATTAGTCAAAACAGCAGAAGTGTCTATCTTAACTGTGGTAAATTTAGTGTTGTGTGTCCACGTTAACTCCTAGATCATTGTGTTGTGGAGAATTGAGATCTCTCGGAGATTGCATAATCATAGCCAGCCCTTTAGTGTCCACTGCTGGACGTGGCCCTCCTTGTGCACATTGCCTTAGTACATTAAGTTCGCCTTTTGTACATATCATTGTGGAATTTATTTATTTTATTTATTGATATTTATTAGGGGATACCAACAGCTACAATATAAAAAAAATATATTATTAATTATAAATAGAAGTAAAGTTAATGACAGGTGACCGACGTACAGTTCATAAAATTATACTCGTATTAACACCAAACAATTAAACGTAAAAGTTAAACTATTACAATGTGTGCATGTATCTATTATTATAATTATTAATTAGAAAAATATAAAAGTGAATATACTGTGAGGCTGCATGTGTGTGTGTGTGTGTTAGGCGTGTGATATTTTTTTAATAATATTATTCTTGAAACTCAATTTCGAGTTGCAGAATAGATCTACGTCACTAAACTGATTATTATATTCACATATGATGCGATACATCATGTGCTAGTAAGAGAAGAGGTACGTCGAATAATAATTTCTGTAACTGTCCTCGTCCTCGTATCTTATATAATTCCCACGACCCTTCATATGTAATTTTTTTTACCAAATTTTTAATTAAGGTATTTAACAAATTTCCGTTTATGAATTTGTTTAAATGAAGTTCAAATAAATAAATAAAAGCCCGGTGAGCGACAACCATAGGCGGCGACTTAGGAAGCTCGTCGTAGAGTATTGCCGTCACGTGGCCGTGCGTGCAGTGGCGCCAGTTCCCTGATATGAGGGAGACGCGACGTATCAGTACGGGCAAACACGACGGAGGCAAGGTACTCTTACCAAGTAAGTATTTAAGATACGTTACCAACATGGCAGGACCTTCGAAGTGTCACAGTGGTCAAATTCTTAGGGCAGTTATTTGGGTATTCGGTTTGAATGGGTTATGTGGTTTCGCGGTTTGAATGGATTATTTGGGTTCGCGGTATAAATAAATCGTTCAGATTGCGTCGTACAAAAACATTTGATATCTGCCCAAGATATGTGCATCTGTTCTAGGTGCGTGTTTATTGTTTTTACGATATTTGGAGTTTCTAGAAGCCAACTTTATAATTTTTTTGCGTGTGTCGGCGTTTTGTCGGCATTTACATTATAATTATGTTCATAAGGTACATAGCACAAAAAAATGTTGTATTTAATGAAAAAACGGTGAAAATCTGCATATTTTTTTAACTAGTTGAACACAAACCAAACAGGGTACAACCACGAAGAAAGTAGCCCGTAAAATACGGAAAATCCACTACATTTGCAAAAAAGATGATAATAAAGGTAAATCCTATCGGGGCCTGGAAATAAATTTGAATATTGCAGTAGCATTAAATTAAAGCGCTTTAGTTCCAATTTTTATTTACGAATTGCATTCATAAGTGCAGTATTTGTATTTATTTTGTATGTTGAACACTAATACATGAAGCGATTTAACCTTTGACCTTTGTTAGTTAACTTTTGTTTTCGCGGTCACCGTACGACGAAAGCTGTCGTCGTGCTTAACGAATATTTATCGAATGTAAAAGAAACAAGATGTTTGATCATTCGTTGCGCGCGACGACGATGGAAGGTTGTATTAAACAATTGCAGACTGTCAGCAAGACTGCTGACAGGTTTATGTCTTTATTTTAACCTTTTCAAAGTTAATGAAACTTATAACTGTCAATGATTTTATCATATTTTTTAATTTTGTCCTTTTTTACGATCTGGTTATCGAGAAATATCGTTCTAGTGTGAGTTCCAATGCTGTCGGATGGGTTTAGACAGCCTGGATTTTCTCTGAATATGTGCCTGTTTATATGGTCTCACATTTGTGAAATACCAATCGATTATGTTGATTTAATACGGAGTGACAAAACTGACATACTTAATTATCGGTTGTAGTCTAGTGACAACACTCAGCTAAATAGACCAATAACTGAAAACCCTTGTAACATATTTTTAATTTCGTTGAACGAGTAAAATTTTGAGCGTATCCGAAAACAGGAATAAACCAGTTAACTTTTACGATTTATAGAAGGAAAAGGACCCGTATTGCAAGTTATTTGAGTTACATAGCTTTCCCTCGAAGCTCTTTCGTATACATTTGGCCTTTACAATTTTTACATAAGCCGTCTATTTCTATTATTTTATTTGTCGATCAGCACAACCAATTGTATGTTAGTCATAAGGCTGTTTCCCCTAGTGGAATCAGTGTGCATTGTTGAATACATACCTAATTTGCTAACTCAGCGCCAATTTGATCTTGGCCTCCGCAACCAAAAGACGTCACAGCTTTCTGTCCTACACCTGCTTTACACCCTGTCCATCCAAGCAGGTTTTTATATGAAAGTAGCCGATGAACAGATAGTCCACCTGGTGGTAAGTGCATACTATATCTTATAGAAATCCGCGATACATGCCAACATTATTCCAGAATGACAAACGTTGATACGCCCCCCGGATGCACTTCCCATCTTTGGTGATTTAGGAGTGTATTTGGAGAATGGCTTGGGAAAATGGGGAGGAATAGTATAGGATGGGTTATGGCATATGGGAAAATGCACCAACACAAAGCCTTAGTACCAGCTGAGAGAAAAGTTTTAAAGCGGTACTGGCTATTATTATTTTTAAGTAGGTATGCAATGATATAATATCCGAAGAAGAATCCGAAAAACAACTTAATATGCCGCAACCTTACTTATACCATCACTGACGAGTTAAAACAATTACCCAAACTGCCTATTCGACGAAAATAACAAGTTTGTGAAACAGACGAATCAAAGAATCTGCTTAATTAGCGAAAGTAAATGAAGGACATTTAGAAAGAAAAGTTAGCAGACGAACAGTCCATCTGGGGATAATTGGAGACGAGGATCCGCGATATATGCCAAGATCAATCAAGGATGACAAAAGTTAGCACACTTCCGGATGCGTCCGCCTACCCTCGGATATTTAGGAGTGATTAGGCAAAATGGTTTACGTTTTTAAGATTGCACGATTTATATTTTTATGGACACCAACCGTGGTCACGAGCTGACTTACCATGACCACGAGTGCAATATAAACGGTGAACATACGTGTTTAAGACCCGTTTAAAAAATAAGGAAGGGAAAGAAAAAAGAAAACACAATTTTCATATGCATTAGATGCATGGTTGCATATGAAAATATAAGCTTGGATAGAGAAAGGCAGATTGAAAGCTTAAACCCGTTAAAAAGTTAGCTTTCAACGAGCAGTAGACAATCCCCAGTGGGTCAGTCAGGACGGGAACACAATAGGAATATTGGCTGTCATAACGTTCACAAAGCTTTAATTTCCCTGAGTGTTCCCGTGCGCTCCTCAGTAACGTATTCCTTTTTGGCACGCTTTCATATGGAGCTATGACTGTTTTCCGTGCCTATCCCTGATTTTCGCCTCTGTTCGTTTTGACCTAAAAATTGAATTGTAAATGTGCTCCCTAAAAATTTAATTGATGTTGTAAAATGTTTATCAACAAAAAATGCCCCAAACGTTATTCATCCTACACCGAAATAACCGAATTAATTAATTAATTACAGATACATTACGACAACATTCGCCATCGGTTAATCCGGAAACACCCGAACGCGTCATCCACGTCTATGAATTACCGTACCTATAATTGCATACTTTATTACGAGATAAATACAAAACTTTATGAACATGTCACGAGTCAGTGCAGAGAAATATGAATATATGAGAGAAATAAGAAATATGAGAGAGAATGCAGAGAATATATATATATATATATATATATATATATATATTTATTTTTATGTACGAAGGTGGCAGACGAGCACACAGTCCACTGGATGGTAAGTGGATACTGTCGTCCATAAACATCCTCGATATATGCCAACAATAGTCCAAAATAACAAACGTTGGCTCTGCCTACCTTTGGAGATATAGGAATGGATTTAGAGAAAGGGTTGGGAAAATGGGGAGGGATACGATGGGAAAGGGCTCTGGTACATCTCACCACGACCGAAACACGTACGTACATTATGGAAATAAGATAAAGTGGGAAATGCAGTATATTTCAAGGTAGTCTTTATTGAGAGACGAGTAACGTGGCCAGTTGAAAGCGGCCAGCGACTGTTGGATTGCAGCGTGCACTCCCCCCCTCAAAAATGGAGCTGATATTTTCCTTGGAAAAACTAGTGACATTATATCTTTACTAAACAAGTCACTATATTGCTAGATAATCGAATTACATTTTTTCTGCTTTGGTCTTATTTATTCATTTATGTATATTTGCATATTATACTAGATAATTAATTATAATAAGTATCTATATTGTGTAATGTATGTAGATATAAATTTAAATTGCTTTTGTTAGCCATATTTGACATTATATCTTAAAAAATCAACACCTATATCACAGCACCTATATATCAATCATCAGCCAAACCTTACAGATCATTTAGGAGATTTTGGTTGACTCCCTAGTGGTATGTATTCAATATCTTCCATGTCCATAATCAGAATAATAGTAGTCTTCATCGTGACTTTCAGAATCATCAGAACTCTCAGAAGTATTATCGTATCCATAAAATCATCCATGGCATGTTCATATTTTCTATATTAATCTTCGCATTTGATTGAGTGATCACACATTTTTCCTATTCATCTGGACCATTCATATAACTTTTATCCAATAACATTTTTTTACTGTAGTCATATTTATATCAACATTTCTTTGAGCTACATTATTCCTTAAGTTGCGATAATATGTTTTCAATCGGATTGAAATCCGGATGATATGGCGGCAATCTCAATACAGTGGGTCCATATTCAGCTAAAATAGAATATTTCACAAATCTTTCCTTAGGACGAAGTATAACTTAGTAAATTACAACTTTCCTTTTTTTATAGCTTTTTTAAATTATATATATTTTTTTTTTTTTTTTTTTTTATTGTACTATTTTTTTTGGTCTACTATGAATGTAATTTGAATGGCATGTTGTGATAACCTATAAGTAGGTAAACAATTATAATGTAACCACTACTTTTTATATATATACCTGTTTAGTGTTACCTCTGTTGGTTATCCAAATTAAATATATAAATAAAACAATAACCGGTTACAGTTTACTCCAAATACAAGATCACAACGTTATAACAGATTGAATAGACTCACATGTGCATTAGGTTGACATGATAAATAATAATTGTATTAAATTATTTTAGTTTATGCAACCCTGATCTATGAAGACGCCATGCCCCTACATCTAGCTGGTCCCTTACATGAATATCAGTCGTACGTGACAAGATTCTAAAACGAATCGATTTATTGAAATGGTTCTACTGGACACAGTAACGCAATCAATCGATTTTTCCGAGGCTTGTTCTCGATTCTCTTGAATAGATGACTGAATGGCTTTTGCCATTCCGTTATAGTTTCCTATATGAACGATTTGATTATATTTATTGATTGAAAATGAGGCTCTAGTAGAAGTTCTAGTAAACAGAGTCGCTCAACGAGCTATGGAGTGGCCTACTCGGGGCCCCTTTAATATTGTGTGAGGGCTGTCCTTGCTAATAAGGTACCAAGGCCTATGAAGACCCAGAAATGGGCCGATCGATTCAATAGATGCATGAAACGTAATCGTATGTAGATTCGAATTGTCAGTTGTCAGGGAGTCAAAGGTTTCTTTCAACGAAGTTCTTCCTTTTCCTTCATGCATTTCCTAATTCATATCGATTCAAGTAAATTTATTTCATGAAAATTAAACTCATAATGATTTAAACAACTCGTTAATTGCGTCTATTTTTTGAAAGACGTATTCGATTACCTACTGGATTACAAGTCGTTGTTTAAAAAATATGTGAACCGAACAGGCAGTTTCTAGGCGGGGCGCTGGATATCAATCAAGGACGTTTATAAAAACTTTTTCATATTAATTTATTATTTCTAGTATACTTTCTTTTCTTGGTATTAGTAATTGCTACTAAGTACTGATACTTAGTTTCCTTACTGCGACCTTCAATTTCCAGGAACAAAAAAAGAAGGCAGATTTGTTATGTACAATAAATACAACACGCACGAAAGAAAGAAGACATGGAATTATAATGATTATAGAAGAGAACAAGGAAGTAAACTATAATTGAAACTGATTATTAAAAGTTTAACTAGGTATTATAACATTGAATCGAAAATAAATTAGTAACTTAATATATAAACAAGCCGCTATACAGCTACAGAAGTTTTAGTTGGCGAAATTAGGGAGATGAACCTTCTCTTGCTTGAGGGGCTCAGGGCGGAAGGAACGAAAAACACTGACCAATAGAAGTCGAGGAACGAAATCCAACTGAATTAAATATTTTGTAGTTAATTAAAATAATAATATTGTAACGTAGATTATTCGAGTAATTTTGAGTAGTTCTATTGATTTATATGGTACCTACTAGCAGTGCCCGCGACTTGGTACGACTTGGACTTGGTTGGTCATAACTTTATAATTGATTTGAATAAAAAATATCTAAATATTAACCCGATACATGGGCTGTAATTAAGCCAAGTTTCATCAAAACTCGTGTAATAGTTTCTGCGTGATGCGCGTTCAGATAGACAGACACAGTCAAAATAGTCAAAAATTGTTGTTTAGTATTGTTTTGGTATGAATTATACAGATATCATCCGCACTTTACACTGCAACGACGTTTTACAGAAAATTAAATATACAGAAACGGCTTTATTGCGATTTTATTAGATGTATAGATTAAGATAAAGTAACGTAATCGCAATTTAAAGTATATTTTAGGTTATTTGAGTAATTCTATCGATTGATGTGGTATGAGCCAGTAATACCTTGGCGAGCCATTGCTGTGGAAACGTTTTCTAATTGATTGCCGGTCGTTATACCTATTTCCTCAGCTCTGATGACGCAACTTCGGAACTAATAGTTTGGGATTGATCGATTATAGAATTACGGTAATTTCGGCAGTTCGTATCGATAATGAATATTAAAATCTATATTATGCTAATATGTGACATTATCTGAGAAAAGGGAACTTATTGTCGGATCTAATTTCCCAGATATTGAAACCTTAGTAATTACAACTGGAATCGTTTATCAACGTTTTATCGCCCATTGCTGGACATGGGCCTCCTCATACACATTGTCATGTGCAAGCAGGTTGGCGCATCCACTCTTTAGAGGTGCTGTAGTTCCTCAGGGCTTGCCCTAGCGGCTTTGATATCCCGTAGTCGCCTTTTACGACATCCAATAGAAGAAACTGCGTGGTGCTATTCTAAAGCCAGTCGACTACCGTAACGTAACCGTATCGTAACCGTACCGCAACCGTACCGTAACCAAACCGTACCGTACCGTAACCATACGGCCAGTAAAATCTTACAAAACTATACTTAGCAAATTTTTTATCGCTTTATCTTAAAAACTAGATGATAGACAATTTTTATTTTTAAACAGATTCTTGAAATAACGGAATTTTAAGTTACATAATCTTAAACAATGTCAATAATTGCATACCAACATCGCTTGCTCGGATATTGACAAAAATTTTCGCTGTATTTACTCAAAAGAAAGCGAAAAAGCGATATTATTTACAGCACATGCCCTATATACAATGCAACCAGCCCTTTCAGTATCCACTGCTAGACATTGGCCTTCTCATGCATATTGTCTTATGCATGAAGGATGAACGGCGTTAAAACGCACGCTGGCCAAGTGGGTTGGCGAGTCCACTCTTTTATAGGTGGTGTAGTTCCTCAGTGCGTGTCAACAAAGCCGCTATCTTGTCCTATACAATATCCCTAATTAGTGCCGACCTTTCCATACTGAATTTCTCACGTTTAAAAACCATATATGTAAATTCATTTATTGAAATCAATAAGATGACATTTTGACTTACATTAAATGTTAATCAAAATATCATCGTATCAATGGTCCGAGAATATAATTTACCTACTAAAAATAATATTAAATACGCTAATTGAAATAAAACGCTAAATTACTTAAACAATATAATGTCTGCAAGAGATATTTAATCAGAAATATATAGCGTTATTGTATAAACCGGTGCTGCACAAAGTTTGTTCGCGTTTAGTTTCCGGGGAGGAAGCACGCGGCACCCGCAGAGAGCACGGGTAATTAGTCCCGCTGCTACACAAACTATTGGTAGGAAGCCGCGTTCTAGTCTTAGATTAAATCAAAAGGAGGAAGATATGTTACTCATTCTCCACGCGTGGTCCTACAAAACCGAGTCCAATGGACCTGCTTAGTTTAATCACCAATAGAACAGCGACTTGCTTGCACGTTATACACTCACACGGTGAATACAGTTTTGTAGTGGAAAATGCCTTCTTGTGCAGTTATTCAGTGCAAAAATCATTCAAGGAGCAAAAACAAGGAATCACTTTCAACGCGTAAGTACACCAAAAAATAATAATTTGTAGATGATTTTTAAAACCATTAGATTACAATCGGCCATTAATGAATGTGCGAGATACGAAAAATGTGCGAGCGACACGTTTAGCTTGTCTCACTCTCGTTACTGTCCAAGCTCATCGCTCTATCTCTGTCTTTCGGTGTCGTACAATGTGACTTCAATTATAGCTGCACTAGTTTGTGTGCATGTAGTTGTGCATTCGAGCCTATTTTCAGTTGACGCAATGTAAGAATGTCCCGTATCTTCCCCTTTTGCTTCGATCTAAGGTAACATACCCTTCCATTCCCAGTACTTGTAGTAAGTAACATTCGGGACCGAAAGACACGTATTAGTCAAAAGGGAGATTTCGCCATCTTCCGTACGTTGTAGAAAGAAACTGTTTAGACAAATGTTGTAGAGATCTATGAGCCGTATAGCTCTCCATACTGAATTTGTGATATTTTAAAACAGTGAACTTTTGTTCAAAAATTAATATTTAATCAAATATCGGCGTGAACTCGAGAAGTGAATATGTGTATTGTGTATTGTGTTTTTATGTGTATAATACACATAAAAAATGTGTATTGTGGGTTATGAGGTTTAATGGTGGTAGTTTATTAAACTTCAAAGTGTTTTTGTGCGTAATGTTTGTGATAATCAAATCACAATTAAATGGAATAATGGAATCACAATTAAACATAATTAAATCCATGCGAGTGAAGTCGCGAGCAACACCTAATAAATTCTATAAAGTAAAAATGAGGGTAGGTACGAAACCCTTGAGTTGCAAACCTAACTCACACTTGGTCGGTCCTTTCCAATCAGTTAATCAGTTCAAGGTAATTATTTGTGTTTATTACCCAATTAAAAAATCTTATCGTTATATAAATAACAAAAATAATGCGCTAATGATAAATGTAAACGTTTTAATTTATTTTTTTACCATTATGTTGAAATAACGTGATAGCTGAACGATATAGTGAGAATCATTAGTTGTCGAGTAGGTATTTATCACCTCCACGCAATAATTAACGACCGTATTTTTTAAAATAATGTCCTTTTATATAAAAGAGGTGGCAAGCGGGCCCGGTGGTTCACAGAATGGTAAGTGGTCACGCCACCCACGGACACCTGCAACACCAGGGGCGTTGCGAGTAGGTACCTCGCCAATATTACAGGATTCCATGCAGTGCTCTTTGAAGAACTATGTGATAACTCAGTAGAAAACTAATATATGAAATTAGAGAAAAAGATCAAAATAATGAGAAACAAAATTTATTTTGTGACATAGAATAACCTCATACATCTTAATCATTAAAAATATTGTAAAGCAAATAATCACTCAGTTATTAATTTCCTTTTGTTGTATTCAGTGTGACTATTGCGTGAAAGTATTTCCTACCCAGAAACGATCGGCTGGTTTAGGTTAGGCTTCGCTACGCTTCGCGATCGTATTACACTTCGCGGTTATTTTTTTTAAACAACACGAAAATCCTTCCTGCCTGGAAACAATTTCATACATTTCCTAGTACCAGTTAGTAATTTTATAAATTCGTAGAAACTTCCTAGATATAGTGTGTAATAATAATAATAATAATAACGTATCTTTAATAAAATATTTTCACATTTCCTACATCAGCTTGGCATTTTATAAATTTCCTAGGAATTGTATAAAATTCCCGAATCATATACATTTCCGATAACATATATATATATATATATATATATATAAGATGTGATTTCAGTGCGGGTAACTACTTAAAAATCAACATTGTAAACAAACTCTTATCTCTCCACGTCACTTGAAAAGGGCAACTCAGTCGAAATAATTGTCAAATTTGATATCGAGACGTCAAAAGCATTGTCTTTGAACGTTATTATGTTTATAATAATACTAATAACACTCATAATAGTCCATTATTTTCGTCTGTGACTTGGCGAACGTCCTGCCCCTGACCTCCAGACAATCGAAGGAGCCTGCGAGACGTGAAAATCACCTCTCATTAAAATCTTGTTTACACATAGAATTCAGGGAACTCTCATCAATTTTACTTGTCTATAAATCATGCTATTTCACTTAATTTTTTTTTTTAATTACTAGTGGGCGGACGAGCAAGCGGTCCCACGTGATGGTAAGTGTTACCGCCGCCCATGGACACCTGCAACACCAGGGGGTATGCGGGCGCGCCGACGACCTTGCAAAATCCTATTCACAGCTCTCTTGAAGAACCCCATATCGTAGTTACTTGACTATTTACTTACTCTCAATATAGATCAGATAATAGAACTGTCGGTTTGTCTAGCTCTAGATCATTGCTCCGCTAGATCATTTTTTATTTGCGGCATCCTTATATTCCTTTCAGAAGTCGGCGGCACACCTGAACTAAAAGTGTAGGGATTAAAAAATAACAAAAATACATACCTACATTCTATTAATTAAAAAGTAAAAATCACACCTCTCTCTGGGTAATTCAGCTTGTACTGCGGCACTCTTAGCATTGTCCCACGGCACACCGGTGTGACGTGGCACTCCGGTTGTGGAGCACAAAGTTCGCCACCATACACGATCTCCGGCTCTTCTCATCCAAACACCACCGGCGAAGTTCTTTAAGTCGTCAGTCGACCTGGCCTGTCCACCTGGAATCGCGACACTAATCATCAATTTTCTTGATGTTTTCTTGTAATATTGTTCATTATCTATTTACCTACATACGCTACACGGCAGCCTCCTATTTCATATACACATAAATAGTTTAAATTACAGTTATTTGTATATTATTATTTAATTTTCTGTTTAATTGTATCATATCGTCATTGTCCTATTTTCATTTTTATATATATATTTATATTTTTATGTAGATTTATGTTACATCTTTCCTTATTACATGTTTAGCCAAGGTTTGGTGTAAAAATGGCACGGTCTCTGCAGTGGACAGTTCGTAGTCACCGGTGCTGCTCCAACTGAAAGTCAGCAGCGCAATTCACGCTGTGACATATATTCAACATTATTTTCATTTTTAATTGCCATTTCATTATTCCTATGGTGTTGTCAATAAAATATCTAATTTTCTTCCTTTCCTTCTATTTGTAAATATACTATCGTAGACGATGAAACTTCCTCATGACTAGAACTTTTGTATATTTATAGTGTCATTGGCATACGTTACAATATGGTGAATTTTTCATAATTTTCTATTACTACATATTTTGAATCTGAATGTGTAAGAACGAACTTCTTGCATTTAGCAGTCAAACATTAAAGACCACATTTCACACCACGCTATTGTTAGCGCGCTAATTTGAATAAGCCACGAATCTCTGCTTCCGAGTGCTTCCTGGAGTTTAGCTGAATTAATAGCAGTTCCGATACCACCTGCTTCCGGAACTTAGTTTAAGCAGGGTTCATTAGGTTAATTCGTTTGGTACTTACCTATTAGGTAAACTAAGTTGAGAAGAGCAGAAGATCGTGTGTGGTGAGAGGCCTTGGGATATGGATAATGGGATACGCGTACAAAATAACCTTGTCATGGAGACCAAATTTCTATATAAAAATATGATCCTCATAATAAATAAATTAAATAATATAAAACTGTTAAATGTATATTTAACGGAAATAAGTAGTTTTCTTCATCTCATTACAATCTTCATTCGATGGAAAAAATAAAAAAAAATCACAATCACGACATCACACAGAAACCAGTAATAATAACTACAAAATTCACGTATAGGACACACACTCAAGCTATAATAGGTCGGGGAGAAAGTCTTTTCGTATTTTGTATGTATGAAACTGTCATCGAGTATCTTTGAGTGTACTTCTTTGATTGTAAGTAGTTACGACATTGCTGATGAACTGGGCATTGATCACAAAACAGTTTTGACTAATTTGAAAAAGTCTGGTTTGACAAAAAAGCTCGATATTTGGGTACCACACGAGCTCACTGAAAGAAACCTAATGAACCGTGTACCCGTTTGCGATTCTCTATTAAAACGCTATGAAACCGAACCATTTTTGAAAAGATTGATCACTGGTGATGAGAAGTGGACCACTTACGACAAGAACGAGCGGAAAAGATCATGGTCTAAGTGCGGCCAAGCTCCACAGACTGTGGTGAAACCCGGATTAACGCGCAATAAGGTGATGTTGTGTGTATGGTGGGATTGGAAAAGCATCGTTCACTATGAGTTTTTACCGCCGGGCAAAACCATCGATTCGGATCTCTACTGCCAACAGCTGATGAGACTAAAGCAATAAATTGAGAAAAAACGCCCGGAATTGATCAACAGAAAGGGTGTATGTAGTCTTTCATCATGATAACGCCAGACCACACACATCTTTGGCCACTCAGCAAAAATTGAGAGAGTTTGGTTGAGAAGTGTTGATGCACCCACCATATAGTCCTGACCTTGCGCCCTTAGATTTCCACTTGTTTCGGTCTTTTCAGAATTCTTTAGGTAGTGTAAGGTTAACATCAAGAGAGGACTGTCAAAATTACTTGTCGCAATTTTTTGACCAAAATCCCAAACTTTCTACAGCAACGGGATCATGTCACTACCTACAAGATGGCAACAAGTTATAGAACAAAAAGGCACCATATATATTATAATATAATTAAATCTAATTAAACTTTTAAAAAAAATGTCTTGAATTTGTATATAAAATACGATGAAACTTTTTTCCCGATACGCTAATTCATACTCATGGGTACCTTAATACATTAGTAATAAGGGCTTGTTTCGATACAAACTGTAAAAGATGATGATGATTGATGACATATTTGCTTGCTCGTTACTTGCACACCAAGGCATTTATTCTCCGTCCATTATGTTATGTTCTCGATGACTGGATCGGTTTAGTTAACGAATTGCTTCATACTGATTACGGATTCGATTATCCATACAATTCTAGTACAATTAGCATTCGCTTTTAAAGATTCGATTTATTAAAAATATATGTCTTAAATTGATTTATTAATCGCAAAAATATATTTAATACAAAATCAATTTAATAAATGGATTGTATTATATGTAAACAATAAAATCGTAATAAAACGCAAATTTTGTTATTCTAGCAACACTGGCTATAGCGAAAAATAAATAACTATAACACATTACCTACTTTAGTTGTTTTATTTGCTAATAAGTACCTACTTAATATTTTTTTTTTCTAAATATACATACTTTAATTTCGAAACTATAATTTTCCATTTATTTTACAGTAGCTTATAGTCTTTGGTATGACTCAGGAAACGTCCTATTTTTTCGCCTTCAACAATAAAATATGACATTGCTTTGAGTACACTTGACTGTCAATAAATACGGAGCATGATAGGCGTGCTAACGTCAAATAGTAAAGAACATAGTGGACGGAGTATACGTGTTTTAATGCCATAGATAAAATTAAATACAATATACTAACAGAGGGTGCACGCATTTCGTCCATCGATCAAGTCCGAGCGGTTTTTATCTTCCCTTGTCTTGTCCCGTGTCACAGAATAACGCTGTCCCTCTCTGACACGCCGTGACTAATTGGACATTTTTTTACTATTCACCCTGTGAAAGGGACCAAGTTTAATTGTTTGAAACTTGTCTGGCAACGTGGGGGGTGTTGTAGCTGAATTGTATTACGTACGAGGTATTTTCGCTGTTTCTTTAGACTGTAGTAATCAATAATAGTTATTTCTAATTTGTACTATTAAGAGTTGGAGAGCTCGACCCTTAAGCGCTGAATGAGCGCTAATAAACCTTTAAGACTCGAGCGTTAAACGCTCATGATACGCCAAACTTTTCCCTCCGTTCACATGAATCCACAATCAGGCTCGAATCGGTGGATCCATGGATAATTTTACCTCCTTTTCGATTAACCAATTTCGGAATTCAAATATAATAAACATTTTTTATGCCACTTCGATCCATTAATATTAGGATTCAAATATAAATATATATTTCTAGGCCACTTCAATCCACACATTTGTCAAGACGGCGAATGAAACGATTAGAGGTAAATACAATAATTAAAGCGCGCCTCACGAGCAGGAGGAATTTCGGTCATTGATTTGACATACAAATGTCTATGCATTCAGTCTTAGCTGACCTTATGCCAATGACCGAAATTCTTACTGCTCGTGGCGCGCGCTCTACACATTTTATTCGAAACAACAAACATTCATTCCTAACAAACTTCATCCACCTATGGATTGAAGAGGAGAAAAGTTATCCACGAATGCACAGGTGGAGTCTGACTGGAGTCCATGTGAACGGAGGCAAACTATTTACGATTGATGGACTTAAACCTTTGACATTAAAAGCTCGAGTCAAAAAGGTTAAGGTTCATCTGCACTGACTTACAGCCTAGTTACAGCTCAAGCGCTCATTTCTGTAACAATATTTAATTATGTAACACTAGTCTATTTAATCACTATATATATATTTATAAGATATATATTCTATAATACTATATATATATATATAGTAATTATATATATATCCAATTATTGTTAGATAAATTATATTATACTATTGACGAGTTTTTAAGTTACAAATTATAGATTTAATATATTAGTTATTGACATTGAAGATTATTTAAATAACAGTGAAATATAATTATGATGGTATTAATGACAATGACAGAAATAATAATATAAAATGACATTCATCATTTTATTTTTTTCGTTTTAACAATAGATATAATTTGACATTTAAATTCGATATATTTTTCTATTTATTTTAATCGATTTAAAGTCCATAATGGATATTAATTTTAATTTGTATAACATAGCATAGACCTGTATGTACCTATCCGCATTCTTGAGCAAATAAATAAAAATATTATTATTATTATATTGAATGGAAGCCACCACATTCGTCAAGTGGACCGACCACTTAAAGAAGTTCGTCGGTGCTGGTTGGATGAGAAGAGCCGAAGATCATGTGTAGTGGCGAGCTTTGGAAAAGGCCTATATCCAGCAGTGGATAAGTTTTCTATTCTCAATTATATGAACCGTGGTATGAATTAAATAATTTGAATTGCTGTATATTATCTCCAAACATTTTTAATCCGTTTCTAACTCGTTTATTTGTTACAAAAAGTCTCGTTAAATTAAAATTCACTCGCTAATTCGTCGAGAACCCAATCCTCCGGATTATTGGCGTTTTGACAGGCTTCAGGCGAGAGGGAAACTGAAGCCGAACTCCAATTTATTTTATCAAATACTCTTCAACTCTCCAGTTATTGGACTTTTTTTTACTACGAAAATCTAATAACTGCAACTCCGTTCATGTTGCCTGTAGAGCCTGTTAACATTAGGGGAATTCAAATTATAAATTGTGGAGTGATTCAGTAGAAAAATTGATCAAATACTACTGGAAATTAAAGCCTTTATTGATCAAATACTAATTGATATTGATTAAATATTATTGAAATATTGATCAAATCAAATACTTTATTTAAATCAAAGCCTTTACTGCCTTTAAACTGATCTCTTTAAAGGCAGTCCTCGCTTTTACGGCAGGTTACGCTCCATAAATGAGCGATGTAAAACAAGACATTTACTTATTGTACTTATATCAGCCTATAACGTCCCACTGCAAGGCACAGGCCTCCCCTAGTAATTCACGGGAGGGTTTCGGGCTGTAATCCACCACGCGGGGCCCGTGCGGATTTGTGGATCACATACTCCAGATTTTTATTTCATTTCTGGAGCATGCAGGTTTCCTCACGATGTTTTTCCTCACAGCCGAGGAAGTATAGTTTGGGGATAGGAAATAGTTTACACCGTATAATATAAATTATGTATGAGTATATTGTTTGACAATTAACAAGCCAATTACGAACTACTACTATTATATATAATCCAATAATATGTGTAGTGCTAAGTTTAAATACTTTAACTTAATAATACTTTTACTAATAGTTTGTTAAGTGCTATGTTTAATCGGTACGTGTCATATGCGAGCTTAGAACGTGGAAGTGATATGTGAGTGTGTGTAATTTGTATGTGTGTGTGCGAGGGTGTGTGTGTATGGGTGTCATTAGAGTCTAATACTGTTCTATATTCAGTAACTCTTGAATTCTTTAATTCATTTGTGTTTTGAAATTGGAACATTCTTATTACGTAGTACTTAAGTCTCAAAATTGACTATTTAATGAACCCCTCCTTATCTGCTTCTCCCTCTAGATGATGCCAACCAGGTTTCTTTGATAAGAACGTATGATGTGTCATCTAGTCTATTCCCATATCGATGGCCTCACCCAAGGTTCGCCACCACACGCGACCTTCGAATTTTCTTATCCAGCCACTCCCAGCGAACTTCATCAATTCCGACGACGTCCACTTTATCGATATTTAACTACACAATAGCACATCATACTTAGAAAATAGAATCTTTAGAAAATGTATACTGTGATATTAGTGTAGGTACCTAATAAAGTAATTTCCAAAACAAAACATACAACGAAGTTAAATAAGGCAATTTGTTATTCGGTGCTGCTGTCTTTTGTGATTTTATGCTCTAAATCACAGGGAACTAATTAAATATAAAGAAAACTGTTTCCAAATTAACATACTACGTAAAGTAGTGAGTCGAAAATATACCCAAAACAGTTCGTTTCTAGTAACATTTAGATGCTCAGGTACACGTCGAAATGTTGTTGATCATTTAAATATCCATTACCATTCCTGTAATCGTCCATGGACTTCCTCGTGCACATTGTCTTGACCACGTGTGGTTTGTAAACAATATTCGTTACGTAAATATGATTGAAAATAAGTATTTATAAGTAAGTATGATTGTATCTACGAAAATTTGTAAATGCCTCATCTATTTTAACTCATGATTTTCACTTATTGTTTGTAATGGTCAATAGTTTTCCTTTCATTAATAAAATAAAAAAAAAACATTGCTTAAGTTGTATCGCGCTCTTTAAGTATCAATTTACTGTTAAAAACGCAAAGTTTGAAGCGCTACTGAATAATACTGTGCTTTACTGGTTAACTACAATCTATATGAACTCGCTATTAATATTAATAGTGTAACCGTGTAATACTAATAAGATTGTTATTACCTCCCACTGAAGCTAGGTACAGCTAAGTCCGGAGGTATTCGCACAATGTCGGAGGGTCGTCAACTAGGTCTCATTATTGTGGCCGACGAGCTGTTTGTGGAATGCAATATCGCTGCTATGATATTCAAATATCGAACGTTGGTGACGTCAGCTGCATTCGACGGCGGCCATATTTAATTGATGTGCCCAACACTGAGGACCTGTAAATTTGATATTGAAAGGAAAATTTAACATTGAGTACTGAATAGATTTTTCCTTGACCTTTTATTGTTTACCAAGAAATATTCGGGTTACTACCAGGTGTATTGTTCGGTCAATTTCGATAGGAAATTGGATTAATTTTCCATGTAATAGGTTCAATTGGACTAACGATATAGATGAATAGTTCTCTTTTCTATTCCTAAAGTGTTTATAGGTATTCCCTATAGGTTTCTAGTTTTTCCTTCCACTTGTTATAATTACACAATTTTTTCGGAGCCTTTCCCACGCAGCAAAACACGTTTCGTAGAACAAGCTTATACGACTTTGAGTTACCTCAACGTCAGCAATTCAATTGATGTGGTATCAATTGAATTGCCTCAATCCCTTACTTTCTGAAACTTTTAAGGTTTAAGTGGAAAAACGGAGCGTAGCGCCAAAAGATGGTCCTATTAGATTGCAGAACACCTCGCACTTCTCTTTAAGGACGCACTGCACTACACTGAAGCAAGTAGAAGAAAGGAAATCACGTTACTTAGAAATGAGGTAACTACTAAGGAGACGTAGAAGTATTTTACAATTCACATCAGATCCAACACTACTAAAATGAGTCTCGTTTTGTTGACATAAAGACGAGAAGTAGATTTGTGTTTTATGATGGGCCGAACATTCGCAACCCTGTAGCTACTCTGTAGCTACGCACTGTAGCTACGAACATTCTGTAGCTACGCTTCCTAGAAGGTTGCCAGTGGCATAGTGATCATAACCACCACCTTATCGTCAGGTGGGCCACCTCTATGCTAAAACTCTTATGCTACACACCAGTCATAAAAGTAGATTTTGCAGTTTCTCGTAAGTTTTCAAAAAATGTTCGAACAGTCATTGTAAATATAACATTTGAGTCATTTGAGAACGATACGAGGACGTTGTATTTAATGTAAACATTTTGATTTGGTTTATGAGACTTTTTCAAATGTTTAAACCGTCGCAAGTTCATAAAATCTGGAAATTTTGTATTTTCATCGATGAATATGTTAGAAGTATTCGTCCTCCAATTTATCCACAAACGTCATAAATGCCATTGGTATGAAATTCAACTCTGTACGAATACTACGTAATATTAAATGAAACCTGTCTAAGGCTTGATGTGCTACATACAACTGTACAAAGAAATTGTATGCCTTACAAAATTGTATGAATCAAATAAAAGATTCGTGGTAACCCGGTTTCCCCGTAAGCCACATTAAACGTATACCACCATCGCCTTTTGTCACATAAAACTTGGCCATATATATTCCGTTTGTTGACATTTCCACGCAAATCACCCTGGGGTTTGCGACATTAGAATTATTATATGAATTTATCGCGCCTCGTGTAGACCTTTATTGCTGAATATACGGATTTACGGTTATCTTATACGCCTCCTTAATTAACTTGTTTTGTAATACAGAACTAGTAAATGCATTAACATTAAAATACTGTAACCAGCCCTTTTCTTGATCCGTAGCTGGATATGGGCCTAAACGCCACGCGGGCCAAGTGTGTTGGTGAGTCCACTCATTTTAGAAGTGGTGTAGTTCCTCAGAGCTGTAATAAGCCTTTGTTATTCCTTTGTCGCCTTATACAACACCCACGGGAAGATATGGTGGTGTTTTTATATAGCCGGCCGGTACCAAACGGCCAAATTGATATTGTTAATATTTGACAGTATGGACAATAAAAATTTAAAAATTATTAACACATGAGTCGCTTTCGCGTATGTGCATGAGCGGTGTTTTTTTATAGAAAGATGCTAACTGACGACCAGACAGTTCACCTGGTGTTTTTTTTTTCTTTTCATATATGGCAATGGTGCAATTAGCACATTCTGACAATGTCAAGTTTTCTTCGTAATAAACTATTTCATATTATTCATCGAAACTTCCGGGCTACTTGGCCGAGGTCTTCTGGAATCTCTTGAGCGCTCAAGAAGCCGAAGAAATAACATCTCTCCGAAAGTGAACGCAGCCACCACTGAAGATGTCAACCGCAGTTGTTGACGAAACGTTTATTTTGCAAGGTCGGCGGCGCGCCCGCATATCCCCTGGTGTTGCAGGTGTCCATGGGCGGCGGTAACACTTACCATCACGTGGGACCGCTTGCTCGTCCGTATATATATAAAAAAATATATACAAGTCCGTATATAAATATATATATACAAGTATATAAAAAAAAATCCGACACCATCTTTATTTATATTTTTAATCTCTATACACATAACATGTCTTACTAACAAAGAATCGTAAAATTATGCAAAAGAAACCCTTGTTCGTAGCTAAACAAATTGACATTCTCCCTCAAATTTTTTGCGCGCCGTCACAAAAACATCTCTGGAGAGGATAAGACAACCCAGTTTAAAAATTCAACGCGAATACCTTCCTAAAATCACAGCCCACTAGTGTTTTTAAGCTAACAGAGAACACCGCTGTTATTTTGGTGAAAAAGGAGCAGTTACAGAAAAACAGAAAAAAAACGAACTGGAAAAATACGTGCTTCCCAACTTTGTTTCAAACAGCTAAAATACGAATGTGTCGCGATAATACTAATTAATGTTAAAATAGGCCAACTTCTATAGCGGCGAGCGGAAATCATCTAGACTTAAACTAGAACTTTAATGGAATTGTTTCTCATATGATTTTTATATTTTTTTATTCAAACATTTGTTTAAAAACAGGTGTTTATTCGCGTCTGGATGTTGCACGTGTTGTGTTTGTCTTTGTATGTGTCTCTGGACCCACTACTCAGGCTCTCTTAGTGTGGTTCATTGAGTGTGGTGTTATGATGATTATTTTAGTACATTATATTATTATTTAGTAAGTCAAAATGAGGGAGAGACCCCCGGCGGAGGCACAGTCGGCCAGGATTCAGGTCCCCAGGTAAAGATACAGGCGTAGGATACGCGCGGTAGCAAGCAGCACCGCCATCTCGAGGCTGCTGGGAATCAACCCGTTTACGGACAAGACGACTAGGATGATTTCAGTCAACGTCACGCCCCACATGTCGGTGTACTCGTGTGCCAGGTCGAGATACCTTCTTCTTTTTTCGGTTTCGGCTTTCACGAGGCCTTCACCATACGGGACGGTGATGTCCACTAAAAACACCCCAAAACTGTGCCCTGTCCGTCAGCAACATATTAGGCTTATTCGCGAGAATGGTCCTGTCCGTGAGGACGGGCCGGTCCCAGTAGAGCTATGCGCGGTCGTTTTCGAGCACCGCCTCCGGTGTGTACTTGTAGGCAATCTTTGTTCCTAAAGACCATATTTGTATTTCAGAGCGATCTCTTGATGGTGGCTTATGGGCGCTTGGTTATGTCTGTGCAAATACTCTGTAAAGAGCCGAACAGTCGAAAGTGACATGTCTGAGTGTAACCACGAGTAAACCCCTCGGTTTCACCGAAGAGATCTCCGAAGCGCAGCCAGTGCACAGAGGCTTTTGTGTCCACGTGGGCCTCGTGGAGAGTCTTAAAGAACCTTCCGAGCAGTTCTTTCTCTTTCCATACGGCCTCACGACCAGAGGTGCTGGGCACCACCGGATTTTGCCATTGCTCAACGGCGAAGGATATAGGGACGAGTCCTTTCTTACTCACTACGACTTCGCTACGGATTCCATCACCTGAAGTCAATAGAAAGTAGCTTCGGAGATTACATATCTCACGGTTATACATGGTCTTAGCGTTTAAGAGGCCTCGACAGCCGCATTTCCGTGGGATGTACAATCAATGTACCGAAAACCTCGGGTTATTAAGCCTATGGAGAGTCATGGTTGTGCGGACTTTTTTTATCCAAAACCTTTAGTTTGGTCTGAGACCATCTGAGTACGCCAAGGGTGTAAATTAGAGCGGGCATGACCCAGCCGTTATAGGCTCGGGTCTTATTAGGGCCCAACAAATTGCTGTTTAAAAACTTTTGTCAGCTGCCCATAAAATACCCCACAAACTGACTGTTTCACGTCCGCCCCTTTAACACCTATCGATACGGACAAGCCCACATAACGGTATGTTTCTGTTTCGGAGAGAGTTGTTAGCTGGTTGTAGCCGACCTCAACTCCATCGGAACGAACGATCAATATTATTCGAAATCCTGTCGGAATTATTTTCCATATTACTGGCGTATTATTTAAAACAGTAAATTGTCTGTTTCGTTTTGTTGATGACGTAATAGTATTTCTTTTTGTTGCTATAAAGTTTAAAAAATATTTCCAAAGCTCTCCGTTTCACGTTCGCGACGCGCGACGTGATGAATTTTAGGGAAATTTTCAAAGATAAATCTACCACGACTCTCAATGTGAATGTGATTCGCAATGTGAGATCACAAATTTTAAATTCCGGAAAAAAAATCACTCATCTCGACTCCATTTGAACCAGCTGAATCCAAATCACCAAACAGTCACGGCTGCACGGCGTATTTCTTAAAAGTTGATAGATGACCCAAATCTATTTCTATTGAATATAATTATGGATCCTAAAATATATTTCAACGCTAATATATGGACGATATGTTGTTGGATAAGGTTCGAAAAAGCTTTACAACTTTTGACTAAACATTTTTTCTGAAACATACGGAAAATAGCGAAATCCCCTCCGACCACCGCCTGTCATCAACCGCCTGCCATTTTGAATATGCATTTGTTTTTCATCTAGTTTTCGAATAAGTCAAATAACATATCAATTTCAAGTAGGTACATATGTACATTTAAATACAATATTGACAGTCCATCAAGTATAATCCAACTAGTCTTGCGTTGGTATTGCATGTACACACGGTGTACACAAATAAATCGCATTACACGGAGCGTGAAACCCTCGTAGGGTCATGAATAAGTGAGGACCCTCAAATACACGTTCTTCCTACATTCCGGCAACTGACGGGTACCAAGCAATTATGTAAGATGCCTCCATAAATAAGGTAGTAGGGCGGGCGACAGATAAAAAGAACTTCATTATTTTATGTTACGCAAATGTTTACGGCGTTTACGTTAAAATTCAAATTTTCCTTATAAGTGCACACTCTTAATCATATTTGCGTTTTTAGAAATGACAGATTAGTGATTGGTCTGGATTAATTTGATTAAACGGAACAGTCAATTTCAGTGAAATATAAATAATAAAGTTACACAAGCAATAAATATTATAAATAAACAAACAATATGTGTGTGAGATAACAAATAACTGAGAGTGTGTGTATGTGTGGGCATGTATTGTGTGTTTGTGTGAGAGTGTATGCATATGTGTAGGTTTGTATGAGAATATTTTATTTATTGTACTGTATTCATGAAGTTTTCAATGTCATTGTAGTTTAGTTTTTTTAGAAAAACATCAACTGATTTTTTTACATGCTTTTTTTACATAATGCATAAAATATGCTACAAAAGTTAAATTTTTTGTTCAATTTAGTGTAAATGTACGGGCCTAAACATGAAAATGATTGTGCAACGGTCTTTACATTACGTACTCTATATTGTACGTATCTTCTTACGAGTACTTTAGAAGATTTATCATTCTTATATAGTGCATCTCCGTGGTATCTAAGGATACTCGCCATTATGAACAATTGTCGGACTCCAGTTAAAGTATTACAAGTATTAGAATCCAAATAAAGTTGCTCTGTAGCGCAGTGGTAGGGCTTCTTGAAGGCCACCTTTAAAAGAGCCCCTTGTGCTATATTTTAACAAAATGGCTTTTAACTGCGGATTCCCAAACCACAATACAGTAGGTGATAGTCGACTGACACAAGGCGACGTATATCGTCGTCAGGATGTCAGGGCTTGCTACAGATCTCAGACGTCTGAAGACGTACATCAATCTCCGTATTCGACCACTGAGTGTTTCTATCTGCCTTTACCCATGACATTTGACTCTCTATGAAAACACCCAAATATTTTATATTATCTTCATTTTCTAATGTAAGACATTGGCAGCAGAGATTATTGAGGTCGTCACAAAAATGAAGCTCGATGCCTAGGCTGTGTTTTAGTGTAGATTCTACAGATATCCCATAGCTAATGTATTTCATCTCGCTGGCATTTAGTGTCAAGACATTTGTTTCGAAGCCAATGCGCGACCTGACGTAGAGCGTTTTCGGTAACCTTTCTAGTTTCGGTTCATGTGTCAGCTGAAAAGATTATATTAATCATATTAATCCTAGAGGTTGTATAAGTGCCTTATTTTTTAACATTATTAAGTGCAATGAACTAAATATTGTTCCCATTTCCATGCAAAGATAATACATTGTTTCGCATTCCGAGATGAATAAAACCTTTAATCCAAAATTAAATCAGCATATTATTGTGTATAAAACAAAATAAACACGTCAATAAAGTCGACGGAACTTTATCAAACATCTCATAAAAGAGAAGTATAACACAAATATTTGCGCAAACATTTCGACAAACATCATCAAATCATCAATCATCGTTTCAATACAATCATTCGACAAACATTTGTGGAATCGATTCGTTATTGGGCCTACCGTACTCAAGTTAATGACTATGACATTCAAAGGCCGATATGCAAATTGCTCGCGTAACTTCTGGGAAGGGTACAATCGGTTCCAATAAGCGACTTAAACTGGAATCATATTCTGTAGGAGCCACTAGTTCATCATCAGCGCCACACTATACATGAGCTCGTCATCAATTTCAAATATATAGACTAGATACTTGCCCGAAGGTGACACGATCCGCCACGACAATAATGTGATTTGTGTGATCCGGATTTACGTCTATAAATGTCCGTTCATAGAATACGTCACACTAAATCTAGGTCTTATCGAACTTACCCACCCCTTGTTAACTCCCCCCCCCCCCCAACTTACCACCCATTAGGAGAACGAAAACTTGGTGATAATTATTGTAATTTCGTTCAGGTATTTAATAGGTAGTAACGGAAATAAAATATTACGTCACGTTTGCCCCGATTTGTGTTTGGTTTTTATATTATCTTTATATAAATTTCAGTGCACAACGATATGTACGTGTACGTGCTTAATGCCATAAGGCATATATTTACCAGTCCACAACCCGATTGCATAGAAAAAGGAACGCAATTTTGAGTTATAAAACAGAAAGCATAAAAAATAATGTAACATATGTAATACATGTAACGTATGTAAATAAATGTACACATTACATACTATTGTATATAAATATGCGTTACACCGCTAGGGGTGGCGCTGCTTAATTCCCCAAACAAAAAATACTTACTCAATAGCGTCAAAAATCTTACAAATATATTATATTTTTATGTATTTTTTTATAAATTATATATTGTTATTTGTACCAGGAGCGGTCCAAAAGTTTCTGGCCTGACAAAAAAATAGGACACTCAAGTTCATGAAACTATTTTTATTTTTCAATATGGTCTCCGTCTATTTGAACACACAGTATCATTTAATTAGCATTTCTATCCCGGTATAAAAATAGTCAGAATTTTTGTCTTCAACATGGGCGATAACCCTTAAGTCCACTTTGAGTTTTGAGAACAAATAGTGGGAAGTGGAACAATAGCGGGGAACAAATGGGAAATAACAACTGGGAGCCAATTCAGGACTATAGGGTGGATGGCGAATTTCCGTGAAGCCACACCTTGTAACAGCAGCCTTCGTAACTGCGGCGTGGACGAGTGCATTGTCACGGAGAAGCCTCACATATTTGCTTAGTTTTCCACGACGTTCCTGCTTGATTGCTTCTCGTAATTGCTCTGTTAGGTTAGCATAATAGCTTCCAGTCACCGTAGTGTTGCGTTCTTTAATGTCTATAAGCAATATTCCTTCACAATCCCAGAATACCGAAGCCATTATCTTTTTCGTGGACTCTCGTAATCCCTGTTATAATGAAATCGCGTAGTCGGGTTTATACAGCAGGGCACAGGGCCTCCCCTAGTAAATCACTAGGGGGTTTCCGGCCATAATATAATAATAAATAATTCTCTATATACTCGTATTATAGGTATATTATATGTATTAAATGTTTAAGCACAGCAGAAATGATGTCTTGTTTAAAATTCAATTGTGCTTCAAAGATTATTTGTCTGTTATCTCCATTTATTACTTAATTCCAAAAATCTCAAGCATTGGTATTTGTTTCACCATTCTCAGCTCGCGCCTTTTCTTGCTCCAAGATAAATGTAAAATTATTAACGACACGTACAGAATTCGAAGCTCACTGGAACGGTATCATTGTGGATTTATTTGCCTTATGAATATTAAAGTCCGTTTCAAAATTGAGAGCTCTCCCAGATCTCTTAGTACTCTGTTATTCTCGACTGGGAATGACGTCGGCTAATAATGAATTCACAAAACTCTAAAACACTGTGTATATAACTGTAAAACCGTTAACCCTTTTAACCAGCCCCTTTTAACATTCACTGCTGTACATGGGGCCTCTTCGTGGACATTGTTTTGTGCATGGGCGTTTGGCTCTAAAACTCCACGTTAGCTAAGCGGGTTGGCGAGTTCATTCTTTTAGAGGTGGAGTAGACGCTTAGGGTTTGTGGTAGTGTCTTTGTTATCCCTTAGTCGCCTTTTACGATACCCACAGGATGACACGGGGTGGTGCTACGAGTATTTTATAGCCGGCCGACACCACACGGCCATGTATTTTTTTTTATGGAAGAAATGCGGCAGACGAGAATACAGTCCACCTGATGGTAAGTGGATACTGCAGCCCATTGACATCCGCGATACATGCCAACTTCAGTCCAGAATGAAAAACGTTGGCACGCCCCCGGATGCGCTGCCTACCTTTGCAGATTAAGGAATGGATTGGGAGAAAGGATTGGGAAAATGGGAAGGGATAGGATGGGATGAGATGGGAATTGGCTCTGGCATATCTCACTCACTAGTATTATATTATTATATTATATTATTTTACAGTATATTTGTGTATTTTATAAAAAAAGACAGGCAGGTGCAGGGTTGGAAGGTCCCAATTGAACCTCTTTGATCAATTCAAAGGTTGGCCGATAGAGAATGCCTCAAGGCATTTAGCTAGCCCTCTGTATGATAATTTGCAATGAAATGTTTAATTATTATTTTATTATTTTCATTTATTCGGGGAACTTATAGTATATAAGTAGTATATAGGGGGAACTATAGTAAATATGTTATATTTAAAATCATTATATTTAAAATACCTATAATATATTTAAATACACAAGAAGACTTAAAAGCTATTCGCAAGCTACCACAAATAGAAACTAAACTATTATTTAGATACACGCTTATATTTAAGTAGATATATTTAAAAAAAAACTTCGATTTTAAAATTCTGAAACATTGGCCAATAAAAAAATTTAAATTAAAAAAAAATATTCATAGGTCCCGATAATCAGGAGAGCAATGAATATGCTATGAAGCTATTAAGCTTAATAGCATATGCAGCATATTTCTATTAATCTGAGCCCCATAGTGTGACGTTATGAGCTGATGTCTATAATAAGCTTAATTTGTTTGGCATCCAGGGAAATTAGTCTACAGCAAATCAATTTAAATAATAGACACATTTCCTACTCATGTGTGGCTAAATAGAATAATTCACGAAGTTAGAAAACTGAATGAATTTAGTTACTCGTTTACAAACATTCACAATTAAATTAATCTCTCAATTATGTCGTAATTAACAGTGATTTGTTTAATGAACATAGTTTTTCCTCAATCAATTAATCAGGTACCGTTTTAATTAGGTTAATGTTTTATCTGAGGTGTAATAAAAGTTAAATCATTTGAACATAAAACTAGGAACATAGCAACAAGCGATATAAGTGATTGTTTTTTTTCGAATGTGTTTACGACCAAGTATTGTTGTTGTAGCGAATATACCCTTTAGAGGTGGTATAGTTTCTCAAGACTTTGTTGTCTTCTACGACACCCACGAGAAGAGATAAAGTTTTCGGCGAAGTAATAGGAAATGTAATGTGGGATAGAAAAATAATAAAGCGACAATTTGCGATTTGGCGCGAACAGTTACTGTGATTTTCACTTCATGGTGTGCTAGTGCCACCATGGACTTGTGGAATAACTAGATTCCCTATTTCCATAATTGCATGAACAGTTTAAAGTAAGAAAACACAGGAATGAAGAATGAAATTATTTCAAAGGCCTGATAGAGCTCCTGATTCCTTTACCAGCACTACTGCAATCCGTACTAATGCACTGCTGTGTTGCAGATATCCAACTAATTAGTACCAGCAGTGTTATTTGAACCCCATCTCTTTCAGTGGGTTTCGCAAAAGACGATTAAGGGATAACAAAGCGTCTACCACAAGCCTCGAGGAACTACACCAGCTCTAAAAGAATGGACTCGTCAACCCGCTTCGCCAGCAGCGTTTTAAGGCCATACGACGTCAATGGACAGGCCCAGGTCCAGCAGTGGATACTGAAAAGGCTGGTTATATTGCATTTGCTTGCATAGTGTTATTTTGTAAGTGTAATTCAATTCTATGTGAATTGACAAACTCGGCGTACGTCTATTCACTATATCCAACGCTGAAGAGTTGAAATTGTCACATTAAGGTCGAAGGCTGAATACAGAATAAACTGGTGGTACATCCGCCTGTCTATCAGATCTACTACAAAATCTCAATTTGACTACTTTAAAAGGAACCTTTTGCCGTTAAACAAAGGGTCTAAAATTAAAATTATCACACTACAATTGACATAATCTAACTACATATAAAGTCGCATATATATACATGTTAGTGTCGCGTGCCGCCGGGCCGCCCCTCCCGTCTGTCGATCGATAACAACTCATGCGTACATACTTTAATATAATATGTACTATGATGTAAATGCCTGATTTCAGAAAAGTCTCCTTTTATAAAGAAAAGTTTATAAAACATATAAACAGTATGTTTTATTAGATGTTGATTTAGCTAAAAATTCGCTTCTCAACTATTTTAACCGATTGATTTATACTTATAAAATACATAGAAACAAACTGCTCATACACAAATATTTGTCCCACTGGGAATCGAATCCGGGATTCTTTACACAGCAGGGAGGGGCACTATAACAGCTGAGCCATGCGGTCCTCTTCATACACGAAGAGTGAAGAACATGAAGTTTCTCTTAGGAAGTAAATGTTTTGTACATAAATGCAATTATGTATTTTGTGATAGGATACAGAAATAACTGGGAAATATAAAGAAGTTAATGATTTCTAGGTCAATAAACAAGTTTATAGGTTGTTCTATCTACGTTTATAGTTTATATCGAAATATAAATGATGTCATAGATCCATTTATAACTTTGATGCAGTCCAATAATTGCCACGTTTTTTTTTAGTTGACTCATAGGTATATATTTTTTTTATGGACGAAGTTGGCAGACGAGCATAAAGTCCACCTGGCGGTAATTAGACACTGTCGTGCATGGGCATCCGCGATGTATGCCAACATCAGTTCAGATGACAAACGTTGACACGCCTCAAGATGCGCTGCTGAAAATCTGAAAAATGAATGTCATCTACATGTAATTTTTTCCAATTTTTATTGTCATAATCAAATTGCTATTTAAAATCTGATGTAGATTTATGGAAAATGCCTGTGTTTATAAGTTAATTTGTGGCATAAATCAGACAAAATTTTCTTTGCCGGATTAGCATAGCTTTTCCTCTGTCTCTCATTTATATTTCCCGTCCACTCTTTTGTTTTTGTGCCCTTTTCTGCAATTACTCTTTATGTCGGCAGTGAGGAGGTGATTGGTTTAAATTATAGGATATTGGAAACCTTCAAATTCTTATAATTGAATATTTATATCCATTATATCGGGCTAATATAAGAGCTAATATCGGGGACTTTCTTCAAGTCGTCAGTCCACGTGGCCTGAGCGCGTTCCACGCTACGTTTTTTTTTTTTTTATGTACGAAGGCGGCAGACGAGTATACAGTCCACCTGATGGTAAGTGGATACTGTCGCCCATAGACATCCGCGATAGATGCCAACATTAGTCCAAAATGAGAAACGTTGGCATGCCCGCGGATGCGCTCCCTACCTTTGAAGATATAGGAATGGATTTGGAGAAAGGGTTGAGAAAATGGGGAGGGATAGGATGGGATTGGAATGGGCTCTGGCACATCTCACTCACTACCGAAACACGTACGTACATTGGGGAAATACGATAAAATGGGAAATCCAGTACATTTCAAGGTAGTCTTTTGTGAGAGAGGGGTAACGTGGCCAGTCCTGCGCGCCCAGCGGCTGTTGGATGTGTTCGTGCACTCTCCCCCTCAAACGTGGTCCAGTTTCCAGTGCGTGGTCTCCATTCGATTACTAATCTTCTCTATTGGTTAACGGTCCTGCAGCATGGTCTGCCCACTGCCACTTCAGCGTGTTGATTCTTTGAGCCATGATAGTATATTATAAATGAAACTTGTATCTTGCGACTTGGACCGCAGCAAAAGCAGCAGCAGAAGCTCCGTATATCTGTGCTGTGAATTACTATAACGTAGCAAACGTTGCTGGTGACAACGAAAAAGAACTGTTATTACTATTATTCCTTAGTCTCTTTCATCTTTAACAAAAAGACAGTTTAACGTAGTACGCGGAACTGTTTGTCAAGAAAAAATGTGAAAATCTCTTGTATGTTATGACTTGAACTGGAGAACAGGACTAACAGCAATAAAGGGTCCGTAGATTTATGTGGACTGTTACCTCGCAAATGTTGCTTGTGCCCTCGAAGTCTCCGTACGACACGGCAAATGTTGAGACTATTTATTTCATAGTTTTTTTCAACTGTAGCAAAACGACGTAGTTTAAGGCCGTAACGAGACTTTTTATCTGATAAAATATGAACGAAATCTATTGTGTCTTATGACTTGGACCGGTAAACAGGAGCAGCAACGGTGGGTCCGTAGATTTATGCGGACCGTAACCCCGCAGATGTTGCCGATGCCCCGAAAGAGGAACGACCTAGGACGCAACAACTTTAAGAGCTATTTCATTTTCTGCAATATTTTACTATTAGTGAAAGTGAGTTAGCGATCGTGCAATGTTAATAATTGCTCAATAACTTTAGAACATCATAACGATATAAACGGTACATGACCTTGAAATTACAGCCAATGTAATACAGTAATAAAACTATGCATTGAAATAATACAATCAATTATGCAATGTAATAATGAAAGATACGTTACTCTATCTTTTGCTGAGTTCGGGTTTATGGTATATATGGTATACCAAGGTTGTATTATATTATCGTATTATATATGGTAGTCACTATCGACGACGTAAAATCTGTGACATAACATCCTCAACATGTATGTAGAGTTGCCTTACCCAATAGCGAACAGACACATAAATACAATAAATAACAAATGTAATACAATACCAATGTATATAATTTAAAAAAAAACGAAGTTGTCAGACTCTTTTCAGTCTGGTGACCCATCCAAGCCCCTCTACGTGTACCACGTACAATAAGTTATTGTACGTGCAGACAGTTAAGTTACAGTTAAGACAGTTTGATAGTCAGTTAGACACACAAGTGATCGCATAACATGACATTTTTTTATTCTAAAAAGCCATTAAAAACAGAAGCAAACAAAAAATAACATTTAAACAAGACGATAAAACTGCCCGGTCCCCTGTGTGTCGAACAGGCATCCGTCTCAACACAAGCTGTATACCCTAAAAACGGCATACAGTGCTGATTTTCTGACGGAACCAATAAGCGTGAACGGGAGTAACAGTGGTGTCCGCCGATGTACACAATTCTTGAAGCCTATATATAGATTGTGTAGATAAATGAGTGAGTGCATATTATATTACAATATCAAAATTATAATGTATTTTAATAATGTAACAGTTCTAATCCGCAACGTTCGACCGAACATTCAAGACCAAGCTTGCTCTCATCGGCCACTTCCGAGCACACGCCAAGAAGTGAGGAAATTAATCCAAAGGATTAAAACAAATTCCCCGTTTCAAATCGGTTCAAATTTTATCTTAGTCGTCGTAGTATCTTATTTTATCTTAGTCGGATTTGACGATGTGGGTAAGCACATTTACTGTTATATTAATAGTATGGAGACCACATACGTAGCATGAGACGCCCTTTGGACGTACCAGGTGGACTGACGGATTAAAGAAAATCGCCGGTAGTGGTTGGATGAAAAAGGCGGAAGACCATGTGTGTTTTTGGACCTTAATATGGTATAGACCATATATGGGCAACAACCAGCCCGCGAGCCGGATCCGGCCCGCTGTAAGATATGATCCGGCCCGCGAGACATTTTGAAAAAACCCAATTAAAAAAATATTACATTAGGTACTTATACTCACGGGAGTGACAGTGAGGCGGCAAACATCAAATCCTTTGATGTTTGCCGCCTCACTCTTTGATAATCGCCGCCACTCGGCTTGCTCGATCAAATTCTTTGAGGTTTGCCGCCTCACGGGCGACACATCAAAAGATTTATTGCTTCTCAATTATTCTAAACTAGTTTATTCCAGATTATTCCTTCATTTTGCCTAAATAAGCGGGTGGATGGCCCGAACGTTAGTTCAGTTCTATTTGAGCTACCGAGGTGATAACTTGGACAAGCGATATCCTAGCGAACTGCTCGAGCCGTCAACTTGCTTTGTGACTTTGTGTGCATCTTGAGTGGTTACTAACTATAGTTTGTTATTAAGTTTATTGAACGAAAAGTAAACAAAAATGATGTCTGGTGGAAAGAAACGAAAAGTAGATACAGAGGGTCGCCAGTTTCAAGAAAACTGGACTGAAGAATTCTTTTTTATCTTGCACAATGGTAAGCCTATTTGTTTGCTGTGTAATGAATCCATTTCAGTAATGAAAGAATTCAATATAAAGAGGCATTACTCAACTAAGCATGCTACGCTGCACTCACTGACAGGACAATTAAGAACAGACAAAATCCAGAAGCTTACCGCAAATTTGGAAAAACAGCAACAAATGTTTCATAAACAAAGAACACAACTTGATAATGTTGTGAAAGCTAGTTTTATAGTTAGCTCAAAATTGGCAAAGGCATTAAAACCATTTGCCGAAGGAGAATTTATCAAGGAGTGTATGTTAGAAGTTTGCGGTATTTTGTCCTGAAAAGAAAAATGAATTTGAAAAAAATAGTTTGTCAAGACGAACTGTTGTTCGACGTATAGAAATGATGGCTAATGATATAAAAACAACATTGACTGACCGTATGGCTGGTTTTGAATCATTTTCCATAGCATTAGACGAGAGCACCGATTTGTCTGACACAGCTCAACTGGCTATATTTATTCGAGGTGTTGATAAGGAGTTCACTGTTACTGAGGAATTGCTTGCTTTACAGCCGCTAAAAGGAACCACTACAGGAGAGGATATTTTTATTGAAGTTCAAAAGGTATTCACAAGTTTTGGCTTGCCATGGTCAAAATTAATTGGAGTATGCACTGATGGTGCACCTTCTATGGTCGGCTTACGTAAAGGTTTCGTCGGAATTTTGAATGAAAAAGCAACAGAATTAAATGTGCAAAAAGATGATTTGATAGTCCTTCATTGCATTATCCACCAACAGAACTTGTGTTCTAAGCCCATTCGACTCCAGAATGTTATGAATGTGGTAGTAAAAACCATCAACTTTATTCGATCCCGAGGGCTTAACCATCGTCAGTTCAAGGCGTTTTTGGATGAAATATCAGCTGAATATAACGACGTAACATATTATTGTGAAGTCAGATGGCTGAGCAAAAGAAAAATGTTGAAACGGTTTTACGAGCTTAGAAATGAGATAGCAGACTTTATGAAAATAAATAAAAGAAACCACTATCTGAATTAAGTGACCCAAAATGGATATGTGACTTAGCATTTCTGGTCGATCTTACAGGCTATTTGAATGATTTAAATTTGAAACTTCAAAAACAAGGACAGTTAGTAAATGATTTGTACAGCCATTTGAAAGCGTTTCAGATCAAACTACGCTTGTGGGAGTCACAGATGCTGTCTGGTAACAGTTACCATTTCAACACGCTCTCTGCGTATGAAAATATTGCTTATGCTCAATATGCTGAAGAACTCAAGTTACTGTCGGAACAATTTTCGAACAGATTTAGCGACTTCAAAAACATGGAAGACTGTTTCAGTTTATTTGCTACTCCTACAAAATATAATGTACAAAATGCTCCAATACACTTACAAATGGAGTTGATCGAGATTCAAGAAAACTCACTCCTAAAATCCAAATTTGAAGACGTAGAGTTGTGCGATTTCTACAAAAAATACCTAGAAAAAGACAATTTTCCGCAGCTTAGAAAATTCGCAAGAAGATTGATTTGTGCGTTTGGCAGTACTTATAAATGCGAACAGTTCTTTTCATTGATGAAAGTTAATAAATCAACACATCGTACAAGACTGACTGACGATAATTTGGAAAATTCTTTACGTCTTTGTATCAGTGGAATTAATCCAAATATCGATGGATTAGTTTCCCAAATTCAAGCTCAAGTGTCTCATTGATTTCGGTGTATTTAACTTTCGTAGTTTGTAACAATTGCAAATTTAACGATTTAATTATAATGTACCATTTTTTTAAATTTCACTTTGTTATTTTAATAAATTGTACTATAATAACATTGTCGTATTATTTCATGTCTAATATCTATCGCAAAAAATATTATCACTACTTTAAAATGCACTAAGTACTTTTAAACGCGGCCCGCGAACGTATTTGCACGCTAAAGTTTGGCCCTCAACATGTCAAAGGTTGCCCATACCTGGTATAGACTAATGTGTTGCTGTTTGTAAATCTAAATAAATTTAAAAAAGTAGCTTATAGCGGAACTCGACAAGTGAAGGTTGAGTTTTTATTTGATTAATGTAAAAAATGTGTATTCTGGGGTTTGTTGTTTAATAGTGATAGTTTATTACACTTCAAAGTGTTTTTTGTGCGTAATGTTTGTGATAATCAAATAAAAGCATAAGAGTGCTTTTATTATCTGGTTGCAAGGACTCCAACTCTTCTTTCCTCATTCATATTAGACATCACTACTGAGCGCCTCCTAACTTTCTTCGACAGGACTGCACATTGACGAGATGAGTTTTGAATTGTTTTGATTTTAAAATTGTTAATTACGAATAAAACTCGACACTGGCACAGTGTGCTAATAGCGCTATTGCCATATAAGTGGAAATGTAAAAGTGGATGAGACCGCGTCGCACGTTCTTGAGATTCATTCACCTTCAAAGAAAGTTTATATTTATCTATATAAATCACCTTAGTTTATAATAGGTAGTCGGAAAAGTTCGCAGCCTTTTTGAACGTATGACTTTAGTGTGCTCTATTTCTGGCAACACTGATCACTGGCGGGAAAATGATATACCGTTTAACAGTTGACATTTTGTAATGGCGGTAAATTAAAATTACACGTCAAAAGTTTTATCTTTTTATATATTATAACAATTTTAATAAGGAGAAAATTAGATGTTTTACAATTAGATTGTTTTTTTTCGACAAGGTTATGAATGTTTCTAGTGCTCGAAAAGAGATTTGTGGTGTTTACGGAGAAGATGCTTTATCTAAAATTACTGCTAAAATGGTTCAGTCGATTCAGGACTGGTAATTTTGATGTGAATGATGTTCCTCGCTGTGTCCTATTAAGGTAAATGTTAATGTTATCATTAAGAAAATTAAAGGTGATCGACACATAAGCGGTCATCATATTGCACCACTCAACAGTTTTGGATCACTAGCATAAACTGAATTTTGGCCACATGATTTAAATGACATGAAACTTGGTGTATAGAATTTCCATATGCGAGATGTTGCTAAAACGAAATGAAATCGATCCATTTCTGAAGAGATTGGTAACAGGCGATGAGAAGTGGATCACCTACGATAAAAATGTTCGAAAACGATCTTGGTGTAAGCTAGGTGACCCATCACAAATAGTCCCAAAGTCAGGCCGCACTCCAAACAAAGTCATCTTATGTGTATGGTGGGGCTGTAAAGGCATTGTATATTATGAGCTTTCGCCACATGGGCAGACGATTAATTCTGATGTCTACTGCCAGCAATTAATAAAATTGAAACAAGCACTTGAAGAAAAACGCCCAGAATTAATGAATAGAAACAGTGTAGTTTCCCATCACGACAATACTTGACCGCATAATATATCTTTGATGACTAAACAAAAATTGATGGATCTTGTCTGGGAAGCTGTAATGCATCCTACATAAAAAATATAAAAAAGCCACGAATTTATCCCACTACCTAATATCTATATATGTTTTTCTTCTGATATTTTTTCACGAGGAAATAGGAAATGAAATCTTCGCCGAACAACACTTCTTCTCTTCGAAAAAACGTATTTTAGGTGACTGCTTACGCAATTCCATTTTTGAATAAAACTATAGGTTAAATTATTTATAAAACGTGTACCATATTTATTTTGGAAAGAAGACAGAAGTAACATAAAACATACGTACATGAATAAATAACTTATACCCTTCAAGTGAAGGGGTGAGTCTCCAGTCTATCGCAGTTAACCGTAATTTTACTGGTTTTGGTAAAACAAGGTTTTTTATAGAGAGAAATTGGCAGGCGAACAGACATGTCGCCGTATGTACAAGTGATTATCGTCCACTGCTGGACATGGATCTCCTCATGTACATTGTGTGTGTTTTTACGATACTAACGGGAAGAGAAGGGGTGATGCTATTCTAAAGCCGGCCCACACCACAGGTCCACGTCACACGGGCAGCAATCATCTCAGAACTCTATTCTACTTGCGTTTGAATTAACTTCTATTTATTTATTTCATTGCATTGCGGGGCACAGGCCTTTCCTTGCAATCACCAGGATGTTTCTGCAACTATAATCCCCTAAAGAATGTTAAGCATCAAAGGTCAGGCATATGTCTGCCACAGTGGTTATTTTGTTAAACAGGTCTTAAGTAAACATACGCCAACATTCATGGTTTCTGAAATAGTCAGCTCCGCATATTTTTTTTTTTTATGTACGATGGCGGCAGATGAGCATACAGTCCACCTGATGGTAAGTGGATACAGTCGCCCATAGACATACGCGATACATGCCAACATTAGTCCAAAATGAGAAACGTTGGCATGCCCCCGGATGCGCTGCCTACCTTTGGAGATATAGGAATGGATTTGGAGAAAGGGTTGAGAAAATGGGGAGGGATAGGATGGGATTGGAATGGGCTCTGGCACATCTCACTCACTACCGAAACACGTACGTACATTGGGGAAATACGATAAAATGGGTAATGCAGTACATTTCAAGGTAGTGTTATGGAAACAAAGAAAACAAGAAAAGTTATTCCATGCCCTCTCTCCGTATGAACAGAAAATGGTTTACATACGGAAGTGAGTAGCAGCTGCATGTTTTGTGTGAAATTTTGGACAGTATTTTACGGTATCAATTGGTAAAACCTGCATCTCTTAGGTGAATTTTATGTGTAGTGGTTGTCACATTTGGGGCATCCGTTGTCTGCGTTGGGTAGAAGTTACCTCAGTATACTACATGTTTCCCCCGACTGGTGCTAAATGTGCGAAAACACAAATCCGAATATCGGGTGATAATAACCCGATCGCCGACTAGACAGGGCGGCTGCCATACGCCTTACAAGAAACTGGACTTGGCGTCTCGCAATTGCCAGGGTGGTGTGTTAGGGCCTTCGTGTTTAGAAGGGAAGGCCTTAATCCTGTACTGGAACTCTATAGGCTTATATTGATTGTCACAGAAACTGAATATTAACATAGATGAATGTTAAAAAATAGATGAAGTAAAAGAAACGAGAGGTCTTGAAAAGACTTTAATAGAAGTCGAATAATTCAAATTCATATTGCCATAGATCACAACGATCTCATTATTACTTCTGCTCGTTATTATCAAAACTAGTGGGCCGATAAAAGTATCGTAAACACTAAAGTAATAATACAGTATCGTACATCCCTGTATAGTATATAGGGTAAACACGCTAGACGGTGAAAGCCTCAACATAATCTGTCCAGTAGACTCCAAAATCAGCGCGAACGCGCAGATAGACAATATCCTTTATAATATACTTATTATAAATTATTTATTCAACTGTTATATGATAAAGTACTAACCATAATCCATGCTGATGTGGCAATGAGCGTGTCAAAATTGCCGCAGAACCTATAACTGATGGGCTAGAAGAGTTCTTGACTGGAGACCGCGTTTGGTAGAGCACAGTTTGCCTCCTCAAAAAAAAGCTTGTCTTCAAAAAGTCATCCGCTCCTTAAAAGAGTGGAATGCAAGGAGAAGAGCCGCGGAAGAAGGCTATATCCAGATATAGCTGTAAAGACTGTTCGTACTAAAGAGACATGGGTCAATGGTATGGGTATGGACTATAATCCAATGAAATAAAGACGAAATTGTAGCAATCATGGTCACTATAGCACAAGCAGGTGTTGCATATGTCGTCGAGTGTAGTGCGGGATACTAAACAGGAGGGAAACACCCGATTTTCTACAGATAACACTTGTATTCGCCGTCAGATTATTGGCCTTGATTTTAGAATTTAGCCAGCGGGGCGTTTTAAGGCCGCGTACATCCCTCATACACAAGACAGTATGTATGAGGATACTCGTGCCCAGTTAATAAGTCTGCAACAAGCCTACATACACACTAAGGAAAATAAGTCAAAAAGTACAGCAGCGAATTTAGAATACTAGATGTATCGAATACCATTATTTCTATTCTCATCGTGCACGTTAAAAGCCTGCACGAGTTACCTGCATTAATAGGCATGATGACGGATTTTGAAATCCGCTTCTATAATGTAGATTCGCGTATACTGTTTCCGAAAATAACATTATTTCAGCAATAAAATAAGTTTTAAGGCTAATTATGCATTTTTTTTCTATCTACTTTGAATTATGCGCGAAAACACTCGCAGGTGTCATGGCGTCGCTTGTGACGTCACACCTAAGTAAACGTTGCATTGTGTTTACGCTCAACGAAGAAAGTCAACTAAATATTGCTTATTTTGTGTGTTAAAAATTAATTCCAAAGTTTACAAGTGGTGTGCGGTCCCTCTGTGCAAGAACACATCAATAGCAACACCTAACAAATTGTTTGTTTATGTTCCAAACAAGAAAATAATGAGAGATAAGTGGCTTAAGCTCGCACGACGCGAACCAGCAGATGTAGTTACGAATTCACCAATTTATTTTTGTGAAGACCACTTTGATGTAAGTATTTACTATAGATTGATAGGTACGTAACTCAAAATCTTTGTTTGAGACGAAACACTTAAGTATTTGTTGATAAGCAAATTATTGAGGTTATATTTGTTTTGGTCTTTATTATCAATTATCATTCATGTTATCAATTTTAATGGACCACTTGTTCTCCTTTCAGCTGCCAAATGATATGGAAAATTATATGCAGTATCATTTGATGGGGTCGGTGTCACGAGTGCTTATGAAACCAGGATGTATTCCCAAAAAATTTGAATGCCAACCAGATAGAAAAACACGATCTAACACTACAGAACGACCATATATACGTAAGAAACGAAAGATTATGGTTCTTGAAGAATGTGCAAAGGAAATGGAAGAAAGTAGTATGGTTACAGAACATTTTGTAGGAATTGCATCTGGAAGTTCAGGTACATATTTTTCAAGATTTATATTATTTCATGCTTTAACGGGATTTAATGCAACAAGAAAGTTTAAAATGATATTATGGAATTTAACAAAATAATGACACAAGTTGGTAATTTATTTGGATGTTTATTACCTTTGATTGTATCTACCTATCCTGTTTATTGTGTCAATCAAAATCAACAGCGGAAATAATGTGGCTTTCAAAAGGGTATATTTTATTATACTGTTACACATTGTTACTTTATCTATTCTATCACCATGTAAAGAAACATATAAGTAATTTAATAAGATATTTTTTTTACAGTTCAGCATAATCTTGAAGAAACTCAAGTGATATCAAAAATGATAGATAAATCAATTCAAGTACATATGACAAAAAAATTCAGAAGTAAAGCTAGCCAAACACAAGTCAAATTGATAAGTCAGATGACATCGCCATTGAAGATGCACTTGCATTCTGTCTCTACATCTCCATTTAAAACCAGTGATTGTGTTAATAGTAACCCATCAAGACCCAGTGTAAGTGTATTGGGAAGAACATTTAGAAAAGAAGACAAATCGGATAGTGATACTTCTTATACTCCCTCTGTAATTCACTCAGAATCATCACCATCAGCAAAATCTCTCCAAATAGAGTCTGCTTCTGACTGCAGCGAGATGATAGAAGATGATAAAAAACGAGAGGCTTTAAGAATTTTAGAATGTACATTGAAGAAAATCACAAATAATCCACGTTCTTACATTGGAGTTCCTATAAGCTGTTACTACTTGATTAATTTGATTCAAGAGCAGACCAATATCCCCTCTAACCATATTTTATTGTGTTTATAAAAAATTAGATTAAATAATTCATTCCGTGAACTCGCTGATGACTTTGCCATGGATACAACTTATGCAAGCAAAATATTTTTTAAAAATATACCTATATTAGCAAGTGTAATACGTTCTTTCATTGTAAAACTAGACAATGAAATGATTAAAAGAAATTTACCTATGGCTTTTAGGCATAAATATAACAAAGTAAGCTGTATAATAGATTGTATGGAGATTGAAGTGCAAAAGCCTTCAAAGGCATTAAATCAAGCTCTTTCTTGGTCAGATTACAAAAAAGCCAACACAATTAAGTATCTTGTATCTTGTACACCAAATGGTTTAGTGAACTATATTTCACCGGGTTATGGAGGACGAATAACAGACACGTGTTTAGTAGAATCCTGTGACTTTATAAAGTGTTTGCAACAGGGTATGTGTGTAATGGCTGATAGAGGGTTCAAACATGTGGAAGTGTATTTACGTAAGATAGGAGTGCTATTAGTACGGCCTCCAAGTGTCGTATCTGGAGCTAAACTGTCTAAAACTGAAGCTAAGGAAACTAAACAAATAGCCAGCTTGAGAATTCACGTTGAGCGGGTCATTAGACGTTTACGAGAATTTAATATGATAAAACCACATGCTTGTCTTAACTTAAGTTTGGTCAAAGTTCTTGATGATGTAGTAACAATAGCGTGTGGTTTAATTAACCTACAAGGTTCTATTATTAAATAAATAGAAACAAGAAATTTCTGCATTTTTATTTACTACTCTGTACTTTTATATAATAATGGATATACATAGGATTTCCAGAATTTAATTATAGTTTTAAGAAAATCAGATATGTATTCTTCATCAAATGTTACACATAAAATTTCTACATTTTTATTTGTGCTGTAGTTAGAATCGGCCACACAAAAAAAACACTTTTTTAGTCCACTCAAATACATTTGAATCTGCATCTGGGCGTAGCATTTCATAGTCGGTTTCCCATTTTTTATATAATTGAGATGAGTTTTTTCACTCATGGGGCACTTAATCTCAATAATGCTATCTTCACAAATGCCATCAGGTGAACCAGCTATCATTGGATAGTTTTTGGATATTATTAGTCCAGAACTCTTAATTTTCTTCCCCAGCTTCATACCAACTGTCTCCCGCACTGCATCCTCTAAACTTCTACCTCGTTTCATGGCTAGTGTGTCTGGGATTTTCCCCCCCATGATAAGTGATATCAGTATGCCATCATCTTTTTGGCACCGACTGACTTCATAAGCCCTAGATGCTGTAATCCGGCCATATCTTAATTCGTACCAAAGGCTATTTTTGTACTGGTTTCTAGTCTCCTTTTCAATTTCATTTATAATTCCATCAGTCAAATTGATTTTATCTAAAAATATGTCACAGCATTTTTCTCTATACTTCAGCACAAGTTGGTGCATTGATGCACTAAGTAAGTCATTACAAATATAACCTGGTTGATACCTCAGTACTTCACAGTTACTAAGATTTCTCTTTTGGCCTTCTTCTAAAAATTTTTCTAGCACTGTGGGATTAGATGGTAAGTTAGAACTGCCGTTTGATAAGTCCTTTGCTGTTATAAATTTCAGGGTAGTGCCAACTCTGGACAGTTTAGATTTCAGCCAATAACATTGTATTTCAGTACAAGATGGTTCTTCGCTTCTGCGATGGACCCACATAAGGAGCGCTATGGCATGCTTGCAGCCCCCTTGAGCAGCAACACAATCGTGGCATTGAACAAATGTTACCTTTTCTTCGTCTTCATCAACTATCAATGTAACTGCATATAACGTTGCATGGACTTTGTGTTCCGGGCAAATTTTGCATTTCACAATGCAAATTTTACCTTCACGTTTAAGTTGCACGTAACTTATAGCATCATCACCATATGATGATCGCGAGGTCCTAAAATAAATAAAATTGATTAGATTAATATTACAGACGTAGTAAAATAAACAATTGACATTACATGTTAAATTTATAGGTGTAGATGTGTTTCTAAATATGTAAGTTTACACATTCATTGCATGTGGAGTTATTTCAAATATTTTCTTAAAAGTACTTAGTAGTAAAAATAGTATGGCTTTCTTTAGCTGCGAGTAATACTATGTTAGCTAACACCAAAAATAACCTATGTATGACATAGTGTTAAAAAGGCTTGTGTAATTTAAATTATAGTTAGCACTAAAGATTAATAAAAATGTACTTACAAGGAAGTTTTCACATTTCGAAATTCAGATGAGCAAAAGTCTTTATTTGATGCAAGAAACTCTCCCAACATTAACAAATCAATTCTGGGCAAATTAGAGCTATTTGCCTTAATAAAACCTTGTTCCATTGTTGATTCTTGTATGTTATGTTTTTATCACAAAAGCTCTAATAAACAACAAATGATTTAACTAAATAAATTTTACCGAAATCAATCGAAGTTCAAGCTACACGGTAATGTTTAATTAGGTGTGACGTCATTCGCTCTGATTGGTGTTTTAGTTAAGATGGCCGAATGCAGTATTTTATACTTCTATTTTATTGAAAATATTATTAATCTCAATGTTTACATTAAAACTGGTTAATTTATTAGAATTCTTTCAACATATGTTTTTCTCTAAAATCATTTATTCTTTAATTCTTTAATACTGTCATCATGCCTATTATGCATCGCATGCTCTCCACACCTGAGGTCCGCATTACCTCTTATAACGCTCTCAACGGCGATATACATTATTATTCTTATTTGAATTATACAGGATGACTTTGTATAATAATGCGTTGAAACGGGTAATCGATTTTTTAAACAAAGGAACTGGTCGTTTTTCTCTTGGTACATAATTTCTACAAAAGTATAACTTCATGTAATCCGACAACATCACCATAATTTAAATATGTTAGACACAAAAATCGGTACGTTTTAAAACACCTCTCGACAGTCTCGATCTCGCGACCTGTGATTTCGGTTTTTTTTTATTTACTAAGTTTCACAAACAGAATGTTACATGTTACAAACAAATGATATATAATGTTTCCTTATGTGAAAATGTGCATAAAGGGCCCCAAATTCTCAACAGAAGAGCAGTTGATAGGGGCGTTTGAAGAACTCGATTTAATTCCTAATGAAAAATGGGAAGGTGTGATTAATGAGTGAATTGAGTTTACGGGGAAATGTATTACTTGACAAGCATGGCCTTTGAAAAAATTAAGTAGTATATAAACACACGGCAAAACTTATTGAACTACCTAAGAAAAAAAAACCTTAGCGCTAAGTTTTAAAGGATAAACTTTTTAAGTAATTGTCCTTAGAAATACAACACAAAATATTATACAGATTCACTATAACGGAACCCAGTTATACTAAATGGATTCATTCAGTATAACTGGGTTAAGAGGTAAAAACCTAATTGCACTCAACTACGGTATAAACTTTAAAAATATCTTTATATTGAATTCAGTCTTATCCAGCAAATATTCGTATAAGAGTTATTATTGGGTCTTTAAAGTTGATACTTATTACTCTAATTGAAAGAGCAGTTTGTTCTACAACATTGTATTTGCGGTTGGCGATACATAGCCACCTATTCAAAATACTGACAATGAGCCGCAAAAGAACTTTTATTTAATTTTGTTCAAACGTTCATTTGGTCAGTGCTATAGTTCTACTGGGACATCCTGTATTTCGCCCTTAAGTCTTAAACTTTACGTACGTCATTTGTTCCAGTTTAGTACTCTTTATGATTTTTATTGGGCCATGAATATGAAGGACGCAATGACGCAATGAGAAGGATTATTACAATCGCCGTTTACAAAAAGTTGTAAAAAGTAACTTATTACTTCTGACGTTTCACGCAAGGAAACAGACGAGAAGATAATTAACTTTCATGGGTTTTGTTTATTATACACTTTTTGCACATTATCGTACAAAAGGCAAGCTTAATGCCGTAAGACATTCTCTACCTGCCAACCTTTGGGTTGTTCAGAGAGTTTCAATTGGAAGGTGTGAGAGAGACTCAAATTAAATATATAATTACCACATTGAACCGTAACCAGCTCTTTTATCATCTATTGCTGGACCTCCTCGTGCACATTGTCTTGTGCATAAGGGATGGCCCAAATCTACTCTCTTAGATGCGGTGTAATTCCTCAGGGCTTGTGGTGGCGGCTTTGTTATCCTTTAATCGCCTTTTACGACACACTATGAACGATTACTTTTTTGTTACTGATAACCCTCACTACAACACCTAAAAGGAATAGAGTGAGTGCTCGATTCGTCTACCAGTCACCGAAAATGCCGCATAGAGTATTAGTAGTAGTAGCAGTAGTAGTGTGAGTAGTCCGTGGTCACCGGTACGGCTCCAACTGAAAATCAGCGTCGCAGTTCACGCTGCGACATATGCTGAGTTGCTGACTTGGTGCCGATGTGACACAACAATTAATAATAACTTCTTTTTTACTTTCCGCTTAATGTATTATGTCTTCTAATATTATTGTTGACAATAAAATAATTTTCTTTCAAAATAAATTACATAGTCCATAGATAAATGATTCCGTAGCTAAACAAAAATCTTTAATTTTACGCGTTTCCCGATTTACAATATAAAATGTGAACAAAACGCGAAAGTTTAAAAAGTTAAATTCACGTCCGTCACGTCTTAGCAAACCAATGAATCGTAATCTCTATATATATAAAATTCTCGTGTCACAATGTTCGTTCCCGTCTCCTCCGAAACGGCTTGACGGATTCTCTGAAATTTTGTGAGCATATTGAGTAGGTCTGAGAATCGGCCAACATCTATTTTTCATGCCCCTTAGTGATAAGGGTTGTCCACCCTTAGCGCCGGGCAGCCACAGCAACGCGTGGCCGGGCACAGCTAGTAAAATATAAATGACGTAGTATTAGGCCAAGAAAATAGACTTCTTTTTGTCTCTGCTAAATATATACCAAAGTTGTATACCGAATCACAGAAATAATTTAATCAGTAGTTACAAAAATACACACTGATGAAGTCGCGAGCACAGCACAATTTTAACAAGAATATGTCCACAGACATTGTTAGCGTAGTGTGTGTGTCGTAGTCATTCCTAACGTGAAGATCAAATCTGGGTAGTTGACAAAACTGCTCGCAGCTCCCATCGTGGACTCTTTAGTCAACTCGTGACCACGGCTGGTAAAACCCGTGGCGAAACGTCAAGTAGAAATGAAATTTAATCAAAAGCATTTGATTTCACGCGTTTAGACTCAGTTTGATAATAAAGTGCTACTCGAACAGCTGTGTTTGTTATTGCCATACACTACACATTTGGATATCACATTCAGACGCATTGGATTGCTGCCATTCTGTTTAAAGTATAGATGGCCACAAAAAACGACGGTAAAATTTCTATATTTATGCTGCACATAACTGCCAATGGCTTGCGATAAAATATACGACATTGTTTGTTTGGCAGACGTAACGTTCTATATTTTGTGTATATGTATAATGTTCCACAAACTCGAAAGTTGTGGAATGATATGCCAACTGAGTTTTTCCACTGAGCTACGACATGGGGTTCTTCAAGAGAACTGTAAATAGATTGCTGTAAGGTCGGCAGCGCGCAACGCAACCCCTTGGTGTTGCAGGTGTCCATGGGCGGCAGTGACCACATACCGCCATGTGAACCGCCCGACCGTCTGCCAACTTTTCTCTACAAAAAATATATTTCGTATATTGAAATTATGTTATGTCATGAATTGATGATGATGTCAGTTTTTTAAACGTCCCACTAGGCGTAGGCCTGGTAAATCACTATGAGGTTTACTAGGCGTAGGCCTAGTAAATCACTATGGGGTTCCGGGTCGAAATCTTTCCAAGTCAAACAAATAATGGATTAATGGATCTACATATTTGGATAAATTGTGAAAATGTACATGTATTTGTGAAATAAAAGTTAATCCCTAGTTAAAAGTTAATGTAAAAAGTAAACTCAAAAACTGCTGAACCGATTTTGAAAAATATACTTCTTTTATGAGACTAAACTAATGCACGAGGACTTGGCTATGTTCGGATTCCCTAGAAAATAGTTAAGCCGTCCGAGCGAAGCTAGAGAAAGTCACTACTTTGTCATACAATAATGAACACGTTACCCAGAATCACTTTAGTAAACCTAAAATCGAACACACATTGCCATGTTACTTACATATGCTTGACATAAATTCGTATAAAATTAGGGACAGTTGAAATGCTGCATGTCTCAAGTTGTAACTATTTAATAACAAATAATTAACTTGCATGCATTAGCAACTGTTACCCTCTAATTATTAAATAACTAAATGCAATTTAAATAGCCCAATATTAATGTACAAGTGTACGTATAAATACATTATAATAATGTTAATTCATCGGTTAATGCCGCTGTTTAATGTCTCAACAGTTTTATCCAGTGTCCAACGGTGGGATGCCACAACTGTGAACAAACTAATTAATATAGACCTAATAAGTTTTGCAGAGACATTGGATCAATATATCAATCATCAACATATGAAAATGCATAAAAACATTCAAAATAGACTTGTATTATAAACATTCCCCGGCCATATGTCGCCAATGCCGCAAAAGCGTAAACGTAAAAAAGACCTAACTTATTGCAGCAGTCGTATATCGAATATAGTTTTACGTCTGTGGCCGTATGTTCAAGTTGTAAACGAGTCGAGTGGGACTCTGATACTGACGCGTCCCGCATTTTGTGTAACGGTTACGAATACAATTTTCTCAAGAGTATTTGCTGGCCAGTCTAGAAGTTTCATTGTAAAAATATGCTTCTATGAGAATATATTTTCAATTTATTTAGTCATATATTATTTAAATATTTTGGAAACGTTTACAGTCTATTTAATAAAGGCTACGTGCACATAGTACAGGTTTTGATGGGCGTTCTCGTTCATCTTAAGAATAATAATTTGTTTTATTCTAAGTAACCAAACAGTTATACAAATTGTTTATTGGGCCCACTTACCATTGGATTTTAATTTTAAACCCACATAAAAGAAGATGTAACACCAATGGACCTGCTTCGTGAATGTATTGACACAATACTCCCAGCTGCTAAAATCGGAAGAGGTCCAACAGTTCGCTGCTAATACTCCGCGATACCCGCAGGCCATAAACATTTTAAAATATTATAAACATACTTTAATTAATACTCTAAACAATTTTACCAAGTAAACCAATTCCCTTACCTTTGTTATTATTGTCACCATTAGGTAACAATAATAACAAAGGTAACTAAAAATTGATTTACTTGGTAATTGTTTAAATGTATGGTTAATTACACGTAATAATTAAATCATGTTAATAACTACCTTTGTTCCTAATTAATCTTATTACTTGTCTTATTAGTGATATTTTCATGATAATTTATTAGGCGGAAATAATTTGTCAATTAATTATTTATTTATTTTAGCACTGAAATTAGAATTGTAAAAACGAGCGCTGAGCGCTCGAGCGCTTAAGTCAACATCAATGAACCGTAAGAACCGAATATTTTGGAACATAACCGAGATATAAACCTAAACTATAGTTCTGTCAAATTTCATTTCAATCCATTAAAATATGCAACAAATTGAATATTAGACAATTTTCGAACAAGTATTTTGAAACATGCGAAATATGTGGATTATACTCCCAAAAAATAAAAAAATAAAAAAATAAATATTTTTATAATTTATTGTCTGTTCATTCATGGTGCGTTTTTATTCCTCGGAACTGATCGATGTTTGGGGCTCTGTTTAGGGACCCTTAGTCCCTGTAGTGTTTTTGGTTACTTAGATGTAGTGTAGTGTAGATGTAGTGTTACTTAGTACCCTTAGATGTAGTGTTTTTTCTTCGAAACCTAACAAACTCTTGTTATAATGTTAGTATAGATATGTTTGAAATAATCTACATTGATGTGGTATTAAACATATAAATACAGCGATAGTACTGTGTAATTCTTATAATTGTTTTTAACTCTGGTTTTCGCGTGTTCACCTCTGATAACGCGACCTTCTTCTGATGCCCCTTGACATTTGAGGTCCATATTGATATCACAATCGGTAAATAGGAAGGGACATTTATCATCGTTGTTATATTATTCCGAATAAGATGTTGTTTGTTGAGTTTCTGGGGGTTCACAGATTAAACCGAGAAGTAATTAAATGAACAGCAAAAATACTGAATGAGCAGTAAGTAAAACGATGGTAGCAAATTTAAAAGTGAATTAGGTTGAGGTTCTAAAAAATAGGAGACCGTCTAATTGATGTCATTCCTTTTAATCTAAAATTATTTACTCAAGTTATTAAAAAAAATGAGTTGTTATGTTGATCGTGATTTGCGCCATTTAGTATTTTTTTGCTGTTAGCAAGCCAACTAAAAATCCTTTTAACTATCGTAGAAACATATTAACAGAATTTCTTATTTTATTTTCCAGGTAATATTTTTCATCAATTGAGAGAGTATGTAAGTACAACTTCTGAAGAACACAAGACATATTCAACGTAAGTTGATCAGCTGCACACTCAAGAAAAAGGAATTCTAGTCAAAAAGTGAAATTTTATTTTTATTTTAACTTAATTTTACAGTTCAAAGTACATCTCCCATAAGTATTACAATTAGTAGTTAGAGTTAGTTTTTACCTGCATGAACAGTAACTTGTAACTAGACAATTACAATAATATAGGAGAGGTTCGTTGGCACCCGTGCTCGGAGCACCCTGCGTACAGATGCCAACGCCTTCCACAAGGGGACTTATGTTGGCATGTATCGCGGATGTCCATGGGTGACGATTTCCATTTACCACCAGGGCTGCCACTGTCCTTATACAAAAATAGTTGAAGGTATCTGCTTCACATAGTTTACATTTTATCGTAATTTTTTTAGTATACTGGTGAGTATAAATCACTCCGTCTGCGTCAAATTAGGTGTGGTAATTGGTAATTGCAGAAAGGCGGAATATGTATCGGCATCGATTACATTATTGTTTCTTTCGGTGTCGAAACTCTGGGTCCATGGGATCCTGCTGCTCACTCCTTATTTTTAGGGACCTATCAAGGAGTCTTTTTGATACCACGTGCCCGGCAAAAGCTTGCACAGCGTATCAGTCTTGCCATTCATCGAGGTAATGTCGCCATTTTTCAAAATGTTATAGACATTAGTATACATTATATAATTATTGTTAGGTATATGAATTGGCTTGTATAACGATCAGCAAAAAAATACTAAATGAGAAGCAAATGATGGTCAGCAAACCAATCTATAAATTAAATAACTAAAGAAAGTAATTTTAAATTACTAAGAATATCAGTTTCAAGTCTTAGCTATTTCTTTATTGCCACCGGATCTAACCGAACCCAAGGTGGGTTAGCACCTTTAAGTTTACTGCCATAGATTTGCTGCCCATTTAGTACTTTCAGCTGTTCATGTAATTATATCCTTTTCTTTTCCCCTAAATGACACTTTTTCGAGGACAGAGTTGTTATGACATAGCTACTGTTTGTTTTATAACTGCTACGGTTGTTATACTGCGGTGTCTGTAATAGTGTTGCGCTAGATCGTAAAAACCTTATTCCCATCGCGTCACGCGGATTGATTTACGATACGACCACGTCAAGGCGCAGTTTGGAAGGCAAAGGGTATCTCTCTGTTATTGGGGAATTTTATTTTAAGCCTCCAGTTTCCACTTGGTTTTCCTTGGAGTTGAAATACAATCACCCCGTATCTTCGCACGAATGGATATCGACCCCGAATAATTACGTAATATTTGATTATTTTTTATAGATAATATGTCCTCTTTATAGAAAGTAAGCGGCATACGAGCAGACAATTCACCTGATATTGAGTGGGTGACTGGAGCATAGTCCAGTCACCATAGTCTACCTTGAGAAAATGGGGAGGTGTGTGATAAGATGGGATGGGAATGGGCTTCGGCATATCTCACTCGCTTCCGACACATGTATGTACATTAGGGAAATAGGATAAAGTGGGAAACGCAGTACATTTTACGATTGTCTTCTGTAAGAGAGGTGTAACTTGGCAAGTCGAGTGCGCCCAGCGGCTGTGGTGTTGCAACGTGCACCCTTCCCCTCCCGAACACTAACCATATACTACATGTAGTTACACTAAAAAATTGGCGGTAAATATAATAAAGCATGATGAAATATTACAAAGAGCAGGTGTTTCTACTTTCATAAACCCGCAGCGAATACTAATTTACTCGCTTTCATCCGGATTAAAATTGAATATATCGAAATGGCGCAGTTTATAGTAGGTGAAATTTTCATGTCTTCATCGGATAGAAGTGGAAACAAAAAGCAATATCGTTGAGATCCAATATTTGTGGTGGAAGATATTGAAGAACGCTTTCATACTCATCCTTAAAACTAACATTGGTTCCGCTTTCCAGTTTATTGTTTTCAGCGAAGTTCAGATCACTTGAAAATATACGCTAATTGGGTACAATATAAAGTTCATCAATCGTTCGCGAGAAGAGGTTTTTAACGATTACTTGCCTAGAGGTTTTATTTGTTTTTTTTAAGTTGTTGTCGATCAGTTCTTGACCACAGCTTAGCGTGGATTTAATTGCGTTTTAATTGAAACAGTAGATAAAACTCTTTATTGTACAAAACAAAATAAGACAGTAACAGACATTGTAACACATGAAACGCACAAAAGGCGGTCTTATCGCTGATCGTGATTTCTGCCAGACAACCTTTGGGTCCAGAGGAAATAATTACTTTAATCACAGGTAGATGGTGTACGGTATGCATAATTCTCGTATAATACATACGTATCAATTCACGTACACACTATTTACAATGTATATAAGTATAAATAATAAAATAATTGGAATGAAAAGTAGAAAGTAGCAATACAAGCGATGAATAGGATTGAAGAAAAAAATAATAAGTTTATAAACAAAGGAGGCATTAACTACAACTAAATCATAGAAGAAAAATGAAAATAAAAATTGTTGCGTGATATTCGATGCAGGAATATATCCATTTATTTGTATTATATAAAACATGTGAATTCACATTTCTGTCTAAATGATTCCATTTTAAATGATTTAAAATTTAAAGGATCCATACAATTTTTTACATTCTGTATTTCATCTTCTTTTGAAATTTTGAAAAACTGTTATATACACAATTTTGAAAAACTGTTATATAGGTACCAACCTTACACATTCCGCTCCACTTCTTTAGGATTTTTTTAAATTGATTTTTTAGTGTATTGGTGTTTATTGGTGTACAATAAGGAGTTTATCTATCTATCTACGTCACAAAAGCAAGATATTCATGTTTTCCGAATTTCATGTTTCTAGCTTCAGCGTCTGGCTCGGCGTTGATGAGTCAGTCAATCAGTGAGAGCATTTGTTTTTGTATGTCTAAATTTGACCTATACCTATCTATATATGTTACTTTTGTAAAATATGAACTTATGCCCATGTCTTTTCTCAGATTCATTTCTCACATTGTTAATTGTTCTATGAGAGACCCGAGGCGCAATGCATCTTGAGTTAAAGTCGCAAAGACTAACACGTTACATTTTAGGAATACAGAGATAGACTTAATTAATGAAATGACATATGCAAGACATCGATCTAATCAGATCAGTTAATAGTATTTTCATTAGGATCAAACATAGACTTTAAATCCACAAATTTAACAATTTAATAACAACCCTTTCTATACAACAGTGTCATTACTTGCAAATTGTGAAAAATACCTCATCAGGTTACAACGAGGTAAGTCGCAGTTAAAGATGGGTTGGGTGGTAGGGGAGGTCCATCGAATGTCGCTCAAAAGATCGTCAGCTGTCGCGCCGGCCGGACCTGCCACTGATTGATAAATGAGCCAGGAAGACGAACCCGATGTATAGAAAGAACAGCTTAACATTATTTATCAAAATATGTTTGCTTATTTAGCCAAACGTCACCAACTCAACCATACGCAGTCCAGTAGGTAGGTATTGATTTTAAACTGTCGATGCATCGGTTATCATTATCACGGCCGATTGTAGAGGTAATTTTCCAACGTACCAATGGTAAAGAAAGGAACGAAGAAAAACCATTTAGGTATACGACACAGCACATTTAAAAAATATTCGACCGTTTTAGAAAATTCTCATAACATTCGTGATAGCTTAAAAATCCAAGGACCGTGGACATGCGTCTATTAGATGTAAGTACGTTGTTTCCTACTATCACCCGATTTTCTCTGTCTTTAAGAGTGGAGCAACTCATTTGTTTATTTATCTCACTAATAAACTAGTCAGTAATCACACATTAAAGTCCAACAGTACAGGCGAACGAAGTTGCGGGCACAGCTAGTTAAAAATAAAATAACACCGATATTGCTTACAAGATATATATTATAAATATTACGTGTTACAACAAGGGTACATTTAATATAATAGATGATGCAGTTAAATTTTGTAGAAATATGAATTAGGAAGGTGCGATGATAGTCGAGGATATGTATTCACATCTCATATTGTAACCCCAGCCCGCAGCACGATGTAAACAATTAATCAACGATCACTTGCTAGACGATGAAGAAAAATACCGTGAGGAAATCCGAACAATATGTGAAACGCGTATCCAAGGTAGTACTTCAGAATCCTTTAGGGCTTCATCCCATTACACTCTCCGCTACTATTCCATCCTATCTCATCCTGTCTTATCAAATCAATTAAGAGTTGTGGGACAATGAAAATTGATCACCCTATTTCACTTCCTATTTTCTTTCTTTACCAATCTTTCTCAAATCCTGACTTAAATTTTCAATGAAGACGTGATAACGTTCGTTATTTATGACTGAAATTCGCGAATGTCCATAAGCGACATTCGACTGGTACCACCAGGTGAACTCTATGGTCTTCTGTAACCTTTATTCTATAAAAAGGTGGATACCACGGTCCGGGAAGTGTAGCGGTGGAGACGGGCTTTGGAAGAGCCCTATATCTAGTACTGGAACAACACAAGCTGATGTTATGGTATGATGTCCTCGTAAAACTACAGAAAATACAAATGATATTGCATTCAAGGAACTATAAAATACAGTTTCCAAAAGAATCCAGTTGATAATGTACCCTCAAGAAACAGTATATATACATACCTGCTTACATATTCATGCATTGGTTGGAATACTTGGAAGCAACCCTGAGCGAAACTAGAACTCCTTTAATATGGAATTTAATATCAAAAGTAATCTATGTTTTATATGTCTTGTTTTGACTGGATCTCATGCATGTGTTATTAATACATATTAACTTGGTGTATTACAGCAAATTGTGTAATACATTTAAAAAAACGTGCTAGTCAGCAAGATAAATTTCGCAATTTTCTGTAGATTTTAGAAAAAAATGTTTGCAAGTTTCGTCTTACAACTTCATCTGTATATTCATCTATCTATAATCCGTTCCAATCTAATTTGTCCAAAATGTAAACAAACATGACTGCTTGAGGTTACTATGACTACTATGACACGGCAAGAATATTAAAGAAAAATATCTAACAGCTTTAAAACTTGCAAACTTGCAGTCTCGATTAATCAAATTATGAATATGTAAATATCACCTCGCTGCTTAATTTAAGGCTCTGTCAATTACCTCAGGTCGCCATATTTGTTTACATTTTGCACAAATTGGTTTGAAACAGAATATATATTATAGTTATTGCAACTCATGAGTGCGAGTCAACCTTCCTTGTATTCGCGTCAATGTACATATTTAAAACTATATAAGGTTTCTTTTATATGCATATATAGACACTCACTACCACAAGAACAACTTGTTATTTAAATACGACACTAATTGTAAGTGTTGAAATAGGAAGTCTGCTGGGTATTTCAACAAGCATATGCGCCAAGTGCGCCCCCCGGTGCAATCGTGGACTGGCTCCATCGTATATAGCGGAAAATGTAACTAGCTGAAAATGTATGTAAGCGCTCGCCTCACTGAGAAATGAAGATACAGTTAGACAGCTACAAAATCTAGTGCACCCATAAAGATTGATTTGAAGGTCTGTACATAATCTAGTTTTTTTTTTTGATAATGGACAAAGTAGTATCAATGTTCCGGTAAAAAAGGTGTTCTACAACGCCAAAGATCGTAACACATGGCGGATGATTGTTGACAGGATTCGTCGTCAAAGTCACGATCCTCAACATTCAGGGAACGACTATAAAGGGAGAGACAGAGATAGGTCTTGTAATATTGATAGATGTGTTAATAAATGGTTTCAAAGAGATGTTATAATAAATGTTTTCAAAGAGATGTGGTAATAAATGGTTATACGTATTGTTTATCGACTTATTATAGAAATATTTGTTAAAAAACTAACTGAAAACAATTTTTAATCGTAATTAAACAGATAATAATATTAGATTAATTGATAACATTTTAAAGTGCTCAAAGTAACGAACTGTAAATATGTATGTTGTACTAACCCTGTGGACCGATGCCGATTACCTAACTAGATCGTAAGGTTGGTTAATGCATTATGAAAAATAAGAGGTGAACGCTCGACATATTAACATTCGATAGTCTTCAACCCTTGAGAATAAAAGCTCGAGTCTGCACGGTTGAGGTTGTTCTTAGCGCTGACTAGCGCTCAATTTTACATCACTACGGCAAGATACATTCAAAGTCTATTTAACAAATAAATACTAACGAACGATTTTGAAAATACACTTATACGAAGTTTAAATATGTAGATGTCACGAAAAATTGTATCTCCATACTTATATAGGTATACAATATTGCATAAGAAAGCATCTTCTGATGTCTCAGCTGAGTAGTTACTCGGATGTTATACAGAGTGGTGCAAATGCACTAAGTTGTTAGAGTAGTAGTGTTGACTTACCCATTGCCTCCTAATCTTCCTCATTTTAGCGACTCGGGCTACATACATTTAAACTCGATTCTACATGGTAATACTCGTTTCATTACCTGTATATTAGTAGTCACTATCAGTACATATGTTCATACTATGAACTTGATGAACAAAGTAGGTATATATAATAAATATATCCAAGGACGTGCATCCCATATACGTAAGCAAACAAGCGGAGCTTACCATTTAACTAATACTTATTGACGCTAAATCTACACTAGCGTGGGCTCACGTCCGATCACAAATCACTAATGTGCACTAAAAACGATTATATAGAGACCTGCATACGTCTACTTCCTTTTACACAGTTTCAAAACCAATGTCCGCTACTGAACAGGCGGCGATCAACAGGCGGCGATTCCACTGCTACATATAGCGCATCCAGGGGCGTGCCAACTTTTGTCATTCTCGACTGATGTTGGCATGTATAGTGGATGTCCTTGGGCAACAGTATCTACTTATCTATAGGTGGAATGTCAGCTCGTCTGCCACCTTCATTCTCTAAAACAGAAATCTCGTGATGTCGCTTATATGAGCCTCATCTGAGGTAACTCATGAGTTGCATCACTGCACATGGCTTCCCGCTCGGCAGTAATTCGCACTGACGCGTTACTAAATCTCGCGAGCAGCGTCAGTAACTTATTCTCTGCACACGACGCATTTAAACATTAAGTCGCTTTATAAGTTTCTGTTTGCGCTTAGCTAATTTAGAACTTAGTCAGTATAATTTATAATTTATTTTCTATGTACTTAAGTTATGTAGGTTAGCTTCATAATATAAAGGGTGCGGTGATGAAAATAAGTACGAGTTATGTATGTATTCTAAAAGAAAAGTCATCTGGAAAAAGTTAAATGGAATTTAATAGTCCAAAATAGTGAATTACTTAATAGTCAAAAAGTTTATCTATCCGGCGGCTAGTATTTCATATTTATTGTCCTTATTTTTATTTATTATTCGTCGTATATTGAACAATATAATAGGCTCGTTGACCCATAAATTGCTATAAATTGTACAAAGAAAAATGTGTTAAAAATACGAGATTTTTTAAAAATAATCGTTTAATGCTATCTCCAGTTGGCAACGGCTGTTAATTATTCATTGACCCTTTTCATACAATATATTGATCGTGAAAAATACAGTTGGCGTAAAGGGAAAAACAAGATTTTTCAGGAGAAACAGCAAACAATTTATGTACAAAATTCTAAAATAAGAGCCTTAAGAGCCATTTCACATTTTAAGCGAAAAATACAAGTTTTTGAGCTCTCCTATAGGTGAAATGAAAGTTGCTTTACATTTCTGAGTAAATATTTTAAATAGCTCATTTCTTTGTATTGACATTTAATAGAATACATTTCGAAATATTTCTTTATTTATCCTGTAGTACTCAACCATGTTTTAGTTAAAACGCGCCGAGTAAGAACTTCAGAGCCGTTCTTCTTCCACTAAAATTCATTAATTCAACAAAATAAGGTACAATTATACGTAGTATATAATTCTATTAACACATAGTACACTAATATTTCCGTAAATTAACACAAATCACGAGAAAAAATAAAATAATGTGCGTCAATTTCGACGTAACTGCATTTTTTTATCATTTATTAAAGATTTTTTTAAATTATTACTTAGAATAATATCAATTTTGTACCTAATTAAAACGAAAACATAAGTATTTTCATAAATTATGTTTTATTATATTATATATATTTTTTAATATCACAAAACTGCTCTAATTGCTCTATTATATTCGGGGATTTTCGCGTCGGCCATTAGTATTGTCTATAGAAGCACACAGAGAAAAGTTCGGCTTATTCAAAGTATCAAAACTTGTTTTCCATAGTTACGCTATAGAGATGGGGGTATGAACTATAGCCAGTCGCGTTGCGTTGTAATTATCTAAACTTGCTTTAGTCATTTTTGTGAAAGGGCTCTTAAGATGAAAACAATAACTGTAATGCTAATAAAGTTACAGATTTTTTTATAAAAGTCTTTAATATTTTTTATTCTTCCTGTCTTACTGTTCCTCGCACTGATTGAATTTCCATAAGCGGCATTATAAGATTGGTATAAAATATCTCCAAGTATATTGCAACTGGCCAATTTTAAAAAGTTCACTGTTTAAAATTTGAGCTACGAGCGAGGAATGGAAAAAGAAGAATAAAATTTAAGCGGACGCTGCGCTGCATTTTCACTGTGCGGTCGGGTTCCGCTGCGATCGCCGAAATTCGTGAATTCTTTTTTGCTTGAATACTAAGGAATTAGTTTCTTCGGATTGGTTATTGTGTATAACGAGTAACTATACCCTCGAAGAAAAAAAAAATGTTGCCACTACTTCTATAGAATACAGTCTCAAGAAATAACCGTTGAGCTACTATCCTTTATTCTTAACTACCTTTTACCCGCGACTTGGTTTGCATTGACTAGATGAATTAACACTGGGTCCCATGTGTTAACCCAGAATACAATCTACTTATTTGCCAAGTTTCAATGAAATCGATTCAGTTGTTTCGACGTGATTGAGTAACAAACAGCCAAACATTCACATTTATAATATTAATGTGTTGTCCATTGGGACCGATACCGACACTTTATAGAGACCCAATAGGGTGATAAAAATGATCAATAATAATAATTGCGCCACACTCAATGACCCACACCAGGATTCCTCGTGTCGTGGATCCAGAGACACAAGGACAAAGACAAATGTTGTCGATGTTTGATTAATTTGTCCCGCTCCCGCCAAATTGAAAATAAATAATAGTGGCTCAACAATTATTTCTTGTAACCGTACATGAGAAAGAGATAGATGACTTACGTGATTACTTACTTCACCATTTATCTATCAGTTGTCAGTTACAGGGCTCTGAAGTACACAAGATCAAGAGTAGAATACATGGATGGCTTCAGGTTTCGGGAGGGGTTCACATTTCAAAGTTCATAAAACACTATCCTGAACAACCCTATCTTTCAATACTTTCGATATTCTTTCAGAATTACACACAAAGTACTCGTAGCTGTATCATGTGCAATTGAGAGTTGAAGCTCATTAGATTTAGTCATATAAATTTTCGATTTAGATTTTATGGGAATGTTTATTTCATTTTTTTTTTATAGAAAAAGGGCGGCAGACGAGTATACAGTCCACCTAATGGTAAGTGGATTCTGTCGTCCATAGACATTCGCGATACATGCCAACATCAGTCCAGAATGACAAACGTTGGCACGTCCCCGGATGTGCTGCCTACCTTTGCAGATTAAGGAATGGATTGGGAAAATGCGGAGGGATATGATGGGATGGAAATCACTCACTACCGAAACACTGGGAAAATACATTAGGAAATACGATGAATTAGGAGATGCAGTACATTCCAAGGTAGTATTCTGTGAGAGAGGGGTAACGTGCCCGGTCGAGTACGCCCAGCGGCTGTGGGAATGCAGCATGCACTCTCCCCCTAAGCCCCTATTATTAGCCTATTCCATACAATTCTTAAGGAAAACAGCGGCAGAAGTCAATAAAATAAATCTTTATTTAAGATGGGTTGTTCTCATTTACTCGAAGAAGATTGGCGACCCCTAGTGCCCCCTAAAATGATATATTAACAACTTGTTTTCAATAACTTTTTCATCACCGTTTTCTGCGAAACTTGAGATAACATTTGAGATTTAGTTGGAATTTCAATTTGTTATTATTTTACTTGGTCTGTTGACAAGGAAATTGTTTTCAATTCTTGATTATTTAAGTACTAGCGAATCGCTCTGGCTTCGCTCAAGTGACAAACTTTTTTTTAAATGTGTAAATATAAAATCGTATATTATGGACTATTTTAAAAAGACATACACATGTCTGCTTGAAATACATAAATTCTTAACTTACTGTTATCTGTAAAGGTTGTGTCATCGTAAGCCAAGTTAGCGCCCAAATAGCTCATTTTTCTTTCGCTCGATTTAAAAATATTGGAATTTTCTATAGAACCCGAAGAATTATCAAAATGGGTTCAGTAATTTTCCTCTTACAAGAAAATAAAATTTCTCTTTATAAATGGCATTTAAGACATGTGTCTTAAATGCCATATACCATACCATCAGTCGGTGCCTCCACTGATGGCTAATGCCTTTACCAAGGTTTGCCACCACACGATCATCAAACTTCTTCAAGTCATCGGTGCATATGGCCGGATGGCGTCGCACGCTGCACTTCCCGGTACGTGGTCTCCATTCAAGCACTCGTCTTTCCTATCAATTGTCTTTTCTGCGGCAGATGTGGCCTGCCCATTGCGGCTTCAGCTTGCTAATTCTGTGAGCTGTCGGTAGCTTTGTTCTTCTGCGAATTTCTTCGTTTCAGATTTCATCCTAAAAAGAAACTTTGAGCTCTCCGCTTGGCTTTAAACTTGGTCAAATTAATGCATATAATGAGTGTACTTTTTTTAACGAGTAATACATACATAGCCAATAATAAACATTAATAAGATTATTATTCGGCAAATCTATAGGTATTTGTCAAAGTACGCAGCGGTTCCAAGTTGCGCAAACAATCACACAGAGCGGCAAAGGATTGTGTTTCCAACTCATTAACGAAGTTGTATCTAGTTTGCGAGTTCGGTCCAGGGGGCCCTTTAGCCCAAAGATATGTAGAAGTTATACGTTGGAACGTATGTTTGTGTATAACAATAATCTTTGTTTAAAATCGGAATGTTTGTTTAGACCATCGTTTCTAAACCGGGGTGTAGCGAATACATATACAGAGGGGTTACAGTTGGTCAGGAAAAATCAAGCACACACTCGTGTGTAAGGAAAATCCTTTTATCAATTAATTAATGATTTATAATCAAATATTATACTCTAATAAACTTTATTAGGACTTAATTAATTAGTACGGGGGTCGTGATGTCATTTATGTTGTTTTTGCTTTTTAGGGGGTCACGACACTAAAAAGGTTCAGTAATGATGGTTTTAAGGTCGACATAATTGATTTAAAAGAACGATATTGAGCATTTTTGTATTATTTTTCTTTCTTTGAAATTTGTGATATAAAGATCATTTTAGATTCGAAATTTTACATACTTTATCGCATTTTTTTCGGATAACAAATGGGTTCTGCTGACAGACACGAATGGCTAAAATTTTTCGCGATATATATTTTAATGCCAAGCAATTTAATCATGGATGACTCCCATTCTTTTTGTATTTATAGTAGGCACAGAAAATCTAGTTTAAGAGTTTAATAAATCAAAGTAATAACATTGTAATATTAAAAACATAACATAAAAACATTCATAGTAATAACAAAAACAAAATATTTCTCAGTAACGTTCCAAAATACATATGTCTATCGTTTTAACCCCCAAAGCCCACAGCCACAGCCACAGTAATCCCACAGCCGCTGGGTGCATTCGACGGACCACGTTATTACATGTACTGCATTTCCTATTTTATTCTATTCCTCTAATATACGTACGTGTTTCGGTAGTGAGTGAGATATGCCAGAACTCATTCCCGTCCCATTCTATCCTATCCCTCCCCATTTTGTCATTCTGGATTGATGTCAGCATGTATCGCGAATGTCACTTACCATCGGGTGGGCTGTCCGCTCGTCTGCTCCGTTATTTCTTTTAAAAAATGTGTTTTGTTGTTTTGTTGTTTTCACCTTACATACATTGCATCCTAAATAAAGGCCTTTTCAAAACCTGTCAAAATGTGTCAAAAGCAAAAGTTAATTTTATTCATGAGCGTTAAGAAGCAGGTTTTTCTTACAACAACGAAGGAATAGAAGAGAAACCCTGCAAAGAATCTCGTCACAAAACAATTAAGAAAGTTCCAACAAAAGGGTTATCTGAAGTTGAAGATAGGGCGGCGGGTCCCCTGAGGGTATAGTGGGGTACGTGGCAGGTGTACTGATATCCGGGGGTGGGTTGAAAGGGAAAGGGTGTCTAGACTATAGTCTAAGTTGACAAACAAGGTTATGAAGTTTGATCCGTAGAACGATCCGTTGATCCGTTGGAAATATTCAGTCCTCTGTTATTTGATATTTTCACTTGATTATGACGAAATCCAACGCTACATCTCCGTTTAATATACTGTCTGTTCCAATCCAATTTACGGAAACCAAAACCAAATCAATGAAATATCTCAACATTTAGCTTGCAGTCTCGATGAATCAAATTATTGAGACATAAACAATTACCGCCTCACTATTTAATTTCAGGCCGTGTCAGTTACCTCAGGCCGCCATATTTATTTACATTTCGGACAAATTCTATTGGAACAAGGTATACATGTTAACATGCTACGTTTAACGTAGCATGGGACATCCTCCGGCCAGGTGGACTGACGACTTGACAAAAGTCGACCGTGAAGGAAGACCGTGGTGGCGGTCTTTCCGAAAGGCCTATATACAGCGGTTGAGAGACAAAATGATGGTATGGTATGACGAAATCAAAAGAAATACTATTAGCTATTTATTCTCTAGTCATTAGCAGATAATTAGATAGACTTAATAGAGTTTCTGCTTAATAGTTTTAGCAGATACTACATCAATATCAATCACATTTACATTTATGGTTTGCTCGCTTTATGTGTGCCGTGACAAGACCATAATCCAATTTTTATGGCGGCATTTCATTTGCATTTAACAGCGAAATGGATCATTATTTCGAGTTTTAATTCGCTCGTTGCAATCAGAAGCTCATTGTGGTCTAAGTGTCAATGAATTGGAAATAACATCCAGCGCATTATATGTTTATTTTATTGAAAGGTGTCATACGAGCAGACTGTTCACCTGATAAGTGGATACTGTCGCCTACGAACATCCGCGATACATGACAAACGTTACCACATTTTGAACATAAATATCCAGTGAATTTGTTTTTTCTAGTCAAACATGCTATATAAATGGTGAACTTATTTGTGTGTGGTGTTATTTATTTCAGTGTATATATTATACGCTAATACGTTTCCGTAACCTTGCAGTTATTTGCTAGGGCTTCCGAAGCGTAACATGAGTTACGGGTTAACTAGGAAATGTGTTAAAATTACATTACATGTGGATGTGGAGCTTCCCCGTGCTCTTTGCTACGACTCACTTTTCCAGGCGTTTAATATAATGTGGCAATAAGAGCGTTGAGAGTCTCGTGGCATCTATTCTCTCATCGTGAGATCGTGAGTTCCAATCTTCAGCTAACTGACGGACTTTCTATTTAAGTACGGATCTTTAAAAATTATCACTAGCTCGGCGGCGTAGGGAAAACATCTTTGGTAAACCCGCATGCTTGAGAACTACAAAGATCTGGGAGCACTAGTATATCAATCACACTATAGTAATATCACTATCACCATATATACCATCAGCCCGTCTCTCCACTGCCTCTCCCAAGTACGGCCCTCCCAAGGACATCTTCTGCTCTTCTCGTCTAAACACTACCGGCGGCTTTACCAGGTTTTAGTCCACCTGGCCGGAGAGCGTCGCAGCCTATATTTCCCGTCGAGGACTCGTCTCTCACATCGGTAATCGATCCTGCGGCGTAAATGGCCTACCCACTGTTATTTCAGATTAGAATTTAATCGTTTGAAACGTGTTTCAAAGTTAATTCTTTGAAGTGGGTGCCTCGGCGAGAATTTTAAAACAGTTTTCAGTGGAGGCGATTAACTCAATTAATTAGATTGCTTAGTTTGTGCCACCTGGAGTGTTAAGACCGACGGGAGATGATTTTGACGTTCGCCGTAATTTCATTTGGCATAAAAATCTTTACTACTTTCAACTTACATTTTAATCCTTTTGATTTCTGTAAAGGTCGGGAACCTCTCAAATATTTTTTTAGATAAGACCTGGCTACTGGGTTGCAATATTTATCCCAATTGAACTTATATTATATGTATAAATTGTAATAAAATTAACCTGCATAATTCTAAGGAACTACTGTAAACATAATATATAATAAATATACGCCATTATTTCTTTAATGTTAAATAAATTTTTATACTTCAAAATAAATGTTACTCTCCGCAATTAAAGTAAAATAAGGTCATACTAGCCTATGCAGTCCATTATTATTATTATTTATACAAAATAGGTAATATTATAATAGTAGGAGTAACGGCGTAGGCTAATACGATATTCTTTTACTTTCATTGCACACAGCCATAATTATATTCAAGTATTAAAAATAGATAGACAATAGACAACACTTTATTCCGGAGAACACAACACACAATAATTTGTAACATCAATAAAGAGAAAACAAGATATATACAGAATAAGTGCCGCAGTACAGTAGAAAGTATAATCGTGGCAATGTGTATTGCGATGCCGGAAATGGACTCCAACTCAGCATAAGCTGCAATGAACCACAGCGTTAGTTTTCAGTGGAGATACCACGTCGCCACGGACGTCGGACAGCAGTAAGAGAAGATGATAAACAAATCAAACAAAGAAATGGACAAACATGCCTCCTGTATGAATCTTCCTCTGCAACTATTTTTATCATTTGTGTGTACAATAACGTAAATAAATGGTTGTTAATAGTTCGGACACAGCACAAAACAAAAACCAGTCTGCGGCCATAATGTTTACCGCGCTAGAGGGTAACATCTAGAATTTTCAGGGTATAAAAGACGAGTCCACATACTAAAGTCAAAAGTAAAAAATAGGATAAAATAAATATCGTACTTGAAAATTAGAAGAATAGGAAAATATTCAGTAAATTTTGATCAGTAATAGAAAATGAAGTACAGAGTGAGAAACGAGAATGTTGATCTTCAGCTCAAGTAAGTCTGTAAAATAAGTATACCTGATGGTGCTTGCCTTTGATAGTGCATCAAACATTGTTTGTACTTTGTAAAAATAGTTGAATTTCAATGAAATAATGACGTATATTTTATATATTATTATGTTTACAGTAAGTAGCCCTTTAGAATGATGCAGGTTTATTCTATTACACCCTATATATAATTTAGCAATTTACTACGCATTTGTTTATTGAGAAATAGAATTGTCAGCGGCTTCGCCTACTATTCATAGAAAGAACGTGACGAACGAGGAGACTAACAGAGCCTCGTATCCCTGGCACCGTTATTGATCTAATTTGATCACCTCCTGCAGGTATCGCAGAGTAATCTTAGCAACGAATTGTTGAACTTCTCCCGTTTTTCAAAAGTGAGTTCGTATACAAGTATGCATATCTTGTGTACAGCAATAGGTCGCCTACACAAAGCAGGTGCAATGATACCTGACCCTGCTCGGAATTGAATCTGCAGGTTTTGAAATAGTTTTGTTTCAAATTAAATAAATATTGTGTCAGGTTTCAATGAGTTTCTACATTGCCTTGTGTACACTTACTACGTAACCCTTATTTTAATCTAATCTAGGCTAACATCGTAGTAGTGTGATATAATCTGTAGAAGAATTCCTATTTTTTTTGGAATATTTTTCGCTACTTTATTATTCCAATTTTTGACATTCGTTTGAGTAACGCAGAAGCTGAAATTTAAATAAGGCACTTACGGTTGTAAAGCCCATCATTAATGCATATTTATGAGTGGGGTGAAAAATCTCAACACACACAGTCATTAGTAAGGCATTACTTTGATTGTGGTACAAAGTGCAAGCTGTAAGCGGATTCATAACATCTCTTTCCTATATTATTCATTACTCATTACACTATAACTCTTTGTACCATTATAGGCGTACAGACAAATTTGGAAATAATTATTTTCATCAATTACTTTGTTCGCTAGTGGCGTCTTCATTACTGATATGGTGCCATATCGATACCGGCAATGAACAGTGAGAAATTAATGAAACTTTGCGGGATTCCTTAATTTAACAAACCTCCCTTTATACATACAATTTATTTAGCACAGTCTTGGTTATTCGACCTATAAGGTCGCTTTTTTAGAAGTGCAAATGTCTACTCGTACTTACACGTGTTGTTTACCTGTACCTACACACTCGTAAGTGGTGGCATTTTGCGCTGTAGCTTGGTTCTCCTCTTTTTATATACATGTGATCTATTACAAACATACAAAAAAGTATAAACCTTTTTGTGTTTTTAATTTTTATAAGTTGCTTTTGATATGTGTATGACTTTTATATGTGTGTTATTTTGAGTAACACTGAAACTGGCAGAAAAAAGACAACAATTCAGGATATATTTTTTCAGGATACAATCCACAAATACATATATGAATTTGATTTGTTAACTTACACCACACGCCAAACAAGGGCGAGCGACGGCATAATGGACGCGTGCGTTTGACGGGGGCACGCCCTGCCCCGCTAATACTTTGTTGCAAATGTATTGGATATTGTGCTTTCATTCCCCTATCAGTGTTTTCCACGTACATGTTTTTACTGCTTCTGAGATCGCTGTGTTCTGTCAAAGCACCGTAACCGTAGGTCAAGTTGGAAATTCGATCCTCTGCTATTTGTCTGTATAAAATATTGACACTTTTTATTTTTAGATTGAATGCGTTTTAGAATTAAGGAATGCGGAATGGATTGTTTAAATGTTGTTAAAAGAATTGGAATGCGAAGTATTTGCTAATATTGACTGACTTTGACATTGAATATTAATATTGACGCTCTTACTAGGCATTAAGTCCACCTCTTGTACGTCATTTTTGTTTTATTTTCATGGTGAAGGTGGCAGACGAACATGCGGTCCACGTGATGGTAAGTGGCAACCGCCGCCCATGGACGTCTGCAAAACCAGGGGTTTTACAGTTTTCTTGAAGAACTCCATATCGTAGCGTAGCGTGAAAACCTCAGCAGGCAGTTTTTCAACAACTCTCGGGTTATAAAGTGTCGTGACGACCCCACCGTGCGCAGCGACTCTTTATGAAGGAAGTGTGAATTAACCACACGTCGATGACAGCAGGTGCGATGGTGAAAACCCGAAGTTGGCATCAAATTGAACAGTTCTTCAGAACACTTCGTTCTGTAGGCGGTAGAACACGCAGAGGGACGCAACGTCTGTCTGAACTCTCTCTGTGTTCAAAGAAAGTTTAAATAAATCTGAAGTATTTGAATATGTCTAATGAGTTGCACGTTCAAAGGATTTGACCACCGCGTTTAATACTTTAGTGAGCTTCGTTATTGTGACAATAACTTTGATGATTTTGGGGGTGCTTACAAAGCATGAAGTGTAATTACAGTAATTGTGCACTGAGAACATTGTCTAATTGTTGGAAATATTTCATTGAGTTGTCATTGGTATAGTGACACACACATTTTTTGAAGGGGGAGTGCACAGCCGCTGGGCGCTCTCGACTGGCCACGTTACTCTCTCACAGATCACTACCGTAAAATGTACTATATTTCCCATTTTATTCTATTCCACCATTGTACAATACGTGTTTCGGTAGCGCCCAGAGCCCATCCTATTCTATCATATCCCTCCTCATTTTCCCAACGTTTTCTCCAAATCTATTCCTAATCTCCAAAGGTAGACAATGCATCCGGAGACGTGCCAAAGTTTGTCATTCTGGACTCATGTTGGCATGTATCGCGGACGTTCATGGACGACAGTATCCGCTTACCACCAGGTGGAGTGTTATATATGGACCGCCACCTTCTTTCAATAAAATCTATAAAAAAACATAAAAGCGAACATATACATCAAAACAAACAGAACTGAACTTACGTTTCCTATTTTGTATGTTCATATATCGAATGCAAATTACCACATGGTGTCAGGGAAATGAGTATCATTTTCAACAAGGCTATTTGTCTGGAGTCCGTGACGCGGAAGGTTAAAAATTCAACGTGTCACATGAATCAGGTGTCGAGGATAAATAAAAAAGCAAAATAGTTATAGTCAATTTTCAACCGATTTTTTTACAATAGATGCACGTTGATGTAATGTTGTGAATGTACATTTATGGAATTATCTGGGAAAATAAACCTTATTGTCCGCACAAAATGTTATCCGTAGACTTTGAAATGCGGATTAGAATTTTTAAGATTTTTTTTTAAATTCCAGCCAAAGGAAGTGGATTGCGAAGTATTTGTCAAATGCGCATTGATATAATGTTGCAAATGGTGACGTTATCTAGTGACCTTACTGGCCTTACCTTACTTAAAAATCAGATGTTGGACGATGTCTATTTAAACAGTATCATGAAACAACGAAATTTTAAGTTACATTATCTTAACCAAAGTTAACATAAGGTCCCTTTGCTCAGATAACGTCACATTAAGAACAGGACCGTACCTTGTGCCAGTCTCGGAGGAGTGGGTAGGGGTAGGAGTGGGTTTTTAAAAGTTAAAAAGTCAATAAATGCGCATCTGACACGCGTTCCACCCGTTTTCCCGTTTTATAGGTATATTATATGTATAGTGGCATTTTGTGTAATCTGAAATTATACTTAATGATTCATGTCATGATTAATGTTTAATGTAATTGGTAATTAAAACAGGTATGTACTCGTAATAAAGAAGTTTCATTAATTTATTAATTATTCAGTTAAACGTGTGCAATGAAATGAACGAGTGTAAAGGTATAGGAAATTTATTAAATTTAGTTATAGTGGTGGCATTAGCATAACGATAAAAATGATATACAAGATATTGTATGTATTTTTTGTACGATAACGATTGTTAACTCTGCTTATGACATTTTAAGCCACCTGTAGCAACAGCTTGTTTTTTTTAGTTCAGATGATAATTTTTATATTTATTTTATTTGTTTCAGGTAATACAAAATGTTCTTGGATCAGATTTAGTCTTAAATAATGGAGACTAATTCCACATTTAATACATGGACAACAATAATAATTAAATCCGTATGTTCCATTGAAATCATTTATGCGTAACAAATAAGTACGGTGACCATAAACACTAGAAGGCAAGGAGACTTATCTAGTTACAGCACAGATTTACAACTTTTTGTCAATGTTTCTATACTGATGGATATAAACCTCTCCCAAGGCTCGCCACTACACACAATCTTTCGTTCTACTCATCCAGCCATCACTGGCGAACTTCTTCAAGAGATTCGCCAAAGAACTAGAGTCACTGACATAGAATCTCGTAGAATCAGTATGCTAAAATATCAATCGCAGATCATATTAATTGTCGATTACCGATGGAGTAGATGAGTCCTCGAATGGAAGCATGTACCGGGAAACTCAATGTGGAACGCCCTTCGGCCAGGTGGACCGGTGGTAAGTACCTATTTCATTTAATAAAAATTAAACCTAAAAAAAAACCGACAAAGACTGTAATCGCAAATATAACATAACTTTCTGTGTTATGTATACGGAGTTCTTTAACGTAAGTTCATAAATCTCGATTACTCCACGCGTGTACGAAATGAAATCAAAACAAATCGCCTTTCCCCTCTCAACTCATAACTAGGTCACGCGAAGTAATTGTACAACTCCCATTTGTGTTGTTTTTTTGTTTTATCAAATCATGACTTGTTTTGTTAGATATATCAGTATCTTTAATTATGGGAGTTTTTAAAGTACGTGACGTCGGGCCGTCTCTAAGAGATTCTCTTCTTTATCTCCTCAACACGTCAACATAACACGAAATTTACCGATTAAAGAGCGGTTTGAAATTTCGTTTTATTCGGACGAAACTGAAATAAAATAAACGGCTTAACTAAAAAATCTCGATAAATTTGAAACCGGTTTCGCCTTATTGCCATCTTTTTAGTTCACGCTCTTTATTATATCACCAAGTCTGAACTTACACGAACATTGTATTCGTGTAAGTTCCGGTAAGGATCTGTTAAGGATGTTCTCAGCCCCTGCTATTTTTAGGCTGCTATTACGCCTAATAAGCCTTACAGCACCAAGACCGTTTTTTTTTATTTAATCTATTTAGATACTCCATTGCTGGGCAAAACCCTCCCTGGTCCCTTGTTAATTTTCTAAACCTTTCTGTTTAATAAGAATTGTCAATGTCTTTTTATAGATACTGGGATTAGTTAGATATTAAAAATCGTCAGCGATATAAATTCCACGAGGAATATAAAATTATGGTCACACCACTGTGACCACACAATTAATTTATTTAACCGCTAGGATTAATAACTTATTGGAAATCGACACGTTTCCTGTTAAAATGGTTTACAGAAACATTATTTAATTAATTACTTAATCATTTGAAGCAAACGTACATGTAAAGTGTTACAAACGTTTTTGCGTTCATAAATCTTATTTATTTCATGACTTATTATTGTTACTTATTATGGTAATTTTCATATTCATTGTTCTAATTGTTTTACAACATTGTATTTGCGGTTGGCGCCATCTGGCCGCCTCTTGAATAAGTTGATAATGTGCTACAAAGAAGTTTGTCTTAAGTCGCTTGATTAACCAAATACTACTCTACGGTGTACCACCAGGACTTCGTTAACATGACTATTCTAACAGATTATTTGAAATATTTTATTTTAAATGACCAACACTGTATCCGTAAGAACAAATCTGCAATAAGTAATCTAATGAGTTATGTGTCGGATTCGGCTCGCTCGGTCGATGTTCGGTCTGAAAGTGATTCTGTGTACTAAACTTTAGCAGCGCCTTCGTTCACGTCGATAACAATATCATACTAAGAAAGCTAAAATGGCATGGTATTCACAGTACATTGTTGCTGTGGTTTGATTCATACCATACTCATATGTGAGAGGTCGTGTTCAGAGAATGATGCTTAACCCATTATTGCATTCATTTATTGTTTCACAGGATTCTCACTTGGGTCTCGTTCTGTTCATAACGGTTATATATGATATTTCAGAGTATGCGTTACCTAATATATGCGGACGATCTTAAGATTTTTAGACAAGTCACCGAACAAGCAGACGTTCGGACTCTTCAAGCGGATGTCACTTCGATACGTGAATGGTGTATCTGTAATAGTAAGTGCTTTAACGCAAGTAAATGCTTGCATGTGAGATTCACAAAGAAGAGAACACCGCTATCGTCTGAATATACGGTTCTAAACGTCATACTTACTTACTCCAACTTGTAGCGTTCGTGACGTCTTGGCGTCGAGCTTGATCCTAAACTTAACTTCATAAAGCATATGGATGCAGTTATCGCTAAGGCATATCCAATGGCTGCGTTTCTTAAACGTACTTGAAGATTTTAAATCGATTCGTGCAATGCTATGCCTATATAACACACTAGTTAGGAGTAACGTTGAATACGCAACCTCGATATGGAATTCACATTACCGTTGTCACATTGATCGCCTCGAAAGGATTCAGAGCAACTTTACTACATTTCTAGCATTCAAAGATCCTGAGTGTCCGTACCTTGCTGGATACAGCGGTCGTTTAAAACACTTCAAAATGGAATCACTTGAAAATCTACGTAAATTGGCAGATTTAATGAACTTGTATAAATTAATTCACGGCATTACAATGGCACCAGACCTTTTATTTCGACAAAATATAGCCATTCCTCGTACTATTCCCAGAACCCCACTACGTAAAACATTTAGTTTGTTCCCCTCCCACACTAAATTGGGCGAATGGTGCCCAGTATATACGCTCGTGAGCACATATAATGATCTCCAATCTAATGACATTGACATCTTGAATGATTCCTTTTCAGTGTTTAAATATAAAGTGAACAAGTTATTAGAAATAGATTAATTCACTCTTCTTTTTTGTATTTAAAAATGCATTTTTTTATATAATCACATAGCACAGTTATTTTGTCAATGATGTACGTATCATATAATAAAAGTATAGTGGGATAAGAATCTTCCTTTACCACGTACTATCTATTTTTCTATTCTATAGAACTAGAGCGAGAGAATACGAACCGTTGCAGGCTACTGCGTCACGTATTCAATAAAATAGTTGCATGCTATTGAATAGTGACAAACGGCCCTTTATGTAATGTTAAACATTATTCACCCGTGTGCCGCCGGCACGCACTGGAAGCCATTTTTATCACGCTTCCGCGCCGTCAAGCGGGATAAGCGATACGTACTGCATCAGGTGAGGGGTATCGATTGATATGGAAATACTATTATACGCTTTGAAGCGATGAATGTGGTTACAGATTCAACGAATTGTTGTAGATCAATGACGTCGCAGAATTCTTATTTTCTGATAATTTCATCAGCTGAATTTTGGATTAACATTTAGTTCTTGTTCATCAATTATTATCCTACGCCTGTACAATATTGCACTTGTACATAGAGATTAAAACTAACTGTCTTAATTTGAATTTGTGCTGGCCAACACTAAACTTCCTTTTTTGTTTATGATAAGCTTGTACGGCGTGCGATGTCATCGCATTGTTTTATTAAATTATTTAAATACGATCCACTAATAAACTAAGCAGTTCAATTTAATATAAAATGAACCAGCGACCCTTCCCGCTTCAACGCCTGATACTCATGACCTTGAATTGAGAATAGACAATAGAAAAAAACCTTATTCCGACACATACGTACACACAAAATAGACGTATAACATAATTGGTAAGTCACGTGATTATTTTCTTGCCAGTTTGTAGTGGATTTTTTTCAGTTTTGAATATGAAATTGGATAAATATAAAATATTTTAAACGGATGTTTGCATGAATCGCGAATGTTCTTGGACGAAGTCTACTTATCATCAGGTGGATGTCAATGGCCGACAGTATCCACTCATCACCAGGGGAACTGTATGCTCGTCTGCCGCCTTTCTATAGGTATAAATATAATAAAAATATAAAAATGTTTCAAAAAATTAAATCTCTGAGAATCTTTATTTTACTACTTTGTTGTATATGGCTACCGAAATTATAAAAGGAAATGTCGGGTTGACTGTGGAATCTTAAAGACAAAATTCTAAATAAACTATCTGACAACCCTAAACGCCCCTTCCGACGTATTTCACTTGAGATATGGGGTCGTGAGGAGCCGTATTTTAGGGAAATTCGACTATTACTTACCTCTTCGGTTTGTCATGCGCAGCGGCCTACGTATAGCCTCGCCACGAAACGTCTTTTAAATAGGGTTGTCAGTCGTACGAATTGTACTGGATTTATACTAGATTCGAAAGCATTCTGTAATATTCGTACTAGTACGAGTGTTTAAACTTAGGTTTAAACACGCAGTTCTATTTGCACAAGTACAGTCGATTGTGCTTCTAATTACTTGTATATTTCCGTTTTGACTTTGTTCTATCTTTGAAGTTTGGGAGCTCTTGCCAATAGTAAAATTTTTAATCATACTATCAGTTTGGCTGCGACTTCATTCGCATGGTTAACATAACTTACGTTGCCTATGTATTAATCCGAATTACAATCTACCTTTTTGCCAAGTTTCAACGAAATAGGTTCAGCCATTTTGACATGATTGAGTAACAAACGTTGAAACATTCACACTTTTAATTAATACATATTACTTTTGATTAACATACATGTGGGAAATATATTTTTATATATGAAAATGTCTTGACTGGCTCATTAACGCCGAGCTGAAACCGTTAAAGATAAAAACATGAAATTTGGACAGAGCTTTTCTTTATGATATAACGACTTAAGTACCTACTAAGAAGGGATTTCTCGAAATTCGACCTAATAGTATAAATACTTTGACGATAGAAATAAATAAACACGCCTTTACTACTTTCCAAGGTCAAGAGCAAGTGCTAGGGCAACAGCTAGTTGAAAATCATTCATTATTACTTTATTGCTGCACACATTTCTGGGCCGGCGCACCGAAATATCAATTGGACCCATTTGACTCCATCCAACAACGTGCTGTTCGAATTGTCGACGATCGCACTCTCACGGGCTGTTTAGAATCCCTCAGCGTTCGGAGAGACGTTGCGTCTCTGTGTGTTCTACCGCCTGTACAATGAGAAATGCTCTGAAGAATTGTTCAATATTATTCCCACCTCGAGTTTCTACAACCGCACCTCCCGTCACAGAAATGCGGTCCGTCCGCATTTCCTCGATACGGTGGTGTTGCGTACTGGTTGGTCCAAAAATCATTTTATACCGCGAACCCGTTGACTGTGGAACGAACTGCCTCAAGAGGTCTTCCCATTAAGCTACGATATAGGATTTTTCAAGGTCGGCGGCGTACCCGCATACCTCCTGGTGTTGCAGGTGTCCATGGGCGGCGATAACACTTACCATCATGTGGGACCGCTTGCTCGTCCGCCTTCTTCCCTATAAAAAAAATATAAAATTCGTAAAAGCCAGGTTTTAAGTAGTAAACTGCGGTTTTCCAGTCTATGTTTCTCAATTCGTATTTACTGATGTAGATGACAGCCCTACCTTCACAGGATATTACCTCGTTCTACGGGAATATTGGAAGGGTATGTTGTAGCAAGATGGTGAATAGATGGGCCTTCTAGGCGGTTTTAAATCTTCCTGTAAAATTATTGTGTAGAGGTTAGAATCTCTAGACCGCTGCTAGAGAATAATAATAGCTTTCATAAGACACTACCGACTGTGTGTGGCTCCGTTTGAGTTAACATAAATTAGGGCGATTAGGGTTGGGTTATCCTTATTGTTGACAGACGTCTCATATTTCATGGTTTGACCTGTATCTTAACCATATTCGTAATGTCCCGCCGGGACTTGAGTTTTTCACTATCCCGTATTTTTAAGGGTAACTGGTAGAATGTTCTTTCTCCAAATATTCATAAATTGTACAAACGCAAGAAGCAGTGTGACTGATATTATAAGTGTACATTGTACATAATAACAATATGATGATTTTTATAACTGTATGTAAAAATAAGAAAACTTATGAAAACTTAATCAAAATATTTTATTTCTTCCTTCCATCAGTTTATATTTATTTCTCCACTACTGGATATAGGCCTCTCCCAAGGCTCGCCACTACACGCGGTCTTCCTTTCTTTGCATCCAGTCATTATCGGCAAACTTCATCAAGTCGTCGGTTTACCTAACTCAAGGGCGTAAATAAATATAAACAAAATATATATTATAATAATAATAATGTTAATAATATAAACCAAATTACTCCCCTAATAAATATTCAACTAAAATTTCTTTTCCTTTTGTCACGAATAAAGTTACGAAATTCTGTACAATTCGACCAGGCTTTTAATGAACGTGGCTAAAAAGGGAATTAATTGCCGAATGACGTCATCTTACAATGTCAGTCTAGTGACAGTTTCACCTCTGGATGTTGTCGTGAGAGAACACAACTCTGACTTCCATGACTAGAGAACATATTTTTTGACTATTCGTACCCTTTTTAATAAATTTCTTGTAAATAGGAACATCATTATTTTTTTACTTAAATATCCATTCAATTATCAATTCAATTCAATTCAATTCAAATATCCATATATTCATTCAAAATACACATATGATTTACAAATGTTTAGCTAAACCCAATGAATGTATAACTAAATGTAACCTGGCAACCCACAGTCGATAGTCATGCCCTTCACATTAAACATTCATTCACTCCTTCACATTCATGTGAAGCCCGGTAGCATTGTATGTTTGATCATTTTTCAATCATTAATATATATATTGTATATTAATTATATATCTGAGAAAATCTGGCAACCCTAAAGTGCCAAACTAGAGCAACTTAGACTGTATAATCTTCTAAGCAATCTTATCTTCCAGGGCCAGATAAATAAGCGTTTTTTTAGATCTTACTCATTCGTATTCAATCTTATTGTAAGCATTACTTACAATCTTTATATTAAACTTTATATTAAAAGAATATATAAAAAGATTTGATCTATCGCGACACTGGTTTAAAGTACTTTAGAGAAAAATGTTTAATAGGAATCTGGGCAGTGTGGGACGCCCTCCGGCTAGATAGCCTGACGACTTAAAGAAGTTCGTCGCTGGTGGTTGGATGAGAAGAGCTGGAAACCGTGTGTGGTGGCGAGGCTTGGGAGAGGTCTATATCCAGCAGTGGAGAGACATAAGCTGATGGGATGGTATGGTAGGAACCCGGGCAGTTTGTGTTCTTTATTTCTTGTTTTTTTTTTTTGTACGAATGCGGCAGATGAGCATACAGTCCACCTGATGGTAAGTAGATACTGTCGCCCATAGACATCCGCGATACAAACCAACATTAGTCGAAAATAATAAACGTTGGTACGACCCCGGAAGCGCTCCCTGCCTACCGTTGGAGATATAGGAATGGACTTGGGAAAATGAGGAGGGATAGGATGGGAATGGGCTCTGGCACATCTCACTCATTACCGAAACACGTACGTGCATTAGGGAAATAAGATAAAGTGGGAAATGCAGTACATTTCAAGGTAGTCTTCTGTGAGAGCGGAGTAACATGGCCAGACGAGCGCGCCCAGCGGCTGTTGGATTGCAGCGTGCACTCTCCCCCTCCCGATTCATTCCCCCCGATTGTGGGTCATTCATTACAAAATTAAAATAATAAAATATAGTATGTTCCCTCGTGCAAGGGAAGTCCCGTGTCCTGCAATGGGACGTTATAGGAAGATATCACGTACGCATCGCGCGTACATGCTCGATGTTTCTAGGTTCACTAGAGCAAGATCGATCGTGCAGACAGACTACTGAAGTTTGCTCGATATCGAACAATAAGTTCGATGCCAACAAGATTAAAACAGTCTAATATTTGATCGATGTAGGAAGCGAGCATATTTCTGCATCTAGCCACCCCGCGCAGTAAGTGCGCAGTCTCACTAGTCTCATAAGTCAGTCAGACATAATGAGTGGTAAAGGAAAGATAAACATGAACAGGAATACAAAGTGGCCGATTTTCGTACATATACTCGTGATTTCATTAAACGATCCATAATCTTTTATCGCAACGTACGAGTATAATGAGCATGTCGGTTCGAACAATCGTGTGGACCGAATATCGAGCATATCTACCGGCACTGATGTTCTATGAGACTTGCTAAAGGAGCATGTATCTGCGTGTAGATCCACCATTATATTTTGTTACATTTTGGACTAAAAGTAACGCGCTGAGTAGACGGTGACGGTTCTGAGCAAAGTTTTAAACTTATAATAATTAATCCCATCTCATTACGGTTTATTCATGGGTCGTTAAGCACCACGCCTTTGTGTTTGCAACTTTTTAATTGAGTATCAAATATGCAGTGAATCAATATTGCTGGTGATGTTTCGTATTGATGAAAATATTGTTTGTATAAACAATTTGCCTTCCTGTTTACACCTTTTTCAGGATGGGGAAAAAAGGATGTATCCTTTCGAATCCTTTATCCAATCCAATCCAATCCAATCCTATCCTTTCCAATAGTACTGTAAAAAAAAGCGCTGAACGAACGACGCTAGCGAAGTATTTGTTCGTATGGTTTTTTCGAGATTTGTATGTAAGGTGTACAAATATTAATTAAGAAGGTAGATTTTGCTATTATGGTTAAATGAGAATTGCGCCGTCTTACGTCCACGAATTTCGTTTTATCTGTGGGATGTTTAATATTTAGGTACTTACTGAATAGGTTTCTCCCACAGAATTAATTTGAATACATGTTGCATATCCCAGTGCTTGTGTTCTGTAAGTGCCTTAACTCGATATTTATAGATTAATTAATAACTTTCCAAGCTTCAATGGAGCCTGAATTTTAATTGAAATAATGGCTCCACCTTTCCATACAGGTAATAGACTGCATGACTAGGGTGTTTTCACACTGATGTTATGATACTGAAACCCTTTACTTAACTTCAATCGCCTTCAATCAATCAATATTAGTCTCTAAAGTTCCACTGCAGGGCACACGTCTCCCCTTGTTGTCAAAGGGGGGGTTTAAGGGGCCACTACAAGTTGGCGACTTTTATTCTTTTTTCGAGTTATTTATGCCTTATATCTGGTAATAATAGCTTCTACCTGTAACGCGTGTGACTTATCTATAAGACGATCGATTAGCCTAGTTGATAGGGACGCCCTGCTGTGTAAAAGGCCCTGCGTTCGATTTCTAGCCGAACGTCTGAGTGGTGTTTCTGTCATTGTATGTGTCTCTAAACCCACAACACCATTGTGTGGGCCATTGAGTGTGGAGTTATTTATTTATTTATTATTGGAAATCTATTTTATATGTTCAGCAAAATATTAATATAATTAATACCAATTTTTCATAAACATAAATTATTTATCAAAATGCCGTCCAGATTAAAATATTGGAATGATGTAACTTATTTTCTTAATTCACTAAAAATGCATTATTGTATTTAGGTATCTAACACATATAACACCTAGATAACGTACTATTTTCTCTTAACCACCAAACTAAACTGATAAACATCGTACACAATGAAGTACTTACTTAAAACGATCTAGAAAGGAACGTTGTGGATTAATATATTTTGCGCTCAGAGATTAGTTTCAGTTCCTGTGGTGAGGAAGCGGTATGTACCCGCAGAATTCCTCAGAGACATACCTCAGGCTTCCGTTATTGTTATGAATAAGGAATGCCAGGTGGCTTAGATGGGTCACCGCAACGATGCCTCTATATACCTATACTTACCTCTCTCTATACCTCTCGCCCTTTATACCTATATTTGCCTGGGTATGCAACATCTTAATGCATTGCAAAGGAGTCCGCAAAAAATAAAAAATAAAGATATTGGTAACCAGATTAAAAATACGTTAAGAAACTAATTAGATCATCTTATATTTATAAGTACTATATATTTTGATTATTTTGCCATTAACTAATTTTGACGATTTTTTAAAAAATGTTTTCGATTTGTTCAAAGTTTTGACTTAATCTCACGTCGGTGATACGATATGCCGATTGATGATTGGATGAGCGTTATTTTGTCTTTAAAATTTTAATCCTGTAGTTAAGATTATTTTATTATAGTTTTCTTAATCGCATAAAATTTAAATTTAATTATTGTAATACCTGTACATCGAAATGTCTACATTTCATCATGTAAGTACATCAAGTGTGTATGTATTTATTTATGTAGATAAGAGCCACACTCAATGGCCCACACTAAGATTCCCCGTGTTTTTTCTCGGAATGGCTAAATTCTTGAGGTCCTAAGGGCCTTTCAAGAGTCACCGGACATGTATGGTTTAGGACGAGCGCAGAAGGCGCTCAGCCAGGAGCAGTGTGTGCAGCTAAGAGCCTAAGGGCTCCCCTGCCGGTAGATCGGCTGAAGGAACGGACCTCGTCTTAGGGCGTTTCTTTGGGAAGGTTCCGCGGAATCGCGGGATAACCTAGTAAAAGTGTTGACTGAAGGCGGTGTGTGTTCACGGTGTAACGAGGTTGACGTCCTCGTCTCCGCCAGCGGGGACGGTGTATATGTGTAGTCTGTGAGTGTAGTGTAAGAACCGCATTGGCAGCAGTAATTGTGTCTTCCGGGTCGTCTAATACGTGCCGAGGAGGACGACGACGACGGCAATGGGGAGGGTCATTCCTACCGGGAACGTAGGTTAGGCTGTCAACTTCTAAGGGGTTGGGATGTTGAGGGATGGATTCCCCGTGTGTCACTACCAACTGCGCCAATCGCTCGCCAATATCGTTAAGTCCTTTAATGATTGAAAAAAAACCGACACAAAAACCCGAATGTATTTTAATACTTCAAATTAAAAATCCGTTAATCTGCTGACTACACTGAATTCCGTGCAATTACATATGCAATTTATTTGCTACATTGTTGTTTATTCCGTTGATTAACGTAATATCAACTTTTACCCATAACATATACCAGAAAATTTCTTTCCTGCAACAAATTTCATTACAGCGCTGAATGTTATTCGTTAGCGTTTTACCTGCAAAATTGAGCGAAAACTTCAAGCATAATTATGTTGAACAGTTTATAAGAATTCAGCGAAAAACGTGGGGTGGGACTTGCTGGGAGTGTCTGATAGCCAGGCGGATTGGATAGCTGCGGGCATGTTAGCCGTAGAACTAGGTTAGCTTGAAACAATACACGAATACAAACTGACCTGGTGGTGATAATGGTCAACATCATCGTGTACCACACTCTCAATGCCACACTCAATGGCCTAGGGACACCTTGTGGGTCCAACGACACATACAAAGACGTACAACACCCAGACCCTAACAAACACTTGTCTTTAAACAAGTGATTGTTCTACCGGGAATCGAACCCGGGACCTATTGCACAGCAGGCAGGGGCACTATCAACTGAGCTATTTGATTGTACCCCGACCCTGTTGTTTGCCAGAGCAGTTATCACAAGTATCACAACCCGAAAAGGGGGTTATTAAAGCAACAATAGATAGTTCTCCATGAAATTGAGGGAAATTGAAGGGGGGGGGGTGAGAATCATCAGACATCCATGCTGAGAGGAATTGGCGGCAACTCCAAAATTTGCCAACAGAATGACCAGCGCGGCGTTTTAAGGTCTTTAAACTCTTCTGAGAGGTACTAGGAGAGGTATGTACAGTGTACACCTTGCAACAGCTCAAACTACACCCATGGGTATCTTAATAAAATAGGGCTTAATAAATCCTAATAGGGCGCTATAATTGAATGGTTTTGGGTACGTTAGCGTGTTGCTGACTTTACTTTGCAGTGTGACTTATAGACCGATATCAACTATAGAAAGAAAAGGTAAGAAACAGAAGTTTTTGTTTTTTTTCCCACTTACACAGTTGACCTTTTATTGTTTTCTTTTGTTACATGTTTCACCGGTGGCTATAAAATGACAAACGGTTTAAAAACACGTTCTTACTTACTTCATTGGATTGACCAGTGGAGTAGTAACTCTACGCTTTGACCTTGAACAGATGTCACTGTTTTTCATCCTGCGCAGTCTGGCACTAAATTGGTATAAAAAGTTGTACCACGACACATTTGTAAAACAGTTTAAATGTCAGCATACGTTTTCGCTGACTCGTCGCACCACCTCATTATGTAGTAATTAATAGTGGACGGCAATGGTCGAATGAAAGAGTACTCCATGGAGTCAATTATAGCGGCGTCCGTCTAACAAATCGATGTGCGATGTGCAATGCGATATACTCCGGTAATGAATGAGGTGGTGATCGTTAATGTGTTCCGAAAATCAGCGATTCAGAAGCGAATGCGATGTTGAAAAGATAATTTATTGCATGAAACTCATTTAAAGCTTGTATTTAAACGACCAGCAAAAAATACTGAATGAGTAAATTATAATCAACAGAACAACTTATTATTGAATAACTTAAGTCGACAGAGACCCACTTCACAGGACACCTATTTCTCTATTGTCACCAGAGAACCTAAACCTGTCTTTAAATTTGCTGTTTCATCGATTTGCTGCCCATTCAGCATTTTCTGCTGCTCACATAATTAATTATTATTCACTTACAATGTAAAATCATCTCAATCAATTAAGGGCATAAAAACAACATTGACTGGAATGCTCAACTACCCTCTAATGTTATTTATTTGTGTGAATGGCATAGATCATCGTATGTGCACAAGTATTTTTGTAATGATAAATGTTTTAAACACATTGATGCCTAGACATGTTCCACGGTTTACAGGCACTCACAGAAGACTACTTTGAAACAATAATAATTTATTTATTTAAGACATTTACATATTTTCCACACGATAATTGTCACTTATAAATGTAGTATACAAAAACATCAAATTTACAAGTAGGTATTCATAGGGACAATGTGTGCTGACACCAGTCTAGAATAATCTGTTTGACAGCCGTCAGCGTCTTCCCTTAGATCTATTCTTAGTACTATAAGTTACATTATAATAAAAGTTACAGTTATTTAAGATAGTTTCTTCAGGTGTTAATATGCTTTAATATGCACGTCGTGTGTGTTTTATGTAAGTATGTCCTGTATATGAATGTGTGGGAGTGTGGTTTTAGATATCCGATTTTAGAAAAAATTAGCATAGAGTCAATGATGTAAGTAATTGAGTGTGAGTTGATGTATAGGCGTGTGAGTAAGAGTTACGGGTGCTAAAATTGTTAAGTGCAGGTTGTTACGAATAATTTAGCGCATTAGTAAGGATTCGGTGTCATTATAATCATGGTTTAATAGCCAGTTCTTGATTTTGCTTTTAGTTTGATATCCAGTCAGGTGGTGAAACCGCAACTGTCCCTTAATTTTATTGTATAAGGCAAGGAAACATCGCTGTTACCGGATAAAAGAAGTTTTATAAGATATTTATGTGTGTGTGTGTGTGTGCTGCACACAATATCGATTCTGCGTTTGTTACACTGCACTTTGGGATCGAAAGCAAGGGTACTGTGGAGATGAAGAAGATAATTCCGTATGTATATATTCAGTATGAAATGTACTCCATTTCCTACTTTATGGTGTTATACCAATGTACGTACGCGTTTCGGTAGTGAGTGAGATATGCCAGAGCCCATTCCCATTCTATCCTTTCCCTTCCCATTTTCCCAACCCTTTCTCCGAATCCATTCCTTAATATGCAAAGGTAGGCAGCGCACATCTGGGCGTGTACCAACGTTTGTCATTCCGGACTCAAGTTGGCATGTATCGAGGATGTTTCAGGGTGAGAGTATCCATTTACCACCACGTGGACTGTATGCTCGTCCGCCGCCCTTTTTAAAACTTACAACTTTATATCTTACTAGCTGTGCCCGGCATGCGTTGTGTGCCCGTCAATTTTTTTGCACATAATATATAGCCTATGTCCATCTGGAATAATGTACCTTTCAATTGGTGAAAGAATTTTTGAAATCGGATTAGTAGTTTCGGAGATTACCTCCTACATCCAAACTTACAAACTATACCTCTTTATAATATTCGTGTAGATAATAAAAAATAATTTACAACCTGATTTAGTAAGATTAGAAATAATAATAATTGGTATTAAGAAACAGAAAAATAAATAATGACCATAAAAATATTATTACATTGTTGTATAAAATTGTTCCGACTTTTGAGTGTGGAATGTGTTTCCTCATTTTCTTAAATCATTTTCAGTTGAATAAAAGACATTTTGTTTGGAATTTATTTAAAAAATTATTGTACACACATAACACGAAACAAATAAAAAGGAAGAAAAAGAAAAGATGTACAAAAATCAAGCTTATCTCCTGCGGAGATTTCTTCCAGCAGACCTGGGAAAGTGAAATATAGATGAAGACAGAAAGGCAGGTGTGGTGTGTATGGAAAATTTGTGCAATAATTTAATAGGACAATAATATTAACAAAATACATAAATATATATTTATATATTCATATACAATGCATATAAACACGTACTATTTCATATACATACCTAATTTATATTAATTTATCCCTGATTCATACAAAAACTATTAATACTATTTTAATTATCCCATATTTTAATGGGAGGTAGTCAGCAATTCAGATTAATACCTAGGTTACCATTTATCTCAATAAAACATTCCCTGGAGCTGACATTACTATATTTAATTTCTTTTATATTTAACTAGCTATTCGCCCTGCCTTCGCTCAGGTGACGTAATAGGCTCGAACCGTTCGTATTTTTTCGAAAAATACCTATTACTGATTTATCTTACAAATATTAAGAATTTTAGAGAACCCAAATACACCATTTATATTATTTCAGCTTCCTTAAACTGAAAAATTTTTGGAAGTCGGTCCATACCATACTATCAGTATGTGTCTCTCCATTTCTAGATATAGGTGTCTCCCAAGGACCGTCACCACACACGGTCTTCAACTTTTCTCATTCAGCCACTACCGGAGGTCGTCAGTCCACCTTGTTCGTATACTGTGACTTCGGTCGAGGACTCGTCTCCCCATCGGCTATCATTCCTGCGGAATATACGGCCTGCCCACTGCTACTTCAGCTTACATCGGTAAGCTTCGTTACATTAGCTTACATTAAGCTAAATTTCTTCGTTACGTGTTTTGTCCAGTGTACGTAATTTTTGAGTTTACCTCTTACATAAAACTAATAAAAAACAAACAGTCTGTCTTTGTAATATTGTATACGTGTAGATTATTTATTTTTGTTCACTTTCTTTTTCATTTTCTCCCCGAAGACAATTTCTAGATCGCTAAAGATCGAGAACAATCTTCACGTTAATATTCCTTGAAAACCTTGAGAGCGTATAATCTCTCACAATTTTTTAGACGATCCAAAAATTGTTCTCTAATGCCTTTTGTTTTTCTATAAGATCTTGACACATAGTGTGTAGGTATGTATGTGTATGAATAATATATTATATTCATGTTTCCACACCATCTAAATTTAATCCTTCATGTACCTCCTAATTGAACCTCTCTGATCAACTCAAAGCTTGACTGGTAGAGAATCCCTTGAGGCATTAAGCTCGCCTTTTGTACGATATTGTGCAATGCATAAACAAGGACCTTATTATTTAATAAATAGCATAGTGTTGTCTACCTCTGCAACTTCGATATCTAATAATACTTAAACAGCAACACTGAAAACAATTGTTACGGTTGGCAGTGACCTATTAAAAAATGCAGACTTAAACATTGTTCTTTTAAAAGTATCGATCGAGTCAGAAACTGCCGCGTTGTGGTTTGGTTATTCACCATCTAATTAATTCAGACGAGGCCATGGTCCAAATAAAAATATATATTTTGCTAGTAGATCTCTATTTTTGGCAAAAATTATAAAATTTCGCGTCTATGTGAAATGATATAACGCTGGAGCTGCATATATCGACGACCGTGACGAACCAGCATCGTACTATAGTCATATTTTAGTAATTAAGTTTATATACGAATATGTGCAGTACCTGCACAAGCCTTCTAGGTTTACGGGCACAAAGTAGGCAACATAAATGTATTTTTTTTTATATAGTTATATATTTATATATAAAGTGAAATTCCCGACTCTTATTACAAGAACATTTTTAAAACGCATGAGATCCTTTCTCTAAGGGAAATACGAGTACGTCATTCATTGGTCTTAAATGGCCGTCTGAGATGAAAACGGGTCATAATCCACTACGTGAACCCAGTGCCAATTGATGAATACACGTGCTCCTAATTGTTTTTATTTCTCTAGCATATTGGTTCTCACGGTGTTTTCCTTCACCGCCGAGCTCGTAGTAGTTTCAAAATTTCGCATTTATGTTGAAACTTAAGTGATACCACTTTGAACGCCGCCTATAAGAATTAAGTGCGCTGAGGATTTGAACTACCAAATGTGTCTTAAGAATAGATACCTCTATGCTATCGTTTCTCAACCTGGGAGTCGCCATCACACGTACAGGCAGTCACATTTGGTCAGGAAAATTAAACACGTACGAAAAAGACTCGTTTATTAATTAACGATTTATAATCAAATGTTAAAAGGTAAAAAACATAATTAGGACATAATCATTAGTCGCGAGATTATTCACTTTATTTTTGATCTTTTCAGGGGGTTGAGACATTAAAAAGATTGAGAAACGATGCTCTATGCTATCACCGCTCCTAGACTATCACGGCTCTTATCGATTCATCGCTTGCTGCTTCTTAATTAGACCAACGTATGAGCTCTTATTACCCTGCTCGCCAGCAGCGCTTCCAACTCTGCAGTTTATTCTGTTACTACAACGGCGCTATTAATCGATGTTTACAAACTTGTTAAAAATCTATCGATAACAATGCTTCACTAATTAGAAGCATCTGAAGTGTTCTGTAAATATACTATATTAATGTGGTATACACATTAATATAGTATATTTTGTGAGTATAAGAGCGGTGATAGCCTAGGGGTATCTATACTCATCTCAAATTCGTGTGATCGTGAGTTCAAAATCCTCAGCACGAATCACTGAGTTTCTAATTGTATGGATTTTTAAAAATTGTCACTAGCTCGACCGGGAGAGGAAAACATCGTTAGGAAACCCGTATGCTCAAGAATTAAAAAAGAAATCTGAAATATGTGTATCCACCAATTCGCACTGGGCCCCGCGTGGTGAATTGAGATTAATAGAAACGTCCTTCAAACGATTAATCTGTCTCCCATCAATACTCTTGAAAATTAACCGTGCGATGTGTAACCACGTCACGTGACCGGATCACGAGTGAAATATTACCGGCACAGAGTTCGTTACAGAACGGAATCCCATCGGAGTAGTTGCAGGCCCTAAATGTACCGAGGGTTACGGACGTGATCGGCATGCCCGGCTTATCAACTAACTTTATGTTGCTATTGGTTTGGGAGGAATCGCATCTATATGTGAAGATAGATATATGTTGAAATAAATCTTTTTAAAAAGGAACCTTATTAAACTCAATCTAAAGTCGTATAGTCTGATGACAGATTTAAATGGCATAAATAAGTTAAATATTGATATTGTTTTAGACAAAGACAATAAAAAAATCTCAAGAAGAAAAAAATGGTACTGACCCTGTAGACGAACATAAGTTAAAGACGTAAGTATGTTAATCTCACATACCTCTCTGACAGAAGACACTACCGTAAAATGTACTTAATTTCCCACCATATCCTTTTCCCCCAATATACGTATGTTTTTTTGTGTAAGATTCGGTAGTGAACAAGATATGTCAGAGAACATTTACGTCTTATCCCAGCCTATTCCACCGAATTAAGATTATAATAGAATAAAAGTAACTGTTTGTTCCTTTTGACTTTACTTTTGACTTGCCATCCCAACTCATTCCCGCCAATGAGAAATAAGAAGTGTAAAGGGATGAGAGTCATTCTGGACTGATGTAGCATATATCGTAGATGTCTATGGGCGACAGTATCCACTTACCACCAGGTGGACTGTCTGCTCTTCTGTCACCTTCTCTTTCTATAAAAAAAACCCTAGTCGATAATAATCGATTGAGCGTATTAGAGAATGTTTCATAAACTCATTTGATAATACTCTAAAGAAATGTTAGTGATTAAAAAATACGTGAAAAATTATCAACAGACAAACCTTTAGAGTATTTTATTATACGATAAATGAAAATAGAGTAAATTAAATTTGGAAGAAATTGAAGAAGCTAAAGTAACGAATAAAAGCAGTAAGACTAATCATATCTAGCTCTATTCAGACGCTGTTGTCAGTGCTGGCGGACTATTTCACTTATCACCAGGGATCGGTGCAGGTAGAGCGATTTTTGGTACTTGCGACATGCCGTCATAGTATGGATATGCGTTTCTTTAGAAAACATAATAATTAAATCCTGGGTTTTCGGGATTGAAAAAAAATATATTATTGTAGTTCTAGGGCTAACTTTCAGGATTACCATAGCATCAATTTCTATACAGAAAGAGGACTTGGTTAAACAACTTATTAGAAGGGTATTTTTTTATAAAAAGTGTCCGGCAAGAAAAACTGCTACGTTAATTTGTCTCTATTTCCACAGCACTTGGGAGTTTTAAAGAGAAAATTACTGCAACTACAAAATTGTCGCATTCTAATTTGGGAAAATTTAAGCTTTCTGGAAAGTTGGTCGAATTCGTTTGTTGGATAAACAGCGTGACGACACGTGCCAAAAGATAAAGTCTTTTCTGCTGCACAAATTGTGACTTGAATAGCCTTTCCGGTTACTGTGGCATTTAGTGCTAGTGCGGTTCACTAAGCAACTTTATTTACTTTCTAACCGATATTATAGAGATAGAAGATCCACACAGCTTCGTTTCTTTATAACCCAATTTCCAAATTCAATTTATCAGTGAGTACAAAATTGTAATCAAATTAAAGCGTAAATTAGCGAATTTCCGAAGGAATTAATGTCGTTAGATTCAGTTATCATTAGAATTTACAAAATTCTGTACCTTATCTATAAAAACATTTAAAAAATCTATACAAATGATTTATCTGATAACATCAGAAATATTGACTCCATCGAATAAGAAAACAAATAAGATAAATAAAAAAGGCATAAAATGTTTTTAAAAAAGATGTTCCGTCTGGCTAAACAAATAAAAATTGCCGGGGATTAAAAATTAAACGCATCGTGCGGGAAACATCATAATGCAGCCGGCACCGACAGGAAGGATGCATTCACACGTACCTCCATTCGGGTGCGTCCGGAGGCAACGCTCGCGGGAACCAAAGCTTGCTGCAGCCTGAATACTTCACTACATAGTTTTAATGTGGTGCAGGTGCAAGCTTTACACCAAAATTACGGGCCATTGTCGTAAACGGGAGTGCATTTGTAAGAAAATTTAAACTGTACCGAAATATTATTGTAAAATACAATAATCTATAACAGGTCCTATCTACGATGGAATAACCACAGATACGTCTCTTTAAAAATGACATCATCTACCACAACCTTTTGATGAAGATAGACATTTTGGCAGGAACTCGAGAAGTGAAGTTGAGTTTTTGTTTGATTATTTTTAAAATTGTGTACTGTGCGTTTTGTGGTTTAATAATGATAGTTTATTAAACTTCGAAGTGTTTTGTGTGCGTAATTTTTGTGATAATCAAATAAAAGCATTGGACTGCGTTTTTCGCGTGCTTCCTCTTCTGTCCTCAGTAAACCTACTATCACTTTACTGAGCCACTTCTGATTTACTTCGACGGTATTGGACAGAATAGGTACATTTCAGACTTTGATATTATTTATTACAAAGAAAACATGCCACTGGCAGAGTGTGCTAATTACACCATTGCCATACAATGGTGCAGGAAAAAATGGAATGGAAAGAAAAATGCAAATAAGTTCAGATGTGGTTTATGTTGATGTATTGTAGTATGAACGCTTGAACCCAAAATTCAAATAGAATGTGTAGATATAATCTACTTTTAGATTTTATTTCAACTAAATAAAAAACAAAGCATTATTACGTCGCTTAAAATTGAGACCAATTAGAACATAAGACAATTTATCTCAATAACCTTTCTTGTTATTTGTATCTTAAACCTTTGCTGACTTCTGATTTACTGACATTGTAAACATCATTATTCGTGTAACAGCCATATTACAAGGCGCATGCCTCTCGAAATAATCACGAAGGTGTTTCCATCGAGGGGCCAGTCAGGTTCGGAGGATACATATATCCCAGGTTTTTTCTAATTTTCGGGCTTTAGCCACGATGTATTCATCGTCCAGCTAATGATAATTAATTAAGAAAAAATAATTACTTACGTAGAAACCCATGATAAAGCACGGGGTTCAACCATACGACCTCACGAATGGGAGTCCGGAATATAATCATCACCTCAACACCGATATAATCATCTTAAAAACAATCCCTTCTCCCTTAAATCATCTACACAAAAACAAGCTGTAATCAGTCTGCAGTTCCGCAAACATCCAAACATTAAACTAAGGGGAACACCTCGGAACACCTCGCTGCGAAACGACTTCCTTTTACCGCCGCTTCCTTCATTAAGGACCGGTGTTCTGTGCTAACCGTCGGTATTTATCCCTTTAATGCTCTTGATAGCTGCTACCAACGCTTTCACATGGCCAGACAATAAGACCTCTAAACGACTACCAGCGACCCCTTTTACGCTGTTTGTAATACACGTGCCGGGAGGGTGAGAAGGTCTACTTAAAATGGCGATGTGGTACGCTATGTTGACACTCTTTACGACTCTATTATGACACTAGCAGCGGCTAATAGCAGTCTCTCTAATATTTGCTTCGAAAAGCGAGTCTTTTACTTAATTCTAAATCGTTTTAATGACGCTCTGTGTGGAAACGGTCCAGTGGGAGAGTTTCTTTATTTGGTGAATTAGGTACGTGATCTGAATGTACCTGTTGCTATTACACCTATAATTTGATGATATTATACAAACAGGAAATCTCTACATCGACGTAGATCCATAGATCTTTTTTCCTGAAGAGAGGTCAAAATATCGAACTTCGATACATTGAAATCAACGAGACATGAGCTTTGCGTTTGTGTGAGTGCACACAGATGCAAAGCTCATGTCTCGTTGCAACAATTGGATTGGACAATTCGGCACCCACTCACATAGATGCAAAGCGCATGTTTCGTTGATTTTACTATCAATTTATAATATTTCCCTGCTTCTTGTTATGTTATCTTGCAGGTTAGTGTAAGTTCTCACATACCTCTGGTTCAAAACTCACGAGTAGCTGTATATATCAACACTTTTTTTTTCTATATGCGTTATTCAAAATTATTGTTGCCATTTGTTAAATAAATATTTCCAATATTTAAAGAAACGGACCTCTCAAGAATACTTGAAAGAAATCGAAATGAAATTGCACAAATAATGAAACAAATACCGTTCTAGATCCCGAGTTAATTGACATGAAAATTTAACGAATTTTTATTTACAAAAAATCAATATTTTGGATATTTATAATTTTTTCCATATATATTTGCTGAATATGAAACCTAATTTTTTTATGGATGTAGGCGGCAGACGAGCATACAATCTACCTGATGGTAAGTGGATACTGTCGCCCATAGACATCCACGATACATGGCAACATTAGTCCAAAATGACAAACGTTGGCATGACCGCGGATGCGTTGCCTACCTTTGGAGATATAGGAATGGATTTGGAGAAAGGGTTGGGAAAATGGGAAGGGATAGGATGGGAATGGGCTCTGTCACATCTCACTCACTACCGAAACACGTGCGTACATTAGGGATATAAGATAAAGTGGGAAATGCAGTACATTTCAAGGTAGTCTTCTGTGAGAGAGGGGTAACGTGAGAGAGGGCTATTGGATTGCAGCGTGCACTCTCCCCTCCCTAATATATATATTTCTACAACTTGGCATTAACGTAAACAGTTTGACAATAAATAACACGCAAATCTATCTAATAAATTAATCTAAAACTATTATTCTAATACGCAGTAATGTATAGATCCAGCTCAAAGGTATAAATCGCTTTGAGTTATTCAAAGGTACAGTTCTCTAAAGAACTCTGTTCAATTTACCATGCAGAATGTTGGATAGACTTAGTTAGAAGTTCCGCCAAGTTGCCAGGACTAGTCGCCTTTAAAGATACTCCGGAGAAGAAATTCTTTACAACATCGAAAAAGAACCGTCTCCGACTATTGTCTCCGGCCGTATCCGATTCTTGTGAAAGTTTCTTACTAATGTTTTAATGGTACGACTAACGACTGACTGACTGTATGCTAAGTACTCGTGTAAAATGTATTGGTATTTTAAAGGTAGATAGATACTCGTACACAATAGTTGTGATACCGGGAACATATAACACGTAGCGGCAAGCGCAGCGTCGCCCTCCGGCCAGGTGGACCGAGCGATCGTGTGTGGTGGCGAGCTTTGGATGAGGTATATATGCAGAAGTGGAGAGACATAGGCTGATGGTATAATATGGTATATGATGATCACGATTTTGTGAGGTATTTGTATAGAAAGAAGGTGCTGACGAACAGACAGTCCACCTGGTGGTAACATTGATAACAAGATTCGATAAGTGATCACATGATGATAAGTAGACAAGCATATTCTTGACGGATTTTCTTTTCTGCATGTGTTCGAAAAACTCCTTGTGTAAATGAGCCTTAAATAAATGCAAGTCGTAAATGTGACGCATTCTGCATGCGTGCCGAATTCAAATTTTCATTTTAGTGTACCTAATTTCAAAGGCACGTAGAGAAATTTGCAAGCGTGTATTGTGATGCTCTCGTTAAAGTAATTACATTCGACACCGAAACATAGCCAACGCTTTACGGCAATTACGACCGCAATCCCAGCGCTTTATGTCGATGTTGTTTATCCTCTACGGAGGCAGTTGATCGTTACGCTTGGCATAAGTAGAATTGGTGTTTTACGCCAATATCGAAGGCAATCCCAACGCTTCGTGTGGTGTTAATACGGTTAACTTTACGGAGGCAGTTGATCGTCACGCCTGGGCTGTGGGCGGTTTTTGTTAGTTCAGTTGCAACGAATACTATTACGATTGCCTACTATTTGATAGAGGGAATATTTAGGTCAGACCGGTGATACTACACTGAACAGTTGGGAGTCAGTAAATTTAAAAAGCATACGAAATCAATAAATAGCTGTTGGTCCACCTTACGTTCGCGGGGCCACTAACTGTTTTGCGTTCGTAAATGGTTTATTGCAGTTAATTTAACGTTCAAATTCGTTGCTCTGATTGAAAGTACATGTTGGTTTTACAATGTTGTATTTGCGGTTAAGACCACCTAACAACTTATTGAATATGATGATAATGAGCTGTAAACAGTTTGTATTTGTTCAAATTGACAGTAGTTATAGTATGACAATTCGACACACACATTCTGTTTCAAAGACAATACAAGAAAACAATCTTGTCCCTTATCGTCGATATGGGAATAAACTCGATGACACGTAATACATTCTTATCAAAAAAACGTAGTTGCCAACTTCAAGTCGGGGTGAAGCAGATGAGGAGGGGTTTATTAAAAAGTCAAATTTGAAACTTAAGTACTACGTAGTACTGAATGTTCCATTTTCAAAATACAAACTAAATAATTGGAGAGCTACTGAACACGCCTGCCCCACAGTGCTTGTATAACATATCTATTAGGTAGTATTCTCAAATCGATGTCTACGATACACATAGACACACGCTACGCACACACGTGAGGTGTCGTACAACCAGAAACTCAATCCCAGCTAGATATTTATAAAGTTTTGTTTTACATTTCCGGCCACGCCTCTTATCTGTCACTTGATAGTATCGTCATCGACCTTTGAACTTTTGAATATTGAAATTGTTTTTTAACAATATCTTTTATTCTTGACCTCTAACAAAACATATTACTCCACAAGTTCAGTTCTCAACGCTGAATCACAAATGATTTTTGACTTAAAGACGTAACAAATTGACCTCACCTAAATTTATGTATGGATGTTCGCCATTGTTCTATGGTCATTGTGGCAAGGTACATACCAAGCTGGTTGCATTACTTCGCTGAATGGCCAGACTGATATGTTGTGCGAGGTAATTGCCGACCTTGGGTGTCGAAAAGACGCCTTGATAGGTCCTTAAATATGGAGTGAGCACTAGGACCCCATGGACCCATAGTTTAGACACCAAACGGAACAAAAACTTATTCAGTGCCGATACTCCGGTATTTAAGTGTATTTCGTCTTTCTGAACCTTCTACCGATGCACCTGCTTTGTCGCACGTTACTTGAAGGTGAGATGAGGCAATATGTAACTAAAATTTTCTAATTTCTATTCCATGCTCCATCTGCTACTGCCACATCTGGATACCTATCCTTATTACAGGTAATTATATTAAGACCCCATGTAATTGGTCCGAAATATCTGCTATACAAAATAAATAATAAAACGTAAGCTGGTTACGTAACATTTTTAATATATTTATTGCACTTTTTTATAGCCTTTTAATTCTTTTATACATTTCGCCGTAATCATGTGTGCCTTTTACGTGTTGGAAATAAATACTTTGTATTACAAAGGCCTTTATTAACAAAAGGACTCTTTGCTCAACAAGAATGTGCAGTTGTGCATATCCTCGGGCTATCTCCTACCTTTACTAGATTGGCCGGCACCAGTTCCGACGACTCGAAACGTCCTAGTAATACACAGAACAAATGTGACATTTTCTGAGAATTGTCGTTCTAGTTTCTCAGATGTTGCGATTTTTAGTGAAGATCATATCAACAATAATAGATTTTCTATTTGTTATATAAATCATGTGACACTGGTATACTATATTATTATGTTTTACACTGTAAATTGAAACATAAGCGTTTGAAATTAAAGGATTTTGTTTACTTTTATCTTTACTCGATGTTTCGGCACGACCCGAGTCAGCTAAAGTCACGGCTGGTTCAACCCGTGCCGAAACGCCAACTAGACATACTTAAATGATAAACAAAAACTTTTGATTGTACGCGTTATAGACGTAATTACAATACTAAATGTATAACGTGTAATACAAGTTCATATTTCTTTATTTAATAATTACAATAATAAATATATAACGTGTAATACAAGTTCAGTTCATATTTCTTTATTTAATAATTACAATACTAAATATATAACGTGTAATACAAGTTCATCTTTCTTTATTTAATAATTGCAATACTAAATGTATAACGTGTAATACAAGTTCATCTTTCTTTATTTAAGAATTACAATACTATATATATAACGTGTAATACAAGTTCAGTTCATATTTCTTTATTTAATAATTACAATACTAAATATATAACGTGTAATACAAGTTCAGTTCATATTTCTTTATTTAATAATTACAATACTAAATATATAACGTGTAATACAAGTTCAGTTCATATTTCTTTATTTAATAATTACAATAATAAATATATAACGTGTAATACAAGTTCATCTTTCTTTATTTAATAATTGCAATACTAAATGTATAACGTGTAATACAAGTTCATCTTTCTTTATTTAAGAATTACAATACTAAATGTATAACTTGTAATACAAGTTCATCTTTCTTTATTTAATAATTACATTATTAAATATATAACGTGTAATACAAGTTCATCTTTCTTTATTTAATAATTGCAATACTAAATATATAACGTGTAATACAAGTTCATCTTTCTTTATTTAAGAATTACAATACTATATATATAACGTGTAATACAAGTTCATCTTTCTTTATTTAATAATTACAATACTAAATATATAACGTGTAATACAAGTTCATCTTTCTTTATTTAATAATTGCAATACTAAATGTATAACGTGTAATACAAGTTCATCTTTCTTTATTTAAGAATTACAATACTAAATGTATAACTTGTAATACAAGTTCATCTTTCTTTATTTAATAATTACATTATTAAATATATAACGTGTAATACAAGTTCATCTTTCTTTATTTAATAATTGCAATACTAAATATATAACGTGTAATACAAGTTCATCTTTCTTTATTTAAGAATTACAATACTATATATATAACGTGTAATACAAGTTCAGTTCATATTTCTTTATTTAATAATTACAATACTAAATATATAACGTGTAATACAAGTTCAGTTCATATTTCTTTATTTAATAATTACAATACTAAATATATAACGTGTAATACAAGTTCAGTTCATATTTCTTTATTTAATAATTACAATACTAAATATATAACGTGTAATACAAGTTCATCTTTCTTTATTTAATAATTGCAATACTAAATGTATAACGTGTAATACAAGTTCATCTTTCTTTATTTAAGAATTACAATACTATATATATAACGTGTAATACAAGTTCAGTTCATATTTCTTTATTTAATAATTACAATACTAAATATATAACGTGTAATACAAGTTCAGTTCATATTTCTTTATTTAATAATTACAATACTAAATATATAACGTGTAATACAAGTTCAGTTCATATTTCTTTATTTAATAATTACAATAATAAATATATAACGTGTAATACAAGTTCATCTTTCTTTATTTAATAATTGCAATACTAAATGTATAACGTGTAATACAAGTTCATCTTTCTTTATTTAAGAATTACAATACTAAATGTATAACTTGTAATACAAGTTCATCTTTCTTTATTTAATAATTACATTATTAAATATATAACGTGTAATACAAGTTCATCTTTCTTTATTTAATAATTGCAATACTAAATATATAACGTGTAATACAAGTTCATCTTTCTTTATTTAAGAATTACAATACTATATATATAACGTGTAATACAAGTTCATCTTTCTTTATTTAATAATTACAATACTAAATATATAACGTGTAATACAAGTTCATCTTTCTTTATTTAATAATTGCAATACTAAATGTATAACGTGTAATACAAGTTCATCTTTCTTTATTTAAGAATTACAATACTAAATGTATAACTTGTAATACAAGTTCATCTTTCTTTATTTAATAATTACATTATTAAATATATAACGTGTAATACAAGTTCATCTTTCTTTATTTAATAATTGCAATACTAAATATATAACGTGTAATACAAGTTCATCTTTCTTTATTTAAGAATTACAATACTATATATATAACGTGTAATACAAGTTCAGTTCATATTTCTTTATTTAATAATTACAATACTAAATATATAACGTGTAATACAAGTTCAGTTCATATTTCTTTATTTAATAATTACAATACTAAATATATAACGTGTAATACAAGTTCATCTTTCTTTATTTAATAATTGCAATACTAAATGTATAACGTGTAATACAAGTTCATCTTTCTTTATTTAAGAATTACAATACTAAATGTATAACTTGTAATACAAGTTCATCTTTCTTTATTTAATAATTACATTATTAAATATATAACGTGTAATACAAGTTCATCTTTCTTTATTTAATAATTGCAATACTAAATGTATAACGTGTAATACAAGTTCATCTTTCTTTATTTAATAATTACAATACTATATATATAACTTCTATTATATAAAAATGCTTTAACCTAATTAAACATGGGTACATATTTTCATCAAATAATTAAATATAACAATAAATACCGACTATTTGAACTACTGGACTAATTCTGGACCAATGTGAGCCCGTCAGTGTAAAACGGTCTTATTCCAGGTACATTTGAATAGATTCGTGGTACAGTAGTGTCCACTATAGAGCACTTCACGTGCCTCGTTTTACAATTGCAGATTTATTTTTATTTTATTTTTTATTTTATTTATTAGGTATAACAACAAATTTACAAACTTAACTAGTTATAGACACATTTTATATAACATTTGTATGTTCGTAAATTCACTTACAGTTAAACACAACTTTATGGGTAAAATTAAACTATAATATATATATATATCTTAACTATCTAAAAGGAAAAATATCTATCTAACAGAATTTTAAAGCGGGCGTTGTTTAAATAGAATATGTCGAACTCGACATCCAGGTCGTTATAATAGCGACATATTCTATAAAATGGATTATTGTAAGAGACATTATTTCGAGACCGTGGTATGTTAAACAGCTGTTGGGTACGTACAGGGCGATTCGGTGCCTTCAGATTGAGATGCCGCAAGAGATCCCCATCCAAATGGTTATTCAAGATCTTATGCAATATATTTAAGGAATTGATTTTACGCCTCACTACTAAACTTTTGAGGTTCGAAAATTTTAATTTATCCTCGTACGTGAGAATCCACTACCTATGTACCACTGCCTATGTACATCCACTACGCTTGTACATAGGCAGGCATTTTAGTGAATTTGTGCGCTTTCTATGAAGAGAGAGATAGATTGATTGAAATGTCAATTGTAATATAGACTAATGATAACACATTTCCATCAAGGTTCAAAGAATAATCAAACAGAGACATCAAAAACAGATCAGCGTTCGTAAAAGGAAAACAACCCGCCATTTTTCCAACATTTTAAAGTTCAAATTACGGCAGAGCTCAACGGAATACTTTTTAAATTTACTCCCTTTGATACTCATACAAAATTGTTTATGCCATTGAATTTATGCCAAACAGCTTTTGTGTTAACAACATAAGAGCTATATCGTCGAAATGGCTTTCCCATTAGAATTTCCATTCGAACGAAGTTGCTTGGCTCCTTGAAAGAGATATATATGGGTCTGTGAAAGCGCGAATTGATAGAATATTGTCCTGTGAGACGGTAGCGTGAAACAGTGAAAAGATGCCACGTTTTGGTGCAAAATTTTACGCTAAGTGCCGATAAAATATCGAGGGTAGGTGCTTGGAAGCATTTTGTGACTCGGGAGGCACTTTACGAGCACGCCTTTATAAACTGTGCGATTTTATAGGCCTTGTTTAGTAACTGTGAGAGTAAAGTTTGTCGAAAATATAATTAGGTTTAACAATATTAATAGTTAAGGCGAATGCTACACAGTCGGTATATTGTGATATTTGAATCGCGATGTTTTTTTTGTGATTTCTTTATGATATGGGTATTCCTTACGATTGCGTAAGTATCTTTATAGACCTATAGTAGCAGTATTACAGAATCAGCCCCCAAAAAGCCGTCAAACGACGAATAGGTGATTTCATAGATTTGAGGGGCCTTGATACTCCTTTCCTCAAAACTCATATCGGAAAAACCCATAGGTATCGTTCCTTCATCTATGATGCAAAAGCTATCATTTCCACAAAAAAAAAAACAAGTTTGACTAGGTGACCACGACGAGGTGGCCCTCGTCGTGGTCACCTAGTTCTTTTTTGACGGCTTTTTGTGTGCTGATTGCAGTACTATTAAGAGTACACAGCTATTATAAGTACAGAACATGTTACTTAGACCTGCGTATCGATAATTTCATTAGTGTATGCGTTACATACACTCTTTCACTACGGGTTTATGCACATTATATGCATAATACGACTTGTCCACGTACACTCGAGAATGAGTTGTGCACATTTAATGAGTACCATGAGGTCGTGCTAGAGCTCAAAACGCATTGCCATATTGGTATTGTATTCGTGTGTGAATACAATAAACCAATAGCGAACAATATTGGTTAATTGCATCTCTGTTTGGCACGTATGAGTATTGCTATAGGCTTTGCCAATTTATACTCTATGACGATAAATTATCACTAAGTTCCTGATAAGTCTCTTATACATGACATTTTTTTAAATGCAAACACGGAAAGTCACACAATTTTCATTTATTGTAAACTATTTTTCACCGGTTTATCGAATAATCTAAACTCGTATCACATATACGGTTATAATAAGAGTAACACATTTTATTTACTCGAATAAAACCGATTAACTAAGTAATTGTAATAACTTTTTCTTTTTTCTTTATGGAACAAAGGTGGCAGACGAGCATACAGTCCACCTGATGGTAAATGGATATTGTCGTCCATAGACTTCCACAATTCATGCCAACGTCAGTCCAAAATGACAAATGTTTGCACTCTCCCGGATGCGCTGCCTACCTTTAGAGATACAAGAATGGGTTGGGAATATGAGGAGGTGTAGGATAGGATGCGAATGGGCTCTGGCATATCTCACTCACTACCGAAACACGTACGTACATTGGGGAAATGCGATAAAGGAGTAAATGCATTTCATTTCAAGGTAGTCTTCTGTGAGGGAGGAGTAATGTGGCCAGTCGAGTGCGACCAGCTAAAGCCCTGTGTACTTTCTAAAGTTAAATATATAATAAATATAGAAAATACTCTTAATTAAAAACATAATTATCACACACTTGTATTACTCTTTTGTCACAACGAATTATCCATCTCTGTGTTTTGGTTGATCGATGTTATAACTATGCTATAAATACTGTATTTTATGAACACAAATTCATCGCGGTTAGCTCCACATGATTCGCAAACGAACTTTTCGCCGCTTTCGAAAATTAGTGTGGAATTCAACTACAAACTGATTTATACTGAACCGAAAAGTTCAATCGTTTCATAGTATGAGTATAAAAAATTTCAACGAAAATTAATTGCATTTTTTTTTTTATATGTTATATTTATTTATAACTAATACTGTTAGCGCAATCATGTAATACACCATCACATACCTTCCATACGCTAATAGTACATAATAACTTACATTAATCAAGGAAATAAATCACATATATTAAGTAAATAACTACAGGTATTACAGCTGTTGTTTTCTGTAGAGAAAAAAATTAGGTATATACTAAATTTAAAAACACATTTTCATTGAAAACATCAACACGAATATAAAAATAATGATTAACAACCGTCCACAAAAATCTACTGCGACCCATTTTTACGAACAAGGGAGAACATCGAATGACAGTCAAAACCGTTGAATTGAAGACCACCATTTCAGCTCCGATAGTAGCTCAGCAGTAAATAGGAAAAAAACAGTAGTTCATTTGAAAACAGATGACTAAAATGGGCGTCATTCACACTCACCCGAATACAACAAGATCATCTTTATAGTTGCTTTAGGTCGACCACTACGGGCCATTACACAACAGAAAAATTATCAACAATCACAAAACAATCGATGTATTGCAAATATCGATGTATTTTTCAATATATCATTCTAACATCGATGTCACTATGCGATATATTACATCGAAAAACAACGATACGATTCAGCGAATCAGCGATGGCGATGTAGTCGAATCGGATATTTTCGTTTCGGATCGAGCGAGGCATGACAGAGAGAACTAACGATCGGCCCGGTACCGAAATTTGCCGAATACCGACGAACTGACACGATCGCGAGAATTGCGACCATACCGTGCTCGAGCGAGAGAAAGGCGAGAAAGGCGTATGGAGGGGGTGAAAATCTTACGTGACGTTACATTTTCTCTCGAATCACACCTACCGCAAGCCGCGTAAAGGAACTTCGTTCCAAAAAACTGCACACGTTCTCGAGCGGCAGTAGTTACTTAACATACCACCATGTTCTATAAAAAAGGTACGATTCTCTGTCGGACATTCGGACATAGGCAAATGTTTGTACGGGTCTGGGTGGGTGTGTTCGTCCTTGATGTGTCTCAGGACCCACGACACAGGGAATCTTAGTGTAGACCTATAAAGTGTGGCGTTATTTATTACTTTTTTTTTCTAAATTGGTCTAAGTTACGTTACTGTTCTTCTCTAGGTTTGCGTTCTTTGGTAAAGTAGAGAAGGGTGGGTTGCCGTACACGGGAATAAATCACTGGGCACACATTTAATGGACCCCTGTCAGTTTGAAATTAATGATGGATCGAAGTCAGTGATGAACGCGACCTTTACATTCAAATTTCATCTATATCAGTTATAGAGAACATCTAGTTGGAAGCGCTAATCTCCAAGACAATATTTCAAGTTTGATCCAATAGATTAAAACATTAGCCAATCGCATGTGCGCACGATTACAATGGAAACGTTTTTTGCGTTTGTAAACGAGTTATTACGTTGATTTTAAAGTTCATATTCGTTGCTCTAAACTTTAACTGAATGAATTGGTTTGTTTTACAACGTTATATTTGCGGTTGGCGCTACCTGACCGCGTATTAAATAAGTTAATAATGTACTGCACAGGAGTGTGTATTTATGCAACAATTAAACGTTTACATTATAATAATAATCTATACATATAAAAAAATCGTAAACTTCTTAAAGAAAATGAAAGACGCGATAATTTTTCGGTCCTGCAAATTAAAGCATAAGGTTAAAGTTAAGTTTATTGTTATTGTTTATTATAAGCTCACTTGTTTATTATCGTGACTCATTATGCCGGAGTGACCGCTCGCGACTAACCGTTCTGGCAGGCACACTGCACACACACTAGCGCATCGTCCTCGTACATGACTTACCACAAATAAAGCCGACGCTTGCTCGTGGATTGCAATTTTAACTTTAGAAAAGAGGGTCTTCTTTAGTGCATTCCAAATGAATTTCGTATGGAGTATAAGTTGTCTATGTACTATTTACAGTAATATTAGCACAAAATAAAGATTTTAATGTTTATTCATATAGCTAACATACTATCATATATAAACCTTTTGTAGTTTACTATCTTGTTTACTCGTTTCCTGTTTATTGTTATTGTTACAGTACCTCGGATACCGCACTTTCGTTTATGATGGCACTTGGTGAACTCTTCACGATAGTCGTTACATACGATATATTACTTTCACGTTCCTTCTTGCCAACGTGAAAATAAAAGTATAGCTATATATGTTTTATAAAAGTGTATACGTTGCGGTAAAAGTTCGAATAATGGTAAGTGTTAGGTTTTACGTGTAAATCTTAATATTTATGTATTTATATATATATATATATATATATATATATATTTATATATATATATATATATTATATATATATTTATATATATATATATATATATATATATTTATTTATATATATATATATATAAATACACAGGATTTTCACAGGATAAGCTTGACTTTTGTACATTTAATGATAAGCTTACATTTAATCATGTAGAATAAATATAAAATGTACAATAAAATATAAAATAAATAAAAAATAAATTTGTCAATTTGAGTTAACAAATGTTAAGATTGAAAAGAAACAGATTTTTCGTTGTTTAACCAAGCAAGATATTAACATATCAAAGCACAATTTAATATAGTGTGTACAGAAGTGTTAAATCTAAATGACAATTCAATAATGTGACGACAGCATGATTGACATTTTAGCAATAAATATTAGCAGTAAATAAGCTAGTGGTTAAAAGTAAATAAAAAAACGAAATTAAAACGACTGAGAACAAAACAAAGGGAGACCTACACCGACTCGTAATTATGATTCTCTTTAGTCAGAGCGCGTTGGACTTTGTTCTTGAAACTCAGCTAACCGTCTGCGAATAACTTCAGTATGTGTCCGGAAGCTAATTGGTTATATTTACTATGCGTTCTAGAAATTGATTTGTTAAATGTTCGTGTACTGCGGTGTGGGGGCAACAAAAAGAGTTCACGATACCTTGGCTCTCGCTTAGGGACATAACAATACGATATATATATTATTGAGTAGTTCAGTTCGGTAGTAGTTTAGTGCAGGCTAGCACTTATCAATGGCGATTGGTAACAGTTATTTATGGGAATGCAACATGGTAAAAATGAAAGTATTTATTATTCATAGCTTGCTTTTTTCATTTTTTTTGCAGTTTTCACTTTGTATAAATATTTTACGTATTTCTCTAAACCATGATAAGAGTTTTTTTCTTCACGAACTCGTCCATTAATTCATAAAATCTATTTTTTACACTCACTTCGATTTGAAATACAGCAAAAACACAAATATAGAAGCGAATTACAATACCTTAACTTGTGTACGCTTTTCAACACGAAAGTATTTCAACATTTACCAATGAATAAATGAGTAGAAACTAAGATTTACCAGTGAACACAGACAAAAGTATGAAGTAAACAATTATTTCATAATTTCTCGACGTTTTACCCTTACTACTTGATAAATTTCAGTTTAAACTGGAGAATGTAAAGAATCACCATTGTTCGGGATTTTACAGTAACATACAATATGACGAAATCACGTAGGGCCGTAAAATATGTTAGAAGTACTCCTTAAAGGTTTATGGAAGACATTTGTTTAAAATCATAAGTTATTTATTATAGACAATAACCACTTGTGTCATTATTTGATAAAAGGAACCTTATTAATGTTTCTAGATTCCCAGGTATTGAGACTCCCCACATCTTAAAAATAAAATATACTTTTTGCTATAGACAAGATACACACTTGACCAAGGAACATTGTGTCACCTTCAACATGGCGGTGGGTCGACTATGTGACGGCTTGTCTTCTATTTCTCCTTAAATTATACATTAAATATATTTTATATAACTCTAATCAGCCCTGGTCTACTGCTGGACCTGGGCCTTCTCATGCATATTGTATTGAGCGTGAGGGATGTATGGCCTCAAAACATGTTGTCATTCTGGACTGATGTGAGCATATATCGCGGATGTCTATGGACAATAGTTTTCACTTACCATCAGGTGAACTGGTACGTTCATCTGTCGCATTTTTTTCAATAAAAAAAAGTACTATTCTAAAGCCGAATCACGCCCAATATTTATATTATATATCTAAAAAAAAATAATTTATATATATATATAATATAAATGTCAATAGTACTTATTGTACTCATCCGTCTGTATAATCTATCCATAGGGCAAAGCTGTCACACACAGAAACAGACTCACTAACCAGAACATTACGGAATTCATTATTGTTACTTAATGACAACCATTCGCGCTCCTAAACTACTCGATTTTTGCTATAATTACTTCTTTATCCAGTGATCTAAAGCATTGGCTAACCGAGCATTCACGCGATTACAAACCGTTTTTCTTCGTAAACGTGTTATTACCGTGATCTTAAAGTTCATTTTCCTGGCTCTAACGGAATGAATGAATAAGTTAACTAACTGAATAAGTTTATTCCACAACGTAATATTTGCAGTCGGCGCTACTTAACAGCTTATTCGATAAGTTCATAATTAGCTGCAAAGGAGTTTGTACTTGTACTAGCGCTCGAACACTGTAAGATCATATGACATTGAATTGTACATTTGTACTAACGCTCGAATACTGTAAGATCATATGACATTGAATTGTACATTTGTACTAACGCTCGAATACTGTAAGATCATTTGACATTGAATTGTACATTTAATAATTTATGTTCAGTTAGTTACTTGCCGCGGCTCTATTTGACTGACAGTTAAGAATAAAATTTTGGTCCACGGGTTGGCACGAACTAGACAAATTCATAAAATTCGCAAAATGTTATTGCTGGTGCTAGTGGATTTATTAATTAGTTAATTAATTAATTATTTATTCATTGTATTAATTTTCATTGTACACTAATCTTTCTTTATTAATTTACTAGCCAAATTTCTACTAACATAAGAATGTGATAGTATAATACGTACCTGATATAAAAAATATCTTAAATTTGAATAATAAGATCAATTGATGGTTGAAACGGAACAATTAATGACTGGGGAGGACCCCAACGTGCGACCCAAGGCCGCATTGATTGATAATAAATGGCTCAACTTTCTTTTTAATAATTTGTCACACGTAATAAGTAGTTGTATTATCTACTTATTGTGGTAAAAGCAGATAATAATCAATTATTGATTGCTTTGGAAATATTTAAATATCAATATTCGCTCTTATCATTGCTTTATTTAATGCACCGTCCGTGATCAAAGTGCAATCTGTCGTCAAAGTACAACGTAACAAATATAGTACTGATAATGTCGCTGTTTTGAAAATAAAAATACTACAAGCTAGATAAAATATTCTAATGATACGACAATAAACAAACGAACCGTGGAAAGTTATTTCATAATGGAATTTTATAGACAGATATATATATCATTTACTTCATGATATACCTTTAGATAGATAGACAAAACTCTTTATTGCCCATCAAAACAAAACAAGACAGTAGCAGACATTATAAACACACGACATGAGTACAAAAGGCGGTATTATCGCTAAAATCACAGGTAGATTGGTATAGTATACATCTATGTAGTACACATGATATAATTATATGTACTACATAGATACAATACATATCGACACCAATACTTACATATCATAAACACACATACATATTGTACTTGTATCAGCCCATGACGTCCCTCTGCAGGGCACAGGCCTCCCCCAGTAATTCACTGATTTTTTGTCCGAGAGAAATTCCTTTATTGTGTAGTAAGATTTTTCAATTAGTACAAAAGTACAGTTTCTCTTTGAATAAATTATATACATTTTTAATTTCGGCTATTGATCTGGGAAGTTTGTTCAATATTTTCGGTGACATATAATACAAAATATACTTTTGTGTAAAATTTTGGCTGTAGAGTTTAAAGGACACACCCTATCAGCAAGATGTGAACTTACATGATGAATGAACAAGTGATCGTTTATTTTCACAAATACAGCAGTTTACAGTACCTATATACAATGAATTAAGTGTAAGGATGGATCTTTAGTTTTTTTTAAAATGGGTTTTACATGTTTCAATTGGACGTAATCCACACATAGCCTTTGTGAAACGTTTTTGTGTTTTAAAGACAACGTTGTTATTAACTGAATTAGCCCAAAATATGACTCCGTATCTGAGGATAGGATCAACACAACCACGATAAGCCATCAACATCATTCAGATGTTTACATTTTTGCCTAGTTAATAAAGAGCATATTAAAATTTATTAAGCCTTTTTTAATGTGTTCAATGTCAGAATTCCATGTTATTTTGCCATCAATATATAGACCAACAAATTTAGTGATGTCAGCGCCATTAATATTTTTACCTAAATCTTGAATGTCAAAATTTAAGTTATGGTTGTTTTTTTATTAAAGTTCATTATCTTTGTCTTATTCAGATTAATATTGAGATCATTCAAAGTCAACCAATTAATATTTTTACGTATAGTTTCATGTATAATACCTACGTGATTTTCAAAAAGGGTCATAATATTACCCATAGATAGTACTGTGCTATCATCAGCAAATAACGTCATTGGATGACATGTGACAAGGGGGAGATCATTAATGTAAACTAAAAACAAAAGAGGTCCTAAGACACTGCCTTGAAGAACACCACAACTAACAGTTCTCATATATATATGAGTAATAGGGTAATTTAACACTTAATTTAGAGCATAGTTTTTTCATTTATGTAATTTGTTTTCTGTCTGTTAAATAAGACCTAACCAGATTCCATACATTGCTCCCCACGCCGTATGCGTGTAGTTTGAGAGTATTAAGTAGTTTTGTGATTGACATGATCAAATACCTTGGTCATATCCATATATAAGGCAAGCGTCGGTGTTTTTCTGTATACGCTAGTGACTACCTTATGTAAAAAGTCATAAATTGCCAAGTTTTTATTTATTTAAATTTTATTTTTTCTATAGCCTGCGAATATTTTCCTTTTAAAGAACCCCTTTTGTAAAAGCTAATTACAAGGTTATTATATAAAAAAAATCATTATACGAATAGAACGGGACCTGTCATACTTGCTTATGTCATATGTTGCTTTTGACTGTTTCTCTCCTTATGACACAATGACATCAGAAAGCGCTCCATAACAGACGTAACGTCTTAAATGCACGTTGTTCGCCCGAATGGCAGCTCTTTACGCGTATAATGCTGATTATTAGTTCAGATAGCATCATTACCGCGGCTCTCGAGTCATTACCATACCCACATACATTAGCTGCATACCTTACTGTTTCAAACAGCCGTATTTATTAACATTACACACATGTGAACAAAAGTAATCTATACATAATAATATAATAAAATCGTAACAGGCCGATGTCTGTACATTGTAGATATTGAAACAAAACTAATATGGGGGGTCTTTATTAGAGCAACAGAAGCCAAAACAACAGTTTTTAGAAATTTTGTCTGTCTGTCTGTCTGTCTGTCTGTATGTTTGTACACGCATCACGCAAAAACTACTGCATGAAATTGAATGCAGTTTTCACCGGTGTATTGCTAGAGGTCTAACTTAAAATATAGGCTCCAATTTACCGCAGGAAAATATCTTATTCCGATTGTTTTAAATTTAATAAACCGAAGCGAAGTGAGGGCGGGTCGCTAGTTAAAGAATAAAAATATATATTTATTTTTATGCGGCCGTAACATTTTAAGTGCACATTGTTCGCGAAAACGGAAGCTCTTCATGCGTACATCTAATGTTGATTACCAGTATCTAAAGCATCATTGACATGACAGTATTGTCCTAATGAAGCCTACGTACATTCACTGCACGTGTCAATTATTGATTGTAAACGTTGCATGTAAATAAAGTTTTTTTTGTCTTTCTATGGCGTACCGTCGTAACTGCGCCGTGTTAGATCACAAAATTCATTTCATCCACACAAGAGATTGCATTCACAAAAAAAATATAAATCTATCAAAGGGTAAAGTATCAGTCACAATAACGTCAAATAGCTAAAAATGAATTGAACTTTAAGACAAATAATCCAATAGAACTACGCAGTCCCATGTGTGCTCAAAGAGCACCCGTCGCCGCCAGAAACTGTGTAGCGAGGGTGGCACACGGCCCTGATTTTTAGCCGGAACACAAGACGCGTGGATGCGAGTCACCAGAACCAATATGAGATTATACACAAAAATTATTTGCGATAATTAACTTGTGTAATGCGAAAGTAAATTTTAAAAAACTCAGGAAAATAGTTATCGTTTCAAAAGCAACTATAATGATAGTATCAACTAATGATTACGCCTAAAGAGAAAAAGCAACATCAAAGTTTAATAAGACATATCTTTAAAATCATTTCTAACGTAACTTGTCTTTAAGCTGAACGACTAAATGAATTTTAACCTTTAATGACGATCGGTAGATTTAAAGGCGTGTAAGAACAAAGTTGTTTCTTCGAGTCGAAAATGAAAACTTTCTGTAGCATTTGATACGATATCGATAGATTTTTTTTTTAAATATGACCTTGTAGGGAGACCGACATATCTCGAAGAATCAGAATGTTAAAGTGGTAATTAATGGACGGGCCATATTTGTCGCAGGATCGATAACCGATGAGGTAGACGCGTCCTCGAATGGAGGTTCCGTACCAGGATACACAGTGTGGAGTGCCCTCTGCCCAGGTGGACCGACGACATGAAGAAGTTCGCCAGTGGTGTTTGCATGAAAGAGCCGAAGATTGAGTGTGGCGGCCAGACTTCGGCTCTCTCGATATCGACAAGTGGGGAGACATGGGCTGATGGTATGACCTTAGATGGTTATGCCGTTAGTAATTAGGTATTGAATAACATAGAAATAGGATATTATAAAATTATCTACTAATCCACATATTATAAGATTATCTAAATCCTTAATCTGCATTAAGCCCGCGTGGTGGATTAGAAGCCCAGTACCCCTCACGATTACAACAGGGAGACCTTTGTGTTGGTGTGTAGATAATGTTAATAACGGAATATTTAAAATTATGATAATTTAGATTACACAATAAATATTTGTTAAAACTATGAGAGGCATAAAAAACTTTTATACTTCTCTGCTGTCCACATGCTATTGGTGCAATTTCACGAAGACGTGTCCGTCGCAACGTCATTTGTTAAATGGTCGAAGACAGAATGCCGTCAGCCTAAACATGAAGGAAAATATTGCCAGAAAGGCGACGTCCTTTAACATTTTCCCATTTCTTACCCATTTCCTCTAGTTTATGTTTATGTACTTTAAAACTCTAGGTATTTATTTTATAAAATATTTATTTCAGTAGGTATATTATTTCAGTAGTTCAGTAGGGTTATTTATTTTATTAAATAAATTCAAGGCTAAAAATAATTTATGCATTTAAATAATACATATTTTATGTATATAATATAGATACATATTATTTTACATGAAGCTACCGTAACAAAATTTAATCGGCCCTACAGAGGAAATGCTTTTCAAGATTGAGTACGCCATTTAAACAAAAGTATAAATAAATAAGAAAAGATGGATACAAAATGTTTAAAAAAACAGTTTTCGAAACATTTATCTACAATCTAAACATTCATTTTAATAAAGGACAATTATAGCCTGTGTGATTAACGATACTATTAATTTCGTAGACATATATTGCTATAAGGAATTGATAAGGCGCATCACCGTTCATTATTTTTGAATATTTCGTTATAAGTTTTTCATTTATAATGGAACGTTTCTTGTGCCATGTCAAACGTTAAACATTTACTCAAAGTCATAAATTAAATCTATAACTCCCTTAATATTTCGCGATCAGTCGTAAACGCTTATTTATGGGGTAATAAGACGAAGGTCTTTGATGATAAGCAGTACTTTAGATATGTTGTTGGGTACAATATCAGGTAAACGTACCTAATAACTTATTTATTTATTTAAACTAGCGAACTAGGCCCTTAATACCTTAATATACCTTAATATCTTAACCACACCTTCCCAAAAACACATGTTAAAAATAAAACTTATTAATCCTAACTAAATATTTAGGGATATTTATTTATTTATTTAATTTGGATAACCAACAGAGGTAACAATAAACAAGTATACATATAAATAGTAGTGGTTACATGCGATTAAAATTACATTCACCGTAGGCGAGGTATTCCTTTTTTATGTTTGCTTTTTCTAACACATCTCTACATGTCCACGTAGCGGCTTATTTTTCCATGTATTAATTTTCTTCTTTATTATTATTATTTTATATATTTATTGTAATTCTGTATCGCTTCCCCAAAGCTATTTCAGTTCAGTCTTTTGTACAGTTCCAAATCTGTACAAGTCTTCTCGGCCCATTCTGGGCAAAAGTTTGCAATGAGGAACCTCCTTTTGATTCATTGCCGGGACTCATAGCATATAGTTCTTGATCTATAGAGATATACTTAGAATATAGACTAAATCTAAATAACAGTAAAATTATCACGTAAAATAAACCAATATATTTATATGCATATTACTTAAAATTGAACATTTGTTTGATCAAACAACTTTGAACAGTGAAATGATCTTGTAATAATTTACATCAAAACCACTCACACATCAAAATTATAATAACACCATACTGAAGCTTCATATTAGGATTCCTATGTTGAGGACCCCACACTCACACAGGCGAATATAAACATACCCAGATTCAGAATAAACATTCTGGTCGGACAATTGTTTATATTTCATCCAAGACCCTTTTCATAACTCGCAAGCACGAGTATAGTAAGACTATACATATAAAATACTAGCGACCCGCCCTCGCTTCGCTTCAGTTTATAAGTTGTTTTTCAATTTTATTTTCAAAATTTCAAAATAAAATATAGTCTATGTTAGACACGGATAATGCCGCTTCCTATTTGTGAAAGAATTTTTGAAATCGTTCCCTAGTTCCAAAGATTACCCCCAACATACCTACAAACACACAATTTTACCTTTTTATTATATTAGTGTAGACAATATTTTTAAAAAATCGTTGCAATATAAAACAACTTTTGGAATTTTTGTCTGTCTGTTCGTTTGTCTATCAGTCTGTATGAACGCGCAGCACCCAAAAACTTATACCTATTCGCCCTTGTTATCTATTTTGCATTATATTACGAAGTAAAATCCGTTTATGGCAATAAGCTTTATTGATATATATGTACTTATAATAAGTTCATATCACTGTTTTGCTGTGAGTTTTTTGTTCATATGTAAATGAAAATAAAAATAAATAAAAACCGCAGGATGGATGTTAGTGATACTTGGCATAATTATAGCTTATGTTCCAGGTTAACATTAATGGCACTTTTTATCCAGAGTTCCCACGGGAGTTGGGAGTCAAGCTAATCATATACTAACGTCCACGCGCACAAAGTGGCACTACTAGTTTATAATATAGCTGATTGTATGTCACCGTCCCTCGTTATCCAACAGTTCCACAGTCTTCACGTCAGCAAAATAATCTTGGTGAGCGATGCAACTCATGATAAATGTTGCGTCAGCTCCTCTAATGCATGCTGAACGAATGAAGTGATGGATCGTTTCCGGACGAGTTGCAACGAACACTTAAGAGTTGCAAACTATTACAGTTATTAACTACTTCGTATTCTAGTTTCAGTTGCGTCATTATTTTAGTCTTTATTTTCACTCTTGGAATCTCCTTACCCCATGTTCACATAAATAGGCTGGCTTTGGAGCCAGCCTATTTATCGACTGGTCGATAAATAGGCTTTTCTTGTGTTGAGTTCTCGTCAATACGTTTGCATCATTATCAGCAGGCCCAAAAGTCATTGAGACCCATTGTTAGTTTTTTACAAGGTCTTATACCACTCACTATTTCGTGTCACTAACTTTTCCACTGTTTCGTGTCACTAACTTTTTCAAGTTACGACTTTCTTTAAAACAAAACGTATTTATCCTCCTTTTTATTTTTCTGTTATTTTAATGATATCTTCTACTTTCTCTATGTTCTGTCACTTATCAACTGTCACACTACTTTCCCAACATTCTAAATACATATTAGCAATTATTTGGACGTTACATTTTTTATCATCATGACCATTATTATAGAAGACTCAGAAGTACCACATTTTAAGTGCAAACAGCTTCGAAAAACCTACATTCTTATAACAACATCATCTGTCGTACCAATTATCGTCTTTGCTGCTTTGCTTCTACTTCTAACCAGCAAAGAAATGGATGCGCAAATGAAGAACGTAACAACTTTAATAGCTGAGTTTATCTTCTCGTTACTTTATGTTCAACTCTTTACAGCAACATCAGTTCTTATAGTCAGTTTAGTAAACAGACGCCGGGACGTGAAGAAATACCACACCTGGTACTTGCTGTTTCACGTATTCGTGATGGGATTATTTTTATGTTCCGCTGCTCTTTTAACTTTGTTAAACAGTAGTTATAGTTTATCTGTAATAGTTTTGGTAGGTAGTGTGTTTTATTTTTATGTTTCATATCGTTTCTTGCGTGTAGCTTTGAATTTTGAATACTCATGTTTTTAGCCTATAGATTAGGTTTTTAACTTTATTATAATTATGTTTTTGCTTTAATAAATATTAATTCTTAATAGTGTTTTTTTAGTTTGCATTATCATGAAAACATAATACTTTATCTTTAACATCAAGAATTCGGCTATACACAGGACAATGAATATGCAATACTTTGCCTCTCCAATCAATAATTCCAAGTTCGAATTGTAGTTATTTATAAATGCTTTTACGTTGTGTTTTTCACATAGTAGCTACATAGATTTCCACTTTAGAACTTGGCCACTTGATTATTATGTGCATCTTTCAGAAAATGTTATATTATCTTCACGTATATATTTTTTCTCTCAAAGCAAGAAATATCTGTTGAACACATTTAATCCAACAGACAAGGTGTTAAACGCGGTTAAATCGTTCAAAATAATTACTCCGAAAATTATTTGGCAATAATTGAAATAAATTATCATGTTAATGTCCTTATTAAAATTTCCTCTAAGAGAGCTCATCTCCTTCGTAATAAAGTTAATTCGGGGATTGTCGAGTGTCCCAATTTCGCGGGTGGCACCAAGGCGTTACCGCAGTCCGGTCACCGTGCGTGGAGGAAGCAGTATGGAAACCTTAAGCGTACTTTGCGAAATTAAAATGCGATGCATTTACTATTTTTGACATTGTGTAAGAAAAGGGATCAGATTGTTGATTTTAGCTTTCCATATTGACACTTTACTGAATTAAAAAGAATATGAAAAATATTTTATCTTCAAAATCAGATCGTCTGATAGATATGTTGTTTCTATTGAAATAGAAATCTCATCTCTGGGCCGGTGCACCTAAATACCAACTGGACCCATTTGACTCCATCCAACGACGTGCTGTTCGTATTGTCGACGATCCCACTCTCACGGGCGGTTTAGAACCCCTCAGCATTCGGAGGGACGTTGCGTCTCTCTGCGTGTTCTACCGCCTGTACAATGGGGAATGCTCTGAAGAATTGTTCAATATAATTCCCACCTCGGGTTTCTATAACCGCACCTCCCGTCACAGAAGTGCGGTCCATCCGCATTTCCTCGATACGGAGGTGTCGCGCACTGTTCGGTCCAAAAATTACTTTATACCGCGAACCCGTAGGTTGTGGAACGAACTGCCTCAAGAGGTCTTTCCATTAAGCTACGATATGGGGTTCTTCAAGAGAGCTGTGAATAGGACTTTGCAAGGTCGGCGGCGCGCCCGCATACCCCCTGGTGTTGCAGGTGTCCATGGGCGGCGGTAACACTTACCATCACGTGGGACCGCCTGCTCGTCCGCCCACTAGTCTATAAAAAAAAAAAAAAAAAAATTTAAAACAACGAAATTTTAATTTGCGTATTTTTAACCATAGTAATAAATCCTACAATTCCCACAACCTATAATCAAAAAAGTCCCCTTGCTCACCTCACAGTATCGGTTAATAAAAAAGTTAAATGAAAACAAACGTTTAGAATAAACAAAATCAATTTTATTACGTCGTTGCTGTCACGTATACATAAGTCAATGAACCTTATTTTACGAGACACGCACCTGCAAGTAAGTTTGCAAAAAGGGATGTGAAACTTGACACACACACGCATTTAACCCTGAATGGGCGCCACCTGAATTCTTTCTCAGTTCTTTACGTAGGTACACAAGTACTCGTACTGTGTACGCGAAACAACAAAAAGCTCGTGTAAGCGTTACTCATTTGTGCGTGTTAGGTGTATTCTAGTGTTTATACGAAGATTCCATGCCGTTTTCCATCGTTCCCTGGGATCATATAATCGGATTTATGTCAGGCCCTCGCATAAACTTTATGAATTTGCATAACTATCAACGTTTTATGTTTACAAAGGCTGTCAAACCGGCATTTCATTTATACTGCCGAAGATGAACTGCGAGTTCATAAAAAGTTCGTGTGTAATAAAACTTGGAGACCACTTTGAAATGTTCTTATTAAGAAAAAATTAAGATCTTTTCTTTAACATTTTTTATAGAAAAAGGCGGCAGACGAGCACACAGGTGGGGTAACGTGGCCACTCGAGTGCGCTCAGCGGCTGTGGGAATGCAGCATGCACTCTCCCCCTACCAAATGGCATTGCATTCTTTAGTTTAATTAAATTACTTCTTGTGTGATTTGGCATGTTTTTTTACATTTTTTTTTAGTTATTTATAATACTCGTAAGTCAGAATGTTAATTATGTACGTACACTTGAACACTTAACTTTTTTAAATTGTGGTTTAATGGAATAATTTGAGTTATATGTGATTATATAACATCCCAGCTCGGGGCACAGGTGTGCTCTTGCCATCTCAAGAAGGTTTCGGAACGTTGCATCCTACAGATACAATGCCTATATTAAAATAAATCAATAATCAATAAATCAAAATAATAATCAGATCGTCTAATGCCCTAACATGCTGAAATTATTAACTTCACAGTATTGTATAAATTTATATTTACTATCTTATTGTATCCATGTCTGCAAATAATTGTGTTTGAAATAAACAAGACTAACAAATTAAAGGATATAAATAAGGAAATAAATTCCCTCCTCTAGTGAAACGTTATAGGCTGATATCGGATTAAATTATTTCAAAAAAACATCTTCCAATAAAGATTAATTTCCAACCTATTTTACTTTTTGTCTCAATGAAACGTTTCTCCGAATTGAAATTTCAACAACCATTAGAGCAACGTCTCGGGCACGAGGTACTTATAGTAAATAAGATGCAAAGGAGAAAATATAGACAGCCAATATTTTATTGGACTGAAGACAGCTCCCAGTGGCAAGTGATCGATCAGTGTACAATGTTACAGACGAACATTTATCACAAGTTATGTTTTATTGAAGAATCTTTGTAAACACTATTAGGAATTACTTACTGGATATAAGTTAATTGTCGATTAACTTAATTCTCATAAATACGATTTTTTAAGTACTTATAATAAATTAGCACCCGGACTCTACTTCGGACGTAAAGACTTTCCATTGCAATCAAGAGTGGTTTTGGGTCAGATCTATACCACGCGGACCTAGTACGAATGGGTAGTTGATATCGCAAAAAGGGCAATTTTTAATTAGATTTTTAATGCCATACAACCCTCGTGCATACGAGTGAAACATTGTGCATTATTAATTATGGCATTAACTAATGTAGTTTTTTTCGACCTTAGTCTTGAAATTTTAAACATAATAATAATAACAATATTTTTTAAGTGTGGCACTAGTGAGAAAGAAAAGTCGCATTAGTTTCATTATTCTATGGTAGAACAAAACGTAGAACTAGTGGGAAAAAAGTCCTGCGGTAGAGTTGATCGGTGGAACTAATGGGAACAAAGGAAAATTTTTACGTACAAATTGTACTACAACTTTTGTCTATACACTTTCTAAACTAAACGTATTCTAAGAAAACGTACGTATTTCTAAACGTACGGAAAATAGAGAAATCTCCCCCGACTGGTGCTGAGATCGGTCTTTGTTTTATATTGTGAGTAGAGTTTAAAAGCGTACAATTAAAGGCGTGATCATCGTAGCATATGTCCGCGAACATTCACAGTGTGTGGTCACACTACACTTTACTAACGTGAAGATCTGTGTTATCTGCCTCTTCAGTCAACTCTTGACTACGGCCAGTATAACTTATAGAAATATAAGGTAAACAAAGTCCTTTAATTGTATTTAGACCCGATTCACGTTATATAATGTATTCAAGAGAAAAGTCTTTACTCTGTTCCAGTTAAGAAAATAGTGATGTTGTCACTATCAGTCACGTGATTATGACCAATTAACGCTGTGTTATGTGCTAAAGATGTCCCAGATTGAGCGCCGGATTTAATTTAGAAAAAAAATAAAGTTAGTTTCTCCTCCGGCTGTGTGACATCCATATGTCACACAGCCGGAGAAACAATGACAACGGTGCCATCACCGTCCCGTTGGAACCACAGTTGACCGAGGTCCATATCTTCCAATTGGTGCCAAAAAAAACTCCTGTACCGATACCTCTCTATGCCTACCTAAACACCGATACCTAAAAAAATTTCCCTGTGATCCCGTCGAACCAAAAGCCGCAACAAACTGTAACTCTTCGAGGATGTATCCGATTTTCATGAATCTCATGAGGATTCTCCAAGCCCCAGATACGACAATTTTGCTTATTAACTTACACCTGGACAGGTGGAAATGGGCCTCGTCACTATGATGATTTTTTCGCCAAACTGATGGTCCACTTCATAGTGCTCTAAAATTCATACTGCGTTGCTCTTTCGTGTAGCGTTCCATGTTGACTAATTGCAACTGTCATATGTGACATCAATATACAAACCAGTTGTCAACCGCCGAACAAAAAATGACGCGAAATTTAAATCCGCTGCTCAATCTGGGACATCCTATACGTTTGACGGTCGACGTTACTTATTTCGTAATGTGAATAGACTACAGTAGTTTTCTCAGCTTGTTTGTAAAATCTATCCATAGTTCATTCAACCTCCATCGTGAAGATTACAGAGCACAAACTATGTACAGGCTGTAAGCATGAGCTCCATATATCATGAGCGTAAGTGCTTACACTGACGCGTCTTGTCGCTCTTCAGGATTTGTGTCATCTATCAACTGAGGCTCGGATAATGGGAGTAGTGTTGCGTCATAGTAATAACTGGGTGTATTTTGGGTGTTTCGTTGATGTTTATGTGTGGTTACTACTTCGGCTTAGGACCATGTAGACCCTTGATGTCCCTTAGTACCTATAGGTGCCCATTTGGAAATAGGATCTCAACGCGTTACAATTAAATGCTTTTACCTTCTATTTCTACTTGACGTTTCGGCACAGGTTACACCGGTCGTGGTCACAAATTGACTGAACAGTCGGGTCATACAGGTTGGGAGCTACGAGCTAAAAATTCTACCCGTTTAAACCCGATTTACAATATAAAATCTATAGGTGTCCTCCATCCCTTGAAAGTTTTATAGTCAGTCTCGTTATGACCCTTCTGTCTTATTACGAGTACAATGATGTATGTTACTTTGATATTTTTGTTTCAATTATCCTTGTATTAAATAAATTTTTTATAGAGATGTCATGTGGTACTAAGAAATATCAACCTTTAACAATTTTTAGAAAAGTGGTTCGTGTGTCAGTAGAGAACTTTTATTCATAGGAGGGCCTGGAGTACTAGCCGTACTATGGATTTTCACATGAGTAAGTAGCACCGCTAAAAGTGATAATACAAATTACACATTCATTTATTCATTGTTCATTTGTTCATTTTACACGGTGTTTTTTATTTCGAGAAAGTGTTTCGGAGAAATTGGCGCGGTTTGCTAGAAATAGATATCACAGAATAGATAATAAATAGTGTTTGTTATCCCACTGAACCACAATGCTGCACATTTATAGCGTTGTTCTCTTGGAGGATGTGGATGCACGTTTCAATGCTACAGCCGCTAGGCGCATTCGACTGGCCACGTTACCCCTTGCTCACAGAACACTACCGTAAAGTGCCGACTAACATAGACTACCATAGAAAAAAATAACTACACAACTAATGGTGTCGTTGAGAATGTCGTTGCATTGATACAAAAAATATCCCAACGGCACCAGCACTGTGCAACCTTATGGTTCAGTGGTGTCGTTGGTAACAAACGGATAAATAATAGTACTACAGTTGGTCAACGTCTTACGCCCATAGTGTTCATAATTTTCAAGCAGTACGTCGTCGTGCTTTCGCTTACGAAATTGTCAATACTACAATACGTCAATAAGAGACAATTCTACACTATTGTCAACAGTGAGAACAGTGTACGTTTACCATCATAAAAAACAAAAAAAGAAACTTCTTTTATATTTATTACCAACTTATCTGCCATCTTTCTAAAAAGACGTCAGTCATTAACATTTCCAATTCAATCAAGTTATCTGATAAAAATTAACAGCTATCTGATAAATGATCTGATAGTTATAAGGACTACCCTACACGTCTTCACCATAAAAACTATGGGATAGTTCTTACATTGAATATATAAGAGAGTCAACACACGTTTTTATGAGGAGGCAAGTTAATTGGTGGCGTTACCGCTTACGGTCATTTGCGCTTCGTGTGGTGAATGCTTAACATGATATGCGCAACTGACCATGACCACCACGTATTTATTAAAGAAATCAACTGATATACAGCACTAGAGATTGCCATGACGTCTTTTGCGCCAAATTCGGAATATAGCGTAATCGACCCTTTTAAAATTCACTGCTCCTCATGGTTGTTTTGGGCATTAGCCACTATGGTCTTGAAATAATCACGCATTAAATATGGCGTAGTTCCTCAGGCCTTGTGGTAGCGGGTTTATTATCCTTTAGTCGCCTTCAACGACATCAACGGGGAGATATGGACTGATGCTATTCCAAAATCGGCCGACACGACACTGCTTCGGAAATTCGGAATATAAAAAGCTAAAATAGATCGAGTTATCGAGGACCTTTCCTTTATCTGTTCATTATCTTTCGATAAACTGCCTATACGTCTTTCTATTGAGGGTACCGGGAAAGAAATTTAGGGATATTTAGGTACTCAACTTACACTTGTTTTATAAAAGCAATAAGTGAATTTTCTTAAAAAGTCTTTAGGAGCAAAGCCGCGAGCATTGCCTTTTGTAAAGACAATGAATAACAGTTATTACAATCCCCAAGAAATTAAATCTCCGTAGGGATTAATTTTGAAAAACTTTTGAACGATGCTACGTAATAGAAGATATGATCTCCCCTTTCATTTGTAGATTCAGCAATAGTAAGTTATACGTTGATGTGTCTGCCGTCATCCAGTTATAGCGTTTTCGTTACTCCAAAATTAATTATTTTCGCTTTAGAATGGGAATAATTCGACTTGCATTTATTTTTACACATGTAAAACCTAGTTAGTATGTTATGAAAAATCAAACTATTTCCTCTGATAATTAGTGCACAATTGAAAAAAATGATTTTTTTATACAAATAATTGGTATCTTCTATACATACATATAATAACATTGTAACAGGCCGATGTCTATACATTATAGATATTGAAAAAAAACTAATATGGGGGGGGGGGGTCTTTAATAGAGCAACAGAAGCCAAAACAACAGTTTCTAGAAATGTTGTCTGTCTGTCTGTCTGTATGTTTGTACACGCATCACGCAAAAACTACTGCATGGAATTGAATGCAGTTTTCACCGATTGCTAGAGGTCTAACTTAAAATATAGGCTCCATTTTACCGCAGGAAAATATCTTATTCCGATTGTTTTAAATTTAATATACCGAAGCGAAGTGAGGGCGGGTCGCTAGTAGACAATAAAAACGTTACATTGTATTAGGTATCAAACCAAATTGCTGAAAGTGACAAACAAAATCATAGGTATTTTTTATAGTTGTAACGTACTCGTAGTACTACTATAAAGGATAGGTAGATATAATGACGTGAGACATAACAATTAAGTCATAAATTATTACTGGATTTGCTGGAATTATAATGTCAATCAAGAACAGGGATTTGTCTCCCTGTGGTCAAATAATTAATCTATATAAGCTGGAAAGATACAGTATCTTATACCTATGGAGTGATAATATTATAAAACTTTATAAATAAGAGAATTTAATTAAATAACGTTAGTCAGTTCTGTGAATGCTAAGTAGTTAGTCGTATTAGCTATAATGATTATAATATTTGTTTTTTTGTGCATGTGTCAGGCTCTGGCAATACCAGATATTGCACACCCTTCTAACAGGAGACCTACTGTAAGTATTTTTATGCCATACTTAATAAAAAAATCTTTTTAAATAAAAATGATGTGAAAATGACATAAATAAATAAATTGATTATAAAATTGTTGCATGACAAAAAATTTGGTTGCTTTTGGAGTACCATCAACATGATCCGGTGAAATTCATAAGTACAGTGGCGCGGTAGTGCTCGATGTCGTAGATGGTGTAACAAGTCTTAAGTGCAGACAGCTAATTCAACTGATGATAAATGTTGTAAGTGGCTCATCACTGCTTATACGATTTGCAGTCTCATAAACCCGCGAAGCGTCAACTCGTTGGCAAGAATCCAGTCGAATCAAAGTCCGGACCCATCCACCAATATCATCGTTACGATTAGAGAATTTTATTTTGAATTTTCGTAATGTTTCTTTTTTGGCATCACAGCCAGAAGAAATAAGAGCAGCTGGTTATGTCGCAGAGACACATCATGTGAAAACAACAGATGGATACATATTGGAAATGCACAGAATCCCCTTTGCCAGATATCAGCTCAATGCCTCAGCACCAAGGCCTCCAGTTCTTGTGATGCACGGACTTACTAGTTCTTCGTCGGCTTTCATTCTCCTTGGACCAGACAATAGCATAGGTAGGTAAGATATATCTTAAGAAAAACACGCTTAATTTAGAAATAACATTGTCAATAATTGGGTGGGCATGGGCAAAGGGCATAGTTTGAAAAAAGTGCTATATTATAATTACTAAACGGCATGCATGTCTAAAGCTGGTCTTGTCAACAGTATCCAACTAATACCAATGTAAAATCTTTCGTAAAAATTAGTTATTAAATTATTATAACAAATTTGCACAAAATTACATTGGTTTAATTGCCCTACATGGGTTATGAAGTTATATAAAAACACAAGCAGATCTATAGTCATATGCATAATTATAATATTGACATAATATCTGATTGGTCCATCTGGTCAGAAAATAATAAAAAAATAAATAATGTTGGTTTCAGTTTATAACTTAGCTGACGCCGGTTTTGACATATGGATGGGCAATGCTCGCGGCAACAGATACTCTAGATTCCACGTCACTAAGGATCCTGATCTTCAAGAACAAAGAATTCAATTCTTCGACTTCTCCTTTGATGAAATCGGTGTTCACGATGTTCCTAGTATGGTCGATTACGTACTTGAATACACCGGTCGTGACAAATTACACTATATTGGTCATTCTCAAGGTGGTACAGCTTTTTTGATTCTCAATTCTGTAATCCCGGAGTACAATGAAAAGTTTGCATCAGCTCATTTATTAGCTGGTGTAGGTTATAAAGACTATTTCCCCCATAGTCAAGTACGAGCTTTAGCCGGATTTTCCAACACGATTTACGTAAGTTCTTTTTCTAATTAGTGAAGAATTTCTAAAGATTGTTGAATTTAATAACATGATATGGACATACTTAAAAATCTGATTTGCAGGGTATGGCGTTGAGACTGGGAATCGTGGAACTTACTCCAAGTGCACTTGGCAATAATACTGGCATTGAGATTGACAATGGTGACACTGGTGACTGTATTTTTGGAGACAATTTCATAATTCTTTGCAATATTTTTCAAATTCTAAGATTTATTGTGAGTTCTCAAGTTACTTAATTATTACTTATACATACCTGAATGTTACAATCAATACATGACATGCAAATCTTGTTTTTTCAAAACAGTTGATTCACACATCAACATACTGTTTACTGTAGTGACTAAACACGATGTTGTTTTAAAGTATTTATGATTAACCCAATAACAGTAGACCGGAAATATCGAATACCAATTATCGAGACCTATGACGACCTTGAATCTTTGATTGAAACAACGTTTCTAATGCAATTCAGTTTTGTCAAAGTTTTCCAACATAAATGTCTAATTTTACTTGATTATAATAATATTATCTTCAAATCCATTAACCCGTACTTTACCTTTAGTAATATTTAATTAAATGATAAATACACCACAGTCTTAGTACCTATGTAATTATTAGTCTGAGATAGCTAAAAAAAAAATTTCAGGCCAACGAAGTAGTTAATTCAATTGTATCTGATGGAGCCTCCTTAAAGCAGTTTGCACATTATGGTCAAAATATAAGAGACAAAATCTTTCGAAGATACCATCATGGCGCTCAAAAGAATTTAGAAGTTTACGGATCGACTGAACCTCCAATATATAATATTAGTCTTATTACAGTTAATGTAACTATGCATTATACTGTTAATGACAATTTACAAGATGAGAGAGATGTGTTAGCGATGGCTGAAGATATGCCAAATACCGCTGCACGAAAAATTAAAAGGGAAACTTTTCTTCACGAAGATTTCGTTATAGCTCCTGATGTAAAAGAACTGGTGACTGAACACATAATTGAAGCTATATCGTATATAGAGAACATGTAAGTACCTATTATTAAAAGATTTTTTGAAACATTGTATTTTGTAAATGCACTAAGTTGGAAGTTGGAAGCAGATAATGAAAATTGGTCAGGAGAATGACTTTTTCTCAACTACTGGAGATTCCAGATTATATATTAGAAAAATACCACAGAGTTTGATTATACGCAATACGATTTTTTCAATGATATCATTAGATTATTAGGAGAATTCTTTTAATATTTTTTTTGTATTTTCTAATTATTCAAGAATAGAACACAAAATGCAAGGAAAACTGTACTTAATTTCCCGCTTTTAATTAAATGGAATTTACTTTTATTCCGGTAATGTAATAAATATGCAATTGGAAATCTGATATTCAAAAAGCTTTTATCTTTCAGTGACATTGAGGATCCGAACATAAGCGAAGAAAATGTAAACGAAACTGAAGCTGGATCTGAAGATAATTCTGCATCGAATATATCTCTCAATAATATTGTTAAGTTGCTTGTAGTTATTAGTAGTATATTTGTGATATTAAAGTAATTTAAGTTATCATATTTGGCTTTATTCTCTTCACACACACATATATATATATAGATATATATTTGTGTACAACTATTCATATGTTCAGATGTCTATCTATATATGTCTATTTACAGACATCGGCCTGTTACAATTTTATTATATGTATAGATTATTATATCACTAGTATTTTCTATTGCTTTATTGCATAACTTTTCATCTAAGTAGTTTCATTTCATTTCAGTAGCAAATTAAAAGTAATTTCTTAAAAGTTTCTTAATTTTCATTAAATTTCTTTAATGAACGTTAAAACACAAGATTACTGGTGGAATTTATCATATAAGTCCAATATATTGTCATATGACATTTAGAAGCTTTCATCATGTTTACAGGACCTTTATAAAAAATATAGTAATCTTCGTATTGATTAACTGTATTTGTAAACATTCTTAGCCGTGTTACGCATGCCTAATGTAGGAAGATCGCTGCGTATGCACCGACCTCATTTGGTCACACCATTGCAACACCAGGCACGAGGCGCTGACACTGCACCAACGTGCTGATTGACGTCATAGCCGAGGTGATGTCGCCGCCACCGTTTCAAGTTGAAGCCCTCTTCTAGGCCTAACATCGGCGGAAGCAGCACGTTCTTAGATATAGTTATAGATTATAATTTATTGTAATAATTATTAGATAAAAGTAAATTTTATATTAAATAAATTTATATTTTTTTGCATCCTACGCTGTGACCACGCTTAACTGCCGCCTCTTCCAATTCAGTCCTGCACGCGCACTCGCTATGCATACTTATACCCGTACACATCATTTTAGGCAGCGCATCCGGGGACGTGCCAACGTTTGTCATTTTTAACTAATGTTGGCATGTATCGCGGATGTCTATGGGCGACAGTATCCACTTACCTTCAGGTGAACTATATGCTCGTCTGCCGCCCTCATACATAAAAAAAATATGGAAATCAGTAGGGGCAAGGTCTGGCGAGTATAGTAGGTGACGGTGAGTTCCTGTCGAAGCTCCTGTGACTTTGAAACTGTATCTATCGTGCAATGTGTGGACGGGCGTTATCATGGACGCGTTTGTGACATCCTGAGTTCAACCGTTATGACGAACGTTTACGATTTCTATACAGGATCCACATCTCATGACAAGTAACCCTTCAATTTTGTGCTGGTTCAGCTAAGTAAAGCTGACTTTCATTAAGCTCATACGGTTATACCCTTTCCGAGCTTCTTCACATTCCCGATTTGACACAAATGAATCGATATCGTCTTGCCGAAGGCTGCTGCTAGCTCAGACGTGGTCCGCTTCCACTATTACTTTCAATTCTTCATTATCGACTTTAATCTTCGGTTGTCCACGGGGCTTGTTCTTGAGGTCGAAACTTTTCCATGGTCGCAAACACAACGATATCGAAGCAAAAAGTCTTTTGACAGAATAACAAATGAATATCTGATTTTGAAAAAGAATGTCATAGCTTTAAATTGAAATTAATTTGAATTTGGAATTCCAAACAAACGCAAGATAACTAACAATAAGTTCAAAGTGGACACTATGAACGGCAATTTTACAGTTAAGGCCCCAATTTTTACACCCTGCTGCTGGACGAAGGCCATTTCCTTCCAAGTTTTCTGTCTTCAATTAACTGTAAGTATCTCTCACAAAAGTCATCCGGGTTTTTCCTTCGTCTTATGTGTTGTTTGTGTCCGTTCAGTGAAATCCACTGAGAGATTCATAAAAGTCCATTGAAATTGAATGGATTACAGACAAGTATAATTTTAGCATTTTTTCTAGCTTTATTACCTTCATCTTATTACTGTTACTTTCATGGCTTGCTAACTTTTATAAATATTACCTAATATCAAACTTTATATTTGACTAATAGGACTCATACAGTGTACGTAGCAACATTCTGTAATTTTCATCAAAATCACACGTAATCTCGAGTTATTTCGTCACTCATATGGAAACTTTGGGAGGAATATTATCGTCAGACACGATGCGACACCATGCCACAGTGTGTCGTCTTATTTGACATCGTTACGGGTACTGTGCTCTCGTGAATGGTATTGGAAAACGGTCTGACACGCTTCCTGTCACCGCCACACGCGATTGGCTGATCGAAATCAATTTACTTTCTCGCCGCGATGTCACCCCTCCTTCCTCGCCCCGCCAATTTAACTTCGATTAAGCCGCGAGAAATGCCAAAAAAAGTTTAGATGTTGTTTCGGCGAAGGTTTCCTTATAATGCTTTTTCCAGAATGGCAGTTCTTGTTCAGTATTGAGCGTCTCTTATGAAGTTTGCGGTTAAGATATTTTTGTATTATCTCGGAGTTTTGTGTGATATCTTCGTCTGATAATACTCGTATATTACACTTACATTAGATTAGTTTTCCTGCATTTCAATTACTGATTTATTTATTTTTATTTTACATTTACAAATGAAATGTACATACATAATATTTTTTTGGTGCCATAAAATTGTGTGAGTTTATGGTAAAACTGATACTTGTTTGACCAGTTTATGTCTACATTCTTTAATTTATACAAATTGATCAATGTTAGAATTCCTTAGATGGATAGTCCATAGTCCTGGTGGATTAAACTATGTCGGCAACCTTAGTTATTCGGCGAATTTCCTTGTTACGGATTTTGTACAGCAAAGTAACTCCGAGCATAGCCCTGTTCGTCGCTCGCTGAGCGACTTTGAATTGGTGAATCAGGCTTGCCGTCAGAGACCACGTTTCGGCACCATACGTCTTAACGAGCAGGACGCACTGATAGAAGACTTTTGTCTTCAAACATTATGGTATAGGCAACGAGAAGACGTGACGCATTTTCCCAAACGCTGCCCAACCGAGTTGAATACATCTGTCAGCTTCTCGACTCAAGTTAGACGTTTCTAACAGGATTGACTGTCCAAGATAGATATATTCATCCACAACTTCTAGTGAAGCTCCCTCGTCGCTGACCGGTCCAGGGACGACGCGTTCGTTGAACCTTGACCTTTGTCTTGTTCAGATTTATCCCAAGATCAACACGCCGCGAGGTCGCATTGATACCGTTTAGCATCCAACTCAAATCCTTCAACGACTCTGCTATGATGACGATGTCGTCCGCCAATCGAAGGTGGGAGATGTATTCGCCGTTGACACTGACTCCGCATTGTTTCCAATCCAACATCTTAAATGCGTCCTCCATTGCGTTCGTAAACAGTTTCGGGGATAGGATAGTAGATAGCGGGGATGCCCTTGTCGCACTCCACCAAACAAATGGATAGTCAGTTGGTCCTGAATTCTGACTGTCATTGTCGCGGCTTTGTATAAACATTTAAAATTGACTTCTCATTAAATAAAATTTTGAAATAACACTTCATCATCGTTGGTATCTTTTATCTTCATCATCTTATCTCATATTCACCCACTGCACTTTACTCTGCTGGGGGGGTCGTTTGTCTTTATCGTTAGTTCAAAATTAATATGGGTTAACCACTATTTCCCTACAGTTAGCTTTTCCTTTTTCCTTTAACAAATTTATCTTTGTAAATTAGAGTTAAGTAAATACAATTTGAAATGATAAGTAATTAAATATCATTTTCCTTTTACATTTAATATTATGCGTTCTTGTAGTATTTACCATAGAAAGGCATTAAGAATTCAAGATTACTGTTTTATCCATGTACAAATTTAACGGATGATTTCCCCGGTGTCCAAATTGAGAGCTTAACGTTGAAATATTTAACGACTGTGGCGACTTATTTTAAATACTCTGAACTAAAAGCCAAATGGAATGTTTTATAACTTCTCTATATCTACTGGATTAACAATAATTTGTTATCCAAGTAGAGATTAACAGAAAATTGCTAATAAACAATGACCTGAGCTGAATTAAAGAAGATTGCTAATCCACCCGCCTCCTTTATAAAAGATAAGAGTAGATAAATGAAACAAAATACTTTCTGCCATGTTTGTTCTTAAACCGTTCATATTATGTTATCAGTACCGACAATAACACCTTATTGTACGGAGTTGCAAGTATTTTCATTACATAGAAGACTTACATTACATTACAGGATTCTGCAAGGTTGGCAGCGTACCCGCAAGCCCCCTGATGTTGCGGGTGTCCATGGGTGACCACTTACCATGATGTGGCCCACCCGCACGTCTGCCATCCTTTCTATAAAAAAGAACTTAAGAAAATCCACATAAAGATATAATCTACTTTTCCTTATTGCATATTGTTGTTGCCTGATTCACACAACATTATCGTCTCTCAGTTATTTAAAGATTTGAATTTGTGAATCAGGCCTGCCGTCAGAGACTACGTTTCGGCGCCATACGTCATAACAGCATCATCTCCCTTTTTGAAGAACAAGACAACTAAAATCCTGTTCCACGCCTCGGGTGTGACACCATTATGGAGAACGGCATCGTCAGGCATAGCTCCCTGAAAACGGGAGTTCCTCCGGCCTTCAAGAGCTCTGCCGTAACTCCCATCATCATCCGATGCTGTGCTCTCCTTCAGCTGTCCAAGGGCAATCCTAATATCGCTCAGGTTGATGTCGAGAATATCGTTGGTGTAGTGGCGTGTTAATTTCGCACGGCGGTCTGTTGAAGGTTGTAATGCTGCACTCATGTTTTCTAATTGTCTTTGGTCCATTCTATATTTGAGAGTGGTGTCACATATTTTGTTTTATTATTTTTCTCCTAGTATAAATAAATGTAGTCCTTATTTATATTGAATGTTTTATTAGCTAATGCTGCAGTTTCCTCTATCAGTGGTAGCAGAGCGTGGTTGCTGCAAATGGAAGAGCTAAAATAAAACATAAAAGGATTAAGTAAGAAAACAAAATGATCTCAAGTTTTCGAAGCATAGAACCGTTGACAAAATCGAACTATGATACCTGGTGCCTACAAGCTCAGGCGATTCTCATCAAAAGCGATTTATGGGAGATCGCTAGCGGTGAAAGAAAGTTAGCGGCGACTGCGAGTGCTGAAGAGAAACGTGTTTTCGTGAAGGAAGACTTAAAGGCAAGGTCAGAGCTTCTTCTACTCATATCCCCAAAAGAACTTAAACAGATTAAGGGCTGCAACACGTCGAAAGATGTGTGGGATAAATTGAAGTCAATTCACCAAAGTACAGGGCCAGCAAGAAAGGCTACACTTTTGAAGCAACTGGTTTTGAAAAAAATGTCCCCTCTGGAAGATGTCAGAGATCACCTCAATAATATCATGGATGTCGTAGGTAAACTTGAGGATATGGATGTCAAAATTCATCCGGAACTGTTAAGTATAATGATGTTGTACAGTCTACCTACAAACTTTGACAGCTTTAGAACAGCTATTGAGTCGAGAGATGTCCTGCCAAATCCCGATAATCTGAAAGTTAAAATAATAGAAGAAAATGAAGCACGGAGGCACAGCGAACCTCAAACTTCAGAGGCATTTTGTGTAAAACAAAAGAAAAAAGGATTATTGTGCAAAAATTGTAATAAGAAAGGGCACTCAAAAGAGGCTTGTTGGTCAAAGAAAAGACAAAATAGCCATGTAAACAAAAGCCAAGAAAAGATTTCTAATATTTGTCTGACATTGGATAACACGAAAACCAAAGATGGTTTGTGGTGTCTAGATAGTGGCTGCACGTCACACATGACTGGTAAAATAGAAATGCTCTCTGACTTAATCCCTGCGACAGACATATTAAGATTGGCTTCAGAGAAGCACACTACCGAAGTTAAAGGTAAAGGAAATGTTGTAGTCAACACCGATAATGGTAAATGTAATATAAATGACACACTTTACGTACCTGATTTATCGAATAGTTTGTTGTCAGTAAGCAAAATAACAGATAACGGCTACAAAGTTCTATTTGAAAAGGAACAAGCCAGTATCATGGAAAATGGAATTGTTATTCTAAAAGCTACAAGGAAAAATGGATTATATTACCTTGAATTTGAAGACCCGGAGGAAACAGCAAATTTCACGTCTGGAGCTGAAAGCGACATGATGAAATGGCATAAAAAGTTAGGTCATGTAAATGAAAAGGACCTGAAATTAATGGTTAGAAATAAAATGATGCGAGGACTTTATTTTAAGGAAAAAAGGTTAGATACGTGTGAAACCTGCATAAAGGGAAAAATGACAAGTCTACCATTCCAAAGCCATGATGAAATAGTCTCCACTGAGCCATTACAAATAATTCACAGCGATGTATGCGGTCCCTTTGAGAATGAATCTCTGGCGGGATCGAAATATTTTGTCACATTCATAGATGATTATACAAGATACTGCTGTATTTACTTCATAAAAAAGAAGATTGAAGTAATAGAAAAGTTCAAGGAATATAAAAACAACGTTGAACTTTTCCACAAGAAAAGAATTCAAAATCTCCAATCTGACAACGGAGGAGAATACAGGTCAAAAGACTTTGATAATCTACTTAAAGAAAATGGGATAAGTAGAAGACTAACTGCACCCTACACCCCACAGCAGAACGGTATCAGTGAAAGAAAAAATCGATCACTTTTGGATAAAGCAAGATGTTTGATGCTAGATTCCAATATCCCTCCAAATTTATGGGCAGAGGCATTGCACACTGCAAACTATCTCATAAATAGAAGCCCAGCAAGAGCTCTTAAAGGAAATTTACCCTATGAGAAGTGGACGACAAGAATACCATCAGCAAATCACTTACATGTATTCGGAAATAGAGCGTTTGTATTAAATAAAAATCGAAGAGGGAAATTAACTGCCAAAGCTATTATAGGTGTATTCATGGGGTATGCGAAAAACGCAAAAGGCTTCAGAATATACATACCGGAAAAGAATGACGTTATTATCAGCAGAGATGTTAGAGTAATTGAAAAGATGCACTATAACAACATTCCTGCTGTGGAATACAGAGACTTCCAACCGGAACAGGTGGAACATGAAACAGAAGAAAGAGAAATAGAAAAAATAGATAATACCTTACCTTTTCAGGAACCAACTTCTACTTCTGACTTGTTTTACCAGCCTGATCAAAATCCAATTACATCGCCCAACTCAAGTGGAAGACCACAAAGAGATGTGAGGCGACCAGCATGGACTAAAGACTATGAGCTAAGTAGTTCGGTAAATATGTTTGTGTCTGAAAATTATAATGATTGTTCTTTACTTACCTTTAAAGAAACTGTGTCAGGCATGGATAAAGAAAATTGGGAGAAGGCTATAAAATCTGAAAAGGAATCCCTAGAGAAAAATAAAACCTGGGTACTAGTTGACAAGGTAAAAGCTAAAGGACACAAAGTTTTGTCTAACAAATGGGTATTTAAAGTAAAAGATGACGGAACGTACAAAGCAAGATTAGTCGTACGTGGCTGCGAGCAGAAAGGCAACCTGGATTTTGAAGAAATATATAGCCCAGTCGTAAGTCAAATTGCTCTTAAAACCTTATTAGCGATTGCCGCATCTAAAAATTATCACTTCGTGACTTTCGACGTCAAGACCGCTTTCTTGTACGGTGAACTGACAGATGAAATTTATATGAAAGCACCCGATGGCTACGATGTTCCCGGAAAAGTATGCCGACTGCAAAAGTCGTTATACGGCTTAAAACAAGCTCCATTTACATGGAATAAAATTTTTACCCGAGCCATGTTAGATTTAGGTTTCAAGACAATTAAGACCGACAGATGCGTTTTCATAAATGAAGATAAGTCTATCTTAATTGGATTATTTGTCGATGACGGATTAGTCATAGGAAAAGACAAGAAGAGGATCGAAGATATCTTGTCAAAACTTGAAACCAAATTTGAGATGAAAAGAAATGAAAACCCGAGCACGTATGTAGGTATGGAAATAAATAACTCTAGAGAAGGTATTAAATTAACCCAAAAGAACTACATAAATGAGGTGCTAGAAAAGTATAATATGAAAGGCGCTAAACCTTGTGAGACACCTGGAAGTAACGATGCAAAGTCGACACAGGAAACTCCCCAAGAGAAGGACTACCCCTATAGGGAGGCAGTGGGAAGTTTACTGTATCTGTCCACAAGAACTAGACCAGACATCGCACAAGCTGTAAATCAAGTCAGCAGAAAGATCGAAAATCCCACTAAAGAAGATGTCACGAAAGTGAAGAAAATAATGAAATATTTAAATGGGACTAAAGATAAGGGCATATTGTTCAAACGAAACAGCTCGATAGAGCATATTGATGCTTACAGTGATTCGGACTATGCTGGAGATCCACTAACAAGACGGAGCACATCTGGTTCTGTTCTTATGATGGCTAATGGACCAATATCATGGGCATCCAAAAGACAGCCTATAGTGGCTCTATCCTCAACTGAAGCCGAGTATATAGCGGCAGCAGAATGCTGTAAAGAAGCATTGTTTTTAAAATCCCTGTTTAAGGAAATAACTGATTCAGAAGTAAAAATAAATTTATATGTTGATAACCAAAGTTCAATTCAACTTATAAAATCTGGCTCCTTTAACAAGCGATCGAAGCATATTGATGTGCGATACCACTTTATTCACGAAAACTTCGTGACAGGACTGCTCAATGTCAGCTACTGTCCGACAGAGATTCAGTTAGCTGATATAATGACAAAGCCACTGTCTAAAGTGAAGTTTGCAAAACATTGTGCATCGTTGATGTGTGGATAGCGACATGTTTCAGACACATGAGTACACATCAGGAAAAGGTGTTGAAGGTTGTAATGCTGCACTCATGTTTTCTAATTGTCTTTGGTCCATTCTATATTTGAGAGTGGTGTCACATATTTTGTTTTATTATTTTTCTCCTAGTATAAATAAATGTAGTCCTTATTTATATTGAATGTTTTATTAGCTAATGCTGCAGTTTCCTCTATCACGGTCGTCATCGGGACGGGCTGCGGGTGCAGGCGCATGTGTGGCGTAGATTGCCGTAGAATTTCTCGATTTCGCCGAGAATCTCAGGACTCGAGGACAGGACTTGCCCACTATCGCGTCTATCGTTTCACTATCGTTCGTTCGTCTCCTTGTCCGATAACTTATCTAATATTGTTCCTGAAATAACTACCGTAAGGCATAGCCAGTAGAACGGTGAACGACTGTGTAGAAGTAGAGGTCGCAGAAAGCCCAAAATACGCATGTTTTACACTTCCCGTGGAATATTAGGGAAAACAAGGAGGAGGTTGTGAGTCACAATAAAATTTGACCAAGTTATCTACCTCTATAGTAATCATCAGTGCTATCTACAAAACACGTTAAAACGAAAAAAGTATGTGATTTTATCGGTATCTATCTCACAAATAACAGACTTATTCTTATAATAATAATAATGGAAATAACTTCGTAAACAAATTACAGCTTCTGAGAATTAATATCTTCGAGTCACAACTGTTGAGTATAACGACCAAAGTTTTCCAATTAGTAATGACATATACATTAAGTACGTGGTTGGGTGAAAGTTTTAGGATCTCAAAAATGAAATCAGATATAAATATGGAAGTTTTCGAAGTGTTGCTTTTCGAAGTATTCTTCGTGACTATCGATACACTTGCAATTTTAAAAACAGATTTTTTTCACCGGTGGTTGGAATTACCGGTAAATCACCGGAGATATTGGTCCTTCTATGTTTATAGTGTTTTATAGCAAGAACTATCGTCTTGACGCTTGTCGGTGAAGCGGTTACACAACGAACAAAAGAAAATAGGTCACTGATGTATCGATATATCAAACGAGAAAAAAAAGAAAATTATTTTATTGACAACAACAATATAGGACAGAATCAAATGAACTGAAAATGAAAAGGAGGGGATTATAATTGTTGTGCCAATCGGCGCCAACTCAGCACGAATGTGAACTGCCACACTGATTTTCAGTTGGAGCCTTACGGTTGGCCACGAACTGCCCACAGCAGAGACCGTACAAATAATAAATATACCGTACATATTTTTCTTATAATACCGTCTCTTAATTTACTCGATAGAACTGGTATCTACTGGTTTCTATGTTTACCGATTATCTTCCGGTACTTCCAACACCGGTGCAAAGCCTTCATTATCATCTCACGTCTGAACAGTGCCTTGTCATATCACCGTGCTATGCCACGCTCAATATCAGGGAGTATCAAAGTATCGGCGCATAATACTAAGACTTCAAGGCTCTCCTTATTCATAACGTTATCCTTCGGCATGGGAAACACAACCATTTCCAAAAACATCTTTAACTTTATATAGAAGATCATCTTCTATTCAGAGGCGCGTGCGTGGTGCGTGGTTCATCACCTACTCTATAGTAAAAGCTTGTATCAAAAACAATTTATCGAATTTATCGCATATAGTGTTTTTCCTCGTTTGCTTATATCCATATCCTCTCTTCAAAACCGTAATGTATGCAGGTCGCAACCGAATTTAATGTTGCGTGAGCACAATTGAATTTAATGGTTTCTGGTTGGCAGTACTGGAGTAAATTTTACGAATTCGCTAAAGTACATACAGGTGTTTAATAACAGGATATCGCACGAGAAATACTTGTGTTTCAAATAAAGGCAATGTGAAATTAACATGATTTCTTCATTCAAAAATCGACCTCTTTATATTTAGATCTTTATCTTTATTTCTTTATCATTATAACGACACTTTAGATTTTCGGGTTTTGTATATATTCCGTGAATCTGTCTTAAAGGCTTACAATTAAAAGCTTTTGTTTTCTTTTTATTCCTACTCGAAGTTTTAGTACTGGTTATACCACAGGTAGGAAAAAAGATTTCACCAAAGGTTCCAAGGCAAGAAGTGCATCCAGGGGCCTGCCAACATTCTGAACTGATGTTGTACCGTGTACTGTCCATAGGCGACAGTATCCACTTACCACCAGGTGGACTGTTTATTCGTCTGCCGCCTTCTTTCTATAAAAGTATATAATTCGATATATTCCTTTTCTATAAATAACAATATACTTTTATATTATGTTGATTCCGACGATCTGCAACGATTGACACAACTACACCTCGCGTATGTATTATTTGCACGGCAGCCATTTATCAAACTTTGTCAACCGATGATTTGTGAGCAATGCAACTGCAGTATTTGTCGAATGGATACCTATTTATCAGAATTTGACTTGCATTCATGCGGACGTTGAACTTCAAATAACGCAAAGCTACCAAATATGGACCGCTTTTTTAAACCAAAAAGGCGTGGATTTTGTTTTAAAAACAAAGAAAAACTCCCGCTAGAAAAACTAATGAATTTCCCGAAATAAAAAGTATCCTATCTCCGTCTTTGGACTTTAGGCTACCTCTCTGCAAAATTTCATGGAAATCGTATCAGTAGTTTAATCGTGACGATGTAACGAACACACTTTCAAATTTATAATATTAGTGTGGAAGTTTGTATAGCGTGGATTAGTGTGGATTGTACATACAAATTTTACTATTTTAATTACTGAGACATTTTTACTTTTTCACTATATTCAGTAGTAATAAAAATCATTTCATTTATTTATCTCTTTGAAGAAAGGCCATGTATATTGAACGTAGCTATAAATAGACTTAACCGACTTATCAAATAAATTACAAATACCTGTACAATCTAATTGACCCATCTCTTTCCATGGATGTCATAAAAGACAACTAAGGGACAACGAGCTATAACAAGTCTAAAGAAACTAGTTGTGGAATGAGCTGTATTTCTGTTACGCTACGATATGGGGCTCTTCGAGAGAGCTGTGAACAGGATTCTGCAAGGTCGGCAGCGCAACCGTAAGCCCCCTGGTGTTGCAGGTGTCCATGGGCGGCGGCGACCACTTACCATCACGTTGCTTGCCCGCTCGTCTGCCATCTATTCAACAAAAGAAAACTACACCACATGTAAAAAGTGGATTCACCAAGCTGCTAAACCAGCCATAATTTTAAGGCCGTAATCCCACATGCACAAGATCAGGAGGCCCGTGTCCAGCAGAGCACGATACAAGGGCTGGTTACGGTACGGTATACAAACTAATATTAGCACTACATTCACTTATCAGTGAATGGACAACTGTCAATCGATCTCAATTGTGCTCCAACAACTCAAAGAGCCTCGAGCCTCTATTGAAAAGGGTCAACGACATTTCACGTAAATTAACACTTTATTTAACGTAGGTAACATGAATACATAAATGTCGACCGGTTTTAAAATAGCACCACCCCATCTCTTCCCCATGGGTATTGTTAAAGGCGACTAAGGGATAACAAAACAGCTACCACAAGCCCTGAGGCACTACACCACCTCTAAAAGACACCACTCGCCAACTCGCTTGGCCAGTGTGGCGTTTTAAGGCCATACATCCCCCATTCACAAGAAAATGTGAAAGCCCATGTCCAGCAGTGGACGACAAAAAGGCTGATTACAGTAAGGCTCTAATATTAAAATCTAGTCTTAAAACCAATGCACGCCCCTGTATGAGTACTGTCAAAACTTTAGCATTAGCATTTTCTAATGTTAAAAGTAATGTCCTAATGTTAAAATCTAGTTCTAAAAGCAATGCACGCCACTCTATGGGTACTGTTAAAAACTTCAATATTGGCAGGTTCCGGACTAAAATTAATGGACTTCATTCAATTGCGGATTGTAAAAACAAATCGAGGGTTCTATTAAATCCTCATAAATCTACCGTAGCGATTGCACTGGACAGTGTAACCGAGTTGCCATAAACGGGCAAGCGAGTACAGCAAATCGATTTTCACACTCGATTGCACCGATTTGAAGTATCACGACCAAACTGAAGCCAGTGAAGCAACTGAAGCTCCTGGTAAAAGAATCGTGCTCGTTCTCACACGAGCACGAGCAATATAAACACTGTAAGTGTAAACAGTTTCCACCCAAAATTTAGCAAAAACTGTAAGCGCCGGCCAAAATAAAGTAACTGTTAGAATATTCTGTTAGAACTTGTCAGTGTAAGTATTTATTACCGAGATATAAAAGCTGTAGGGTAATTCTCTCTGTTGTTATTTGAGATTGAAAAATCTGCATTTTCGTACAATTTCGATGAAAAGTGTGAACTAACAAAAAAAAATGACCAAAAGGATGTTCAGAATGATATTATTATGTCCTGACAGAACATGTCTCGCTAGAAAGTTGGAGTCTTGGATAAAAGATAAAGAAAAACCGTTATACTATGGTATACTCTCTTTCTTTATTTTTGATTTCCGAATATAAGCTTTCGTTAAAAATGTTACTAATGCCGTTCCTTCAAAGGAGGGCAGTATAGTCTAGGTAAATTCCTTCGTTATCTTCCTAAAATCGCGCGACATTCTGTATAATACTGTTCATATATAAAACGTTACACTGTGATGCCTATTAAGAACTGTTCACATTGAAGGCTCACGTGCGACCTCTAATTGCTTCTCCCCATTGACGGAGGTCTGTAGTGTGTACGTAGCGTTACAACAATGCTCCGTGCACTGAATGGTTAATGCGAGATCAAGGGCTGTGGCATCGGTAATGCATATTGATTTACTGTAATAACCAATGTACAGTGTAGGTACTACTAGTTTGGGTTAACGGACTCTCGTGTATATTTTTTGTAAAAAATCAGTGTCAGTATGTACTAAAGATAATAAAATAGATAAAACTTTATTGCACACGTAAACTATAACAGACATTGTTGATTCGACCAAAAGGCGGTCTTATCGCTAAAGGCGATTTCTACCAGACAACCTTGAGGTAGAGAGCAAATAATTATTTTAATCACAGATAAATGGTGTAGAGAGTATAGATAGTATATATGTTACAGTTAATACTCGTTTTCAGTCAAAACGCGTTGATCCTAGTAAAAAAATAGTTTTGACTGAACGCCTTCGTAAAAACTAGAAAAAATAGTATAAACTAGAATTTACTGACAAACGAATATGAATGTTAGTTTTAATTAGGGAAAACTACGTCTAACGGAATCAATCAGAGAAATCCAATTAAAATCAGTGGTGATGTCACAGCACATCAAGATGTGCCCGAGCAAACCGCGGATGCGCTCGATTGTTTGGCTAGAAAGAATTATCGCATTGTTTAAAAAAATAACCACAAAATCTGAGGCGATCACTCCATTACGCTTCGCGATCGCCTCAGACTTCTAACATAATCAAGCCGAATTGCTTCTGGGTTTGCCCGTGCACATCTCCATGTGCTGTTTTATGTATGTGACAAATGCTGTATTTAACCCTATATTATAATAGGTCTCTTCCGTGTTTCTCCCGCCATCACATATAAGATTCCATTCGTTTCGTCCAATTCAAGGTGGAGAATTTTAATTGTGTCTAGCTAATTTTTAGTATAGCCAATACATAAAATGTACAGCCATTTTTAAAATCTGATATACGTCACTGACAGATATCAGATTTTAAAAATAGTCTGTCTTTACCTTTCTTTATAATAATTATTTATAGTCTTTACCTTTTTTTATAGCCTGTCTTTATAATAATATAATCTTTATCATTATAGATAATAAATATAATTTGGAATCATTACCAATGCATTCAATTCAAAAGGTATTAAAGGATTTATCAAAATCAATGTATCAGAAGCAGTTTATCGTAATTGCAATTAGATATAAGACCACTTAATATTGTATTGTATACCTATCCGGCAAATTACAGTGGACCAACTTATAAGTTTTGTGAAACGTCTTTTTATTTTCCTATAACTCAACAATAAATGATTTCAATTTGAATTTATTGGGCGATAAAATGCACGTCGTAAATAGGAATCGTTCATCCTTAACCTGAATATGCAAACATTATAGTCGGCTATGTCCTCTCCAAACTTTATTTATTTATCTTTATTAGGTAACCAACAGCTACCATATAAACAAGAAAAATTAAGAACTTAAGCTAATGACAGATGACCAATACATAATTTAGAAATACCGTTAACGTACCGGTTTTACTGGAGCCGAACTGTATCATGCGTGACGATGATAAGGGACCCGAGCGTATGTCATCAGTGAATGGTGCCGTGGAGGATGGGTCGTCCTTTTCCGTGGGACATAATGTTCAGACACACTAGCTTCGTTTCACCTCCACAGAACTTGTACGAAGACTGGGGCCCGGGCAGTGGCAATGGAGGCAGAGAAACGCAAGACAGTCAATATATATCGATATCGGCCCCTAATACGTTTTTGCTGTCTTCGGTGTCGAGACCCTAGGAGCCCTCCTAGTGTCCTTTCGTTTTTGTGTTCCTAGTGTCATAGATATATCAAAGCGCCTGGTCGACAGCACTGACGACCCTAGCACGGCTGTCCATTTTCTCGCGCTGCCATCCAGCGAGGTAATGCCGCTAGTATGCTGGGTACCTTAGCACAGGAACCAAATGTGTACAACATGCCCAATATATAATCCTACATTTTGTACAATAAACACTTATTATATTTTTAATATTTATTTTGAGTTATTTTGTAATATGATAGTTACTAGCAGATAATTGTTTTCATGCATAAAGAACTAATTAATTCAATGTATATATGTCCTTCCAGTTAATATTCAAATGAAGACCTTGCACCTTCAAAATTTAATCTCACTAAGTTGAAGCAGAATTCGAGACGTAGAAACAAGGGAAATCCAATATAACAGAAATACTTAATTCGTTCTTATCGCGCTGATCCCTTAGGTCTGTAACGCTCTCAAGTCCTGAAGCAATTTCAATAATGGCAGGCTCTTGCCTTCTATCGGCTTTCTCTGATAAGGACACGTCTCCGTTAATATACTTAGAAAGGGAGTGCTCCAAGGGAGCGTTCTCAGCCCTTTACTGAATTAAAAATTATCTTTGAGCTGTCGTGATTCGACGCTGTTACAGTCGAGTCTTTATTGGAGTTCGATGAGGCTTTCGATATCGATTTATTAAGCGATTTATCACAGTTAACCTACCTGTCCTCCTTTTCTGTATAGATCAAGCTGTTCGCCCTGGCTTCGTTCGGGTCGTAATAGCCTCGGGTTGTTTTTTTTGGAAAAATTGCAAAAACTGATATACAAACATTCCATCGCCATCTGCGATAGTTTAGCTTTCTTAAAGTGAAATAATTTTGAAATTCAGTAGTTTTTAAGTTTACCTTTTATTTATTTACTTTCTATTAAAAAAACTTTATTGCACATTATAGTACAAAAGGCGAGCTTAATGCCTTAAGGCATTCACTACCAGTTAACCTTTCGGTTGATCAGAGATATACATTGGGAGGTGCAATGAGAGATATATAACTTAAATGATAAACAAGATAATTCACCTACAAATAAATAAAGCCGATGAATACATACAATACAATACTTAATCAAGAAACAATAAAGATAGAAAGATCAGATTTGCACTTTTCAGGAAACTTGCATTTATAATAGTAGGTAACTTCACTTGTTATGTTATGGTTTAAGTACGGACCACCTTGTCATCTGCAGAGAGCCGTGGTCTCCATCATTTCGAGGGTCCAAACAGTTACCAAACTTTAATTGCTAATTGTTCAATAACCTTGGACCGGCTTTATCAAATGTTTACTCTCTATCAAACACTGTCTTGACTTCATCAGAATTTCCTCCTTACAACCGAACTCGTTAAAATTTTTCCCTGTTAAGTATAATATGTAGGTACACACAATAAAAAACATACATATTTTACATAGAGACTAATGAAAAGAAAACACGCCGCAGTTCTACTAGCGTTTATTCAATAACATCGGCGACATTTTCAAATTACTGATTCTGATACAAAAAATAAGTTTCATAATTCATTTAATTTACTGGATTTACCACATTTAATTTAGAGCTGTCTGAAATTTCTTTACGATCGTTTTATTCGCATAAACCCGAAATAAATAACCAATTTCACATGAACAATTTTAATAAATTTGAAACCGGTTTAAATCCCTACACGAACTAGGATTACATTTTGGCTAGTTCAATTACGGTCAACAATTACTTAATGCACTGATACTATAATATGATAAGTGAATATCGGTCGGAGTTCATGCCTTTTACCCTGACTTAGTAGCTCCGTATCAAGAGGCCGGCCGGCAATCTAATTATGAACAAAAAGATGTGTTTCCCGCGGACAGGATTGTTTGCTAGTATCGTATTTAATTAAAAGTTCCAACCTCGCTCGCTTTGAGCAATATAAAAATAACAGATGGACCACTTCAGCAGGTTGGTATCGAGCTGGTCAGAAACACGTGGTCTAAGAGAGCAACTGGTGTAAAAAAAATCAAGTCGTCTAATGTTATATTTCTAAATTATTCTAAATTGTTCGTCAATTTTGTAGGTTGTCTAAGTAAAAAAAAAACCATAAAAGCAACTTGTCGAGATTTCTCTTTTATGGAAGATGACGGCAGACGAGCATACAGTCCTTCTGATGGTAAGTGGATACTGTCGTCCATAGACATTCGCGATACATGCCAACATTAGTTCAAAATAACAAACGTTGGCACGCCCCCGGATCCCGTCTGACACTCATTTGCTTAAAGACAAATGTTTGTTCCAGTTTGGGCGGTTTGGGACCGTCTATGTGCATGTCTCTGGACTCACGATACAGGGAATCTTAATGTGGGCTTATGAATTTTTTTATTGTAACAAAGATAACCAAGCGTATTTAAGTATTATTTTCTATGATATGAATATTTCACTAAAGGTTATCCATTTATTTTATTAGGATGAACCTCACGAGTTAGGTCGGCTTATAGTTGCCGCAGATTGGTTTTCATTTTATTTAGTTTGTATCGAATTAGGAATGTTTAGAATCGACCCTGTTTGTTGCCCTTTGCATGTAAGCATCTTAATGAGTTTGTATTAAGGACTGAAGCATAATGTTTCTTTGATAGTTTTTTTGGTAGTTCGTTCTTTGATAGATCAATTATTTATTTTATTTAAACTTTGTCGCTTAAAGTTAAGCGATCAAAATGTTTGGTTCCAAAATCTTTAATTTTATATCTTAGTTAAGTACGTAACTATTATTTATGTACAATATAAATAGACAAACTTCTTTATTGCACACCAAAACAACATCGAGTCAGTAACACACATTGTACCACATGAAACGCATAAAAGGTAGTCTTATCGCTAAAAGCAATCTCTGCCAGACAACCTTTGGGTAGAGAGAAAATAGATATTTTTATCACAGATCATTATGTATCTTTAATTTCAGTACTTATTTTCAAGGCTTGTGAAGCTTTAGAAGATTTTGTAGATTTAGATTTTCCTAAAAACGTTCCCAAAATAGCGAAATCTACATTTCCTAATGGCGGGTGCGATCAGGGACCTTTTTCTTAAAGAGTTTTCTTTCATAAACCTTACGCTTCTGAATAAACCCTAGTACAGAAGGCAGATTTGTGGGTGTCCCACAGAGGCCTGTACCACGCAGTGGGACGTTATAGGCTGACATATATATTAATAATTGACATATAATTATTTCAATTAAATTAATTATTTTTCTCGTTTTGACACTGGCGCCCCTGGATTACATGGCGCCCTGGCTAGGACAGCCCTAGTGTCACGTTTTCGGCTGAGCGACGCTGACTTCGCTCTAAATTGCCGTAACTAAATAACGCGACGATTCTCGAACCGTTGGCGTTAAATCGACCGCGTCGCCACCGCTAATGTTGTTTGTTGCTGCGTTGTAGTTAAAAGGCAAGTGTACTATATACTTAAAATCATGCACGATATCACGAATACCGTACCGTAACCAGCCCTTCGTCGACGTCCCTTTGTCCACTGCTCGACATGGCGGAGGCCCATGTCCAGTCATGCATATTGTCTTGTACATGAGGGATGTTTGGCCTTAAAGCGCTACGCGGGCCAAGCGGATTGTCGCTTCTGATACCTAGCCGCTTTGTTATCTCTTAGTCGTCTTTTACTACGCTCACAGGAAGAGATGGGTTGGTGCTATTCTAAAACCAACCAACGCTAAAGGCCAGCGTTTACGTGTACTAACAAATCTAAAATGCTATAGATGTCTCTGCACTACATACCTTCAGGCTATCATCGCTCTAAAAGGAATCGACTTGAGTGTTGATAATAATTGTATTATTATCTGCCAGCAATAATATATTATCAACAAGAGTCACACGCTAAAAACACAGGTCTAAAAACACATCATATTTAATTATTAAAATCGCTTTGCCGCTTGACTTAACATGATCCCAAAAAATAAAGCCTCCACAACAATGGCGGTTACAAACCAGCAGATTCATTTTTAATGTTAAGTATTACAGGTAACTAAAAACGGAATTAAATTTTAGAGCATCTTCATTTTAAATATACAGCATTTTGCAATGCAATGCAATGCAATGCAACCAGCCCTTTCAGTATCCACTGCCGACCACATATGGAGTACTACTCACATCTCTGGGCCGGTGCATCGAAGTATCAGTTGGATCCACTTGACTCCATCCAATGACGCGCTGTACGAATTGTCGACGATCCCACTCTCACAGGCGGCTTGCAACCACTCAGCGTCCGCAGACTCTTTGCATCCTTCTGTGTGTTCTATCGCCTGTATAACGGGGAATTTTCCGAAAAACTGTTCGATATGACTACTACCTCGGGTTTCTACAACCGCACCGCCCGTCACAGAAGTGTGGTGCATTCGAATTTCCTCGATATGAAAGTATCGTGCACTGTACAGTCTAAAAATCGTTTTTTGCCGAGAACCCGTAGGCCGTCTCGAGAAGTCTTCTCCTTATGGTACGACATGGGGTTGTTCAAGAAAGCTGTGAATAGGGTTCTGCAACGCCGACAGCGCAACCGCATACCCCCTGGTGGTTATCGCCGCCCATGGACACCCATGGGCGGCGATAACCACTTACCACCTTGTGGCCGCTTGCCCGTCTGCCTCCATTAACATAAAAAATGAGCCTCCTCATGCACATTGTCCTATGTATGAAAGATGTATGGTCTTAAAATGCCACGCTGGCCAAGCGGTTTGGCGAGTCCACTCTTTTAGAGGTGGTGTAGTTCATCAGGGCTTGCGGCTTTGTTATCCCTTAGTCGCCTTTTACGACACCCACGGGAAGAGATGAGGTGGTGATATTCAAATACAAATTAAATTTATTTGCTTAAAACAGGTAACTACAAATGACATTCAAATTATTGTACAGACGTTTTGCCCTCGCGGGGGCATACAAATATTAAGAAAAAGAACAAGAAGTAAACTTAAATTATGCATTACTTATCATTAACTTATTATGTATTATTAACTATGTCTCCTAATTAAACTATTTTCTAAAACGTCATAAGTCAAAGACACTCTTGAAACAAACGAACGTGAAACATCTCATGAATAAATCATAAATTAAGAAATAGGTACTGTTTAATCAATAGCCTGTTTCCAGTTATAATATAATAACTGGAAAACTTAATGTTTACAAATAAATGGAACCGTTACTATGACAACAGACGACCAAGTGTACTGGTATAATATAGAATTTCTAACACGTATATAATATAGGTAACATATATTTTAGATTTTTTATATCGAGACTCAATGCACCATAGTGCGTAGGCATTCTAAATACAAGGTAATAAAAGCTTTATTATGTAGGTACCGTTATTTTTTAACTATCTAATACGAAGTTTTGTATTAAATCTTAAAAGCCATACTTACTTAAGAAACTTGTCATGTTATAATAATAATTTGTTAGAATTGTAGAATTACCTCCGCTGCCTTAACCTATAAAAGCCACACGGATATTTCCCAAGAAAATCCCCATTGTATAGTCGGCCGACGCGGCACATAGCATTTTACGGGTAACAGAATTATGATGATTAATTTCTGGAGTGTTTTAATTTACTACGTACACAGAATACACTCTTTGAAATCTAAGTAAAATTTCACTGGAATCTAAAGTGCTATATTTTAGTGTTAATCTTTTGCAACGATATAAAAGGTTTTTATGTCTTTTAACGCAAAAGGTACCGGTTTTATTATGAGAATTGAGAACAATTTGTTTGAAAGCGTTTTTATGGTCGATTTAAAAGCGGGCTACGAATGTAACTGTAGCCGCAGTGCTACGTGGCGTGTAGCAGTACCACTACGCTCATCGTAGCCTTATTTTTAAGGAGTACGAGTAACTCATCGACTGTCGTGCGACTACGATGCGGTTAGAGGTATCGATGGACAATTTTCAGTCGCAGCTTTTTTATTATACTTTTATTCTTTTTTTTTTTTGGGATATTATTTATTACTATGAATAAATAAAGAATTTTATTCGAAAAAAGACAACATAGTTTTCTTTTTCCTGGGCTTATTATATTATGAGTAATATTTATATAAATAAATGTTTTATATACTATATTTATTATTGTACCTGTCTCGTTATGTATATGTTTAAATGACGTGACGTTTATATATTTTCTAATTATCTTAATAATCAACCGTATAATATCAACCTTGATTCTGTGTTTACCTACCCAAAGGTTGACTGGCAGAGAGTGTAGTTATGTGCGCCTTTGTACATTTTGTCTGTGTAATTCATCTATCTGTTTAAAATATGTACACACATGAGTGTTTCTATGTAATGTAACGTGCGATTGAATGATATATTATTAGAACAAGTAAATTGTTCCATTTTCTGTCGTAAGTGAATGTTCTATTTAAATTTGACAAGGAATACTTAAATAAAATTAATTGAATACCTTCTAATCAAGTAGAACAATTATGTAATGATTCAGACTTTTTCTAAAGAGACTGAAAGCATACTGCAATGCTTAGGAACCCCAGGTAACTACATTTATGTAGCATGCAACAGACCATTTGATCTTTCTATTTCAGCATTAAAATCTGCATTTCCCCCCGAAAACAGCCACTCACGCAGCATAAATGTTATTGACGGTACTTAATGAAACACAAACACACATTTCTCTTAGCAAATTATTTGCGTTAAACACGTTACAACTCGTGTTTACTGAAACTAAATTTGTTTCTGTGAGTTTATGAAGACTTGATTATTTTGTGTAATGATATATCAGTTTATAACGCCCCATTGCAAGGTCTTCCTCACAATCGCAAGGTCCTTTTCCATCACGCAGGCCCTATGCGGATTGCTGTATTACACGCCTGAATTTTTTAATTGATACTTTTTTAAATAATAGAACTCTCGGGTAGAAAGTGAGACATAATAAAGAAAATAACGAGACTTAAATGGCGGTAGGCAGGACCATGTCGTTAGATGTGGTCCCGGTAAATGGAGCAAAACCCTGAGTTCATCCGAGTATAGACCGTTCAGCAATTAGATGGGTCGATGACAAGTCGTAAACAAGACAGTATTTACAGTATTTACTTTATACAGATCGGGTCCACATGATCATAAGTAGTGCTAATTATTAGCTTTTATTAATTATTATTAATTAGTAGCTTGATGCTAATTATTAGACTTGATTATTTATTATTCAAGAGAACCCCATAAAATACCATCAGTTTATCTCTCTCTACTGCTGGATGAACTCTCTCTTCGTTTTCCGAGCGAATCTCTTCCGTTTCGGATCTTATTCCACAAAGAAACTTCGAGCACTTTTTTTTAAAGACGACCCCATACTTTTCGTTATTAAGATTATCGTCTATAATTTCGTCTGCCGCGTTGAGTCACTGTTTATATATATATAGTTCACGCAAAACTTTTTGCTGCAGCAGCGATACTTTCACGAGCAACGAATTCCACATAGCAATATTGTGGCTTCGTGAAATGTTTTCCCGCCCGACAGTTATGCGAACGAGAACTCGTAACTTTGGATATGAAAATCTGATTCCTGTGCAATTTGTACTATAATTTACTAGCGATTTACGAGTACGTTGGCTTCACGCACCATTTCGAATTTGTTTTGGAGATATTAAATGTTAGGTAGATTTTGAAAAAATACTACCTTGTTGTTAAAGATTAATTTCTATGGAGGAAAGAATTCATCTCACGGTGAGCGGATACTGACGTCTATCGACATCCACTGTACATACAAATATCAGTTAAGAATGAGAATCGCGGGAACGCTCACGGATTGAAGAAAGATATAAATAAAGTGGTAAATTAAGGACATATTTAACGAAAAGACTGGAACTAAATATTCTAAGAAAACTAAAACATATGTTATTGACTTAATAAAATATTACAAACCTATGGCTCTTCTCACCACCTGATAAAATACCTGTTAACAATCTGATAGATAAATTATCTGCCAATTAAATCTAGCCAATACCGACTTTCTGATGAAGTATTATTGACTTTCTGATAAAGTATCAAGAGTTAAGTGAGGAAGGCACTTAATAGTGTTTAGTTTTTGACTTTTGAAGCTGGATAAAAATTGAGCACGTTTTATGTTGAGGGGAAGAGGGTTTCACGGAGTTTTGTTAGTATTGAGAATAGAAAATCTAACTTCCCATATCCACACTTTACCCCTTAATTCAATATCACAGTACGCATTAAAGTCATTCTGTAACCGCATTATCCACAGGCACGATCCTGAAGTGGGAACGCCACTACAGTTCGGCGAAGTTGCGCAAATTCCTTTCGAGTTGCCATCGCAAATGGCCGAAGTTTGTTAGTAATTAACGACCAAGTGCCAACTTCGGCTTCACTTATTACCGGTTATTGTGCGATTGTCGTGTTTATTATTATTCATTATGAGTTCATTTATAATCGTTAATGTGTTTTGAGATATAATTAACCAGCTGAGCTCTAAGGGGAATGCTAGATGTTTTTTACTGTGATGGTAAAGACGGCATTGAAGTTCAGCTATCCGCTCTGACTTCGCTCACGTGACAACCCAAATATAATCTAGTATCTGACTAGTTTGCATTATTTAGTGTAGTCTGAAAGTAATAAACAAATAGAAAAAATCCGCTGAAACCCACCCACCATGCTCTTTCACACAAGCATACGCACTCATAATACACACACTCACACTACACACATAAGTTTTATTGCAAGCAAATAAATTTTGTTGCAGAACATTGTCAAGTTGTACAATATAAGTAAGGAGAAAGCTGACCCTCTAGATACACTGTATCTAGCTAGAGAGTCAGCGTCCTTATATCTAGTTTGAGGATCAGAGGTCTTGGTTAAATGGTAATAGTAAATAAATAAATACCGCCAAACTCAGCGGCTCATATCCTAATATGAGCTGCTGAGTTTAGCGGTATTTATTAATTATTTATTTGTGGATTTGTCTCCTAGATAAATACATTCACGCCCAAACAAACATTTGTCTTTAAACATATGAATGTTTGTCCGGAAGTTGACCCCAGGATCTTTCGCACAGTATTCACGTGCGAGCGGGGTGTAACCCAACCAGGTCGCTAAAGGTAGATGGATTAAACATAGGTAAATATAATACAATTTAGTAGATTATGTTAAAGGGTTTAAAGGTAGGTTGATAGTTGAACGTTATATTATAGGTGAATAAGAGATTCTGATACAAATGTATTGTCACGATATCTTTCTTTGCCGCCAAGCAAGTCATAATTTGATTATTAGTTCGTTCATTCGTTCATGAATTTATCTTGTTAGAATTATTCGAAACTGTCACAATTTTTTTTTGAATGAATGAACCCATTTTGAGCAAATTTCTGAAAGGTAAACAATAGTTTAAAAGCCTTCAAAATGTCAATCGCTGTATTGAGCGCCCGTCGGAGGAAACAACCAAGTTTTCCCATTAAAAGTTGTAGGCACGTGCAAATTATTGGCTCTTTGAATGTTATAACCCGATTCCCTTTTCTCCGCTTACGATTATTTATTAACGCTACCGCACATTTGACAGCTGTTTCGTTTGTTCCATGCTGTGTAATAATATAGAGTCATGCCGTAACCAGCCCTTTTATCGTCCACTGATGGACATGGGCCTCCTCGTGCACATTGCCTTGTGCATGAGGAATGTATGGCCTTAAAACATCACGCTGGTGTAGTTCCTCAGCGCTTGTGATAGCGGCTTTGTTATCCCTAGAGGCCTTTTACGACACCCCAGGGGAAGTGGTGGGGGTGGTGATATTCTATAGCCTACTGACACCACGGGGGCCTAATACTAATTAGATATTAAACATGAATTTAAAAAACTCATAATTGATATGATAAGAGACGAATAGGATCGTATGCGAAATCTACAACCGCATCCCCCATCACGGAAATGGGTTGCATCCGCATTTCCTTGATAAGTAGGCGTCTCACAGTGTATTATATTTTTAATTTATTTATTTGGGAAACATACAACACAATAACATGTAATGATTATACAATATAAATACAATATAACATGTAAGTGTCAACACCATAGTGATAAACTTCTGACGAAATCGATAAACAAGGTTAGTCACAACAATCCCTGGATGTATAACTGCATCACAAAACAGAAATGAATCCTTCGTGAAGTGATTAAAATAATCAGATTTGTGTGATTGCTGAAGATCGACAATAAATCAGAGGCAAAATATCAACATATATTTGAGGTTAGAAATTTTAACAATAGGAAATTATTCATCGTCACAGCAACTGACACTTGAACGTAGACATTGACACTGCCGTCAGTGTTGCCAACAACGGAAAATAAATTACGATATTTATTTGACATCGAAATTCCAGTCAATCTTGCCAACAGAGGAAAATTTCTTCTATTTCTACTATTACGTTCCAACATAAACAACTCCATAAAAATATTTACAATGGAGGGACAATTTCAATTATTATTTGATAAAATGAAAATTGAGATGCAATACCAATCAGCTGAATTGAAAGAATCAATTACAAAAAATATCATGGACAAAATGGAGGAAAAGTTGATTCCTTTAACGGAAGAAAATAAAAACCTAAAAATCAAAATAGAAAAATTAGGAAGAGAAATAGAATTCCTGAAAAGAGGGGAAAAGAACAATAATATTATAATATTTGGCCTAGAAGAAAAAGAAAAGTTTAACTCTGAATTACTACAAAAACTAAAAGAAAATTTTAAAGATGATCTGAACATTATCGTAGAAGACCATGAAATCAACAAAATTCATCGCATAGGATCTAAAAACAAAGAAAGCAAAAAACCAAGGCCAGTACTATGTGCGTTTGTAAATAACTGGAGAAAGACCGAAATTATGAAAAATAAAAAGAACCTAAAAGAAATTAATATCAGCGAAGATTACACAAAAGAAGTGCTAGAAAAAAGGAAAATGTTGCAAGCTGAATTAATAGAAGAGAGGAAAAAAGGCAATGTAGCATATTTGAAGTACGACAAATTAATAGTTAAAGAGAATAATAACAGTCAAGAAAAGAGTAAGAGAGAGTTATCTACCTCACCATCTACTCACAATAACCAGTCCAAAAAACAAATTGTATCTTCAAACAAATTAAGCAGAATAAATGCTTTTGATATGATGCGGTCTAGATCCAGCTCCCTTTCTAATTTAACCTTTACCCAAAAACAATAGCAATCAACAATCGGCAAACGGAATCCAAAAGCAACCGAAGAAACTGACAACAATGAAACAATAATACACAAAACTCCCCCAAGCCGACTGGTCCTCGTGGGGGAAGAAGACCACAACCCCCCCAACAACAACCACTAATCATTACTACAAAAATCAAAATTATCAAAATTATCAAAAACACAAAATATACATCGCAGCCCTCAACGTACTTACCCTGAAAAATGAAGAAAACCTTGCTGAACTAATGTATGTATTAGAAGACATAAAATGGGACATTGTCGGTCTTAGCGAAGTGAGAAGGATGGGCGAAAATATTATATCATATCCAGACTACATATTCTACCACATAGGTGAGACTCCGGGCCTCTACGGGGTTGGATTTATCGTTAAAAAACATATAACAACATACGTAGAAGGATTCGTAGGTGTCTCGGAGCGTATCGCGATATTGAATCTGAAATTTCCCGGATACGATGATCCTTGGACAATTATACAAATATATTCGCCTACTGAACAAGCGAATTTAGAAACAATAAACACATGTTACCTCGACCTAAACAATGCGATTCGAGAGCACGGACACAAAAACCTCATAATAATAGGCGACTACAATGGCCAAATCGGAGAAAGGCGTCCCGGAGAAACAAAAACAATAGGACCATTCACATATAACAACAAATCCAGAAGTAGAAATGGAGAACATATCATGAACTTCGCACTAGGAAATAATTTGACCATCTTAAACACCATGTTCATGAAAAATAAAAAAAATATGTGGACCTGGATCTCGCCGGACGGTAAAACAAAAAATCAAATAGACTTCACAATGACTAACAGAAACAGATACTTCACTAACTTTACTATAATTAACAAATTGAACTTTAATACAAATCATAAGATGATCAGAACAGAACTTGTAGCAACTCAACCAAAAAAGACTAGACCAAGACAAAACCCAATAAACGCTAAGCTCGGAAAACATCAACTGGAACAGATAACAACAAACCTAAAGAACAAACTCATAAATTTCCAATCTAACACAAAAGAACTAGGAACACAAGAAAAGTACAATTGGATGGAAGATACCATAAAAACCCAGATACAACTCACTGCAAGTACCAAAATCAGAGTGAAAAAATGGCTAACAGTAAATACCATTCAACTACTAGAAAACACTAGAAAACTAGAAAAGACAGAAAACACTTAATCAGCGCTAAGCATACACAAGACAGAAAGAAACTTTTAACGAAGATTAATAAAGAAATTAAACACAACATAAGGAACGACAGGAAGAAGAACAGAATGGAAACAATAGAAAAGTATATAGGTAAAACGGGTGGAATCAAAAAAGCTTACAGAGAACTGAAGAACTCGATGAACTGGATCGTTAAGATTAAAAAAGATAGTGGAAAATGGAATCGCCGCAGAACAGACATACTGGAAACAGCAACATCATATTACAAGAAACTGTACGAAGACAATAAAACAGAAGAAGAAATAGACTTGGATAACACCACAAGCATCCCTAGCATCCTTGAAGCTGAAGTTGAAAAAGCAATAGATACACAAAGTATAGAGAAAACACCAGGTCCCGACGGAATAAACAACGAAATCCTAAGGCAAGGCAAGGAAATCTTAATACCGGCCCTTACAGATATGTTCAACGCTATCATAGACACTGAAAAAATCCCCCAGCAATGGACAGAGTCTAACATTATTCTGTTGTATAAGAAAGGAGATAAACACGAAATAGGGAACTATCGTCCCATCAGCCTTATGTCTAATATATATAAAGTCTTCGCCAAAATCATACTAAAACGTATTGAAAGAACACTAGACGAACAGCAACCTATTGAGCAGGCTGGCTTTCGCAAGAACTACTCGGTGATTGACCACATTCATACAGTTCGTCAGGTTATAGAGAAGTACAATGAATATCAGCTTACATACTATATCGCATTCATCGACTACAGCAAAGCATTCGACTCTCTACTACACAAAAACATATGGGAAGCATTAGTGGAACAAGGAATCGAGTATAAATACATCCGATTAATAAAAAATGTATACAGTCACAGCACCGCCAGAATCCAACTAGAAAAGAAAGGCATATCATTTAAAGTGGGAAAAGGAGTTAGACAAGGAGACCCGCTATCGCCAAAACTGTTCTCGGCTGTTCTGGAATCTATCTTTAGGCGATTCAACTGGGAAGAACTCGGGATCAATGTAGACGGTACATCGCTGACACACCTAAGATTTGCTGACGACATAGTGTTATTCGCCAAAACACCAGAAGACATTAACAGAATGATAGAAGAGCTTGCAACTGAAGGCGAGATAGTCGGCCTAAAACTCAACCCTGAAAAAACAAGAGTGATGACAAATGGAATCAAGACCGCGATAGAAGTTAGAAACACAGAAATTAACTACACTGACGAATACGTCTGTCTGGGACAGCTCGTAACTCTAAAAGAACCTATGCGTGAAGAAGTAAAGAGAAGAATTACTAACGGCTGGAGGAGTTACTGGAACTTGAAAGAACCTATGAAAGACAAAAATCTTCATATAAACATCAAAAGGAAACTGTTTAACACATGCATACTACCCGTCCTTACGTATGGCTGCCAATCATGGACACTAACTCAGGAAATAACAAACAAACTTGCAACTTGTCAATATGCTATGGAAAGGAGTATATTGAATGTGAAGAGGTCAGACAAATTGAGAAACTGTACCATAAGAGATAAAACAAGAATAACAGACATAACACTGAAAATTAGAAGACTTAAATGTAGATGGGCAGGGCACATGATAAGGGGTCATGACAAATGGAATAAGAAAGTGACAAGATGGTATCCAAGGGAAGGTAAAAGGAAAAAAGGCAGACCACAGAAAAGATGGGATGATGACATTAGAGAAGTAGCAGGCACGATGTGGAACAGAGTGGCTCAAGATAGATTAGAAGGGAAAAGGTTGGAGGAGGCCTTTGCCGATTGGCAAACAGATCTTCAGAAAATAAACAAACAACAAATACTTTAGTAACATATAAGAAAAAAATTATAATTAGTTTTTTACATTTAGTTTGTATACCTATACTTTCCATACTTTTGTTTTCTAGGTTAAGTTGATCTGAATAAAGGCTATTATTATTATTATATTATTATTATTAAATAAATTGTACCAATAGACTTTCCACTAAAATTAAAAGAACTTACATTATAAGTACACGCACTAAACAAACACATCGATATCGGAATAGACTAATGATACATCATTCGTTCTTATCAAAGATTCACAATCAGGACAACCAGCATATTCTAGGTGGGGGGGATGAAGCAGATGGGGAGGGGTTCGTTAAAAAGTCAAATTTGAAACTTCAGTGCTACGTAATAAGAATGTTCCATTTTCAAAACACATATAAATTAAAGAATTGGAGAGCAACTGAACATAGAACACTATTAGACCGTAACGTGCCCGCCCTAGAGTATGTATCTAGGAATGTATGGCGTATGTATGTAGAGTATCTAGTATTTATCAGATCGATGTCTAAACGTAATATAATAATTAAACACGTATAAGTTTAAAGCATTCTGATTTAAAGTTTTAATTCTGGTTTAAATAAATCAGAATGCTTTAAACTTGGAAGAGAAGGGTAAAATATGACCAACCCACTAAACTATTCATTATACGATACGTATGATCTGACCATGAAATAATTAGCATCATATACAGTTCTATGTTTTTCAAATATTTAACTAATTGTTATATTTTTTAAAGATGTCAATGCATTTTTTAAATTTGTAAAATGCTTCCAAATATTGCATTGGATATATTTGGCACAAACCACACCGCTCTGCCGAATGCAAGCTGGCATCGCATCATACATGCTGCGACCCAGCCTGACCTCCATTGGCCACATTGGCATTATTCCACAACTTTCTGTGTTAATTGGCAAGCATTGGCGTTTGTTGCATTTATTGCAGTAAATCATACGGTACATTGTATATAGTGTGATAATGTACATATATCATAAATGTTTTACTGAATTGTCTCAATGACCCTCACTAGGGCGTTTGTCGAGAGACACAATTGATATTTTTATTTATTATTTTTATATTAACCAATATATATTGTCGAGGGGCGCCAAAACGAAGAAAATAATTATAATTTCAATATTAATTATTAATATACATGTAGCAGCCTATAACATCCCACTGCGGGACACAGCCTCCCCTACTAAATTATTATGGGGTTCGGGCCATAATGCACCAGGCGGACCCAATGCGAATCGATGGATACACGTGCTCCAGGATTTTTTTATTCTGGAGCTTGCAGGCTTCCTCACGATATATTCCATCACCACCAAGCCAGTGAAAATATTTAAAAAATACTACTTGATTACAAACTCAGTAGTACGGGTCGAGGAATTGAACTCACGACCTTACGAATAAGAATAAATATCCCTAGGCTAACACCGCTATTCTAGAGACACATAAAAAATACGAAATTAAAATATTCAGACCTAACGAGCTTTTATCTTTTAATAAATATTTGTCCGAATAAAAGTCTAACCCAGGGACCTTTTACATAGCAGGTAGTCAAGTATGTCATCAACTACAATGAAAGGATGAAATTAATACAGATTTTTTTGTATCTGAAGTGCGCGTAGCTACGAATCGCTACGCGTTGTGCTACGATGCTACGTAGCGTACTAAGAAAGTCGAGCAGTGCTACGCATTGCCTACAATAGTGCCTCAGATAATTGCCTACACCTTTTCTAAGGGTGCATAGTTTACCCATGACGTTCCAATATTTTTTTATTTCTCGTTTTCTCTATTCTTCTTCTCCTGTCCATTGCTGTACATAGGCCACTCTCAAGGATAAGGCAAAATGCTTCCCTATTTGCCTTCCCCACCCAATATTTTTTCTAAAAATCTCTTATCTAATTTTTCTCCACAAACAGCATTTTTTTTACAAAAAACATCATTTAAGTACACCAGTGAATTTATTTTTTAAATTAGGTGTAAGTACGTATTTCCGTTCTGGAACTGAAAAATCGAGAGTTACGGCATAATATCATAGTGTATGTCCGTTCATCCGCTGATTGTCATAATGTGCAGTGTCCATCTATTCCAATCATGATAAATAAAATTCGCGTTTTAAAGAATTGACTTTTTTAAATTTTGAGGGTCGCATTTTTTATACGAAACAGATTTAAAGAGTACTTTATGATCCTTTAAGAAAAGCACCTGAGCACATAATGACGTCACTCCTTGTCCTTTGATTATTGTGATTCACATCCAAACGAGCCTTTACGCCGTGTCCATTTAAAACTTGCCTTATTAAATTAAACTGTACTGCTTCAGTTCGCTAGAGGTCCTTATCTCGAAGACCATTAAAACTTGACTCGAGCGGTAAAATAGTGTCACAGCACTAATTACTTAGAGCTACTGTGATGGCGCTGCTCAAATTATCATCAATAATTATTAATAATAATCATTTGTTTATTAGTTCAAATTATCATTAATCATTCTATGTAAAGTTGCCGACATAGTTCAAAGGATCGGCAAGTCCAAGTGGCAGTTCTATGGTATTCTGTTGGCACAAAGAGCCCTGACTAGAACCCCCTTATCTCTGCGCTTTCTACTTTGAATAGTGCTAGGCGCAATGCCGGCTGACCTCAACTCTGTATCTACCACTCACCTCCAGGTGGGAATATGGAGACCAGGCAAACACAGGTGTGCTGCGTTCATTTCATATATATGGTCTATCCAATTCCATTTATGTGATTTTATATTCGGAATCGGATCAAAACTCGTACAATTAAAGACTTTTGTTTAGTAGTTATTTCTACTTGATGTTCTGGGCACCGTTTACAACAGCCGTGGTCACGAGTTGACTGTATATAATAGTATAGGTATTTTTATAGTAACAAGGTGGTGACAGACGAGCAGACATAAGTGAATACATCCCAAGGACATCCTCGATACCATACCATCGGCCTGTCTCTTCACTGCTGGATATAGGCCTTTTCCATAGCTCGCCACCACACACGATCCTCGGCTCTTCTCATCCAACCGTCACCGGCGAATTTCTTTAAGTAATTAATTTCTTTATTTTTTTCTTTCTTTCTTTAATTCTTTCTTTCTTTCCGCGATACCTACGTCCCGATACATAACTGTGTATATAATAAGCATCAAACAATCAGGAGAAAAATTACCATCTTTTTTGTTTTAATTGAAAAAAATACATCAAAATGTAAGTCCAACAAACACAAGAAAACAATTTTTAGTATAAAAGTTAAAATTTTATCGAACTCCGTAAATAAAAAGGAAACTTCCACAAAAACATTTGAAATTGAGTCATTTATTTTAAGCCCCCCAGTTATTACGCAGGAGGACTGTCAGGAAATGGGTGGGGGTGATAATGGGGGATGTCTTGAGGAAAGTGGGGTCCAAGCTTCAAGTCTGCGGTCCGCTAAATAATACTACAATAGAAATAGAACAAGCAGTAAGGAATCTTAACTTGCACAGTTAAATCTTAACACAGAATGTCAATCATTAGGTGGAAATATACGTGACCGCATGATGTCGGGCGGCTATAGAATACCACCACCCCATTTCCTCCCGTGTGTCGTAAAATAGACTAAGGGTAACACAAGCCCTGATAAACTACACCACCTTTGGAGGAGTGGACTCGCCAACTCACTTGATCAACATGGCATTTTAAGGCGTATGGCCTTAAAATCCACAGGACTTAAATCCCTCATGCACAGGACAATATGGGTGAGAAGGCTCATGTGCAGCAGTGGTCAAAAAAAGGACTGGTTACAGTCATATACGTCATTTAACTAGAAATATCCAGTTTCACCGCGTGTAAAATGACTACATGTGGTTTGTTGAAATGCACCTTAGATTCTCCTCGAAGGAAATTTATTTAATAACACTGTTGGAATACTCGTAATATCGATGGAAGTTTTACACGTGTGCTACATAACATGCACGTTTGTGCGCGAATACTCAGCACTGTTTAAACGAAAACAGATTATTTTGAAGATATCATACTGTTACCTTTTCTACTGTGTTAATACTTTGTCCAATAAGTTTTCGCTTTAATTAAATTTGCTTGTTGTGATAGTGGGTCTTTGTGCGCTAACTTTTTATAAAAAATACTTTATCTTCGCGACGTCAGCTGTTTTTAGAAATATAGTGCCTAAAATATACAAAAAAATTAATTGTTTAATATTGCTAAGTTTAGATGTGGTAAGAGAGGTAAAACCTAATAACTTAAAACGTGAGATGAACTGCCTATTGTTATTTTTCTACTAAGCTACGACTTACATTAAGTCTAAAATAAGCTTACATTAAGAACGCCGTGGTACGAAATTGAGAAGTAAGGTTAAAATAATACTGCTATAAGGAATGGTGGTAAGGCCCCCTGATCGCGCGTCGCCGCGATTAGGCAACACCATGTGCCCTACAATTAACAGTTAATAGTTTGCAGTATTAGCATGATCATGCACACACACCCACCCAAACGCACACGCGCACACATACATACACACGCACTATTTTCAATAACTATTTAGTGTAATGTTGTATTGGCTTTGATTTTTAACTTTAATTTTTGTACTGAAAACTATATACTTAATAGAAATAAAACACATATTATTATAACCTTTTATTTTGAGATCAATCAACTCTTATTATAGGCAAAATAGTACAATGAGATAATGTTTACAAAATTAATCAATAAGTTTAAATTAAAATCTACGGTGAATGAAAATAAATACTGCATTAATTAAATAAAGATTTAAGTTTTAATCTAATAATTTAACAAACAAATGAGATCTAGTTTGATTATTCAATCATTAATTGACAAAAAGTAAAGAAAATACTTCACCAGTTTTGTTCTTATTTCAAGTATTTTAAGAGATATTTTCAATTAATTAACATTAAATAAATCAGTTACAATCACTTGATTACAGATATTTCGTAATACAAGCGATACAGGTGTCAGTCAAGGTTGACACAGTAGCTCAGTCTCGGTCGACTGCCAGCACACTTCTGAATAGCTGAGCTGCCGTCGTTTAATTCATAGTGTTTGGGTTCGAGCTGTTGTGCGACATACGTGATATTTTCTCACGTGGTATTTTCGATAGCGCGACGCACATTGTATTGCAGGTATTGTTTTCATGCTCGCGTTAATTGATTTCGCCGATAATACTATGTATCGTTGTTGGGTTACCAATAAAGAAAAAGAATCCACACTGATTTCATAAAAAAATACGGCATAACTTTTTTATAAACCAATTCTTTAAAACAAATATTATTTAGTTCTTACGTCTCAGGAAACGGTATAAAAAGCGTCGTAAATTACTCAAGTTTGGTTTTGTACGTTCCCTATGTTAATCGTGCGAATGGATCGTGCATTTAGTATGTATGAATACTTCGCTTTGGCAAATCCTTCGAGATCTGTATCTTCCACAGAGGACAGATTTAGTTAGAGTGGACGTGACGCTTGTTTTAATGAAGACAACGTGTGTCAACTAAACTCCAAACACAACACAATAGCGAGGGTGGAGTGAGAGTATTAAATGTTTATTTTTAGAAGCTAAAAGTAAACAATAACATCCATTTATAATTGTTGTTAAAATTTAGTCATTGCTTAAAATTTCTTGACCTTTTCTAGAGATTAGAAGTTCAAACTGGCTAATAACTGATATGAAATTTTAAGCAGTTACTAAATATCTACAACGAACTTACTAAAGGTTGTGAATCATACTAATAGACAAAAAATACGTCGAATGGAACAAACCACAATCCACCTCTGTGTACGAAATTTTGCACCACAACGTATTATTACTGATGTTTTGGAAAATTGATGTACCCCGGTACCATTGTACCGCGGTTTTACCCAAAATACGGTAAAATCGAGACATTAGTATTTCTCAATCGGGCTCTAAAGCGCTGCTTTCCACACATCTCACCTAGTCACGGCTGAAGATTTTTTTTACGCAATCAGTCCACGTTTAATAATACACCTAGATTATATCCTGCAGATTACTGCTGTGAACAGCTATTCTATCGAGATGTTTATATCTATTCTCCACAGTACCGTCCTTGAAAATTACTCAGAGTTACGGCGGATTATCTTGGAATCGATAATACGCCTCGCGAATAATAAAATCTTAAGCACTTGTCTTAAAGCTGATAAAGCTCTTTAACAGTAATAAAAGGCTGGATGGATTAATTTGAATTTCAAACCGAGTATTGGTAGTATGGATAGTATACCGAGGAGAGTATGGAGTACAAACCGACCGACGGGTACTTTAAATATAACCTATTCTTGTAAAATAGGTATTGTTGACTACTAATAAAAATCTCTTTTGTTTCAGGTACGATAACGACAACAACACACTTTAATTAAGATTTCACAAAATTTAAATTAGAAGAAGAAACTAAGGTAACTTCATTTATTTTACTAATTAGTACGAGCTTCGTTTCCAACTTTTTTAGAATTAATTTTAACGTTCTTAATATTTTTTGTGAACAATAATATGTTAATTTTTATTAATAAAGTGAAAAAATGTTAGTTTCTTAATAACAGGATGTTAGACTTGTCTTCATTAATGTTGTGTCACTTCGTCTGTTCACAAAATATTTGTGCTGTTTTCCTGTTTTTTTCTTTGTTCATTAAACCGCATGTTCCGCGTGACAAAAATCGCCTCTCAAAGTAACGGTGGAAGTTCAAGTACAAGCTCAAATTAACTTTTCAGTTACCCATCAGCAGTTAGTAAGAATATGAAAAAGCAAAATTTAAGTAAGTAGGTACTCGATCACTTTTATTGTTCATGAAAAGATAATGTTTTCTAGCCCTAATAATTCTTGAGGGGGATATGCACGCTGCAATCCAACAGCCGCTGGGCGCGCACGACTGGTCACTTTACCCCTCTCACAGATAAAACAGAAGACTACCTTAAAATGTACTTCATTTCCCACATTATCATATAAATAGGGAATAATTGCAACCTTACTCTCAATTAAGAACTAACGGGAAAACTATCAAATCAAATACAAGCAACAAGAACTTATTAAAACTCGTCCCGTTTAAATTCCGCCCCTAATGGCAATGAATAAAATTATTTGTAATAACGTCCGAATCTTTTATTTCGGATTCCATTGCCATATTTTTTAATTTGGATATCCGATAGTGTCGGTTACGGTTACGGAGCTGGAGCTCCATAACATATAGGTATGTTATCGCTTATACGCATCAAAGGTATCCTACCGTTATGAATTTAAAACAAATCGAACTCGTATTGCAACACCACAGACAATAATAGCCGCTTTTTTTAACAAAACGTGGCAACCGGCATGAATATGCAATGAACATAACAGTGCATTTGGACAAAGATCGCCCTGTAGCCAGTTTCGGTTTGTGTCTATGCTTATCTCGATACAACGAATGAAAAATGGATTTATAGTACAGGGAACCGACGTTGGCGCTTCAACAAATAACATAATAAGTGACATAGGGATTTGGTGTTTTTAAAGAAAGAAAGTAGCAAATGAATAGTTCGCCGACAGACAGTTTATTGACTGTTGCCCATGGATAACTGCAATATATCGGCAACATTAGTAAAAAAGGACAACGTTGACCTAAAACCAATGACCAAAAAAATGACACATCTCTAGATGGGGCCGCCTTACCTTTAGACAGCGTTCCTAGGAAGGGCATTCGCACTCTCCATCCATTCCCTCGTTATTGTTGCTTATACTTTTAACATAGCAACAAAAACATCAAAGTAAACAAAGACATACAGATACCTATATAATAACCCCCCCCCCCCCCCTCCCTCTGGGCTTAGGTTTTCGATGCCAAATCTATATCTCAAAAAATATTTAAATTGGAAATTTTAAATTTGGTACATAGACCTCTTTTATCTCGAAACGATTATGAATTATGAAACGGGGTGTATTATATTATTATATAAATCCGAGAGTGAGTATCTGTTTGTTTGTCATGTCGTCATGACTAAATTACTGCACTGATTTCAATGAAATTTTCGCAAAGAGGTGGCCTGATATACGGAAAAGGACATACCTACACGCTTTTTTCCAGGGCAGTCCATTAATTTTAAAACAAAAACCACGCCCGCGAAGCCGCCATAAGAAAGCTAGTTACACACAACTTTCATACGAATACTGTTTTATCCAACATTCTCTGCTTCCCGTTTATTTAGGTATCGATATATTTAGGTTACGTTTACGTTTGATATATTTAGGTGTAGTATCTTTATCGTATCGCATCGCAACGGTATCGTAATTAGCAAACTGATCCAATTTGAACATCGAGTCTTGTTTGAATAGGATTAATTAAAATTTATATTTTTACGAAACTGAGTTGGTTTCAAAGCGCTTTGATCGCCCGAAACAAAATGTAATCGGAATCCATTGGAAGTTTAAATACCCTTTGGGGCGAATGAATGGAAAAGTTTGTGTATTTTTATTTCGTAATTATATTTACCAAGCTATTGCTCGATGCTTCGTATACTTTAAAAAATATTTAAATAAGACATTATTTTAAATAAAGATCTAGATTTTTTTTTGCTAACTACAAAGTTGCACCCTAACGGGTCACTCCATAGAATGAGACTTTCATGAAGAACCAGAAAGTCCAATCCAGAGCCTAATTCCATAAAAATTCATGAAATGTCGCCTACTGGGTTTAAACAAAATACGCTAATTGAGATTATTGTTCATCTTTTAAAAGACATATTAATCAAAACTCAAGACCACAAAAGGCGCTAGAAATGTCTTTAAATTGTTTTGTCGCTAAAAAGAAGTCGTTGTGCTCATAAAATGTCGTTGCTCATAAAATCGTTGTTCTAAATGTCGTTAGAAGTCGTTAGTGGCATCGCTATAAACTAGGAAATACCTAAACACTATACAACATGTCAGTGAAGTAACGCAAATAGATTGATCAATATACTGAAGATACTCAAGATATCGATAGAAATCGATTCTACTGTCGAATCGATTCTACCTACCAGTCTTTACAATAGGCTTTTTTTTCATAATTTATTGTTCATTTTTGGTACATAATATTCTACGCGCGTCGCCCGTGCGCCCGATCATTACCCTGGTCTGAATAATAAGCGCTACGAACGTTTTAAACAGTTTTAATAATTTTGAATTTCTCTAGAACGGCTTTATATATTTTAAATTGGTTAACGTGTTTCAAGTTTTACTTTATTTCATTTTTTTCCATTTTCCCAACCCAGGAAGGGTTGAGAAAATGGAAAATTCCTCTAAATCCAGTTATATATATTCAAAGGCATGCAGCGCATCCGGGGGCGTGCCAATGGTTGTCATTGTAGATTGAAGTTGGCATGTATCGTAGATGTCCGTGGGCGACAGTATCCACTTACCACCAGGTGGACTGTACGAGTAAGCTCGTCTGCCCCCTTTTTCCTTTAAAAGAAATATTTATTACCTACAGATCTAATGTTATCTATTGTTATGTAAACGGGTTACTCACGGTTTATTATTTATTTATTATAGCCGATATTTGGGTCCAGTTACATGAACCGTGGTCGCGGCGAGACTGCGGAGACGGGTGAAGGTGGTGTTGCTATTGACAGACAAATCTGTCTACCCTCCGTCGTGTTCGTTTTTGATTCACCTACCCACACTGTAATTATTTTTGTTGATTAAGTTGCTTGCACACTATACTAACAATATCACAACACACACGCGGGTTTGAAAACGCATCTACTTTTCTGAGTTTGCAAAGTTTAATCACTGGCATGTACGTGCCAATTTAAATCCATCCTCGCGATTGAAATTTCGGCATTTTTGATTTCTATTGCCTCTCGGACCAAACGCGGTATGTAATGGGGTTCAGTTGAAATAACTTTTGGTTTGTGTAATTCAATCCAATGGCACCTGCCTCTAATAGATGCTCTGCTATTGCCAACTTGTGTGGGTTATTATGTTTCACCTCGGTTATGTGTTCCTTTACACGGCTTGCTGGCGTTCGCTTGGTTTGCCCAGTATATGAGCCTTCACAGCTACAGTTCACTTTGTAGACTCCAGGGCACTGATAGGGCTAGTTGTTCTTAGGAGAATGTAGGCATCTTGCTACTTTTTGACAAGGAGAAAATACAGTTTTTATATCGTATTTACTCCTTAAAAGCTTGCCAATCTTATCGGTTACTCCTTCTATACAAGGAAGTTATGCCGACTGTCTATCAACCTTTTACATAACAATTATTATGTTCAGCCACGACAACAAAAGTTTTAAATCATATGTTACACATGTCTATAGGTATTATATACGACAATAACAGCTTACCATCAGAATGTCTGCTCATCTAGCACCGTTCTATAAAAAACCCTATAGGACACTTATTTGAAAACCGAAAGGATATCCCTTTGTTACGCAGTTAAACGCTTTTGTGAGATAGGTTTTCTTTATATTAAAAGGTAACAAAGGATTATATGATATTTAGTTTATACAGGCTCTTACAAGCAATAATGCCCATGTCAGCGTTAAAAAACTGCCTGAAACTGACGGCTGGATAAAAGAATCTCAGATAACACTTTTTACTTTATGCTTATGGGAGCACGAACCGAATGAAAGATGTTTTGCTCTTACAAGAGCACGAAAACTGTCGGCTTTTACCTTTTTCGGGATCTCTTTAACTTTAGCTCGTAAGAAGGTTGTTTCACTTTGGCTGGTCACAAATCTGGTACTGTTTATAAAATAGGTCGCGGACAGCCAAACAGTTTACGTGCTGGTAAGTCTGATGGTTACTATTTCTTCGACGTTATATACAATGTTTCTCTGAAAATAACGCTTAACCTGAAAACACATCAACTAATTTAAAATATATGAAACCGTACTAGCGAAAAATAAAATTGTTTTAGGGAGCATATCAAAAGTAACACACATGTAAAATTTTCTTGTTCTATCTAACATGTTCAGAGCGCTCATTATTCAATACAGGGTAATGACCGAGCGTCTAGACACCGAGGCCCGTTCCACGGCCGTAGAATAAATACTACTGCGCGTGAAATAAAATATATAGAAAAAAATATATACTAGAAATGAACAAAAGATTAGGAAAAAAACTCTATTTTCAGCTTTTGTATATTATTGTATAAGTTTTTATATGTATGTATGTCGGCCAGCTTTAGAATAACGCTACCCCCCCTTCTCTTCCTGTGGGTGTCATAAAAGACAATGGGACCCTATTATCGATATTGACTTTAAGGCTTTATTGACCTTAAGATAATTTCAAGTTTCTTTGTTTCAAGATGTTAAATAGAAACCTGTTTATCCAATTTATAATTTAATGGCTCATCTAACAACAAATATTTAAAATTAAACATTCAAAAAATCTTATTTTTTAAGACTTCAAAGTCTCCTCAAAATCTGGAACAATAGTAGACAATAAGGTCCCAATTCCCAAATAATATCACATATTTCCTATCGAATTGCTGACGTGTGTCCGTTTTTCATTAACAAATTAATCATTTTCATGTCAACAAACGCAATATTTACCAACGAGTTCAATCAATAAAGGGATTCCAAAAACTATGGACATTGTTACAATCGAGTTGTGTTCGAAACGATTATCCGAATCGATACATCATAATTTACAACCGCACGTCGGATGTCCGTTACATTAATCTGTGGATTAGTGCCACTATTAATTAACACTGTTGAATTGTAGATAACACATTGCTATAAGTAATAATGGTTATGCTACGAGTGTTATTTTATATACTATATTTATAGTATATAAAATAACACTCGTAGCATAACCATTTTATTATTTTATATCGTACGAGTGTTATTTTATATACTATATTTATAGTATATAAAATAACACTCGTATTATTTTATATACTATATTTATAGTATATAAAATAACACTCGTAGCATAACCATTATTACTTATAGCAATGTGTTATCTACAATTCAACAGTGTTAATTAATAGTGGCACTAATCCACAGATTTGTCCACAAATCCACCAGTAACACATTTGTGTTACTGGTTAGTTGACCCCGGTTATTACATATAATACATCCGAGTACTAATTTAGGTATATACTGATACTTTATATTAAATATAATAAAATTAACATTTGCCCGTAGCTTCGCTCGCGTGCTCATTGTCTACGATTCATAAAATAACTGGAAACAACGAAATTTAATTAATAATTTAATTTATGTATACATGAAATAAATAAGAATGTTGTTTTACTGTTGAAAATATCGAGTAAATTAATTAACTGACAATTATTTTAAGTAATGGTTTTCTTACCTACACTTTAATTACTCCTTTAATGAAAATAATTGTTATATGAAAAACACGTCACTGACATCAATACTTCGTAAAATATTTTCTCATTTCCTACTAAAGTTAAACGTTCTTCGACCTGAACCGGCATACAGATCCAGGACTTTACTGAAAGCGTATTACCGCTCATAAAACTTTATCCCATCAGATAACTATGTCCCGAACACAAGAATAAGGCTATGATCTTAGAACAAGCGGATAGCGATGAAGTTTAAAAAGAAAGATTATGTACTGAGGCGAATTTATTACGCAAACTTGTTCCATTTAATGATTTTATCACTTCCATTGTAATAAATTATACAATATTTTCAGTTCTGTACAGTTTGTTTGGTTGAATGCATTCTATCCCACCTCCCCTTTCCATTTAAGAAGAGAAACGAAACGGGACGAAATGCTATTGGATAGTATGCTTTTCCATCCTGCCTCCCCCAACTCACCGGGCGAGAGAAATAGGTTGAAATCGTATAGGATTCAAGTTTATTAGGTTTTTTTATTTATTTTACATCTTTACGAAAATTAATAGCTTGAATTCATCTGCTAATAAACTAAATAATGTGGGATCAGCTAAGAATCAGCTAAGATTCAGATTCAGCTAAGAATCCGATTAATTGTATCCCATAGTGAGATTAGACAGGTAAGGAGCCAGACTCTATGAATAAATACGTTATAAAGTCGTAAGTCACAGAACGGGTTGGTGCCATTTACAGCAGTCTTCCGTGAAAGCGGCGTAACTTGTCCAGTCCGTCACACCCTTCCTGCTTTCTACTAGTATACCGAAAAAACAAAAAATGCTGATAGAATAACGTATTATGTTACTATCAATCATTACTTAACTTATGCTTAGAAGACTTATTTCTTTTTATTTCTATATCTATATTGCAGAATTATTTCAATGCCATATAAGCGAAGGCGACACGCATTGTTTTATCCACTCAGGGCACATCCTAAAGCGCTTAGTGGGCGCCGAGGCCAGCATTAATTAAAAATACCTACGAAGGAGGTGCCAACTTCATTTACTGCGCGATTAATTGAACCGGAATAAAGCCTTCCTGCAGATAGTGCTTTGTGCGATGCCGCAAAATGGCGGCCGGGTACGACACGTGAGGATCGGACCTTTCTATTAGAGAAGATAATTAAAATTGTTGTGTCGAGTAAATGTGTACGTTAAATGGAACATGTATTTTGTGTGTTTTTTTTTTCCGGCATGCAAAACCTTTAATATTATCAAATTAATTAATAACTGTATTCAAGTGACTATTAAATAATTAACTGTAACAAAATTAACTCCTATATTATAATGTTCTAGCAGCGTCTCGTGAAATTTAAATAAAATAGTCTTGTACAAAAGTAAATTTATACAAAAGTACACAATTTTGAAAAATGACGCGAGTTCAAACCCTCGGCATGTACCGCCGAGTTTCTACTTAAAAACAGATTTTTAAAAATTGTCACTAGCTCGGCGGTGAGGGAATACATCGTGAGGCAACCCGCATGATCCCGAAATAAAAAAAAAATGGAGTATGTGGTCTACAAATCCGCACTGGGCCCGCGTGGTGGATTACGGCCCTAAACCCCTAATGATTTATTAGGGGAGCTCTGTGCCCTGTAGTGGAACGTTATAGGCTGGTACATACAAAATTACATTGAATTAAATGTCAGTAGAGAAAGAATTAAATTCTCTGTCATCATTATAATTTTCTATGAAATTGAACATTAAAATCCGTTTCAATTCGCGGTTTCCCTAAATTCATACAATACCTGTGTTTTACAGAATAATTATGATTGTTAACAAGAGTATAGAAATAATTTTTTATCTGAAGTTTCCGTATCATTTTAAAGCTTATTTGCTTATATGAGATAAAATATATTCAAAATAAGATTTCAAAATAAAATATAGCCTATATTAGACACGGATAATGTAGCTTCCTATTTGTGAAAGAATTTTTGAAATCGGTTCAGAAGTTCCAGAGATTACCCCCAACATATCTACAAACACACAATTTTACCTCTTTATTATATTAGTATAGATAAAACAATTTGCTATTATTTATACATACATTTATTTTTTCATTTCTTTCTGAAATATAGCATTACGTTTTGACTTGATTTAAAGAAGAATTAAAAGTAACGAAGAACGAATCCGCTTCCGAATTAAACTAAACCGCATATTACAAAGTTAGACGACTGAATTAAATTAATGACACAATACAAGTCTTAAAATCCAGCATAACATCGTGGTACAGTTAAATAAGCAGTAGGAAATCGTAATAATTACGCTTTAAATGCCCACGGAGAATTTAAGCATATCTTCATATATTATTCGTATATAACCAGCCCTTTTAACATCCACTGCTGGACATTGGTGTACATTTTCGTGTACAACCTTGTCTTTTGTACCTCATTAAATTATACATTACACCTCTTTATGGTATCTACACGAAATCGCCTTTAGAGAATGGAGTCTTCAGAAGTACATTCAATATCTCTCACGCAAACCGAACATGACAAAAAAATATTCAATCCTAGCGGTGCCAGCGACTTCGTTCGCGTGAACCTGTGATTGCCGAAGGAACTTCACAATTTATCTGGATAAAAAGTATGCTTAATGATAACCCAGCTTATAAATTATAACTGTGTCAAGATTCATTAAAACCCGTCCAGCGGTTTTTGCGTCAGACAGACAGACATAATATATCTAAGACATGTTCTTTTGGACTCTATATCATTCGTACATATATTGCAGTCACTTTCGTACATATCTGCACGTACAGACGCGCCCCTGTTACGATATATTAATTAACAGATGTTATAGATTTAGTGCGCTACAATTAGGAATAATATTACTATTCGCCTATATTGTGGTAATACCGCGGATTTAAAGTTATACTCTGCAGCCGGAGACAGTAAGCACTTTAATTAATTCAGCCTTTGTTATGCTGTGTAGTTCTTCTGAAACGTGCTAAAAGTTGCCACACCCTATATACTTATAGCTACAACAGCTTACAGAAGTATCCTCTTTATTTACTGTTATACTGCTTCCGTGCAATATTATACGAGTAAGTATTGTAATCGGCCGGTAACAAGAATATATTAGATCTGTGAAATCGACAGACATCTAAACCTTTAGACATCTTTTAACAACATTTAAAAAAATCATGTAGCCTAATGTTAACACAAAAATAGAGCAAATATGTTACGATGGAAACAGCAATGACATAACATTTTCAGATATAACCATTCATGAAGTAAACTATTTTCATTCTTATACAAACCTTTCTCACAATGTTTTTAAAAGATTTTAAAAAGTCGTCAAAATGTCATTATCAATAAAATATATATTGTGGCTATTGAAAGCTTATTTTCCACGTCTCCTGTATCGAAAAAATGTATTCTTTTGCAGAAAAATTTTAGATCTCAGCACGCTCTGTAAGCAATCTTTAGACCTGAACTTGTTTTATACTATGTTTTACTATGTCTTTGTTTTATACTAACCTAGATGTGGGGAAAAGAAAATTTTCGACTCGGTCTTTTGGTTTTCCACCTCGCACCTTGCTAGCATAATATTCTTTCAATAATCATATTTGTTTTCTCGTTATTTATCCGGCAACCTTAGATAGCCATCTGTGAAAACTTTTAGTTTTCTATCGTACTCAAGTCTTTGTTTAGATATTTTTTTATTAAAGCGTAGTGCATCTTGATATTGTTCTTGACGTTATCATAATTAATTAATCTTTGAACTGTAACTTTTAGACAGATTTTTAACTCCCTATTTTAGATCAAATCATCAAATAGTAATTTTTAAATAGTAATCAAATAAAATACCCAGACCAAACTGCGAACATCAATTACTTATACTAAGCCGCCAGCTTCACACGAAACTCTTTCCATCGGAATGATGTTCAATTCTAACTTTTGGGGACGTCAGAAATCATCCGTGTGTATACGCTCTGACGCCTTTTCATACACACCTCTTTCCCATTGAACGAGCCCATAAACTTTTGAACTCGAATTCCAATAGTTGTTAATGTGTGAGATGTGTGGCTCTACTTACTACTACAACAAGAGTCTTCTTGTCTACGTATTTAATGTTTTGATATGGCAAAATGAATCCGTGCATTAGTCGTAATAAAATAAAATGAAAAACATACCATACCATCAGCATATTTATATCTCCTCACTGCTGGATGTAGGCGTCTTCCCAAGGCTCGCAAATACACACAATCATCCGCTCTTCTCATGTAGCCACCACCAGCGAATGTCTTCAAGTCGTCGACCCACCTGGCCGGAGGACGTCCCGTGGTATCTAGGTCCATATCTAGTATCTAGGTACATATTCCAGAAATCTTGAAGCGGAAATGCTTTACTTTGAAATGATATATTTTTTAAGTTAGACACAAATCAAATATAAGATTTTAAACTTTTGTTATCGTGGTGGAACATAATAATTGTTATGTAAACGGATCACTCACAATTTATGATTTATTTATTGTAGCCGGTATTTGGGTCCAGTTGCATGATCCGTGGTCGCGGCGAGACTGCGGAGACGGGTGAAGGTATTGTTGCTATTGACAGACAAATCTGTCTACCCTCCGTCGTGTTCGTTTTTGATTCACCTACCCACACTGAACTTATTTTTGTCCATTAAATTTCTTGCACACTATACTAACGATATCACTACACCCACACGAATTTAAAAACGCATCTACTTTTCTGGGTTTGCAAAGTACAATTACCGGGTCCCATGTACGTGCCAACTTGAATCCATCCTCGCGATTGAAATTTCGGCATATTTTAATTTCTATTGCCTCTCGGACCAAACGCGGTATGTAATGGCGTTTAGTTGAAATTACTTTTAGTTTGTGTAATTCAATACAATGATGGCATAACATATCAAATAATTCATTTGCTATAACAGAGATAAAATTAAGATATAAAGTTAAATACATAGTCCAATATATTTTGTTTCAATGGGCGTCCAAAATCGTTTTGTTAAACTATGTCATATAATATTAATTACATTTATAAAACTACAGCAGGTTTACATAGCAGGCTATATCATGATGAATTTGTATTATGATTAATAGTATTATTTTTCATTTTTTTTTCTCATTGGTATTTAATTTTCTTCGGTAGCGCGTTATATAGATATATTTCTAATACACATGGCACTGCGGTTTTTAAGGAAAGGCTCAGTTCTATCTACTTTTTCTAGTACTATTTTTCTATTTCTAGTTTCTAGGCGACAACCTACAGGTTGTCTTATGATTTTGGATATACAATATATGTTTAGTCCTTTTAAATACATATATTTAAAGTCATTCATAGAAATGAACCTATCTCAAAAACATAAATAAAAATAGGTGTCAAAAAAAGGAGTACATAATTAATTATATTATAACGTGAAATATAATATGTCTTAACTTGAAGGTTTGATTCCAAGTTCTAATCAAAATGGCACTGTTATTGCGGGTAACTCGATACGAACTCGGTTTGAAATCAAATTCGGGTCTACTCACATTGACCTTTCTGGAAATTAGGGTCCAAACGACGCCGCTACTTCAATGAAATATTATCCGAATATTTCAACTGTAAAAATCCCCGATAACACGCGTCGGGACGGTACATTTAGTAATTTTTCGTACGTTATAGAAAAAATATATATAAACAAAAGTTATGAAGCTTAATAATAATCCATACTGTATTTTTTCTAATGATTGATTATTTATTTTCTGTGAAAAGAACTCCATTGTAATTTTGAAATTAGTAAACAGATTTCGCCCGTCTTAAGTTTTTCCTCTTTAACTTATATAATGCTAGCACTTGAATAAATATCCGCACATAGGCCACACCCTCATACAAACGCTGCGTCGCTGCCTCGACGGAACTCATATTCGAAAATAACGCAAATCTTTAACATTTCCATAGTCGCAAAGATATCTAAGCAAAAAGTCGTTTGGCGGGAAAACAAATGAATAACTGATTTTGAAAATTTTTAATTTGAATGAAATTTTGATTTGGTAGCTTGAAATAGAAATTAATTTGAATTTGGAATTCCAAGTTAAACGCAAGATAACTAAGTTCAAAGTGATCACTATGAACAAACGGCAATTTCGTTGGTAAGGCCCTAATAAAATTACCTGATCAATATCATGAAAATGATAACTTGCCCTCAATATTTTCCAGACATCTACATAGGAAAACGATTTTAATTGAGTACCTCTCCATACTTGAAAATAATTACGTACAAAATAATAGTTAACAATAGATTTCCATTCGCTATTCTCATACCTATATAATGATTTATTATTTATTTAATTTCTCATATACAAAACGTCAGTGTCACAAATCCTACAAAATTGAACCGCAGCGTCCGTCACCTAATGGTACAACAAAATGGCGGCACTTATCAAAATGGTCGCCAATGATTTGTCGCAATACTGCGGCAGTTTTACGGATATAGACATAAGAAGTAAGCTCACTGTTTAAATGCTTGAATCCAACCACTGCAGCACTGTCACGATTAGACGCTAATAGCTAGAATCGCGCCATGACGCCAGTCTGAATAATGACATTACACTAACTCGTATCATGACATGACACCACTTGGAATTTTGACATGGACCTAGTCGGAATTCCGTCATGGCAAGACGCTAACCGTGGTTGGTCACAGGTGCGGCTCCAACTGAATTAAATCAGCGTCGCAGTTCACGCTGCTACATATACTGAGTTCTTGCCGATTGGTACAACAATTAATTTTAATTTATTTTTTACATTCCGCTCAATTTATTGTCGTCTAATATTGTAGTTGTCAATAAAATAATTTTCTCGCTTTTCACTGCATGCGTTTCTATCGAGTGTGCAACAAAGCTGCAGTTGCTCGACTAGACTCTTAATTAAAATCGCGTTATAACGCTAGCTGGAATTGCGGTATGACACTAAATGAAATCACGACTTGACGCTAGTTGTAATCACGGTATGGTATTAGCTGTAATGGCAAACAATAATTATGAAACTTCATTCAAACGTCATAGCGGTTGTCACTGGTTGGCCTTGGTTTAATCAAATCTCAGACAATAGACTGTATCTGTGCCGCATATTTCCCATTATTGTATGAAGTTACCATACCGTCTATGGTGTTTACTGTGACCGACCGAGCTCTGATAGCCACATTAATGTCTGTATGTCGGTCAATGGTGGCCATTTGTTGGATAAATCACTTATTGTGATATACGGGATCGTGTCTCGGACACTCATGGACGTGTTAACGATCTTGGTAATGTTGACGACGATTGTAAAAATAAATAGGTACTGGGTATTTTTCTGATACCGGTTTTGAATACCCGAGTAATACTTTAGATATTGTGATACCTGAGATACAGATACGAAAGTGATTGACTTTATGGGTTTATGAAGGGCACACAGAGTCGCAGCGATTCGCGATGTTGACCGGGTTGACCAGTAATTGTATGGGGTCGCATAAACATGTACACACGGTTTCGCGTAACAGGTGACCATTATCTATCACAGTTTCATGGCAACTAGCGTGCTTATAAGTTTGATAAAAAAAATATATTTTAACCACATCATTATTACTAAACGTTATTTTTGAAAATAATTAAAAAGACCACATATAAGTAAACTATTATATAATATTAATAGATATAGCTGCAAGTCGAATATGAAATTGGTAGTTAAAAATATAAACGTCAAATCGCATAAAATTTAAATTTATTAATGTGTATATTTTTTATTGCAATTTCATAACTTGATTACCGCAAAAATGTGCACCGGTGAAATAGATACTGTTTTACTGACGTAATCAGTAATCAAGTTATGACATTCCTACAGAAAATTTAAATAATAGTTAGACTTTAAAATGCAGTTTTGCATTTTGTTATGTTTAATGCAGAAATGCACGTGAATAATACAATAGAAATTAATCTACACGAGCTAACCTCAGTTTTAAATTAAATTTCAGTAAGCCGGTTTCATATTAAATTATGAGAAGCAACACAGCGTTCGTTCACATAGCGCCGAGAAACGGATTAAAGATTTTGTTATTCTACTCCTAACATTAACATGAGATTATTCTAATATTTTTCACATAGTTTTTGTTGGAGTTTTACCTCTATTTAACTGCCCTTTGTTATTGACTTACCTCCGCGTAAAATATGTAAATGATAAATTACTAAATTGCCGAATTAACAGTTCTGTGTTATTTCATGTTGTTCGTTATCTACTTTTGATATAGATAGATACTCGTATTTGTTTCCGTTTTTCTTCAGGTATAAGTAATAATAAATTTACGTGTACCTAAAAAAACTTTAAAAGTACTATCGGCGACAGTATCTCCTTACCACCACGTAGACTGTCAGCTCGTCTGCACCTTCTTTCTATATAAAAGTTGGTAAATATAATTAACCCTAGCATAATGATTGGTAACTAGATCTCCGAAAATGTATCACTTTCTGTTCAATAAGCGCCCATCGGTATAGTTCCACTATAGATATCTATAGTCCAATCAAGCGTTCGAACAAATACAAAATTCTTAACAGCTCATTATCAACGTATTCAATATGCGGCTAGGTGGCGCCTTTGTAAAACAAATCTATTGATTCAGTTAAAACAACGAATATGTACCTTAAATTCATCAAAATACAAACTCATTTACGAACGGAAAAGTTTGTAGTCTATTTATCTATTATTATCTATTTATTATTATTATTTACTATTATTATTTATCTATTTATTTAAAAATAGTTCACAGTTTATATATGTCTGAGTATACTGTTTGACAATTAGCAAGCCAATTACGAATTACTACTATTCCAATATGTGTGGTGTTAAGTTTAAACGTGATTCGGTGCGTGTTATATGCGAGCATAGAGTGTGGGAGTGATGTGCGTGTCTAGAAACAAACACACGATAATTCTTCATTATTTTAGATTCTATTATTTATTACATTTATGTCAAATAGAGGGTTAAAAAGCCATTAGGTGGCAGAGAAAAACTAATTTTCTACCGAAAACAAAGTTTTTCTCCGTAATTAGACGCAAGCATCGTCACGGGAATGAAAATTTATTTGTATCTGCTTAGTACTGTAACCTTTATACTCCTAACTAAATATTTTATTATTACACACAAAATAACGAGCATTTGTTTAAATAAACTGTTTGATGGGTAATTTTTGGGGCAAGTTCAAAAAAATCGTAGAACCAAATCGTTAGTTACGATAATAGTTATTTAGCGTTAAGAGGTATTTTTATTTAATAATTGTTGTAATAATTGAAGTTGATTGTCAGGTCAACTAATAATATAAATAAATCTCGTTTAAGTTTTCCTCTCTAAATATTGCATAATAACGTCCATTTTAATTTATTCACAAATATCGCCTGCTGGTTTCCTTTAAACTTTTAAACAACAATGCGCTTTAATCGCTTCACACATTTAACTACGTTTAAACAGACATTTTCTTCAAGTGCTGGTAAACTTCAAAGTTTAAGCTCTATACAAAGTAAGGATTTCGAAGTGTTGCTGGGGTAACAATTAACTCCCCACTAACTATGTCCTTGTACACAAACTTTCCGATCGTGTGGTAATACCTTATAATACATTTTGCACGAGTTTATTTAGTGACAAGTTTTCAATAAATTAATTTTAGAAGATACCTACCTACGTGACACTAATCTTTGTCCGTAAAAGTAATTGGTTGTTCGCTATCGAGACTAGAATCGATTCTATTAGTTTTTAAAATGGGTATTTCTTTCATGATTTCTAGTACAATTCTTGTATATCTTTCATTCTACGCACATCGTCCGAGCCGCAAGCCCGCGCCGCCTAGGCGCTCGGACTGAGTAATGAGCGCTTCGATCGTTTCAGACAGGACAACAAAACCTTATATATTTGTAACTTATGATTTATTCCTTAAAATACTTTATGTTTCACTAGAACTGTTCTATATATTTTAAATTAGTTGACATGTTTCAGGTTTTGCATTATTTCGGTGACACCCTGTATATGTATGTATAAACCGACTCTACCTACAGAGGCCCGTTCACAAGCTGTCAGCTACGAGTGTAAGTTTTCTATTACAAATTACGTCTTAAGCACATACAAGGAAAACTTTACTTCCAGTTTTACGTTTAAACACGGCCAGTGTTGGAACGTGTAGTAGTAATATTACATTGGTGCATCATTGTGGTTTCTTTTCCTTTCAAATTTAAAAATTCCGACCGAAGCACTGTTTTAAAGGAAGTCATTAAAAAGAGAGTTCTTTACTGTAGGAGATAATAGATTTACTAATATACATTATTATTTAAGTATTGTATAAGCATATGTAAATTATATTTGCATATGTTATTATATTTATAGTTTTAATTTCAAGATAGTTGTTTTTTTATATAACGTTTATATAAATTTAACAAAGTGCTGTTTCTTATATATGGCGTCCTTTTATAAGTATTTCTGAGTTATTATTTTATATTTACTTTGATTCTTAAGTAGGTACTTGAACAATCTACAAAGAGGCAAATACTCTATTGTGATTAAAACTGCATCGTATAACATCAAAGCAAGTCCAAAGGTTACGCCAATTTGTAGCGTACTAACGAGTACTCGTATATCCCACGTAAATGGAACATTTAAATTTCACAATCAACTTGTGTATGCATAAATTATTTTTAGTTTGCATTTTAATGTGTTTATAAAATTCACTGGAAAAATAGTGTAGCTTTTCGTATCCGCTGAAATTTGAATTTCTCTTTATTGGAGCAAAGTTGATAGGTACATTGCCCCCATCTGTCGCTCACTGGTGCGCTCTCGTGGAGTGTGAAACATCATTGCCAAAACTTAACTTTGTTTAATTGGGTATTTGAATTTTTTTTTTTTGTTATAAATGGAAAGATCATATATAAGTTTTATAACAAAACTATTTTTTTTTTTTTTGCAATAATTCAAAAGTTATATCAAAATAAAAATTAATTTTTGAATCCAGTACTGAAGACCCGCCGACCGCTCCCGAACAACCCCGAGCGCTCGTGACGTCATAATGTTAGTTTTCACTCATTGCAGTTTACAGAGATATTAAGTACAGTGTTTTGATCTATTTGATTCTGTTGTCATTGTTAAATACTCAAATATATATTGAAAATGTCGAACCTCAAAAGTTATCGTTCTTGTTTTGTACCATTATGTAAGAATACTACAAAAACAACTCCTGACAAAATGTTTTTAAATGTTCCGCAAGATGAAAAACGTCGAAACAAATGGTTTCAAGCAGTGCACCGAGATAATCCCAAAACAAAATCGATTTTTTTTTGTTGTGAAGATCATTTCGATGTAAGTATTTCATAACACCATTGTTATTAATTATTATTTATCTAAGTCTACAAATCAAATAAATAATTTTTTTTAACTGGACTCCAAATCATAACCTTTAAAATCATTGCATTAAAAAATTTCCTATTGATAATTTAAAGTGCTTAAATAATAAATTCATGTATCTTTATCTAATGATTGGGATTCAATTTGATATTTTTATAATTTTATAACGTTCTAGCTTATGTATTAGACTAGATTAAAAAAAATTAAGTTTTTTTTTTCTAGCTAAAAGATGATATGGAAAATTATATTTATTACACAACAATGGGAGGTAAAGCAAAGATTAAAATTGATGTGGTACCACACAAGTTTGACTGTCAACCTAATCGTAAACGACAAGGCACCACAATGATTATTAGACCAGCTGCAGAAAAAAGACGGACTTCTGTTGGCTACTTCTGTTGGTGTCGGATCTTCACTTCTGCGATGGGTCCACATAAGTAATGCTAATGCATGTTTGCAACCACCTGTACACACAATATAGAAGATTATTATTGTTTATAACATCAATCAACTTGAGTTTAATAGAAGTATAAATTACCTGCTGAAGCTGCGCAGTCATGCCATTGAACATCCTGAATTTTTCTTGACTTTTCATTAATAGTTAAAGTAACTGAATAAGCTTTACTCCGAACTCGATATTCTGGACATACCCGTCCTTTTACAATACAAATACCATTCTTACGACTAAGTTGAACATAACCTATAGCTTTGTCGCCGTAACTCTCACGTGATGCTCTACAATTAATGCAATAAATAATTATATTTAATACAATGGAGAATAAATACTTAAATATTTTCTTTTATAATATTATTTTTTAACAGACTTACCTTGATGCCTTGGCACCTCGAACTTCAGCAGAATTGAACCGAACGTCATTTTTTTTAAAATTGGTTATCATAAATATATCAACATCAGGAATATTATCAGACTTTGCCTTTATAAATCCTTTATCACACATAGCTTTAACATTATGACGTCACAACTATGGTGACCAATCGTGGCGCGTTCATAGTCACGTGATTTTTTTTAAAATTTGATCAATTTTTAATTGTTTATAATTAATTGAAAACAATTTTTTTAAAGTTTTTCTCATTAAATATTAATATTATTCATAATAAAGTTTTAAAATACATAAAAAAATCAATATTTTTTTTTTCAAATTCCCAATTATATATATACCTATAATACATACGAAGATACGGTTCAATATATTTAGTTCAACATTATTAATAATACAATTAGATTTAAGGAGAAGCGAATGGATGTTACTGGAACCTATGCATACATGTACCTATTTACGTTTTTGTACTTCAACAGAAAATTTTCTATTAAGTAATTAAAGCTGTGATGCACCACTTTTGTGTTTAAATAATAATAAGACACTGGTCTGCATTATAACCCGGTTGCCTAGCAATTGGATGCATTTCATTATATCATATGCCTTTTAAAACTTTAACTGTACATCTTACTATTTGTCTCTCCACTGCATGATACCGACCTGTTCTAAGGCTCGTTATCACATACCTTATTTCATCCTTCCTATCCATTTACCTAACTCCATAACACATTGTTCTATGTAGTGTCTGACAGATTTAGATAAAACGTTTATTCAGAACACAGTGATAGGACACTTCAGTTGCAAAGGAAAATACAAACATACATATTTGAACACATAACAGCAGAGACATTTTAAGAAAGTGAATGGAAAAAGAGATGTTACAGTAGCGCAGTCTGCTGCCCGTGTCCTGTGACTGCCTGACTGTGCAGCTCAGCTTTAGCTGTGTGTCTGTGATGACAAACACAAACGACAAGGCAGTCCGCATTGTAAACTCGATTACACGATATATCGATGCGTTTCAAACGTGGAAAGTTGCAATATTATTTGAAAAGTTCTCTGAAATGGTTCACGTCAATCGCCGGGGATTTTACTGGGTATCTGGCGATCGGATCGATGTCCATGGCTCGATTAATCCGTTTACTTTGACTGATCCACGATTGCGTTAAATGTAAATATGGAATGAGTCGGCGCAGTCTATTGTTTTATGTCCGTGCTTTAGCTATCAGCTACTAATGGTTTCATGTTTTGAAAATATAGTTATGAAAGTATTGATCATTGTCGAAAACAAGCAATGTAAATTATGTATTTTAATTTATTATTTAGATTTACAACACTTATGAAACACTAACTAACTAATATTTCAATAAATCAAAGTTTCTATTGCGTGATCAATAGAAATAAAGCGTAGAAGAATCATAAAAATAGATATTCAACCAAAACAGAAATATATATAACTAGCAAATATGAACTGATATAGACATGGAAAAAATGCAATGTATGATCCAACATGTTTTTTATTCATACATCCAACACACATTTTATACATACATTTCAAGTCACATAAATTCTTTTGGTTTCGTGTGAGATTTTACTTTTTCCACCGACGCTTCGTTCCTTTTACCAACTTATCAGTTCCTATATATTTACCAGTACTTTATATATTTAATGTTATATTGCCATTAATTGATAATGTTATTGGCCTTGTCTGCCGTAGATCCGTCTAATTTTCTTCTGGTGAGTAATTGAACACTTGCTTTTCAGCAGTCAGCGGAAAACGTACGTTGCGTATGTACTTCTCTAGAATGTCACTAAAAGTGTCCTGTTCAAACCACTTGGGTTAAAATTAAGAATACATCAGCACAACACAATCAAGTCGGTTCGTAAACAGCGGATGCAATTTCGGCGCATCTCGAGTTTCAATTAAAGTGCGGGTAGAACGCTTCAGCAAGGCTTCAGCGAGGCTTCAGTCGACCACAACTGCGGCCTCCCTCGAGTGCGCTCGCAAGCAATTGTACACGTTTTCGATTGTGTACCTGCTACGGTTTTCGCTATTAATTTGTGCGAACAAAATGGAGCATAGTCAGATGTTGTGTATTGTCTGATTATCAGGTCTTCAGCCACGCATAGTGTTTAGCGCAAAATCAAATCAAAATAAAATAAATGTACTTAACAGCTAACAAATGCACGCCGAGAACTTCTAAAACATTATTAATTTCTATGTTAATTTAATTGTACTCAGCACACAAAGCGGACCGCGTTTTCGCAAACACAAACACACACATTTATTTGCGTAGCTGTCTCCAACGAACGCGTAGGTTGTTAGTTCATATTCGTTGAGGCGTCAATTTGTTTGTCACGTATATCGTAAAATTTTCAGAGCACCTGCAGTAACACGTTAATTAATTATTTCCACTGCAAAAACTTGACGCCATTAGACTGTTCGCATGTTACAGTTCTCAGTATATCCTTGTCGTTTTTTATTGTGAATTGAAAGAAAAATCTGCCAGATAGCATAGGTGGCAGGTTGGAAGTGGTCACCTTCGCCCATGGACACCTGTTTGCTACATCCAGGGAAAGTCAAGTGCGCTGCTGACCTCGCAGAATCCTATTCACTAATTGCTTGTAATTCTAGTAATCTGCTAGTAATTCACTAATACTATTCACTAAGAACCGTAACTTGGTGAAAAAACCTCACTTGGTATTATAGTTTGGGCTTGCAGTTTAAAGTATCTTGAAGACCACACTGCCCTTTAACAAGCAGCTATTTGTCAAAAAAATTATGGATGTACAACGAGATGTGCAATTATAAAAAATCGACGTTGGCATCAAATTAAACAGTTCTACAAAACAATGAGTTCGGGTCCGGTTTATATTAAATACTTTCTTTAATACTTTAAATGTCCATGCACTGTGTTTTCTTTTTCTTTTCGGTAATTCTTTCATAATGTGTATTTTTATTTATTGATTTTATTGAGTTATGTGCTTATAAGCCACTTTTTACAAAAGTTCATTAATTTGCGCCTATATGGCGCTCCATAGTACTGGTAAAAATGTTTTTATTCTGTCCGTCAATCACTGTGGAACGTATGGAACCCATTTCCGGCAATTACCTCCATTCGTTTTCAAAAATTTTGTTTCTAATATCTTTTTTCCATCGTTAGTTGTTTTGGGGAAATATGATCACTCTCCCATTAAGATTATCGAGTTTCAGTTTCCTAAATTCAACTCTATATCACGGGAGGTTCGTAGCTACTTTGAACAGGTGTTTGGCACAGAACCGGCCTAAGATCCCGCCTATTATATGTTACGTTTAAGCTAAGAAATGAAACAATATTGAACTAATGTCAAAATTTTAATGTTGCGTTGACGTTCTTTCGAAATGAAAATAGTGTAAAATTACTCAACGTCCAAATTTCGTTTTCAACGTCCAAGTGTAGAGAATGAGCTCCAGTTTCTGTCGCGGAGTCACAGCTGCGAGTGATGGCAAACGAAACGCCAGCTTCATACTAACGTATGGTGTAAGTCATAGGCTCATGAATAGGAAAACTTACACAACATAGTGCGACAGTTGCTCCATTCACTTTAGCAATTTATTTAATCCTAAATGAAATAAAAAAGCGCTATATCAAATGAATAAGTACTTAAGAAACAAATTTTATAAAGGTAAAGTGTTCTTTTTTATAAATTTATATTTATACAGCAAATACTGGAAGTAAATAGTTTGAAGCGAATTTGAATTTAGATTTTTATTAGCGGCCACTTCTTAGGAATAGTTAGCAAGAAGTTAAATAAAGTATTATACTCGAAAGTATTGTTACAATAGGCCGAAACCCGAATGGGTGCAAAACATTTCGTCAGGTGCCGTAATTTTTTAAAAACTGCGGCAACCGTTTATATACAAATAAAACTCTTATCACTTGCACCACACAATCGTGTCCTTAATTTCACAATTTCCACTACAACGCGTGAACTAACTGGAAATTAACTGTGAAACAGTAACCTGCTTAACAAATGAAATTCGGAACGGACAATGAATAAAAGCTTGTTAAACGTATGAACTTAACATTAATTTTAACGAGCTTTTATTGTGGATATGCTTTTACTCGTTCAATTTCAATTGTTAATTTGAAATTTTCAGTCTGTGAGCATGCCCTGACTGAGTTACGCCACTCTTAAAGACTGCTATAAAATACACCACGTGCAGCGCAGCAGTGTTTCGGTAACCATAACCTGCTGGACATTGGACATGGGCATGGTGCTGGATGCAAGAGAATGTGTCACGAAGGAACGTCACGATGGCCAAGCGGGTTGGCGAGTCCATTATTTTAGAGGTGGTGTAGTTCCTCAGAGCTTGTGGTTGCGGCTTTGTTATTCTGTCATCTTTTAGTATACCCACGGGAAGAGATGGGGTGGTGCCTAAAGCCTATTCTACGGTACTGAGATTCATATGTACCTACTCATTATTCTATATACCTAAAACCATGCGATTCCAAGCCTTATTATTCCTGCAATAAGGTACTGGTGTGTATAATTTAACCTGTTGCTTAATCTACCTATAGTTTACACACGTATCAACCTCCCATTTTTATTTTATTCTGTTCTATACAAATGTACATAAAAACATTGCAGAATACTCCAGCGCTATTCAGATTGCAGAATGCATTCTGGCCTATTCACTGCATTTTGTTCGAGGAATGAAATTGGAGTATATTGAAAACAATTGACAATGCACTTCTGAAGATACGAATCCAATTTTAAAAAGAAACTTTTACTGAGCGTCGTAAAATTCTACTTTCATAAGATACGCGTAGTTTGTTTAAAAATTCGTTTTAAATGAAATTGAACAGTTTATTAAAAAATGTATCGTGATAGAAAAGTCCATACAATAAATTAATTATGTATAGTCCTAATGACCGTTGTGGCTTTTAATTACATTCTTTGAGACCTACAAGTAAACTCTTCTTGTGTAATAACTGGAAGTTCTCCGCCTACCTCATCCCACCGGACAAGAGAAACATATTGGGATTATATCGAATTGGATGGGAGGTAGTGGGATTGGAAGAGATGGAAAACAGGCTTGAAAGTTTTTACTCCCGTTGAGTAGAAATAAATGGTAAGGAAAGTCTTTAATGGTACGCGTTTAGACCAGATTTACAATATAAAAATTGAAAACAAGTCGTTGGTCCATCTGGCCGGAAGACAGCCTAGACTGTTAAAATTTTGTGTCTATGTAAGATGTTTTTTATTTCAGGTATGTAAAATCAAACAAAATATTTTCGTCGCTCCTCATAATTTTCAGGTGAGCCATCTTATTTAATGAAAATGTCTTTAGACCGGGTTACTCGTAACTGGTGCCATTCAAAGAACTCGTGTGATACCTTTAAATTTAAATACTCTAAACAGAATTTTATTTTATAATCAAAAAAGGAGGCTGCCGCATATTTAAAAAGTTGCCCGGTTTCTTAGGGAAAGCAATTTGCTTTGAAAGCGTACTTGGCGTAACAAAAGGGAGTTGGGTGGTGACGCAATATTGTCGTTTCGAATCTCCAAGGGAGTTTCTTTTTAAACGGCTTACCGCTATTGAGTTAAGAAATTAAATCGTTCTGTTTTGTTCAAGTGAATTGTGATGAGAAAATTGTTTAAGAACTAATGTTTTTCGATGTTCCGAGATCGTACTGGGTAAAAAGTATCGATTATTGCGTCATGACACGCGTCATTGGAAAGTGTCCTGGTCGTGAAACTCTCTTTGCATCAAAGTTAGATAAGATTAAATAATACTAGACAAAAAATATGGTGATTGTTAACGTAATCTTCTCAGCGTAACCCAATCATGCGCATAAGAAACTCGTCCTCTGTTGGTATGAGAATAAAACGTCATATCTCGTACAATCCAATATACATCGCTCATACCTCGTACAATCCAATCCTCACTCATACCTCATACAATACCTATCCAATACCTCGCTCATATCCGTACAAATCAACCACATTTGTAATTTTACATTGTATCGTGATAGTTTCCTTTTACAAACCAATATATCTTGATCCATAATTGATCCTACCTTGACACGAACTAATAAACTAAACGGAATGCGCCTAATGTATTTTCATTAACAACCACCCCGTTTTTATTAAATGTTTTTTTTTTTTATACAGAGGACTAGGTTTTCTGTACGGTTTCGCTCGTGTGGGTTTTGTTTTAAAAGTAGTTGGCTCCTCCTTGGATAAATTAAGACCCTTTTAATAAATAAATATTAAAAAAAACGGTAAATATGAACGCGCTACCTAACGTTTGCAAACGCGTTGCTGGTGTCCATGGACGACGGTGACCACTTACCACTCGTCCGTTTGTCACCTTTTGTGTTAGGTACTGAAAGAGATGAACTTTCTAAATGTTACTGAAAGATGATTGTAAATCTAAGGTACACGGAAAATCTATAGCGTATGTTACATTCACCTATAAAGCAGTCAGTTAGCCAAAGATTAGCAATTACTAATTGTATCATAGTCTAATTTACTCTTTGAACTGTTATATATAGAGGATGGGATGTGATGTTAAATAGTAATTTAAGTAAATTTATTATATAGAAAGGGAGATGTTGAGGGTAGGTTTAATATAAAATATATATTTTATATTAAGTATATATATGTGGGTTGAGGGTATCTAAATGAATAATGAAGACGGGATCTAGATTTAATAAATCAGTCATCATGTACACCTTGTTTAACTTGGACCCTTACACCACTACAGTGGCGATGGTGAAGGAAATCTATCTACCTACAAAATAAGAAACTAAACTGCTCTTAGTATTCGCAGTCTAATATTGCCACAATCTGCCTCTTCTACTTTACGTCAAGTCATGAACAGGCAAATGGATAAAGATTTCAGCCTAATAGACCTATTTGTAACTGTCTGGAGCAAAATTAGACCGGCTTCAACGGCTAGCTTCACAAGCAACTGACACCTGTTTAAATGGGTCTAAACCGCATAAACCGCATGACTCGGAGGAGAGATAATTCTAGGATAAGTTTAGAGTAATTAAGATATAGCGTAGAGCTAATGTAGAACTGAATTGGAACGTACGGAGCACTCATCTTCAATCGTGTCGACTGCTTTGGAATGTCTCTCGATCTGTTGTAGTCATCGATTTGAGAATAAATACTAGATGATATGTTATACAAGCACTGTAGGGCAGGCATGTTACAGTCTAATGTTCTGTGTTCAGTATCTCTCCAATTCTTTAATTCATGTGTTTTGAAAATGGAACATTCTAATTACTTATGTTTCTGATTTGACTCTTTAATGAACCGCCCCTCATCTGCTCCAAACCCCTCCCTATAAATTACCAACCAGGTTTCTTTGATAAGAATGTATGATGTGTCATCTAGTCTTTGCCCATATCGATGGTTCTATTCTATATCGATGGCCAGTCATTGCCACGCATGACGTAATTTCTAACATGCGGTACAGAGAATAATCAAAGGACAGTTTACAGTTTTAAAAGGCCTATGCGGCGTTGCGCGTGTCAAGAATCATCATGGGCATTCGGATATTAAAGCTCATATATTCTGGAAATTACTAGAAATCAATATTTTGAAGAAAAAAAACACCGATTTGTGTTAAGGCCAATTTTGTCGCAGATTTGTGGTTGTTGGCCCCCTTATGTGGGTTACGCATGATCTATGTCACTTATGGCCTGCTGCCAGATACGTACGAGCGTCGACTGCCAAGTAAAGATCAAGGGATCTCGGTTTCGCTGAAATAACTTAATGGCCTTCATGGCATCCTGGATGACAACACTAATATAGATATGTTTGTTAGTGTTGTCATCCAGTATAAAACATAATAATTTCTTAACACGCCACAGATGAATCTATGGATGGATGGATGTATGTTCGTGGATTCTCTTTTTTAGCAATAATGTATTAGTAATTTATGTTTTTTATTTATTTATTGCTGTCATCTGAAAGCGTCCCACATTACGGTGCCTCCCATGCGTGACCTCTATTCTAGGACTAGTCTGGATTAAGTAACAATGCAATGTAAGATTTATAAGCATATACTTTATACCCGTAGTTGATTGTTCCCGAAATCGCTATATTCTATGAATCGTTCAGCAACTAGAACAGAAAGCAAACCAATGTTAAAAATATTTCTTGTATATATGTACGTACAGATACATTACGAAAACATTGGCCATCGGTTAGTCCGAAAACATCCGAACGCGTCATCCATGAATTACCGTACCTCTAATTGCAGACTTTATTACGAGATACTTTATTGCATAGACGTGGATGATGCGTTCGGGTGTTTCCGGATTTGCCGATAGCCAATGTTTTCGTAATGTATCTATACTCGTATGTATGTCGCTCACCTGTGATTTAAGAAACCTGTCGTTGGACTTGCCATTAGGCACAGTCTATATCGTGGGGATCATTCACACGAGACTACTAATTATTTCGTGACTCGAACAACAGTATCGCGGCTTCAACTATACAGACAAGAAGCCAAGACAAAAACAATGTCTTTTGGGTAAACATGTCTTTAACGTAGAATTTTTTCGTCCTCTAACAGAGTGTGCATTACAATTAAACGGATAACTTTTAGAAACCGTTTAGACCCCACCCTCTACCCAAGTATCAACAGAAGTATGTTGAAACACGTAAGGTACAAACTGCGAAAAGAATGTTAGTGAAAACAAAATCAGAAGTTTCGGGAAAACAACTTGATGAACTTGTCATAAGAGGTCGAGTTCGACGGGTGAAAGGTCGGCGTCCAAAGGAAACATCGTGAGGAAACCCGCATTGAATTGGAAAATTTGGAGATATATAGGTATGTATATCTATGTACTCGTATGTATGTACCGCTTAACCCTTAACCGTATACCAGTGACATATTGATGTGATTGTAATTAAATTTTACATTAAGAATATTATTTTGTTTAAAACGTAGTATTTTTAAAGAAAAACATGTAAGGTTCCTTTTTTCTACCCCATCGTAGAAAAAAATTAAGTGCGAATTATACTTTCTTTGTCTGTTTGTGTAGTAATAAAGTGGGAATAATATTGCCATTGAGTGGCAAAAGAAAAATGATAAATAAATAAAAAAATGCAATAATATCTTTTCTTATTAGAACATGGCAGAATATCAGATAGTGTAAGTCATGGTAAAATATCAGAATATCAGACATGGTAAAATATCAGAGAATTGAACTGATACCCCCTGGACACGTTTTTTCTTGAACATCATTCAAAACTTGTTCTATATCTGCAGCTGACTGGTAAACTGAACCTAGTGGATTTAAACCCCAGTAAGATGCAAGTCTGTACATTCACCGCTAAAAAAAACCCTTTGTCGTAGCACCTTGCTTTCAGAGCATACCTCTTAAGATCTCGGAGAGTATCATGATCCTTGGTGTCGACATCTCCAGCAAAGTCGAATTTAGGGGTAATTTGAAAAATAAGACTAAAATGGCCTCCAAAAAGCTCGGTGTGCTGAACAGAGCGAAGCGGTACTTCACCACCGGGCAACTCCTTATGCTTTACAAAGCTCAAGTGAGGCCCCATATGGAGTATTGCTCTCATCTCTGGGCCGGCGCACCGAAATACCAATTGGACCCATTTGACTCCATCCAACGACGTGCTGTCCGTATTGTAGACGATCCCACTCTCACGGGCGATTTAGAACCCCTCAGCATTCGGAGAGACGTTGCGTCTCTCTGTGTGTTCTACCGCCTATACAGCGGAAGTGCTCTGAAGAATTGTTCAATATTATATAATTCCCACCTTGGGTTTCTACAACCGCACCTCCCGTCACAGAAGTGCGGTCCATCCGCATTTCCTTGATACGGAGGTGTCGCGTACTGTTCGATAAAAAAATCATTTTGTACAGCGAACCCGTAGGCTGTGGAACGAACTGCCTCAAGAGGTCTTTTCATTAAGCTACGATATGGGGTTCATCAAGAAAGCTGTGAATAGGATTTTACAAGGTCGGTGGCGCATAGCTTCCTAGCCGCATAGCCCCTGGTGTTGCAGGTGTCCATGGGCAGCGGTAACACTTATCATCACGTAGGACCGCGTGCTCGTCCGCCTACTTCACTATAAAAAAAATAGTGCATTTTTTGCCCGGTAGAGGAATGTAAAACAATACAAACAATAATAATGTTAGGCAAATTATATCAAGTCTTCGTCAGTCAGACAACTACCGAATGTTTAAAACATGTAAACAGAAAGAAAATACAGAAAACCAAAAAATCTTTAAAAAAATAATAAAATGTCAAAGTTGAAAATAATTAAATAACCCTTGTCGATGAAATAGCAACTTTCATAGATAAAGGTTTATTCGAATTTATTGGATTCACCTAATTAGTTGCTTAAACTGTAGACATTGTTGGAGCAATAAAAATAATAATTTATCAGGCTGCAGGGTTCCCCCTTGTCACGCCCAACCATTTACTTTGCAAGTTATCCCTGTAACGACTTGGGGCTTCTTTAATATTTTTATCTGTGTGCCCATTTTCTGTATCATTAGCATATCCCTTATTGTATTTTGGTACTTGTTATTTTTATAGCCACTTTAAATTTGACCTTTGTGATTTAGTGTCTTTTCCTTTAACCTTTCTTATCTTTATACATCTTTTGTCGGAGCATAGGCCTCCTGAAAACCAGGTTTTTTATAGAAAGAAGGTGGCAGATGAACAGACAGTCCACCTGGTGGTAAGTGGGTACGAGCCCATGGACATCCGCGATACATGACGACATATGTCCAGAATTACAAACCTGGGCACGTCCCCGGATGCGCCAGAGTGAAATGGGATGTCAAATTTTGTATGGACAAAAATATTTGATTGTCCTATTAACTTGTGATATAAATAATAAATATTCTACAATACAAATAAGTAAGATCATGTGTTTTGCCGTTTTAAAAATTATGTCGCGAAAATGCACCATTTTGTATGGAATCACTTAAATATTCCAAAGCCACGTGGTATACTTTTTAGTTAAATTTAGTACTTGAATAAATATGCATGTATTTTACAGTTTCATTAAAATTATGTCAAGGCCTAATTAAATCCATGCGAGCGAAGCCACGGCCAATAAGCTAGTCATACGTTCACCTATACAGCTCAGCGCTTCCTGCTAATAGCGCTTGACACTGCGTGTCAATCAGAGTTCTAAGAACTAGGAGATTGCGTCAGCAACACGCTCACAGACCGCCTCGTGTATACAGACTGTTAGTGTATTGCGAGAATTAGTTAGCCCTAAATAAATAACGCCTATTCCGAATTTAGAGAGAGTAATATAAACTAGAATTATAACAAACACGAAATGTTTGCTTTGGTTCAAACAATTGTTGACCACAGTACGGGTAGAGAACAGTATGTACCTAATATTAATTTCAATCCAGAAATGCTCTTCACATCACACATGCCGTTTAATTTTAGCCAGTGAAGTATACAATATAATTCGACATGTGGTGGCAACCTACTTTAGAATAGCACTAATCCGTTTCTTACCGCGGATGTCGTAAAAGGCGACTAAGGGATAACAATGCCGCTACCATAAGCCCACACGAACTATGTACAACTACTCTAAGAGAGTGGACTCGTCAACCCCCATGATTATCGTGGCGTTTTAAAGCAATATATCCTTCATGCACAAGACAATGTGCAGGAGGAAGCCCAACAGTGAATACTGAATGGGCTGGTTCCAGTAAGTAGTTATTAAATGGTAAGCTCTACTTATTTGTATAATATATTATATTATGAGATTGCTACTTGATATTCTCTAATAGTTATGGAGTATTTAGTGTCAACCCATCATCACTCAGACATAAGTAATAATTACAAAAATAGTGCCAAGATATATATATATAACATCAAATCAAGATATATACATATATATCAAGTGATTGATCCAGGATCAATCACTGGATAGAACTCCACAGTCCAAAATTCCTCTCCAATGATCGCCACTATTTCTCCAGGATTGTGCGTAAAGCAATTGAAATCAAAAAACAGAAATTTCAATCGAGAACATGGATATAACTTGTTCTCGACATGGAATATAAATTTATAAATTTAATAAAATCAAACTTCGCGATTTATCGTCTGACGCTACTTCTAATATTGTAATTGTTGTGTGCTGCAACTTTTCGGAATATGAAGATCAAATGCAGGTAGTTGACGAAACTGCTCGATATTGTCGACGTGGACCACCCGCCTCTTCAGTCAACTCGGGACCATGATTGGTTCAACCCAACCGAAACATCGAGTAAAATAAATAAGATAAACATTCGCGTTAAGACCTGTTTAAATAGATAAATAGTGCCAAGATTTTATATTTAACTGTTTATACTGTTCCTACTGCCAAGATATTGTTTATCATAGGGTAAAATTGTTTAATTTCCAGTCTAGACGCTGCGTCAGAGGTTGCTCTTTGCATTAAAATGTACCAAGCAGTCATACTCGTAGTTACTGGTACGTTGCATTCCGGTGGTACGCTGGAGAAATTCGGGAAATTTAATATCGTTTTACCAATTCCAAGGCGCGGTATGTTATACTCTCCCATTGTGGTAGTAATATCCAATGTGGTAGCTAGACTGTTATAGATGCATTAGTATCTGCAAATGTAATATAATTGTATTACCTAGACATCCTTAATTAGGATTAAGGTAGTCTAGAGCATTCTCTAGCAATGGGAATTCCCATCACTAAGGCGAGCCAACTTCATTCATTCGAGAACTTACACTATATCCAGTAAAAAATGTTACAGACTTAAGAAGGAAAGGTATTCAGGTTTATTTACTCTTACACTTGAAAGTGGGCTTGAAATTGTAAAGTGCAAAATACATACACCTTTACACGAGGCTTAAGTGTCGAACTCGCGATATCGGAAGTATCTCACAACACTTCTCTTGTCTCGAAATGTTTCACGAACTTTAGCTGTAAGTGGTTGGCTCACAAGTCTTCTCTTTTGAAACTGGCATTTAAATGCTTCCTTTCTTCATTCATTTATACATTAAAACTACATAATATATTAATACAGTGCAAATTACATCCACTCGGGGCTTCCACATTCGCGACATCGATACCAATGCTCAACAACAAGGATATATTGAAAAAGACGTCTCGTGTAAAACTGAGATTTTAATATTTACTTCTTTTATTCAAGCGCCATTCATTCATTCAAATTATATAATGTTAAATAAAAAACCCCTGCACCATCGTAAACACTGAATTTCCTTCGTGAAAACTAAATATCATATCTTCTGTTTAAGTACGATTTTTAAAATTTAGCATTTTTTTCCAAACAAACCACTCGCACCGCGTCTATATAGGTCTCGATATAGGTCTAATAGTAAGTAGCGGTTTGATTTATAGGTGTTATGAATGGAGTGTTGCCTTCGTAGTAGAGTATAGTTAGTAGTACAGAGTAGCAAAGACAGAGATTTCATTAAAAAATATCTTTGTTGGAAAAAATATCATATTCAGAAAAAAGTCGTAGAACAAAGATTCAGTGTTAAGTTAAGACGACGCAGGTATTTTTTATTTAATTCTGTATAATGCAAAGTACATACATATGAGGCTTTTCACATTTGCGACATTGAACTCTCAACGCGAAATTTTTCCCGAGCTTTGTCTATAAGTTTGGTCTAAAACTGGATTTTTAATATTTCCTTCCTTCGTTCATATTCATTCATTCAAATTTTAAAGTGCAAAATACTTTCATATGAAGGCTTTGACACTCGCGACACTGGATCTAACTCTCAACACTTAACTCGGAATGTTTCCCGAACTTTATCTGTAAGTGGTCGCAGCACAAGGCGTCTCGTCTGAAACTGGAATTTTAATATTTCCTTCGGTTGATTTATTGCCAACCGTCCGTCCGTTTCGCTTTTCACTCGTGTTTTAGCAGTTTTTCAACTTTAAATTCTCGAGAAATTGTATTATTATTTTTATTACAAGCAGATGTAATCGTTTTCTAGATAGACAACGCAATTTTGTGCTGGGTTGTTAGGTGTGGTTGTGACATGTATTTAAATAAGCACCAAAAAATACTAAATGGGCGGCAAATAATGATCATTACACAACTGAAATTAAAAAAAAAAATTAAATGTGCGTCAGGAACGAAGATCTTCACACATTTTTTTAAACTCCGAATGTAATTCGAAATAAAATCTGTATAGTTCTGACAGAGAGAACTAGCGATTGGCCCGCTACCAAAATTTATCGAATACCGACGAACTGACACGATCGCGAGAATCGCGACCATACCTTGTCCGAGCGAGAGAAAGGCGAGAAAGAGAAAGGCGTATGGACGGGGTAAAAATCTTACGTGACGTTACATTTTCTCTCGAATCACACCTACCGCAAGCCGCGTAAAGGAACTTCGTTCCAAAATACTAAGAATGTCGAACACAAAGTCGACGCGGAACTCCCATGTCTTTATGACAATAGAATACAATATGACAATAGAATACTTTATGACAAACTGGAGAACTTAAATCTAACCCACCTTTAAATTTGCTGCCACCGAATTGCTGTCACTTTCGGTATCTCTGCTACTCATTTCCCTTTATTAAATTAGCTTTTTAAATGTGTGCTACGAACAAGCATAGCGTATGTATGCAGCGTGCTGCGAATCTGCTGCACTGCCGCCCTCTTTAATAACAAAGTCCCCTTATTTGTGTTATGTGCCACCTTCAACAATTGTTTTATTTATCATGAAATTCTATGAATTGTATGTCGTGTATGAGAATTAATTTGATTTCGGTTTCGGTTTTTAGCCGAAACTAAGACATAAACCGAAATTCGGTTTCGGTTGTATAAACTAGTTTCCGCCGGACACTTGAGCGTTATTTATATTCGTTTGACGGATTTTTCGCCTGCACGCGTCCGATAAACTCTCCTAGCGCAAATGAGTGCTTAAAGAAAGTCACGCCAATAGTGACTGGATAGGAAGAGCTGAGAGTTCGTGTTCCCTTAGCGTATGGGTTTGCATATGGTGTCGAGTCTTGACAAAGGTCATATCCAGCATTCGGAAGATACAGGCTAATTGTGTGGTATGTTTTCTTTATATCAAAACTCGTTTAATAAACAAAACTCCTTTCAAACGATCTTTATTTTCACCTTTTAACTCCATTAATGTACTTCACAAAATCCCTTTTCAACCGAAAAATAACAGAGTATCAAAGTGATACTGTTACAAATCCGAACTCTAACTTACAAAGGCTCTGATCGATTCGGCAGCATCCGCCTTTGTGCCTTTGATGTTTGCCGATGCCCCGCCTTACTGTTTTGTCGGTCTGACGGAGGTTTTACAAAGGGACACTTGCGACATTTTCCGATAACGGAACTTGATGGAAGCTTGAATGATAAGGTTTTGTATTTTTACCATCTACGAGTATCTATGTATACTTATCTATATTAATATAATAAAGAGGTAAAATTGTGTGTTTGTATGTTGGGGCAATCTCTGGAACTACTGAACCGATTTCGAAAATTCTTTCACAAATAAGAAGCTACATTATCCGTGTCTAATATAGGCTTTATATTTTATTTTGAAATTTAAAAAAAAAGTCTCTTATAAACCGAAGCGAAGCGAGGGCGGGTCGCTAGTCTATACATATAATAAAATTGTAACCGGCCGATGTCTGTACATTATAGATATTGAAAAAAAAACTAATATTAGAGTTATTAGTCTTTATTAGAGCAACAGAAGCCAAAACAACAGTTTTTAGAAATTTTGTCTGTCCGTTTGTCTGTTTGTATGTTTGTACACGCATCACGCAAAAACTACTGCATGAAATTGAATACAGTTTTCACCGATGTATTGCTAGTGATGTATTTTACCGCAGGAAAATATCTTATTCCGATTGTTTTAAATTTAATAAACCGAAGCGAAGTGAGGGCGGGTCGCTAGTGTAAAATAAAATTGTAACAGAACCGTTTTTTTAAATCAAACACTTTTTTGAGTCATTGAAAAAAAGTCATTAAATTATAAATTACGAATGATATAGGGCCCAAAACAACATTTTTAGAATTCTTATCTGTCTGTCTATCTATCCGTGTGTCTGTTTGAACGCACATCACGCAATAACCGCTGGACAGATTTTAATGTAACTTGACATAGTTATGTGTCGGATTAACATTTATAGTATTTATTATCCAGATCTGTTATAGAGTTCCCGCGGGAATCACTCTAAAGTTCACGCGAACGAAGTCGCGGGCACTGCTAGTATACGATATAAAAGAAATGACCGACATACTGAGAAATGTCTTAACAAGGAGCCAAAGCCGCTGAAACTAGAAACATGAGAATTGAACATTAGCTTCCTCTATTATTAATTGAAAACTCACTAAAAAGGGATTTCTCGAAATTCTGTATGGAATCACAATTAAACGCAATTAAATTCATTGGATCAACTTTTGGACATGGGGATGTGTGGCTTTAAAACGCCACGCTGTCCAAGCGGGATAGCCAATGGTACTATTATAAAATGGAAGGAAACGTCATTCGAAGCTTTTATATGGTACGTTATCAATGTAACATCCCGCTGCAGGACACAGGCTTCACCTTGCTCATTTTATATTTTAGAATACAAAATGTGTTCAAAGCGCGAAAGTTTAAAAAGATAAACCTAGCAAGTGTTCATAATAAACACATACGAGATATTCGTCGCATGTAGCTCAGCGTTAACTTCCTACAATCACAACTCTAATTACTCCGCCTGCGTATAACGAATAACATAGGTGTGTGGGTGGGGGTTTGTGTTTGTCTCAGTATGTGTCTCTGGACCCACGACACAGGGAATCCTAGTGTGAGCCATTGAGTGTGGCGTTATTATATGTATTTGACGCCCGCGTGTGTTGACTTTGAAAATAAATAACAAGGAACCGTGAACGTTGTATACGATCCCCCGTTCATTAACTTCGCATGTTGGATTCAAGATCAAAATTATATTTTCAGTAGTATAATACACAAGCGTGTAGTAATTAACGCCGCGAACAATATTTACAGCCAGCGGACCAACACTTATTTAGTTCCCAGGTTAATAAATGAATTAGATTATAAAATACTAGCGATCCGCCCTCGCTTCGCTTTGGTGTAATTTTTTTTTAATTTCAATATAAAATATAGCCTATATTAGACACGGATAATGTAGCTTCCTATTTGTGAAAGAATTTTTGAAATCGTTTCAGTAGTTCCAGAGATTACCCCCAACATACAAACACACAATTTTACCTCTTTATTATATTATATAGTAAATATAGTATAGAAAAACAGATATCAGCTTAAAATTTATTCTATAATTTATTGTACACACAACACGAAATAAATAAAAAAGAGAAGAAATGAAGATATACAAAAGGCAAACTTATCTCCTACGGAGATTTCTTCCAGCATACCCGGGAAAGGTCAAAGACAGGCAGGCTTTTATTAAAATATACTTATAAATTAAAAAGATTTTTATTGTCTAAATTACTCATTTCTCATTCCTATCTAATTGTTCAAACCGCAAAACTTGTATCTTAGACAAATTATAATATATATTTTTTTGTAAATTTGATAACTAAATAAAGCTAAATTTCAGTTCGTAGTAAACACATACGACATATGTATATGACAACTTCTGCAACTGCTAACTTCCTGCAATCAGTACATTAATAATTACTCAGTCTGCTTGTAAGAACTAAACTAGTTGACGCCTGCCACGCGCTGTATAGCGACTACGTAATGTAAGAACTTTGGGAATAAAGTGAACATTGGGAACATTAGTTTTCTCGTTTATAAACGTATTTATTTAACTAGTATATTATTACCCCATCTCTTCCCGTGTGTGTCGTAAAAGGCGACTAAGGGATAACAAAGCGGCTACCACATGCCTTGTGTAACTACATCACCCCTAAAAGAGTGGACTCGCCAACCCGTTTGACCAGCGTGGCGTGTTAATGCTATACCTACAATATATATCCCTCATGCAATGCTGTAATGTGAACGAGGACCAGCCCCTTTTATGATGGACATGGACCTTCCCATGCGCATTACAGAGATGTATGATTTAAACCGGGACGCTGGCCAAGCGGATTAGAGAGTCATTCTTTCAGGGATGGTGTAGTGCCTCAGCGCTAGTTTTGGCGGCTTTGTTATCCCTTAATCGCCTTCGACGATACTCACGGAAAGACATGGGATGTTGATATTGTCAAGGCGGCTGACACCACATGGCCATGCAAGATCTACAACAGTAAAAACAAATGCGAGCAGTTTCAGTTTCCGCCTCTTCAGTCGGCTCGTGACCATGGTTCGTGCAACCCACCCGTTGAGTAAACAATAAATAAGACAAACATTCGCGTTAAGAACCATATAAATAGATAAATATGTGTGAAAAATGCGAAAACCTCAAATGTTATAGTTAAAACAATTACTTTAGTGGTACAAAAGTATTAAAATAACAATCTTATTATAACCAAACATAAAATATTTGTTCGAAAGAGTATACAATACCAAATATAATACCAACATACAATACCAATACAATACCAACATAAATACCAAACATCAAAGAGTATTTACGGTAAAATATTGGCAAACTTAATTAAAAGTTATAAACAAAAACAATCGTGACTTTTCCTCTTGAGAAGTTTACAAGTATTGTTTTAATTATGTTTTCTACATCAAAAGGTAATTAAAATTAATCAAAAGTTAAAAGCCGCCGTTCAATTGCAAGAAAGTAACAAGTAGCGTCTTGATGCGAGGTAATGATAAAAGGACGATTTTTTAAGGAATAACTTTAAAAAATATTTTTGCCCTGGGGATAAATTAAATAAATTGTATGTTTTATATATTTAAAATTCATGATTTTTTATATTATAAATATTTTTATATATTATGTTATTATACATATTTGTGTTGTTCTTTCAAATATAATTACTGTGTACCTTCCAATGTATGCCTCTGTATAAACTAAGACTTAGGGAATGCCTTACTTTTTATAAATCACTAAGCAATAGATTTTGTTAAATAAATTTCAATAAGTAATAGGGCACCGACCTCGTGATCAGAGTCCAAAGTTTATGTACACAAAGCACGTGTAACTGGGCCGGGAAGATGTTTACAATGCGCCCGCATTTACTCACCCACCGAATAAACTGACGCTTTAGTTAGACCCCTTTGAGCTGTCGATGTGCTATAACGTAAATATATTTCATCATCATAATCAGCCCGCTGCAGTCCACTGCTGAACTGGGGCCTCTTCCTGTGCAATCCATCTTTGTCTGTTGATCGCTTGCTGCATGCACCTCGTTCCCACCGCTTTGACGACATCTTCGCGCCAACGGGCCATTGGTCTGCCCACCCTTCTCCGGCCAATCCATGGTTGCCATTCCAGAAGTTTACGACATATGTGACCGGCCCATTTCCACTTAAGCATAGCGATCTTCCTATTTAGACTTATTTATTTTAACGTGACCTAGCGTCCAGTAGCCAACGCCAACCCGCGCCGCGTCGGTTTTTGTGACACGATCAACGGCTAGGGGAATGAAGGGGTGTGCGCGCGGGCAACTTGGCTTCAACGTCACTTCCCGCTCTACACATTGGGTCGCGTCCTTGGTGGTTTTACTGCATGATGAACATTTAATAAATAATAAGCATAGGCATAGGCATAGGCGTAAGTCGCGAGTGCGACTAGGTGGTCTTCATCCATGTTGGGTCCGCTCGCGACTCCGCCCAAAATGCTTGGCGTAGTTTGTTGATGTTGAGTATTGGAGCCAACATGTGGTGCTACTTTGACAGATATATGACCTTAAAACGCCACGCTCGCCAAGCGGGTCAGGGAGTCCACTCTTACTACAACCTTTAGTCGCCTTTTACTACAACCATGGGAAGAGATTTGGTGGTTTTATTCTATAGCCGGTCGACACCACACTTCTATTCCACTGGAATAAGAAAAATAATTTCGAACCAGACCTAAAACCGTTCAGACAATTATGAAGTTTAATTAGCTATTTTAAAAAAAAAACAACTGTGACGAAAATTTAACCACAATTTTACCACGAAAATGTGAAGATAAAATATAACACAACTTAAGTCGGATGCGAAATGAGGTCGTTGCATGACCGCTAGAACATGTTTCTAGAACTCTTATGAGTCTTATTTTCAAAAAACATTTCTTAAATTTTTTTCGTACGGTTGACCCCGTTTTCAGTAATAACAGCTACAGCTTTCTAACTGTATACTATACAGTTTTATATTTTTTACAAATGACTTTTTTCACGTAGGAGACTGCAGTTTTATGACAAAATGACCGTTTTTGTATGTGCCCCACTATTCTAGGGAATTCTAGGGAGTGTAGCGATATTTAATAAAGAATGTATTTATACCATTTAACACTAAAACTCCTAAACCTAGAATTTAAAACAGACGTAAGGTATTTATATAATAGTGCATCATACTCAATCAAATGACATTATAATAAAAATAAAATCAATGACATAATATATAGAAACCATGTCTGTCGGTTTGTTTGAAATGCTTTCACGCATCAACTGATGCATGAAAACTCAAATCAGTCCTTTGACATGTGATAACCGTGTGCCTACCCGATAACCCAGTTGTTATTGCATATGACTGGCGCAAAAGGTCTCGTGCTTGATTTCAAATAAAACTAATATTTGTTTAAAGGCCAGTATTTATTTAAGATATGGGTAATTTATGTTCGTCTTTGCGTATGAAACTATGATACAGGGGATCCTAGAAATATAAACGTTATATGAAACTACAGACCCACATTCGAATAAACAGGTTGTTATGTATGCATGTATGTAATTATGACTCACGTGTATTCAATTAACCTGCTTCTTAAAGTGGGTTATGATTATTCCTCTGTTGACTCGGGAATGGACCAATTATTTACTCAAGAATTACATAGCTACCTACTGATAAGAACACTTCGCCGAGAGTCAACAATTGTGTGAAAATAACTGAGTTACAAAGTAATTCCATTGACAAAAGCTTGTGTGGTAAAACCTACTTTATCGTATTTCCCCAATGTACGTACGTGTTTCGGTAGTAAGTGAGATATGCCAGAGCCTATTTCCATTCCATCCTATCCCTCCCCATTTTCTCAATCCATTATTTAATCTGCAATGGTAGGCAGCACATCCGGGTGCGTGCCAACGTTTGTCATTCTGGACTGATGTTGGCATGTATCGCGGATGTGTATGGACGACAGTATCCACTTACCACCAGGTGCTTGTCTGCCGCCGTTTTTCTATAAAAAAAATCAATTTTACCATATAAGCTTTGTACTGTAATTTACATACAAGCTTTTTTGTATGCAATGGAACCAGCCCTTTCCACTGCTGGACATGGGCCCCTTGACTTGCAATGACTTGCACATTGACTCGTGCATGAGGGATCTAAGGTTTAAAAACGCCACACCGGTGAAGCATGTTGGCGAGTTCACTCTTTTATATTTTATAACTTATTTTCAGCGTTTGCTTTATTTCAATGACTCGTTGTATAGGCGGCTATATACAACATAATATAGACGGTTAACTACAAATACAAGTAGTAGGCAAATTTGCTCATTCAATTGGATCAACGGATTATGAACGATATGGTTACTGTAATAACTAAAAATGTGAGTATATGTATTGCGAGTGAGACAACACATTTCGTAGCAGATTCGTAGCCATGCGAAGCACACTATAGCGTGATTGGTAGCAAGTTCGTAGACGAAAGGGTCTACGAAACAGTATACTCTGTTACAAAATACTATACATACCATAAAGGGCTAAACCAAGTAGTAAACACAGCATTCTGCTGTGTTTTGTAAATATTCTAAAAAAGCAAATCTCACATATTTGCTTGTGTGTAAATACTGGAATAAATGTACTCCTATATACTTGAAAGTTGTTATTTTTGCACCGTTAAATCAACTTTTTTTTGTGAAATACCACGCTCTTATGTTTTTAAAGATGTTCTTATATAGGTACCTCTTATAATTTGGTGTAAAAATATCGCTAATGGAATCTTATATTGAAAATTTAAGGAGTCATTTGTACCTACTCATTAAAATATTAATGATTTTTGTTTTTTCTTTGAATTCTCATTCAAATGTAAAAAATAAAAGGAATGAAATACCTTATTTTCTATATTCTTTACAATGCTTAAACAGTATTTTATCTCTTAATTTTTGACTGCTCAATTTATTTTGATCATTAATTTTCACTAGTTCTTGTAATTCTTGTAATTTTATTGTAATTCTTTCTCAAATTACTTGCTTAAAATCTGTTATTTTCTTTACTTCAGACATGCCAATTCATACCTTTCGTCATTAAAAGTTTAATCGGAATGGGGCCCACCGTCGGCGGACCTCCGGAAAATATTTATTCAATGTAAATTCCAAAGTTTCGTGCGACGCCATTTTTCTTTGTTAAGGAAATTGAATTCACATCTATCGCTTTATGAAGGTGTTTCTTCCCTTTATTTCGTTATATTATTTCGTGCCCCTTTTGTTAAGAATGTATCTGGACGGATTCCGGCAATTTGAATAGGTATTATCGTTTCTTTTACAAACTTTCATCCGTTTTATTGACGAGGGATGAATGAAATTGAATGAGCTAGGTGAAGGAACTGTTTATAAACATAGTTTATTGACGGACAGGATGAATGAGTACTCCGAGATGGAGGATAACAGTAATCCGTAACCAGCCCTTTTATCGACCACTTCTTGACGTGGGTCTGCGCCTGTACTTTGTCTTGTGCCCGAGGTATGTATGGCTTTAAAACGCCACGATGGCCAAGAACAGCCGGTGGGCGAGTCTACTGAAATGTACTGCATTTCCTACTTTATCGTATTTCCCCAATGTACGTATGTGTTTCGGTAGTTAGTGAGATATGCCAGAGCCCATTCCCATCCCAATCTATCCCTCCCAATTTTCCCAATCCATTCCTTAACCTGCAAAGGTAGGCAGCGCATCCGGGGGCTTGCCAACGTTTGTCATTCTGGACTGATGTTGGCATGTATCGCGGATGTTTATGGGCGACAGTATCTACTTACCATCACGTGGACTGTATGCTCGTCTGCCGCCTTATTTCTATAAAAAAATATATATTAGAGGTGGTGTAGTTCCTCAGCGCTTTTAGTAGCGCTTAACAAAGCGCTGAGGAACAATAACAAGACCTCATAACTTTTCTCCAATAACAATCCTTAGTCGCCTTCTGCGACATGCAAGTGGGTGGTCTAATCCTAAAGCCAGCCAACACCATACGGCCAACGGACTGTCCGAGTATATATTATTGTATTAATTTTGTATTTAATCAAAGACTTTATTTTGCACCACCCACATACATTTCTGTTTAACCAAAGCTTAAGTACGAGTTGTACACCTTTTATGCAGAAATGTTAAATAAATAAATAAAAAAGAATGTATTCCTCCAAGCTTATCCTCGTTTACGTTCGAACGCCACCTGATGTCGGAAATATTTAGCAAAACATAGGAGGAATAGTGAGAAACAAACAAACAAACTGTTCTTTGTATGATATTTGTTTTGAAAATATTTACCAACTTAAGATTTCCTCGTTCGTGAAAACTTTCGAGTAATATGAGTACGTGGAAAATAACTCACACTACGCATTCCATATAAAGGCTGTTTTTTTTAGAGGTATAGAACTTTGAAATGGAATAAAACAAGGATGAATTTTTAAAATTGACATGAAATTGACTTTATTCAAAAGATAATCTTTTGGCATTATAATTTAAATATGATTTCTGGCATATGACCGCCACGGCTGGCTCGGACGTAATCCAATCTGGAGGTCCAATTTTCAATAACTTTTTCCAACGTTTGTGGCCATATATCGGCAATAACGCGGCAAATGTTGTCCTCCAAGTGGTCGATCGTTTCGGGCTTATCGGCGTAGACTAGCGAATTCACATATCCCCACAGAAAATAGTCTAGCGGCGTTAAATCGCACGATCTTGGAGGCCAATTCACGGGTCCGGAACGTGAAATTATGCGGTTACCAAACGTTTCCTTCAGTAAATCAATTGTGGCACGAGCTGTGTGACATGTTGCGCCGTCTTGTTGAAACCACAGCTCCTGCACATCATGGTTGTTCAATTGAGGAACGAAAAAGTCAGTAATCATGGCTCTATAGCGGTCACCATTGACTGTAACGTTCTGGCCAGCATCGTTTTTAAAGAAGTACGGACCAATGATTCCACCAGCCCATAAAGCACACCAAACAGTCAGTTTTTCTGGATGTAACGGTGTCTTAACATACACTTGAGGATTATCTTCACTCCAAATACGGCAGTTTTGTTTATTGACGTAGCCATTCAACCAAAAGTGAGCTTCATCGCTAAACAAAATTCTCTTATGAAAATCGGGATCAACGGCAATCTTGTTTTGGGCCCATTCACCGAATCTACGCCTTGCTAGGTGATCGCGTGGCTTCAATTCTTGCACGAGTTGGATTTTGTAAGCACGCAAACCAAGATCTTTCCGCAAAATCTTCCATAAAGTGGATGGACACATATCCAATTCCTGTGCACGATGGCGGATAGACTGATTCCGGTCTTCCTCTACGCTACGCTCTACAGCAGCAATGGCTTCTTCTGTACGCACTGTACGACGTCTCTGTAGATGCGTATTATCATTTAGAGTAAACGTGGTGCGAAAACGGTCCATAGTTAGTCGAATTAATTGCTCTGATGGACGATTATGTTGACCGTAAAATGGACGTAGTGCGCGATACGTATTTCGAACAGAACCATTATTTTCAAAATAAATTTGCACAATTTGGAAGCGTTGTTCAGGCGTCAGTCTATTCATGTTGAAATGCCAAACCAAACTAAACACAAATCACTTGACAGCTGACAAAATGGCCGCCAGTTAAAACAGTGTTGCCAACTTAAAGTTCTATACCTCTACAAAAAACACCCTTTAGTATACGAGTATGTTTCACTAGCGGTGGCAGCGACTTCGTTCGCGTGAGCTTGTGATTCCCGTGGGAACTTCATAATTTATCCGGATAAAAAGTACCCTAAATATAAGCATATAAGTTATAACTATGCCAACTTTCATTAAAATCCCTCCAGCATTTTTTGCGTGATGCGCGTTCAGACAGACATACAGACAAAAAATCCAAAAATTGTTGTTTTGAGCTGTAATTCCACATGTAATTTACACTAAAATGTCTTTTTTCTAAAAATATTTAATGTACCTACAGACGCGGCTGCGATTTTATTATATGTACAATTTCATTATTTATTATATGTATTATTTTTGAATATTTATTCAAAAAATATTTATACAGAAAATACTTAAAATTGTAAAGTTATTACATGTTGTACAATTAACACCAATGTTTAAATAATATCAATATGTTATTAAACTTATTATACATATATGTAATTAGTTTGATTAAATGCTATTTACAAATGTTTATCTATATGTTATTAATATTACATAGAGCTTAAGAATATCAGGACCAGCTAACATTTAAACGGTTTTTATGGACTTCTATTGCAAGAAATCTTAATTCTGACTCACTCAATTTGCCGCTTGTCGCATCCACGGTGCATAGTTGAAGTTAGTGAATAGGTTAGTTGAAGTGTAGAAAATTTCAGCGTCACGGCGCATTCATTTTTGTTACTTCATACCATATGTTCATAAGTTGTGTGTGTTGCTTTATAACAGATAAATAATTCGTTTATTCATTAATTCAAATAAATAAGCAAGTGGATTAAATAAATATACACCAACAAGCGTCGGAACAATTAGGTAGCTAGGTGAAGTTATATTGCGTGCTCGTAACTACTGATTATAGGTATATTAATATGCTGCTCTATGTATGTATTATTATTACTTTTGTTTATGTGTGCATACACACACGCATGTTCTGTTTCGACCAAAGTACTATTTCACGGGTCTGCTGGAAGAGATCTCCCACAAGAGACAAACTTGCCTTTTGTACAATATATTGTACAATATATTTATCATGCATAAATATATTGTTTTGTATGTAAAATAAAATATAGAGTAAATAAATCAATAAGAAAGTGTTACAGTTTTGTTTTTGCCGTTGGCATCTCTTAGTCACCCATCGAATAAATCGATAATGAACTGCAAAGGGATTTGACTGTGTACGAACGGCTTGTTGGCGAATACTTTACGGATACATTTCCAACTTTCCTATTATTTTGCGGTTTCTTTTGTTTCTGAAATTTCTCGACTTCCATTCACAGTGATCGCCTTATCTCCGGAACTATGCCGAAGTCCGATTCGCCGACATTGTCTTTCGCTACGAACTTCTTAAACGAATTTTAAAACGTTCGTATTCCTAATCGCTTTGACCTATTTCTGAATGACGTCTCGACGATTGTCTAGCTTTTGGAAGTTTGGAACTTGCTCATGCTATAGCCAAGACAGTTCTGAGTCAAAGTATGGATCGCATGTAAATTATTACGACATATATATAGTCCAATCCAAGTTGCCGAAATCAAATCCCAACTTTTAGCTTTAAATCTAGGGCAAACATACATACATATCCATAATACATATACTAATCCATAATACATACATACATATACAGCATACATTGAATCTAATTATGGATATGTAAACAAATATCAGCTCACACTTTAAATTAAGACCGTGTGTCAGTTACCTCAGGTCGCTTACATTTTGGACAAATTGGATTGGAATGGACTATTTTATATTTTTAGTAAATACAGTTTACAGCCTATTGTGCCAAGTTTCAGTATTGTGGCGCACTTTGAGCGAGATCTATGTCCAGCGGACACAGGTTAAACATAGTTTCATAAATAAGGAGTATGAAGTAAGTACGAAGTTAGAAGACAAAGTAAAGACTTGTGACTTAAGGTGTTTTATCAGTAACTGAAAATAAAAGTGAGCTCTTATATTGTAATATACTCCGGATGTTATGAAGCTACTCTATTTTACTTCAGAATATTGACCTGTCACCAAAGAGATTGCAGTCATATTGCGCAAAATTGACCTAGTTTCCTCGAGAGATCATCAACATACAATCATAGTATTCAGTTCGGCTGGACAGCATTTGAGAAAATGTGTTGGCTCTTCTCATCGCCTATACCACAATGCTTGAAGAAGAAAGTCTTCAATCAGTGCGTCCAGCCAGTGATGATGTCTACAGTGCAGAAACGTAGCCTTTGACGGAGGACCTGATCCATAAGTTCATAGTAAAGGATAATTTGTAAATTTTCTCATTCTCATGGGTCACTATCACTAATTATTCGATTCAGCAAAGAGACAAAGACGGTGCTATAGCAACGACCTGGCTTAAAATTTGTGGAGCCAGCTCTTTTTGAAATGTAAATCAAAACCCGAAAAGCCGCCCTACCAATTCGCTTTGATGTGATAATTTTAGGTTCGCGAACCTTCTCACTAAATCGGAATATCTTAAGAGACTTTGCATTAATTAAAATATTTCATTCCCCTTTTGGCAAAATAAATCTTTACTGTAAACTGAATGATCTGGTTTTGAAATTAATTCACGATAATGCGACACTAAGTAACTCTCCGTATAAAATATCATTTTTCCTTGCACCATAAATAAAGGTTGACTGGGATCTACGCATGCGTGGATATCATCCCCTTTCGTGAACCATAATATAAATAAAAGAGATAATATGCAAGTTATCATTATTTTAATAATTTAATAGGAAGAAGGCGGCAGACAAGCATACAGTCCACCTTGTGGTAAGTGGATACTGTCGCCCACGGACATCCACGGTACATGCCAACTTCAGTCCACAAAGACAAATGTTAGCACGCCCCGGATGCGCTTCTTGCTTTTGAAGATGTGGAATTATATCAAAGTTTAAATAAATCAGTTGGACCCCTGGCCCTCAAACTAGTTGTAAATATGTATCTAAATGTATTTTTTAAACAAAGGAATTGTGTGTGTGTATGTGTCTTAGTGAAACGATGTGTGTTCTATTTAGTGTGTGAATAAACACTGAACCCGCATGAGCGTGTGCTTTGCCTTCTAAACGCAATCGAGGATAAGCGATAATTTTAAAATGGCTTGTCTTTCAACGAGCAGAATAAAAATACTAAATGGACAGTAAATCACTATCAACAAGACAAACTATTTTTGAATAACTGAAATAAACAATTTTTAATTACTAAGAATGTCAACACAAGGTCGACGGAAACTGCTGTATCGTTATTGCCACCAGAGAACCTTAACCTAACTCACCTTTAAATTTGCTGCCATCGATTTGCTGCCACTTTCAGTATTTCTGCTACTCATTTAATTATTTCCCTTTTAAAAATAGCTTTAAGATAACATACTGTTTGTTTTATATTCAGTGTGCCTAGACCGCAAGCCTATCTTTCACGGAGTAAAGATAATACACTGTCCATATAGGGGATTCTTAGATAACATCTCTCTTGGAAAAACAAAAGCCGTCCGGATATATTTCAGCGTATCAGTTTTCATATTACATACATGTCCTAACTACGTTTTATTTGCGATACTGTAAGCGACAGAAGTTGGCTTACAAATACTAGATTAAAAGAATTATTCACTTGATTTTGAATTGAGACGTAACTAAAAGAAAGTAGGTCTGTAGTAAATAATTAAGCTTAATTTAATAGCTAATTTAACCAACGGTCGACTGGTAGGGAACGCCCGTCTCTGTACAACATAGTGCAGAAAGAGTAAATGAATAAATATAAAAATAAGCCCGATGGTGGGTATGGAATTAATTAACTAACAATCAGTCGGTGGGGGGTAGAGTGCACGCTGCAATCCAATAGCCGCGGGGCGCGCTAGACCGGCCACGTCTCACAGAAGACTACCTTAAAATCTACTGCTTTTCCCACTATATCTTATTTCCCCAATGTACGTACGTGTTTCGGTAGTGAGTGAGATGTGCCAGAGCTTTCCATTCTATCCCTCCCCACTTTCCCAACCCTTTCTCCAAATCCATTCCTATATCTCCAAAGGTAGGCAGCTCATCCGGAGGCGTCCCAACGTTTGTCATTTTGGACTAATATTGGTATGTATCGCGGATGTCTATGGACGACAGTATCCACTTACTACCAGGTGGACTGTACGCTCATCTGCGGCCTTCGTCCATAAAAAAGAACATACAATTGAATTTAATAAATATCTGCATTAGTTTCTTAAAAATATAGCTCTTAAAAACAAACGGAAAAACATATTCAAAATTTTTCTTTGTAACGTTATATAGATAGGAACATCTCTTTGTTATTTTTTTCTTATTCTAAATTAATAATTTCCATTTATACTCCAATTCACACATCAGCGTCGATTAATTTACTTATTTTTTATTTAAGGTTATTTGCACAGTATTCCTGATTAAAGTGGAATACCAAAATGTTCTAGGAAAAGTTTGTTGGCGCCCCGACGACGTGTCGCGCTAGCAGTGCAAATGCGCTTTCGCATCAGGCTTTTATGACTTCATGAATATACTAAATTTGAATGTTAAGTCTCCAAACACGCTTCATTTGGTTTCAAACCCATTTTATAGACTTTAAATTTGAATCGTGACGCTTTACGTTTGCTCCGATTTCAAATGAAGCGATTTTGATACAGATTTGGGTTACATATGAAGCGATCTGTTACTATCGCAGCGTTATTTAGAACAGAAACGCACATGTATCGCATGACACATTTTACACTGTCGGTTTTATTTCTCAAAACAAAATTCATGTTCAGACAGTTCAGGCAGTGTGCATTTTGTACTGAAACTGTATCACCTCATTTTATATCTTTGGTTAATGATTCCGCTTATATAATTTGGTACATATATACATACAGTTACACAAATTGTATTATATTTTATTCTTTAACAAACTAACGATATTAGAACAAATTTATGAGAATGCCCTTTGGCAAATTATTTTTTAATAAAAAAAAGTTGTTCAGTTCTTTAATAATAATAAAGGATTTATTTCAGGCATATGCTCATACGTATAGAAACGTTAAAAAGAAATTCGTATAGACACTACTCAACGGCACTGACATGTGCCCCTGTCCAATGCCTCAGTATAGGGCAGTCCACCCTCTCCGCCAATGTTGCCAAGACGCTTCATCGAGGCTATTCTACCACGTAGGATGGACAGGAATCCATCTACGTGTGCCTCAGCAAACATCTGGGATGCGCTGCAGAAGCGCGGCAGCCCCAACAGCACTCTGAACGCATTATTGTATTGGACAAGCAGAGCACTGAAAGCCTTCTGCGTATAGTTGACCCATAAGCTGCACGTGTAACACGACTGACAATAAGTTCTGAATAGTACAACTGACACTCCTAGTACAACGTGCAAACCTACGGGCCAATATATTACACCTGACCGTCAGCGCACTGCGTTCCCTATATATGTCCAGGTCATCGCTAAGCGTCTCCGTGACCTAGTGCATCAGGTACTTAAACTGTATTGAGAGGGGTGCCACATAATATAACTAGCGGAACATTGTCATAACTTTTACTGCCAGGCTTAAACTCTAGCCACTGACTCTTATTCGTATTGTACCTGAAGCCATAGGCCCCAGCATATCGCTCACAAATACTCAATAATTTTCTGAGGGCACTAACGGAAGAACTCAGCAACACCATATCATCAGCAAGCTGCCACCAATAGAGCAAGCTGGATACAAATATTAATGCGTTGCTGAGCCCAGCAACGCATTGTAAAAAAGTACTAAATAATTATATATATTATTATTGTTAAAAAATACTAAGGTCGCGCTTCGCCTGCTTTGTTCAGTGAATAAAAAACTCAAAATTCCTTTAGTAGCAATAGATATAAAAAGGAAAAAATAAAGAGTATCTAAACTACATTCTCTCCACATTTCAATTTTCTACGTTTAGCACTTGGTACCGGGTGGTAATGAATCAGTCAAACAGACAGTAAATTTTCTATTATATACGTGTGTAGTAGATATCATTAAATTATACATATTTGCTGACAACTACGTTTTTTATTTGAAACCTTAGAAATAAATCTACATTGCTTCTCGGAAAACAACAAAGAATTTCTTGTTATTATTTTCTCTAATATATTATAAAATCTGTAGGTATTGTATTTATTATATTTACAAAGTATAGTATTGTATCATATAGATTGTCCCTGTATCGGTCTTGTTCCTTTTATCCATTAATAGGGTCGCGTACAAAAGAAACATAAAAAGATTATCTCTGGACCTTTTTATTTTCTCCATTAAAGCCGAACATAGATTACGGGGAATGCCTCGAATATCCCATTGTCTTTGGCTCGTTCTCCCGCTGATTACCTTTAGTAATGGAGAAATAAATTCATTATTTCTCCCGAATGTAGTGTATGTTGGATTTTTTGTCTATTGTTTACTAGTTGTTGACATTTTGTTTGTTCGTTCTTCTGGTGTTAATTTTAGCCAATACTTTCGAACTTTTTGTAAATTAGTTTTGAAAGTTCTATCATTTGAGACTTACAAGTATATTTAGGACAAGAATTAGAAAGTATAGGGTATAAAGAGTCTCAAAACAATATGAAATTAGGATGATAATAAAATAAAAGGTTAGATGAGGATAGTTAACAATAAAACTTTGTTTTATTTATACTTTATTGTACACGAACATAAAATGGGATTAACATAAAGATGACAGTGATCAGGTGTACATTGAGACAGGTGACAGTCTAATGGGTAGATACTCGTACATATCTTATCTTCTTTTTGTTATTAAACAAAGCTCAACACCAGAATTTAAATTCCTTATCTTCAAAGAAAAACACCAATAAAATGTACCACAAATTATGTGATTTATGTTGCATTAAATTCAAAATGGAAGTCCAGTCAATAGGCCGGATGCGGACGCGGTCGGGCAGAAAGTTTCAAAACTATAGGGAACACAGTAGTACAGAGATTAGGTTCGCAGCAACCTCGGGGAACTTGGTATGTTCATGCCTAATTAACAAGGATACTTGATAATACAAGGTGAAATAGGATACGTTGACCGAAGTTTGGGACTAAAATACACGTGATTTAAACAAAATACTGTACTATTTCTAAAAGTAATTTGAACAATTTCTGAACAGATACAAGGGAACAGTTCTTATTATAATTTGGGATAAAATAGAATATACCATTCCCTTAAATAGGGCTCATATCCACACATATTTATTAAATACTAGCGACCCGCCCTCGATACGCTTCGGTTTATAAGTTATTTTTTTTTCAATTTTTTTTTCAAAATTTCAAAATAAAATATAGCCTATATTAGACAGATAATGTAGCTTCCTATTTGTGAAATATTTTTTTAAATCAGTTCATTAGTTTCAGAGATTACCCCTAACATACCAACACACAATTTTACCTCTTTATTATATTAGTATAGATATTTATTGAACGTAGAAATTTTTCATTTTGTTTTAACAAACTAAAGACCTAAAGATTATTTATCATAAGATCACTTTCGGTCCGTGAAGATTTGCCGAATAATAATATTACAAATGGCCCCCTTATTCGACTCGGGGACCATCTGTTATTATTGTTGTAAATCATCCGATCCCAATGATCGACAAATTAATGTAGAATCACTCGGACCGAACGACTCACAACAACAATTTTGTTGGTGGGGATGACTTGAAAACACACGAACGGCCCCTTCGAACTGTCCGTATGTTTTCTTGTCTCCAGTCCCTTCAACGGCGCCTTCTTCGTGGTTTGTGATCACCCCAGGGCGCGGCTGAACGGGACGTTGTGCTCGTGGTAGGTGTGGTTCTGATTCACCGGACTCGTAGAATGGCGGCGCAGGAACCAACGTCTATGGAGGTCTTGAAATGAAAGTCTTGATATTTCTTCAAAATAGCTTGAGGGCTTGCGGTGGTGTTTTGAGGAGCGAGACGGCGGTATTTTTCTTCTTCTTCTTGTGGTTGACGTTTGAGGATCACGTAAATTTACGCGTCTTGCTTCATGCTTATTAGGCCCGCGGCAGTACCGTAAGGAGAGCCGCGCGACCTCATTTACCGCCTCACCCGTCTCCTCACCACCCCTCCCCCTCAATCATCTTTATTTATATTTACAACTATACATATTTACATTTTATAGATATTTACATTTCATCCACATTTTCCTACGTCTATTCATTCAAATATCTATTTACTTTTAAAAGATCTGCCTACAAAAGGTTCTCACAATAACCCATCGCCTACTCCCTCTCGGAAGACAGGCGATATGCTTATTAAAAGCATTGGCAGAGCTTTATTCTTCCCAAGATACCTGTAGCAGGCACACATCTATACTATTTTTCCTAAACAATTTTATCTACTTTTAAAAGATCTGCCCTAATCTACGTGGGTTTTATTCCATCAACCCTATTCGCTATTTCTCACTGAAAATAGACGAATGTGCGTGCTTAAATCTTATCCCTTAGGGAAAATAAAAGACAGGCGGGGGCAAAGCTTTATTTTTCTAAATGTATAGGATGTGTGCCCGTTTGCACATACAGGCTTTTTCTTATGCTGACATATTTTCCCCATTGTTCTGTTTTCTAATGATTTTATACATTATCAATTATAACAATCGACAGAACAATGGGTACTCATTTTCTTATCAACTACTTAAAGTTAATATTTTCATTCATATATTTTCAATAAACATATTAGTGCAACTAGCATTTTACAATATAATACATTACAGACGACATTCTTTAAGACATTTATTGGCTAACAAGCTCACTCGATTTGCTCGGCAAGAAACTGTCTAGTTGCACAACTTAAAATTCTACCTAAACGATTATTTACTGACAAGGTTTAGGGGGCGTGGCTTCGTACTTAGGAATCTTCATCTTGGGTGTGCATTGTTAACAATCTCCCCCTCGTGCGAATCTAGCACTTTACTATGGAACAATGCACCCCTTTCTTCCCAATATTACTAGACGCGAAGATGGTCGTCTCATCACGCCTGCTGTGGTTTTTACATCCACTATCCTCACTTTTCCATCCTTTCCTGGTAATACTCGTATCACTTCTCCTCGTGGCCACGTGCAGCGAGGTAGTGTATGGTCGACTATGAGTACTATGTCGTCTGGTGCTGGATCGACGTAGTCTCGTTGACCACTATCACGTCGTGGAAGTAGTGAGGGCAAATATTCCTTCACCCATCTTGCCCAAAAATGGTCGGCAAGACGTTGTACTGTTTTCCAGGTGGTCTTTCCCACCAATTCGTCGTCATTGAAACTTCCCGGCGACGTCATACCACTGGATCGCCCAATTAGGAAATGATTGGGCGTCAGGGCTTCCTCATTGTCGTCGAGATTTACTTGTGTTAGTGGTCTGGAATTCACTATGTGTTCAGCTTCCAGGATCAGTGTGTGGAGTACCTCCTCTCTGGGCGCGCGTTCTCTTAAAGTCGCCGACAGCGCGTTTTTCACTGATCTCACTAACCTTTCCCAGGTTCCGCCCATATGGGGCGCGCCTGGTGGAATGAACTTCCATTTTATGTTTTTATGCTGGGTTTCTTTCTCAATGGCATTTTGGCATTTTCTCCACGCTTCTGCCAGCTCTTTGTTCGCACCGACAAAGTTAGTGCCATTATCGCTGTACATGACAGAAGGTTTTCCTCTTCTAGCTATTAGTCTTCTTAATGCCAATATCATGGAGTCTGCAGAGAGCGAAGCGGCGAGTTCTAGGTGCACCGCTCGCGTAGTCATACATGTGAACAGTACTCCCCATCTTTTTTCATGGCGTCTGCCTATTGTTACATTCATAGGTCCAAAATAATCCACCGCCGTACAAGTGAACGGTGGTTGATGATGAGCTAATCTTTCTTTTGGTAGACAGCCCTGTGGTGCCTTTTTAGGTAATTGTTTGTTTACCCTACACCATTGACATTCGTTATGAACCTTTCTGATGGCGTTTCTCAACGAGACAATATAATACTTTTGCCTCAGTTCGTTCATTACTGTCGAATCGTTCCCATGATTGAACTTTTCGTGTTCACATTTTATAATTAAGCGAACTACTGGGTGTTTGCCATCTAGGATTATCGGCGTATTGTAGTCGCTTGGTAGGCTGTTATCTGCCTGCAATCTACCATCTAATTTTATGATGTTATCCGAGCCCAGAACAATGCACAGTCGACGAAGCCGCGAGCTCTTCTCTATTGGTTTTCCTGTTAGAAGACGATTTATTTCACTACCGTAACTTTCTTCCTGTATCTGTTTGACCCATAATTCTTCCGCTCGACGAATCAAACTTTGCGACATTGACTCGAAACTTAAGTCATCCGATGCTTCACTAGGTTTCATTTTATCGTTTGACCGTTTATTTCTATAACGCCTGATGATACTTTTATAGCAATATGTTTTCATAACCGGATTCTTGTCTAGCTTTCTCTCTAAATTATACAATCTTTTTTCGGCTTGCGCCCTGTTATCGGGCATAGTTTCGTGATCCGATTTCCACAACAATCCTACTTCGTAACTTCCGTCACTCAGCCGATTGCTTGTTTCTTCCAAAAGGCGCATCGCTCTCTCTTCCGGATCGCTTTTTGGATTTCGGGCCGCTATTCCGAGTCCTTCTAAGGAGAAGTGTTCTCTCATGAGTTCTTCCATTGAGTCGCCTTTTCTCTTGTCCTGTGTAACGTAATTAATAAAATTCACAGGTTTGGATGTGCTTGTTATGCATCCATGCATTACCCACCCTAGTTGTGTGAGTGAGGCGACTGGTAGGCTGGTTCCTTTAGACTTTATTTCTCTAGAGACTATGAGATGCCAGTTGTCCTGTCCAATAAGAACTGTTGGACGGACTTGTTCGTACATGATCTGATCCTCTATATCCTTTAAGTGTGAATAGTTCTTTATTAATTCTCTGTCTACAGACTGTGAAGTCAAGTGCAATTCCTTGATTGTCTGTGCACGTACTGTTTCTAGATTCCTAGTGAATTTTCCCTTCACACTTAATTCTAATCTGCGTGAGTTTTCATCATACATCTTATTTCCGCCCACACTTTCTATGGATAGTTTCTCTTTAGGGCCTGTGGCTCCAATGGATTGTGCAATTTTTTCTTCTATCAGAGTGATGGTCGAGCCCTCGTCCAACAAGGCATGTGTACTTTTCATTCCCCTTGGACCATATAACTCAATGGGAATTATTTTTAAGTAAGCCCGCTGAGAGGTACTTACTGCGTTGGTAATCGCCGTCTTGATGGAGGTTTCGGCATCCTTCCTTTCACTTTCTTTTCTATAATTGTGATGCAACAATCTATGGTGTTTTATTTCACATTTCCCTATGCCACATGGCCTAACGCGACAATTATTTCTACTGTGGTTGCCCCGTAAACACACGAAGCACACTTTGCTTTTCTTGGCCGCTTCCCATCTTTGTTCTGTACTAAGTTGCTTGAATTTATCGCAACTCGGCAAGCCATGTTTTTCACAACACAACACACATTTTAAACCACTTTTGATGTATCGTTTACTACTCACTGGTTCACTACTCGACGAACTTCGGGAAAACTCTTTTCTTCCGTTCTCCCCCTCGTTGACGGATCGAACGGTGTGTATTGTCTTCTTTCTTTTGTCATAGGAGTGCACCTTCTTTTCCCTAGGCGTATATTCCGTCGAGTAGATCACGCTGTATTGATCGGCCATCCTGTTCAAATATGTGGATATTATACACAGTTCCGGTTCTTCTCCCGAGTACTCGTACCTGTATTCCATCCACTTGTATTTCACTATAGTATTCATTTTACTCACAATTTGCTTCGATATCTCCGGTGAATGCAAGAAGTGAGGTTTATTTAATGCTCTAATGGTAGCTATACAGTTTGATATCTTGCTGGCAAACATGTATATATCCCTACCATCTTCACCCATTCTGGGTAATTTTTTAACATTTTCCAATTCGTTGAGAACTAATACGTCTGCTCTCCCGAATCTCCTTTCAAGGGATTCGATTATGGCGTCTGTAGTCGTGTGCGTATATAGCAACGACTTGACTGCTTCTCTTGCGTTTCCTTTCAACGCTTTTCTGATCCTTGCCACATTCTGTACTTGGCTAAAGTATTCCCGTGTGTCACGGAAATAAGTTATGAACGATATCCATTCGTTCGGGTCACCGTCAAATAGCGGCAACTCGTGCAGGTATTTCGGCGGATCCCTTTTTTCTTCATTCTTTGCCACTTGTTTAATGGCCTGCATTAGAGCACTGGCCAACGTCGTAGCTTCCGCTTGACGCGATGCTTCAGGTTCCTTTTCAATTATTCTTGATACTTCATTTCTTTCTTCTGGTGGCTTCAACTGCCGTACCGAATTATGGAATTGTAGCCAATCATTGACTCGAGCGACGCCCTCGGGTGGCTCCTCCTCTACGTCGGTTGCCTCTTCTTCCAAATCGAGACAGACTAATTCCAGTTTAGTCCTTGCCAACGCAGCGGCGGCCTCTGCTTTCTTCAATTCTTCTTGCTGTAGGTCCCACTGTGCCTTCAACTTGGCACGTCGCCTAACAGCTGAGCGCGTCGATCGTCCTCCGGTAGACTTTGACCCTACCAAAGTATCACCTGAGCCAATATGCGTTCTCTCTGCCGTTTGTGCATTGTCCTGTTCTTTCCTATTTTGTTCGGGAACATCATTATTCTGGACTGTTTCAATGGACGTATCTGTCCCTCTGCTCCATGTATTCGTCGACCCAGACGTTCCAGCGGTTGACTCTGTTGTCGTCGTCGCGATTTTCTTCGCTGCGGCCGCTGCCCGGGTTGTTCTTGTCTTCTCGTCCATCTTGAAGCCCCCTAATTCCCTAACGGTCCCTACCCCTAACCTTACTCTCGTGTGAAGGTTTCACACGAGCACGGGATCGCAGGGATTGGACTCACTTAGGATAGGTTGGAAAGAACCTATCTCACGTCAGTGAGAGGTACCTTCGAGAGCTAAGATGGGATGTCTTAACCTCGACGTACGGTGGCCTCCTCCCACTGACGGGATAGTTAAGCCCGAGTACGCACTTCGTTAACACCGCTAGGATCCGTGCGTACCGGTATGCGTTTCCCTCTCACGTGGCAGCGAGAGGGTTCGATGTCTTGAATCTTCTTTGGTGCCCCAAGCCCTAGGCACCAAGCGTTGCAGCCGCCTCGCCTTTCACCACCGAAGTTGCTCCCTGACGATGTGACGTGATCCTCTTCTCCGGCGGTAGCTCCCGGCCGGTAGCTGACGAGCCCTTGTGAATCCTGCGATGAGAGACTATGTTGAATACGTGGTCTCAACATCCGCCGTTCGAAGGACCATAAACTATTACAAATGGCCCCCTTATTCGACTCGGGGACCATCTGTTATTATTGTTGTAAATCATCCGATCCCAATGATCGACAAATGAATGTAGAATCACTCGGACCGAACGACTCACAACAACAATTTTGTTGGTGGGGATGACTTGAAAACACACGAACGGCCCCTTCGAACTGTCCGTATGTTTTCTTGTCTCCAGTCCCTTCAACGGCGCCTTCTTCGTGGTTTGTGATCACCCCAGGGCGCGGCTGAACGGGACGTTGTGCTCGTGGTAGGTGTGGTTCTGATTCACCGGACTCGTAGAATGGCGGCGCAGGAACCAACGTCTATGGAGGTCTTGAAATGAAAGTCTTGATATTTCTTCAAAATAGCTTGAGGGCTTGCGGTGGTGTTTTGAGGAGCGAGACGGCGGTATTTTTCTTCTTCTTCTTGTGGTTGACGTTTGAGGATCACGTAAATTTACGCGTCTTGCTTCATGCTTATTAGGCCCGCGGCAGTACCGTAAGGAGAGCCGCGCGACCTCATTTACCGCCTCACCCGTCTCCTCACCACCCCTCCCCCTCAATCATCTTTATTTATATTTACAACTATACATATTTACATTTTATAGATATTTACATTTCATCCACATTTTCCTACGTCTATTCATTCAAATATCTATTTACTTTTAAAAGATCTGCCTACAAAAGGTTCTCACAATAACCCATCGCCTACTCCCTCTCGGAAGACAGGCGATATGCTTATTAAAAGCATTGGCAGAGCTTTATTCTTCCCAAGATACCTGTAGCAGGCACACATCTATACTATTTTTCCTAAACAATTTTATCTACTTTTAAAAGATCTGCCCTAATCTACGTGGGTTTTATTCCATCAACCCTATTCGCTATTTCTCACTGAAAATAGACGAATGTGCGTGCTTAAATCTTATCCCTTAGGGAAAATAAAAGACAGGCGGGGGCAAAGCTTTATTTTTCTAAATGTATAGATGTGTGCCCGTTTGCACATACAGGCTTTTTCTTATGCTGACATATTTTCCCCATTGTTCTGTTTTCTAATGATTTTATACATTATCAATTATAACAATCGACAGAACAATGGGTACTCATTTTCTTATCAACTACTTAAAGTTAATATTTTCATTCATATATTTTCAATAAACATATTAGTGCAACTAGCATTTTACAATATAATACATTACAGACGACATTCTTTAAGACATTTATTGGCTAACAAGCTCACTCGATTTGCTCGGCAAGAAACTGTCTAGTTGCACAACTTAAAATTCTACCTAAACGATTATTTACTGACAAGGTTTAGGGGGCGTGGCTTCGTACTTAGGAATCTTCATCTTGGGTGTGCATTGTTAACAAATAATATATTGTCTAAATATCCTTTAGTGTGTGTGTTTGCAGGCGGGTGTGCGTACGTGCCTGCATGCGTACCTGCGAGCGTGCGTGCTTGTAAGCGTGTGTGCATTCTTGCTTATTGAGTTTATTTGCATTACTCCGATTACCGAGCTTAACCGTAGTATATATGAAATACATCATTTATCCATGGAGCGTCAGAGAGAGACTGATTTTTCTAACCTAGCGCTAGATCATCTTGCGAGAACGAGTAAGTCTTGGGCGATTCCTGTAATGGAAGACATATGCTGATGGTATCGTATGGCATACCTACAATGGATTTGGTTTATTATATCAATATTAATTTACTGGTTTAACATTTATTAAGGAAGTCAGGCTGCTATGCCAGTAACACCACTATATATGTATTTATATACATATATGTAAGTAGATAGATACACCTTGAAGAATCAAATAGCACCTATTCTGAAAACTATCTGCGAGTTATTCACGTCCCCGCTATACATTACCACTAACAAGTCCCTGCATCACACGTAATAGCATCTAAATTACACCTGAATCACCGCACGTGCGCGACAAATGACGATCATATTTCTACAAGATTTTAATTTAAATTTCTCGGCGCTATCGCTCGGAATAAGGCGCCCGGGGAGTTAAAGGCGACGTAACCTCACGAATTATATTTATATCACGACTAGGGGTGTGAGTGTATTTGATATTAACAATTGTCACTTGTGCCATACCCACAGCCTATGTCTCTCCACTGCTAGGTGGAGATGAAGAAGATGGTTGTTGGATGAGAAGAGCCGAAGATCGTGTGTAGTGGCGAGCCATGGAAGAAGCCTCTAATCAGCAGTGGAGAAGTTGTATGTAATATATAAATTATCTCATATTCTATCACTGCATCTTACAAGCGTTTCGCAAGACAACAGTGGCTAATCAGTACTGATTAAATAATGGTTAGGTAATACCTTTTGTTATTATTGAATTTGGTTTGGTATAATTAAAAAAAAATTAAACGCTGCGAGCATTTTTTTTTTCTTTTCATATATAGCAATAGTACAATTGACACATTCTGCCGGTGTTAAGTTTTTCTTCGTAATAAACAATTTCAGTATCTAAAACGTATCCTGCCAATGTTTAGTTTCTTCGAAGTGATTCAGGACAGAAGAGGACTCTTTGGAACCACACAAAAAATGCAATTCCATGTTTTTATTTTATTATCACAAACACTATGCACAGAAAACACTTTGAAATTTAATAAACTATCACTATTAAACTACAAAACGGACAATACACAATTTTAATAATCAAACAACAGCTCAACTTCACTTCTGAAGGTCCCGCCAAAAACTAGCTGAGAGCATTGTGAAGCTTACTCAGCTGATAAAGAAGGAAATAAAGAATAAAAATGAAATATAATTCTTAAGGAATCTTTGTTAGAATCTTATGTATTAAAATAACAGTAAAATTTGGAATAACATAATTTTAGAGGTCTATAGATCGAATATAATAATAACAAAAAATAGCATGTATTTAAAGTAGAAGTATTTCGGCTTTCATTGAAAATTACAATAGCTCCAATAATTTAATTCCTTTGTTACCATTTACCTACATTAACCATTCAGCTATAGCGGTGAGCGCGCACAATGATCTCTGGTTTGTGCTGAAACGTTGCAACTAGGGATGCTACTCGACTATGACTCACTCGATTAAATATATCACTCGAGTATATTCACTACAATAACATTTCAATTTTAACATAATGATCTATTAATAGGGGTAAGTAATTATTACAAATTACATGACTTATCGGCCGTATGATTTCGGCCGGTTTTAGAATTAAACCACCCGATCTCATCCCGTGGGTACGACACCCACAAGGACGACTAAGGAACAACACCTCTAAAAAAGTGGACTCGACAACACGCTTTTACAACGTGGCATTTAAGACCATACATCTCTGACAAAGGGACAAAGGGGCCGGTTACACTTATCAAGTAAAGTTCACTGTTTATAATAAGGCTAGAAAATTGTTTTAAACAACTTTTAGGTCATAATTTTAATCATTTGGTATAATTGAACGCACATGAGAAACATAATATGATATTATCAATTTTTTTAAATTATTTTTAAAATTTATCAAAATTAAAGTTTTTACTCTGGATGTTCACATAAATTTTGTTTTAATTGATTTTATGAGTTCATTCGTCTCTATGAACAACATAAACAGTCACCGCAGTATGATGCTCCCACACTTTCAACAAACGAAAACTAACGCTGTCACCCGGACTGAACATCATTTTCGTTCGTCCACCAACTGAATTTGTTTTGGTTTCAATAATAGTGTTGTGCGATTCTCGTGTTATAAAAATTATTGAATTTATAAAAGAATTGTTGATAATAATTATTCCAATCGCATTAGACGACGAACTCAATGCGTGTACGACGAAGATGAAACCGAATAATCAGTACATGATATATTGTCAGCATTCAATTATCGACTATCTCTAGTTAAAAACATTCAATTTCGCTATTTATCGCTATTCGCGATCTTGATGATTTGACATTAACGGCGACGGGCCGGTTCGAATAATTAGACCTTAAATGTACAAAAAAGTAATCGAGTTACTAGAGTCCCTAGTCCAAAGCCTCCATCAAGAGGGTCTTATAGCTGTCCCTTTATTCAACATTCGCTCCACGAAGGGCAATATAGTGGACACGCAATTTCGGAACTATTATTTTATTCAAATTACGCCATATGCGAGCCGTCCCTTCAGAAGAATTCTGAGGCGTATTTTGTTATTCCAACCTGAGCTTATCAACCACCCAGTCTTATTCTAACTTTGTAGGCAACTTTTGAAACCGATACATATAAAGATAAATTTTATCGTCGTTTGGCGCAATAAGAGAAACCCGTTCTTATACTAAAATTTCTTTGTTGTTAGTCATTTATTGTTCTACCTATTATTATTTCACCGGACCAATTGTCCGGTGAATTTCAATTGTCTTTTTTCTTGCCAAGTCTAGTCGATCGTTCCCCACCAAATTTTTTGCTCGAGGTTGCCGATAGTGTACTTGTAAGTTTGAGCATCTCCGATTTATAGCATGTACACTAATGTACATGTTTAGGAATGGTAATAACCTCCACTCACATTCATCAGAAGGTTTTCAATTCGAACCTCGGCCCGTACCCCTTAGTGTTCCTTGATTCCTTGTTCACCTCGCTTTTCCTTGATTCTAATTTAATATTAAAGGAGAAACATCATAAATTAATAATTATACGTGACTTCTGCGCCGTGCTCCAGTTTAAATTTGTTTCTTGCTACACAGGTGTGTATCATTTGTAGTCGTAATTACTGCGTTAGTCTTTGGTGTGGTACAAGTCAAAAAGAAACGGCGAAATAATGTTTTAATATTAAATACACAGAGGGAGCATTCGATGTATTCATTTTTTAATTGGTGGTGACTGGTGATTTAAATTTGTTAACAATTACTTAATATTATATTTACTACTTTAGAGTCGTATTTACATATCAGCAAAGAATTAGCGACTTGAGCAAGCGATAATTCCTCTCTCATAGAAGACTGCCGTTGACTATATAAATGTTTGACTGTATAAAATATGCCAGAGTTCCATTTCCTATCCCATTATAGACAGGGGTGGAGTGTTAACTGATGTTGGCGTGCATCGCGGATGTTCATCGGCGATAGTATCGCTATTTACTTCGATGGACCGTCAGCTCACCCGGCACCTACTTTCTATAAAAAAAAATCCAAATTAAAAACTCAGTTTTTAATTTGGACCAATTACCATGATATTCTTGTAATTTGCCTTCCACATACGTAAAGGGAGACAGTCGTGACTGATTATGAGAAACTCAATACCTATGTGTACCTACCTATTTATTACGTAGAACGTTTGAGAACTATTGTTTCTGACAATTTAATTAACTCGAATTACTAATGTTACTACTATTTCTTTGTTCTTCTGTTTATATAAGATACATTTATTCGGAAAATAAAAATTCTCACAAATACCATTTTCCCAAAGATACTCTAATATCTTTTTTTGTAACTAAGCATCTTTCCAGCTGTGTTTTTGCGGTGATAAAAATACTGTTCTCTTCCCAAAAACAACTGAGGGAAAAATGGATGTCACAAAAAATGTGACCATAGAGAATTCGAGATAGTATATGGCAATGCGCCAAAACGACAGATTTTTGGTAACCCTCAACATCCCTTGTCTATAAGCGTACATAATCAATACTCGTAAAGTCCGCATGTATAAAATCAATCGTCACATCACTCTATGAGTCTGGTAGGAGTATAAGGAACTAACCACACGTGCTAGTATTAGATAAATATATTACTTCCACAAATCAGTTATTGTTAAAAATGATCAGGTCATTCAAAGGCCTCAAAATAAAGTGGACACAAAATAAGCTTTTCGACGAATATTACGTAAAAGTGCCACGTGCCAGTTACTACAGGAAATCCATTCTACGATTCGTGAGGTCCTGAAATCTGAACACTCAAAAGTCATTCGTTTGAAGCCGGAACCCATCAAATAAAGTGACCTTAATGCAGCCCTTCGAACGACCATTGTCCCGTCCCTTTCATCCCGCTCCTTTCACACCATGTGGCGGACAATTTCTAAACTATTATTTTATTCAAATTCTGCCTATTGTCGCGAGAGCTGCTCTTATCCGGTGAAAAGGCTGGCACAGATAGACGCATAAATTCGTCCCTTTTGACCTGTTTAACTGAATAGATATTTCAGGGAGAGGAAGTAAAATCGTAGTGAAGCGTAAGAGTAAATTAAATTACCTAGAAATATTAAATTACCCTTTGATTACATTTACATTAGGAGCCCTATTGAGCAAATCCGCACTTGTCTGGTAGTTTTTAATCCTACTTTTACGCGTCACAGGCCTTTAATTATACGCGTTTAGACCGAATTTACAATAATATGTATATAAAATACAGGTAGTAAAGGTATGTAGTTGATTGCAGACTGACGAAAGTCAGTCAAATAATCAAGCATTGTATTATTAGCAGTGAGAAGAGCCGACATATTTCCCAATATTATACCGCTACCTAAAACTCATTTTCATCACAGAAAACTATATTTACATACGCCTTTCTCGGTGTTTATAAAGAAAACAAACAAACATCTACTTTAAAGCTACACTTTTGATATAGAAGCTTCAGAAAACATGATATTTTAGTTTGTAGAAAATGGAGCCGGTCTCGTGGGGGAATAGCTGTCGTCAAAAATGTTAACGCGTTCTCACCCGAACAGTGTTGACGTTTTTACAAATAACGAAAGAGAAAATATATAAAAAAAATCCCTTTGAACAGCAATGTACATTTTTGTGACAAAAATGTGTATAGAGCAGTTCGAACTGAAAATCTGTGTCGATGTGCCTAACAAAACAACTGCGAGTATCTTTCTAAACAAACATTTTCCGTTGTACATTTTATTAAAACGCGCGCACAACAATAACCATGTTAAATATTTTTTTACTTACTGCACCTTAACCAGCCCTTTTATCGTCTACTGTTGGATACGGGCCTCCTCATGCACATCAGGGATATATGACTTTAAAACGCCAGGCGGGTTGTTGAAGAATCCATTCTTTTAGAGGCAGTGTAGTTCCTTGGGGTTTGTGATAGCCGCTTTGTTATCCCTTTTATAACACCCACGGGAAGAGATGGAATGGTGCTTTTTTAAAGCCAGCTGACAAGTCTAAAATATTTTATACCGCCTAAAAATGTTCAACAGATCAATGTCAACACTGAACAATATTGCAATGATTAATTCCGACACCACCCTAAAAGACCGAACATTAACAAAAAACACCGTAATTTATCAACAAAGACACCTACAGAACGTCGTCTGAGTTTCCTTAAATCCCAGCTCCATTATTATTCCGCCTCTGGCCGACCACAGGGGAAATTTGCCTAATCCTTGGCAATTTTTTTCAAGTTTAAAAGCGTAACTCCTTACTTACCGGCTAATGGAAAGCATTTTTTTTGGCTAGCGCCCATTATTTTCGACTTAGGGTATCTACATCTGTTTAAGGTAATAGGCAATGTAGATTAAGTAATTGATTTATTTAAACGAGGTATTGCAACGTTTGTTATTCTACATCAATCCATAAATTCTCACTGCAGAGCACAGGTTTTTCCTTATGTTCGCGAAGGGGTTTCGGGCCATAATATACGGTCTCAACGCGGATGGTGAATGTTACCCGTCGTTCCTGTGGGTGTTGTACTAATGAATAACAAAGCCGCTACCATAAGCTCCGAGGAACTACACCACCTCTAAAAGAGCGCATTCATCAGTCCACTTGACCAGCACGAGCGTGGCATTTTATGGTTATACATTCCTCATGCACAAGACAATTTGCATGGGAATAACCCATATCCAAGCAGTGGTCGATATAAGGGCTTGTTACGATTGATTACCTTAAATACTTATTTTTAACAGTGCCAATTTCCTGTACACCTGCTTTGCTAACTGGTTTATCTTTTGGATGTTAGAAGTGTAAAATTGGGCAAGCTGGTAGGTACCTTTGCTTTGCTTTCCAATTTTACCTTTGCTTCTTCTTCTTTTTCTTAAAGCGCTTTGAGTTTATCTAGAAGAAAGTTTTAAAAAAGTCATTATTTATCAGTTTTTAAAAAGTAAAGTTTTAAAAAAGTAAACACTTGGGCATTAGTTTTCTTAAAGAGCTTTGAGTTTATCTAGAAGCAAGTTTTTAAAAGTTAATATTTATCAGTTTTCAAAAAGTAACCGTTATCAGTTCTCAAGAACTGGGATACCTATTTTCAAGAAGCAAAGGTAAAATTGGGCAAACTGGCTTCTCGAGAGCTGTGAGCCAGCTTCCTCAATTTTATCCTATTGATGATTTTTTTATACATACAAATGTTTTACTAAATAATGTTCTTTTGTACTAATCCTAATCTCAAAACACTTTAGGTTTAGAACGGTGATAGCCTAGGGGTATCAGTACTCGACTCACATTCGTGTGATCGTGAGTTCAAATCCTCGGCCCTTACCACAGAGTTTCTACTTAAGTACGGCTTTTGAAAAACAATTATCACTAACTCAACGTTGATGGAAAACACCGTGAAGAAACCCGCATGCTCGAGAATTAAAAAAAATCCGGTGTAAATCCGGGCCCAAAACCTCACAGTAATTTATTAGAGGAGGTCTATGCCCTACTGTGGGACGTTATAGGCTGATACAAGTACAATGTTCCTTAATGTTTCTGTACGTTGGTAAGCCTAAATCAAATAAATAAATACATATTTGTGTAACATAATGTACACCAAAGGTAACAAATACGATGACAAAATAATAAATAATATAACAAGGTTCGAGTATCTACGAGAACATTATTCTGGCGATCTATAAAGGACAAACAGAGCCAAAGATATCATAATGGTTTACAAAGACCCTTGAGGCATTAAGTGGTCACCATGACAACCCTCTCAAGCATGACCCGTGACAAGATGAAAGACGATGAAGAAAATCATCTTGAATCGACCATCGAAACATTTTCCTTTAGTCTACCCATGTTTGTAATCGCAATAGAGAATATATATATTTGTATACTAATGTAAAGCAATGTTTGGAAACCAGTTATTCATATCTGTTTCTGCCTAAGTTCATTTTTGTTTCGGTTTCACACGTGAAAAATCGGCATTTAATCAAAAGTTGTATCTTTTTATATCTTTATTTATATGTTGTATTTATTTATTTATATTTATCTTTCTTCACATCGGAATTTAGGCAGTACATGTATTGCCTCAATAATCAAACATTTAATCAAAGTAAATCCGGTAAAGTAAAAGTAAATAATCAAAAGTAATCAAACATAAAACTTATGACAACTAGCTAAAATTCCGAATAATGTATACCTAGTGTATACACAAGTTATTTTAATGTAATTAATGCAAACAAAATATTTAAAGAGTAAAATACGCGGGTGACATGAAAGTTTTTAGAATCTCAAAAATGAAATCAGAGCTGAGCTTATCTATCTGTGGTAACTCGACCAGTATGAAGGCAGGCCGAAATTGGGGAATTATCCGTAAACACGGAAAACGAACTTTCGACCGACGATATTTCAGTAGATTCCTACCACGAAAACATTCACTACAATATATCGGCCCGAATGAAGAATTTGACATTTGAAACGACTCCAATCGCATGAGACAGCGATTGAAATATTGATTTTGACAAGAGATATTTCAAACGTTAAATTTCACAATAGCAATATCTTACCTTTTAAATAATCAGATCCCCGATTAATAGAGCTCCGAACGAAGGAAAGTCAGAGTAGGGTAATAACAATCCGTTCGCTCGAACTTCGATCGGGCACGAAACTTCGGTAGCGTAAAAACAGAGTAGACTCCATGGTTAATAAGTTCGATCGGTTTCCAAGGCTCTAAGTATGTATTTAGCACTCAAAGAAATGCCTAATTCGCCGTAAAATAGGCGGATTTTACCGCTTTTGTTTCCGCTTAGTTCCCGCACTTCCCGAGGATTTACGGAAAAGAATCAATCTTATAGAAGAACCGATTTCGTCGTTTTCCTGCTTACGAGTTCCCATAAACTCTCTTTGACAAGTCTATTTGTGCTATTGCATACAAGTAGTTAAAATCAATTTGAAATGTGGATTTACTCAAGGATGTTTCGAATATCGTGGGTGGATCTGGTGAGAAAGGAGACGATTTTGCAGATACATAATATTCAAAAGTATTAAAGTCGGGACTTCATTTAAAAAAAACCGTAAGTACCTACTTCTTTAAAGAGAATGTAAAGTTCAGAAAAATCGTATAATTTTTTTTTCTTTTCATATATGGCAATGATGCAATTATCACATTCTGCCAGTGTTCTTCACAATAAACTATTTCAAAATCTAAAACGCATTATGTCAATGTCGATAATGCAGCGCTATAGTCTGCATTGGTTGGAAGAAACAGCTTTTAGGACCCAGCAAGAAGGCGTTTTGCAGGTACTGTTCCACTCATATTTCAATAGTAAATGGTGGTAAGAACGACATATATCGTCACACAAAAACAACAAAACGTACAAATTCTATTCCTAGTTCCAATAACTCGGAAAAAAATTATTCTACGAATACAGATTTCTAGCTTCCTTCATCTGGCAGTACTGGCAGGTTTACTGAGGACAGAAGAGGACTCCTTGGAAGCACATGAAACTTGCACTCCTTCGCTTTTATTTCATTATCAGAAACATTACTCACAGAAAACACTTTGAAGTTTAAGACACTATCATTATTAAACCACAAAACACACTATACACAATTATAATCAAACAAAAACTTAACTTCACTCCTCGACTTCGCAGTTGAATCCATTCGCCCCCGAATTGGCATGGTTTGCTAGAGATTAGAGTTAAAATTTGAAATAAAAACATTTTTTCTTTAATATCTTTAAGTTTCCATTAAAAAAAAGTATTGTATGTGATGGCGCATGTATTTATCAATAATAAACAAGAAACAAAATAAAAAAATAATGTTATTTGTTGAAATGACAGCCAAAATAAGTAACTCAAGGTATCGATTTTTCAAAATAATAAAAATAATAAATAAAACAGAGACCAGTGGAAAAAAAAATGTTCAAATTCTGGTATGTGATAGCTGAATATATGGTGTATCGACCCCTTAACGTTGGACCACTATTTACGACACACCCTGTATACGAGTACATCTACGTATTTGCGGTTGCGAATTTACGGATGGGCATGTGTTTAGTAATTTTTATACTGTGTATATGCTGTTGTTTTATGTAAATAATACATTAAACTAAAATAATTATTAACGTTTTTAACTAAAATAACCTGAATGTGTCAAGTCTCCACGTCATTCTGTTTAAGGTTCTGTTAGGATTTTCCTGGTTTGAAAACCTAAAAAGAATACGCGTATACTATATGAAGGGAAATAAAAAAAAAAATCCGAAGGTGAACGTACAACAGTATCTCATCCAGATTAACATATAAAGTAGTTCTATCTTGTCCGCTCCATTATCACGAGGATTTAGTATAGTTGTTGAATGTTTGTTCATACGAGAGTATAGTTCGTACTCTACCTTCCACGTAGCAAATAATCCCAGTAAATATTATAGGTATTACGTACGAGCTCGTAAATTAAACCGCTCAAAATAACTGAGGGACAGTAGGCCATGTTACCGAAATAACCCAAACTGAATGTTGCAATTACATACCATCTTATTGAATAAAAAATATAATAGAATGAATATAATTGAGTTGAATAACTAAGGGGCCGTTCAAGTATTACGTAAGCACCAAAGGAGGTTGGGGGGGGATTTCTTTGCTTTGCTTATTTTTGATGAAATGGGGGATTACATCGGTAATATTTATTTGTTTACTTTTCATATTTTTTTCGTATTAAATAAGAAACTTCACATATTTTGTAAAAATTATACCAATGATTACGTAAGAATGCTTTGCTTACTTTCGCTGACGGGGGTGGGGGGGGGGGAGTATAAAGCTTACATAATACTTGAACGGCCCCTAACATAATATAATTGAATAACATTACAGACGAGAATAAGTTTTTTTAAAGGGTGTGTAAATGACCGGATAATCCATTTGATGATAAGCGAAAACTGTTACTCTATGTCTGAGCAGTGCCGGATTAAGCCAGCGCGGGGCCCGTAGCAAATTCTATCAAGATGCCCTTGGGTTGCATTACGTTCTTAAGTTCTTTGCTACTCTTGCTACGTGGGTAATCCGGCACTGTGTCTGAGATGCCTTTAAATGTCAGTTAAAATTATCAAACATTATTCACGAATCACGAATGCGCTGCCTTTTTTAAGCCGGTTCCAGACATGTGTATATAGATATGTACAAACACGCACAAACGCTTTGTGTAGCAAGTACTTATCAAATACTTGTACAAATATTTCCTCTGTGCACAATAATTTCGTATTTGCGATCACTGTGTCGGTTTTTTGGCGTTCATCAAAGGGTGCAAACCCTAAATATTTGAGATCGCTCCCACACACTTACAAAGAGTCAGTTAGCTGTTTGACGCTATCCACAACGGACGCTTATTTTATTTCTACGTATATAATGGAGTTGACGAATGAGGTTGCATTGGAATTTATTGAAATATTACATGGAGAACCATTTTTTGCGAAACGTGTGTGGCAGCTCTTTGCAAAGAGTTTTAAGTATTATAGGTATAAATATTTCCGAAAAAAATTGTATAAATATTTGTACATATATGTGCACATGCCTGGTACCGGCTTTAGGGATACAGCAATCAGGATTGGAAAAAAGGTCAAGAAGGATGGGAAATAGAGTATGGTAGGAATAGTTTTTTTTTTTAAAAAGGGTGGCAGACTGTCCACGTGTTGATAAGTGGATACTGTCGCCGTAGGACATCCGCGATACATATCAGTCCAGAATAAAAAATTATGGCAAGTCCCTGGATCCGTCGCCAACCTAGATTTAGGTGTGGGTTTGAATAAAAGGAAGGATAGGATGGGATGGGAATGGGCTCTGGCATATTTCACTCGCTACCGAAACGCGTACGTACATTGGGGAAAAAGGATAAAGTGTGAAATGCAGCACATTTTACGGTAGTCTTCTGTTAGTAAGGGGTAACTTTGTTAGTCGAGTGCGCTCAGTGATGTGGTATTGCACCGTACACCCCTCCCAAATGTGTGCCTAATGCGCTTTTCGGGCGTTTTTATACTAGATAACGTACTGTCTCTTAATTTCATCGTGTCTCTTGCCTACAGAAGATAAGCGAGGCCACTGTTTGTCATGCTGTCCGTACAAAGTGGGCCGACTTAGCAAAATGAAGTTTCATTAGATGACGGGGCTGTTTTAATTTAAGTTTTAATTGCTTATCAACATTATTTATTGAACTTAAAAGAGTTTCTCGATCCTCTGCGGCTGTTTTGGTGTTACAGTATGTCCTTGGAGTTAAGAAAGATTAATACGTAGGAAATAATTAAAACTGTTCAGAATACGGTAAACTTATGTTAGAAAAGGTTAATTTCTTGTTGTTGCGTTGTAAACAACGTGAATATTCTATAAGTGGGATAAACGAGTTTTGTGAACAAACTAGAAAGCTTCTTAACCGATTAAAATTAAACTCGGCATAAGTTTCGGTTCGGTTTATATTTTGGTTAACGTTTTAAACATCTTCTGTTATGACCAAGGATCGGAGCAGGTAGATTGATTTTTCGTACTTGCATCATGGAATCATGATGTCATACAGAACATGGACATGCCTTTTTTCTATTATTATTATTAAGTGTATCTATTACCATTTTATACTTTGTTAGGCTTTTACTTGAAGTCTTTGAACATCACAATGTTTTTTTACTTAGAATGCCGGTCACCTGTGTATGGCGTGGAAATTGTTAAGAAAAAGAAATTCTCACCTTACACCTAGCTCCGCGTAATAATTTTGAAATTCCGGAAAAAGTCTTAATAATTCCGGAATCCCGGAGGTATGTCCATATTAACATATACGTTTGAGATCATTGACTCTAATTCAATCTAACTATTCCGATCTATGGTTATGACACAAAAATAAAATGTTATGTAAAAGTAATGTAGCAAAAATGAGCGCTTAGCGCTTGATCGCTAGAGCGCAGGTCGGCGCTAATGAACCTTAAGAACCTTAATCTTTTTAGAATCGAGCTTTTAACCTCAGGGGTTTAAGGCCATCAAACGTTTAATAGCACTCAATAGATGTTAGTAGACCATCAATTTGAACTATAATTTAATAGCGCTCACATTAGCGCTCACTCAGCGCTCACTTTTACAACACTATGTAAATGTGATATTATCTGAGAAAAGGGACCTTATTGTCAGTTCTGACTGAACAATCTTTACAAAAATGCTTTATCTTAAAAATCAAATGTTAAAGCATTTCTCTATTTAAACATTAAATTAACATTATGAACAATAGAAGTTTATCTTAGAAAATCTTAACCAAAGACGACACGAACAACAAGGTTCTTTTGTTGAGATCCCATGAAAAGATGCACTCTATAATAAATTCAGTAACCTCTATTACATACCTCGCATGACGCAAGCATTTCCCTCTGCCAATATTTGCATTCGAACAAACATCTGACCTAGTGACATTGCCATTTCCTTCGGTAGAAGGAATCTGTTTATTACGAACGAATGTCGAATGAAATTACACATTCCATTTTCCATTCCGTTCTTTAATTGCATTTTGGAAGTGAAAATTGCATATTGTAAGTTGTTGAAACTTCGTTAATATCTGTTATGTCTAAAGCTCTGAACAGAATTATATAGGTATTATTAAACTAGAGTCAAGTTATTAAGACAACACAATAATTTTGATATTATTAATGACTACCTACCTGTAATCGCGACCTGGTATGCGTGCACTCATAATCTTGATAAACGGTATTTCAATAAGTGCGCTCTAGTTTTAAATATAAATAAAATAAATTTTATAATCGATACCGCTATATTTTTTTTATTATTTGAAGGTCAATTGATAGCATTAATTATAGAATATGATATCGGGGCAAATGGCCGCCGCGGCTACGTTGAGTGGCCCGCATTCTAGAGGTCCAATTTTCGATGACTCTATCGCATAAATTGGGCTGTATTTTATTAACGACGCGGGTGATGTTGGGCTTTAAGGCATTAATTGTTTGCGGTTGATTTGCATACACCTGGAATTTAACGTAACCCCACGAGAAGAAGTCTAAGGGCGTTAGATCATACGATCTCGGTGGCCATTTGTTGTCGCCGCCCTGCGAGTAATTTAGCCTGCGAACTTCTGTAGAATGTCGTTTGTTGCATGTGCCGTGTGGCACCTGGCGCCGTCTTGTTAATGTCCATGTTAATGTTAATGTGGCTAATGTCCATATCATGTAATATGGTATGGACTACCATAATGTCCAAAAATAATCGGTTATCATCACCCGATTCCTGTCGTTGACAGTGAGTGCAGCTCCTTGCTCACTTTGGAAGAAGTAAGAACCGATGACGCCTCCGGACCAAAATCCAAACTAAACAGTGACTTATTAGGATGCATTTGACGCTCTTGAATTTCCCGTGGATTCTCATCGCTCCAAATGCGACAATTTTTCTTGTTAACAAAGCCATTCATCCAAAAATGGGCTTCCTCGCTGAAGATTATTTTTCGGTCAAAAGCAATTGCTTCCAATTGCTCCAAAGCCCAATCAGTGAATGTACGACGATATCTATGGTCATTCGGCTTCAGTGCTTGAGTCAATTGAATTTTATACATATGAAGCCGCAAGTCCCAACGCATTATTCGCCAAATTGAAGTCGCAGAAAGACCAAGTTCTTGCGTACGATGATAAATTGACTGGCTCGAATTCTCACGCACACTGTCCCGAACAGCAACGATGTTTTCGATAGACCTTGCGTTTCGTTGACGTGCAGAAGATCGCCAACTGACCCGGTTTCTTCAAATTTGTTGATTAGATGAATTGAGGACTCAATAGGCCGATTATTTTGACCATAAATCCTACGTAATTCACGGGACGTTCCACGAACTGACCAGTCATTTTGATAGTAAAATTTAATGATTCCCACGCGTTGTTGAATCGTGTAATTTTCCATGATTAAATGGTGAAGCTCAATAAACATTACTGTCAAACATGGCAGATATACTCTTATCTTTTTAAATAGGCTTTTAAAAATCGTGCGTCCCATTTGAAAGACCCGTTACAATGTTAATAAAAAAAAAGGAACTATAACGATGCGAAATTTCATTACAATTGTTTGCCAATATTGTTGTATGATGCATATAATAATTGTTTTGTGCAGTTGTATTTTGTGTTTATCTTTATATTTTAGTGTGCAATAAAGTATATCTATCTATATATACCCATGAGAACACTTAATTCTCACTCTTACTTTCTTAACAACACTAAACTGGTATAATATCAGTCGATACACAGGGAGATTAGGCGTCATTGTAAGTGAGGATATAAAGTGGAAGGCTCACATCTCATCCATTGTTAAACAGGCAAACTTTTTTATATACATATTTACATCATTAACAAAGCGTTCAGTCATATCATTATCGAGGCCTTCATCGTTATCTACAAGACTTACGTATTACATACCACCTCTGCTAGATCATGCATACCAAATATGGAGCCCATGCTTTGTCAAGGACATAGAATTGCTGAAGAGCGTCCGAGGATCCCCAAAAGATATTTTTTTTTTTTTTATAGACTAGTGAGCGGACGAGCAAGCGGTCCCACGTGATGGTAAGTGTTACCGCCGTCCATGGACACCTGCAACACCAGTGGGTATGCGGGCGCGCCGCCGACCTTGCAAAATCCTATTCACAGCTCTCTTGAAGAACCCCATATCGTAGCTTAATGGAAAGACTTCTTGAGGCAGTTTATGCCTTATCGTTTCCTGTATTAAAACAGAAATTGTTCCAAGACATTAACCTCTATCATCAAACACCCACATAACTTGAAACGTCATTAAGACAGTCTTCATAAAGTTCCGGCATAAATTCCGATTGTCATACGAAGTTTTCGGAATCTCTTTTATTGTTTGTCGAGTTTTTAAAACAAGGAAAGGAAGCGTGCAATCAATTCAATGCAGTCATCACTGAATGTTGCCGCCCAACGCGGACCTTCTGCTCCGACCTCGTCGAACTTTTTAATTGTCGTTTGCCAAAAGCTATTGTTTCGGAAAAATCAGATGAGGTTTTTTATTCGAAAAATTGTTGCCCTTGTTAATTTCCTTTTTGTATTTTGTTACAGGTAATCCAAGTGGAAACACCATGAACCCTGTGGCGATGCTTTTCGATGTCTGTTCTTGTCGTGAGTTATAAATACCCAAGGTTTCGTCGACTTGAGTTTTATATTTCAAATTGGATGTTTCGATTCATATATATTTGTAATAATAGTAATCTTATTATAAAGAGACACTTTGAGTTTATATTTGTAAGGGCAAAGTCAAAAGCTACTAATATAGAACGAACTTAAAAAATCTTTCAGATTAATATACGAGTATGTTTGGGTTCTTTAGAAGATCATTAAACCACCTAAGCGAAGTCAGAGCGGGTAGCTAGTTTGTTATTGAATTAAATTCGTATTTTACCGAAAAAATTAAGATGATTAACTTAGCAACTACACTTGACATGTAAAGGTAAACGTTGAAAATTAATACTAAAGAGATATTAAAGTTACTGTTATAATTACATACAAACAACCTTACACACACAACGTCAATCGTCGCTCAAGTATCTTCTCCAAATTTCCATAATTGGACGGAAAATTCAGTGCCTTACACGCGAACTGGTTCCCTTCCAATCTCACAATTACGTGATAAAATTGAAGGCTTTTTTTACTCAGTCAAATTCGTTTCACTTAAGCTGGGAAATCTCTTGGGAGTCGCCCGAGGCACGGAGCTGATACTAATAGGCATTAGAATATATCTCACGGAATCAGAGTTAAACCTCATTCAGGCTAATTCGTGTACTTTAGTTGTAATTTTAGTCCGTTGGCTGAAAAATAAAATAAAAACAGACATAGGAAGAGTTTAAAGTAAAGTTGATTATAAAAAAATATCCTTAGTAAGCATAAGATACAAGGATACATACAGGATGTCTTGGTATACATAAAGTAGAAACTACACAAAAACTACAGATAACTTAACTATGTATAATAAATTATTGTTTTATTCGGGTATATTATTATTTGCGTACTTAAAGCAAATTGCAGCCGCGCTCCTATGTCTTTTAGATCTGGTGGTTGACTGGTTGAAAATGCCATATACATATGGCATTAAGTTCGCCATTTGTTACTACTATTATACAATGAAGTTTAAATAAATTAATAGATATTTTAGTATACTTACAAATTTATTTAGAGAGCAGATCTTGATTAAATAACTAGAGGGTTTTAATTTAATCTAGATTCAGATTACAAAAACAAAAATCAGCTGATAAGGCTTTATGCAATCTATAGCTTCTAGAGAAGCTTGTATTGTCAGCTAGAGCTGACAATACAAAATTCTGTGCAAGCTCAACGTACACTGTGTCGTACTCTGTGTTCCTACAGTGAAATACGTGAAACTGAAGTCGAAACGATATGAGTAAATTAATTTCATTTCGACGTAAAAACGAACTCCTAAATCATAAGTGGGGAAACGAAGTCGGAAGTGAGACGGGAGAAACGTGGGAGCGAAATGATTGTTTTTAAAGTTAGTTTCCGCATAGACTGAGCATACGAACAGTAGGTTATCTGAGCACTATTCTCGTTACCTGTACCCATAGATCAAACAGAACACAGAGCTGTGGCAATGCGGCTGTCATTTTGACCGACTTTCAAGTGAAACTGTCATTTGGTGGTAAAAAAACTATCAAGAACGTATTATTGATAGTTTTCCTTTTCTACAATAACTGCTTTCTACAATGATTCATATATTTTTGACGTAACGGTGTTGTCAACGTAAAAATATATAAGAAATATAGGAATAATTGAAAAACAATATTTTTTTATACTGTATATGTAAATAAGAATAATATAAATGATGTATTATTTCGCGGTAAATATGTTTACCTAATTAATTTTAAGTAAATGAATAAAGAATAGACTTATTATCACAACTCCTTTTTGGGTAACAGTAATATTTTATTTATGTCGTAGTAACTTTTCTCACAAGGAATTATCCATCTCTGTATTTTGGTCGATCAATGTCCGCACACTACTAGCTAAGCAACGAAATCTATTTATTTTGTTTATTTCTATTTATTTGGGGACCCAAGGACCACCACCACACGCCGTCATTGGAAGAGGCCTATGTCCAGCAGTGGAAAGATGAGGCTTTCATATGGTATCGTTTATTGCACAAGTAAATTGTACAAAAAGCGAACTTAACGCCTGAAGCGTTTTTTTTTACGGAAAGAAAAGGTAATAGGGGGCAGAAAGTCCACCTAGTGGTTAGTGGATACCGTCATACCATCGCAATACATGCTAACAGTTAGAAAAACGAAAATAAACTTTAAAATCACCGCAATAACGTTTTTACGAACGAAAAAAAAATTGTAATCGTGCGAACGTTTGGTTGGCCAATGCTTTATATGTGTGATACGATACATATTACGAATAATTTTAAAGACAACATACTTACCGTTATCTGTACTGTTATAGCTCTTTTGATTTACGGCTAAAAGAATACGTCATAAATCACTACGTCTCTCCCCACCTGACACCTCCCGTCGGAAAAATTGTACAGAAAAAAATTAAACAATGTCGAAATATACAAATATTTACGAGAGGTATATACATACTGAGCACAAACCTAGGATTCTGGCTACAGAAAAACATGGAAATAAATCTAAAAAAAATGAAAAACTCATTGACAATATCATAAATAAGCTAATAATAAGTGCCATTATTAACGTTCAAATGCCACGCTGCCACGCTCGAGTTGGCGAGTTCACTCTTTCAGGGGTGGTGGTGTAGTTCCTCAGCGTTTATGGTAGCGGTTATCCCTCAGTCGCCTTTTACGACACCCACGGGAAGAGATGGACCACCCTGGAAAGGGAGTGGACTCGTCAACCCGCTTGGCCAGCACTGCGTTTAGCAGTAGACGATAAAAAGGCGAGTTACGTTTACGGTAACGCTAAGAGAATAATTTGACAGTGATCTGATAACTGTCGAACCTTGACTATGAAGTTAGTACTCAGTTGTAGTGAATACTTACCTTAAATCAGTACCGATCCTTAGAACCCATTATTAATTAAATCCGCCTAATTATAATTAATTTTATCCGTGTGAGCGGTAAATTTATTAATTACTGTTTTCGGTGGCAAAATATCACTACGAATAATAATTACTGTTCTTGGGCTTAATAATAAATGGCTTTGTGGTATTTAACCTGTCAATCTAACTTTTTGTCATTTATACGATTTAACAGCCCCATTCACAATGCTCATAATTAAGCCGCTCGTTTAATTAAACCTGAATACATTTGCTGACTACAAATTAAGATTTTAACACTTCAGTGGAATACAAATACCATGCCAATTTGCAGCAAAGTAAATAAATCCTTTAATGTTTGCTAACCCTACCGAACAGTAATTATTTTTTATTTTATAATACATTTCATTTTCACAAGTTTAATAGAATGGTCCGATCGTTTGGTACCTTTCTTTCCCCATATGAATTAAAAAGAGAGAACACTTTTGTAATCGCTGTTTTCTGCTCTAATATTTACCAAATCGTTCGAGTCAGAGGAATGTTTATATGAAATACTGGAAAAATATTTAAGAATAATCAGTCATAATGATCATTCGGAAAACATTAAAGCGAAGAAGGTAAATTGTCATCGCTACAAAAACGAGATAACAAGAACAGGAAATATCTCAGTTTTAATTTTCTCCACTGAACGTAGAATAAATTATTTTTCCAGTCGGACGACATCCTCAGGAGATATCATTTGAAATAGACTTTTATCTTTTAACGGCACTCCTCATAATTACATTTTATTGCCAAGTCGAATTGTCGGCGAGCGATATTGCCTGGAGATAATCCAGAAAATCTTTTGTATTAAAGATTATTACAATTATTTCAGATATTATATAAATCCGACACACTTTTCTCGAACGTTCGCTCGATAAAACGCCTTGGGTAAAATCGAATCGAAGTTAACGTAACACTGTAAAAGCTGACGACACGACAGTGCTGCTTGACCTAATTTGAGACGTGCGGGCCCGAGGCTGGGCTATTTGCCGGGCTATTGCGCCCAAATGTTGCCCCGAACGGTGAGGGTGCCCCGCAACGGTTTACAACGTCTAATTCTGCCGACAAAAAAGAGCCAAACTTTTCATTTAAATCAAACGCTGAGGTTACTTCTCGGCTCCAGGATTCATCCACACGCACTCGTGACCCAGAAACGGTAAAGGGCGAGTGAAATCAAGCACATGTCATGCGTCGGCGGAGCGAAGTTGTTTAATGAACCGTGTTCCCCGTCTCGAGATCTTTCCAAACGGTCCTGCACATTTACCTCGTCACAATTTCGCGAGTTGCTCCTTTGTTCCGTCAAGGAAATAGACTTCGGAAATTGTATTTGATGTTTATTTAGCGGGTAGCCTGCAGACATTTTAGTAATGAATAACAAAACTGACAAGTAGGTAGGTAGATATAAAGTGGTCGTCGCGTTGGGCGCCAATCTGACCGGCTCGATGTCGACCTCGCCACAATGCTTTTATTGTTATTGTGATTCTTCTTTTTGTCTCTTTTCTACCGGACGCTCCGACAGTTAGTTGAATAGGATTGTTTTCTTCTTTAAACTTTTCGGATGTCTTTCAAAGAATAAGCGAACCTTGAAAGGATATTTCGTTGTAAGGATACCGCTTTGTCGGAAATATGGAAGCAGATATCGCTTTTCTTATTTTTAACAAACCGGTTAAAGTTTTATTTAGGTACACATTTAAATAATTTCATAAACATTTAAAATATATTATTTAATAATTGGGATTAACAAATATTTATAGAAGAAGCCAATGTTGTTTAAATAGGCACTTAATAAAATAATTTGCACACTGTTTCGTGATTCTCGACTAAATGTTACATGCAAATAATTATAACTATTCAATCTATATAAACAAAAAAACAATTAAAAAAAAAGCGGCATCTGTTGGACAGCCACAGCAACGCGTGGCCGGGCACAGCTAGTCTATACCTACTAATATAATAAAGAGAGAGTGCGAATCTTGTGAGTTTGTGTGTATGTGGAGGGTAATCTCCGGAACCACTGCACCTATTTGAAAAATTCTTTCACCATTTGAAAGGTACATTATTCCAGATGGACATAGGCTATATATTATGTGCAAAAAAATTGCCGGGCATGGAACACATGCCGGACACAGCTGGTATAAATACGAGTATAATGAAAATGAAACTCAACGCGATTGAATCAAACTGTAAAGAATTTTATCATAATTATTCCATTTATGGCATGTGTTAAATTATATGTATAGTAATTGTGTTCATTTAAAACAATATATGAAATGGGATAATTCTTGTCTTAATAAAAGAAGTAACTTTAAACATCAGTCTTTCCTAGTTCATCATCAAGTACTTTTTTTAACTAAAATTCCACGTGTATTGTCTCAAAACAAACCACTCCTGGCGCCACAAAATACTCTCACACAAGAATAGCTCCCGATAAGGCATCGAGCGTTTTTTTAAGCCAACACGGCGACCGTACGGTGCCTAATTGCTATGGAGGCAATTACCGTGGACTAACTACCGGCGCATTCGCAGTATTCGCGACGAACGCCGTCTGCAATGTCGACTCGGCGTCCTTAACAAAGTATAAACTAATAACAGTAGGCATCTTTACTGTTCTTTTTTTTTGTCTTTTAATTTTTTTTGTTTAAAGTAGAGGATCTTTTTATTTTAGATTTTTAGATTATAATCCGGATTAACACATAGGCAACTATTCAAGTAGACCATAGGCAAGAACTAGTATTACTTATTTGCCAAGTTACAACAGATCGGTTCAGCCGTTTCGACGTGATTTAGTAACAATAATGAAATTTGTAGGGAGAGAGTGCACGCTGCACTCCCACAGCCGCTGGACGCACTGGACTAGCCACGTTATCCCTCTCTCACAAAAGACTACCTTGAAATGTATTGCATTTCCTACTTTATTGTATTTCCCCAATGTACGTACATGTTTCGGTAGTGAATGAGATATGCCAGAGCCCATTCCCATCCCTTCCCATCCCTCCCCATTTTCCCAACTCTTTCTCCCAAACTATTCGTTAATCTGCAAAGGTGGGCTGGGCAAGCGCATCCGAGGGCGTGCCAACATTTGCCATTCTGGACTGATGTTGGCATGTATCGCGGATCTCTATGGACGACAGTATCCATTCACCATCAGGTGGACTATATACTCGTCTGCCACCTAATTTTCTATTAAAAAAAATTGAGTAACAAACATCCAAATTTTCACAATTTTAATATCAGTGGGATCTGGCAGTTCACAGGAAAATCTACTAAATTTTAAATAACCTATCACTTAAATTTACGCGTCGTTTATGGCGTCCAAAGTAAAATAAATAATGCAACATACTTAGGCCACTGTACTTGTATCGCCTATGTCGACTGGTTCAGACGCTTATATACTAAACTAGCTGTGTTGCTCAAAAGCCTTCAGCAACACGCAATATCCATTTAAAATGTATGCTTTAATCCATGCGGATTAAAGCGTTCAGATTTTTTCTATATATTATACCTATCTACTATCTATTATATTTATCTATTAAAGGTGTCTTGAATATATTTACTTTTTTTATTGCACTCGACGTTTCGGCTGGGTTGCACCAATCACGGTCACTAGCGACCATGATTATTTGTAAAAGACGCGAAAATCTTGAAAGCTAGTTATTTCACACGTTTTGGCACAATTCTATTTTACTCGCGCCACTGTAATATTCTTACTGAGAGGAAACTCGTGGTCACGGTGTACTCCAAAATATGGCTTTGTGTATATATATAAGACACATTTCAAACATTGTATTAATATTAACTACTGTTTGCTCTATGTTCTATGTTATAGGGACTTTTTACTCCCTCCACGATTGGTATTTATAAAGAGATGTTTTCTTCAGGTCATCGCGAATGCTGTTCGTTAAAATAACTGAGAGCATAGGATAAGTTTTTAGAAGGTGACTTTTAGTTCTACAACAAGGAATTGATTTCTTTTTCCTGTTCTTTGTCCTTGTGAATGTTCTCTTTCGATAATCCAATTTGCAAATAAAACGTAATATGATATAACGCTTTAAAAATGTTGTTGTTGTCGCTTTGCTTATGATAATATGTTACGCTATGGAAAACAATTTTGAAAACAATTGAAAGGAATATTTTTGAATTACTATTATCAGCTTATATCTCTCCCCCCCACCTTTTATTTAGGTAACAAATGTATACGTGTACATAAATATAAAAAACTATTTCTTACTAACTTGTTATTATGAACACAATCACTACCCCAACATTAAGCTTCTATTAAGCTTCTACTTCTTTCTCCACTGCATTCACTATTCACTTGGCATCATACGTGTAAAAAATATGAATATTCTTCGTAGTTATGAACACGTCTAAAAAACTGCGAACGTTGGTTCAAAATAAATCTTTAAGAGCTCTTCACTCTGCTTTAACCTTTTACGAGCCACTGAAAATGGACATAAACATTTCGAGGGTCTCGTAAACACATCCGTTTCTAGTGTAGAAAATTTTCCGTTGTACAAAATAAGGGAGAAACTAGTTTTAGGGTTACATACATGTAGCATGGCACTCCCTCCGGCCAGGTGGACTGATAACTTGAAGGAAGTCGCCGGTAGTAGCTGGATGAGAAGAGCAGAAAAGCGTGTTTGGTGGCGCGATCCTTGGAAGAGGATCACCATACACGTGAATAAAAGTGGACAATAGAAAAAAAACTATATTAAAGGCTCACGCATATTACGGTGGACCGCACTGCAGCGCATAACATTGCAAAAATCTTCGTGAATCATTTTCATACATTTTGTATAAACCATCGCACACTAGGGGCGGACCCCATCGCACCGCAGCGCAGTGCACTGGCAGATCGCTTGCGATGCGTATTTATGCATAAATATAATGCTCCGCCGATGTTAAGCGCTGCGACGCGCGCGGCCCACCTCAATGTGCGTTGAACGGGCGCAGTTAACGGACGTAATTCGAGAGTTATTCGCTGTGGTTAAATTAAATTATTGCGTTGAGCTGCGGCCCGCCGCGTCTGTAATGTGCGTTGTCGTAGCTTTACAGTGCGACGCGATGCGGCTGTAATGTGCGCAAGCCTTATAAGCCCTCAATTCTTTTTTTTAAATATTAGCCCCAACTTCACTACACAAAACTCCTGCAGCAGCTCTAAATTCTCAATAGTGTGATTTCAAATAGATCTAACGGTCCTCAGGCTTCGCAAATGGCCCCCTCTAAAGTTTAATGATGTCTGTTCTGTTAACTTCGAGCTCATTTACCGATCAGAGCGCCCTGGAGACGGAGGAGATACCGTACGTAACGTACCAACGTTACCTGCGATCATATACCTGGCTAATACTTTTATGATATGAGTTGACATTATATCTCTATATACAAATGAAGAAATGTATCCACTGTTCGTAGAATATTGAGCTTATTCAAATTCACGGCTATATGGAAATGAAAATAGTGTTAGGCACTTAAAATACTTATATTTATTTGCCAGAAACAAGACCGAGAATTAGGTTTATTGTCAAATTTAAACTGATAAAAGTCAAATTTACATACGCCTACGAACTTTAGTCGTTAGGCCCTAAATTACTTCGTACTTTAAATATAAAAATGTGCCTATGAAAGTTATCCAAATTCATACAAAATTATCAAATTACATTTGTCATAGAATCTGTCGGTATCTTGAATACGAAATACCGCACGCACCGACCACTCTCCACTGTTATATGAGCGGTTCTCGCTACCTTTTACATTTAATTTACTATCATTATATGCCTTTCCACTGCTGGATATAGACATCTCTCAATACTCGCCACCATACATGATCCTCAGTTCTTCTAATCCAGGTACCACCTAAGAACCTCTTCAAGTCGCCAGTTCACGTGGCACGAGGGCGTCCCACACTGCATTTCCCGGTGCTTGGTCTCCATTCTAGAACTCGTCTACCCCATCGGTTATCAGTTCTATAGTAATTTAGCTTACGGAAAACTCGTTTGAAAAATGGGAAGTAACTCGTTTTGGTAGGCATTTTGGTAGGAAGTAAGTATTTGAACTTTTTACTGGGGAGTTAAGGAGTGATCGTATATCCAATGCAACCAGGTTTTAAGGATCAATCATCTCTTAAACATTTCCTAATTTCCTCATAAAAGTTTCGCTACGATTATTCTCCACTCCATAACATAAAGCTTGTCCTCCTAAAGGAGCTGTCAATCTCATTGTGTATAATATTTAATCTTCGTTTAATGTTCAAGCGGTTTGATTAACTGCGTGTTTCCCTAGAATTACAAACAAAAAATAACAAAATTTCAAGAATCAAGTTTTACTGAAAATAACTTTGAATGAAAGGAATTCTAATTATTATTTTCTTATTAATAATTTCTTGTAACGGCGCTTATTACTTCTAATTATTTATTGTGTTCAGTTTTTAAACAATGGTACTCGTAGTATTGAAACAGATAAAACGTTTTATGAATTTATTTTCGAAAGCTTAATTCTCTAAACGAACGATCCTTAATATGTTAGTATATCAAGAAAGCTTCATTCATATACATAATATGTAGTTAAGTTACTGATTATCGTTATTGATTTATTTTTAACACATAAAATTATTATTATACATATTTTCTTTACGTAGTACGTATTTTCTGTATTTTCTTTCTTGACCTATGTTTCAATTATCCAGGTCTGCTCCGCATCTTACTTTTACCTTTTGTATATCTTTTATTTTCCCTTTTTTATTGATTACAATAATATTTATAAAAATAAAATAATACATACGTATAAAAATTTAGTCTTTAATACAAATTCTTTATTTGCACAATGTGAGTACAACAGCTGCTATTAGTATATTCGATCGTCACATCACCATTCGTGACAAGCAAATATTTAATATTATATTAAAAATAAATATTTAATCATACATATTATTAATTAACTGACAAAAGATTAACACCTGTATTGCAATGCTCTAGCAGTGTGAGTGTCATCTCATGAAATTTAATATTGTAATACTCATGAAATACTGAGGCAGTCTTCTTCTTGCAGTGCTGTCTTCTAACGAAGGTTGGCAATTATCATGGCTATTTGTACTTTTGAAGCTGCAGCACGGAATAGTTAACGAGTGCTCTTGCCGTACCACTGGCGTAAATTCTTTACGCAGGATATTCTTCGTTCCCCGGGCCTCCTCCTGCCCTTGATGTTGCCTTGTAGGTATTATGAGTTAGAGGAGCTCGTATTTGTTATTATATGACTGAAATACTGGAGTTTTCTCATCTTAATGTTCTGATAATGAAAATTCTGATAATAATGTATCTGTGATAATCAAAATTTAGTTTTTTAAGTCCATTTTAGAGAAACACCTAACCACATTTAAAATTTAAAATAAAATGAAATATAAAGTATTATTTAGGATATTTATCGGCCAAATATTCATCTATATTGCGAATAAAGCCCTTCATCGTGATTGCAGTCAGTCCAAATCAAATATTCCGAAGCCCAATACACACGGTACATGGTAGATGTCAATCGCACAAGTGGAAACGGGGGTAGGTCCGTTCCATACAGTCCATTTATATGTAGCATGTGGGTCAGGCCGTCGGCTAACGAGGGGCGGTATAAAATAAATAGATAACAGGCGGTGGTCCAAGTTAGAGAAACAGAAGTACTACTGAGAAGAAAATCATAAACAACACAATACTCATTGTTTTTACGACATTGGCCGCATCCGATATGGGCCAAATCGATACATCATCAAATTGTCATTTCGTCAAATTATAGTATAATCAAATAAGACAGTCAATAGTCATTATGACTTGATAAATGTAAAAACCTACTCAAACGGTTGTCAAACGCCCACAGTATAATACATATTGTGACTCAGATACACACACAAAGAGAAATAGAAAATTCTCTTTTCTCAGTACGTGGTCTTTGAACGTTTTTTTTTTTTTTTATAGACTAGTGGGCGGACGAGCAAGCGGTCCCACGTGATGGTAAGTGTTACCGCCTCCCATGGACACCTGCAACACCAGCAGGTGCAGGGGGTATGCGGGCGCGCCGCCGACCTAGCAAAATCCTATTCACAGCACTCTTGAAGAACCTATAACTTTAGTTCTTCGTTGGGTATTTTATCTAACAGAGTCTAATATCTATACATATAATAAAATTGTAACAGGCCGATGTCTGTACATTATAGATATTGAAAAAAACTAATATGGGGGGGGTCTTTATTAGAGCAACAGAAGCCAAAACAACAGTTTTTAGAAATTTTGTCTGTCTGTCTGTATGTTTGTACACGCATCACGCATAAACCACTGCATGGAATTGAATGCAGTTTTCACCGGTGTATTGCTAGAGGTCTAACTTAAAATATAGGCTCCATTTTACCGCAGGAAAATATCTTATTCCGATTGTTTTAAATTTAATAAACCGAAGCGAAGTGAGGGCGGGTCGCTAGTGTGATATATAACCTGTGATTTAAACCTGTTTTAATGTTCTGTGGAAGCGTTTGACATCTAATGTCTTTTTGAGGATTTTTTTTGTCTTTTGAGTTGAATTTTCTGAACTGAGCAGGCGAATTGGTGGGTGGGTGCACTGTAAAGGCTATTCGGGTTATAAAATATATATATGATAATAAATACAATTCTGTCGCCTTATTAATTATTAATATTAATATTATTAATATTATTAATATTAATATTATTAATATTAATATTAATAATTATTATATTAACCTTAATATTATTAATGTTCAGCTCAGCAATTTATCTGCTTATCATTTCACAGAACAGTAGATAAATTAAAATCATTTATTTAATGATAAAACACTCTTTATTCTCACTTATCACTTAGAGAACTAACCGTTGGTTACAGTTGACCCGGGTACAGCTCCCCTGACCCCCTCGTCTCCATAGAGTCGAATCTAAATCTACAGCACGGGCAGATCTATGTGCCTAGACAATCGATGTTGAACCAATCGAGTGTCACTCAATATTCGATTTCATATATCAAATCGAATTGAATTTGGAATATGCATAGAATATCGTAATTTATCAAGTATGGTTACAAGAGCCCTAGTGTAAGTTTTTCGTTCACAAACGTTTTTATAGTGTTTGTGTCGGGTGTTTCTTTTTTCTATAGATAAAGCTAGGCTCGGGACGCAGTTTCAGAATTTAAAAAAAACCTCGGAGCATCTGTATTTACTAATATATGCACTGGGTCCCCGTGGTGCTTGAAATCCTCTAACTAATGATTAACTAGGAAACGCTTTGCCCTGCTGTGAAACGATAAAAATGGCTGAAAAAATAATAATTCTTAATTGTTAACTGCAAAAATCTGTCTTTCTCATGGAACTAAAACATTTGTTACTCGTCCACAAATTCGCAACCTAGACCTTTACAAGAGATAAATCACTACGTCTTACCCTCAAAAGTCATGTAAAAACTGAAGTCGCCGCGGAACACTTATAAAAGTTTTTACCAAATTCCTTTTACGACGACTATAGCGTCCAACAACTTCTTTATCTGTCCTACTACCTAATCTACTAACAACCGCTTTTAGAAAAAGTAATATAAACTACTACACTATGCCCGCGGCTCTGTCCGCTTAAACCCTTATTTCGTCCGGAATATTGTTAAAGATCACCTTGTCTTTCGACATCGGCCTATTTTGTCCTATTACAATACACGGGCCTTCCATGTCAAGTGCAAATGCAATCACGTGCAAGTTTTACGCCATAATCAATACCCGAGTCCCGTATTAGAGAATTTATTACAAAATCTATTTGATTTAATATTACTCAACCGAATAGGATGTAAAATCTTCTGGAATTACTGAAAATGCAGAAAAATCATAAAACTCGAATATAATATTGACATTCTCACATTGACTTGGACATAATACGTAAAACACATGATTACGTCGATAAAAGAGATAATGAAAAAAAAAATAGAGAAACAAGAAAATCATGAAAACGCTAGCCGTAGTGATTATGGTGTATTGCAATGTCGGAAAAGGTCTGCAGCTCAGCATCATTCTCAATAAGCCTGCCACTGACCATCACGCACGCTCTGCCGAGTTAACCAACATTATCCCTTAATATTCCCTTAACGGCGCCATTTCCATTAAACTTTGTACATTTTAAATAGTCGCCTTTTGCCACTTCAAAATTCATCGCATATTTAAAGGTTCCACAAAGAGCCCCGTTGAAGTTTTTAAGCTGGTTTAAGGGACGCTGTCCGCATGGCAAATTGTGTTTAACTTACAAATAATGAAAACAAAGATACAAAGCTGGAGACACATATTTGACGCTTGCGATCAAAATACAATACATCATACACGATCCTATTTACTCGTAGTAATTACATAGTCTATAGTAGTTATTACCGGCAGAGTGACTAGCGCAGGTGACTAAATTCAAATGCAGGACAGGGCTGAATAAAGCGGTCTCCAAAGAAATTTTACTTACCTAGATAGAATAAATCCGTGAAACTTGTAGAATCGACAATAGTGGAAGGAGTATTGTAGTAGCTATATATCGAGCACCCATAAGTCCATTCATACAATAAGTTACAAAACAAACAAAATGATTAGAATATCGCAATAGCCCTATGTACATTTTTGACCGTGTGTACATTGTGGACGGCTCTAGAATAGCACCAGCCGAGCACACAGTCTACCTGATGGTAAGTGGATACTGTCGTCCATAGACATCCGCGATACATGCCATCATCAGTCCAGAATGACAAACGTTGGCACGCCCCCGGGTGCGCTGCCTACCTTTGCAGATTAAGGAAGAGATTGGGGGAAAGGGCTGGGAAAATGGGGAGGGATACAATGGATGGGATGGGAATGGGCTCCGGCGTATCTCACTCACTATCGAAATACGTACATTGGGGAAATACGATAAAGAAGGAAATGCAGTACATTTCAAGGTAGGTTTCTGTGAGAGAGGGTTAACGTGGCCAGTCGAGTGTGCCCAGCGACTGTGGGTTTATGTAACTTGCATTACCTCTGGGGAGACTGTACCTAGCAAGTCTAGCAACGGCTAATTCAGTAGTTCGTCCCACAACAATTTCCTCACAGTGGGACGTATAATAGAAATTTCACATAAGTTTTTTTCGTTGATTATATCGTCCCAAAAGCAAAATGAATGTCCATTCCAAATCGTATAAAAACTCAGTCAACCCGTTTTGCAATTTATAGGGAAATTATATTTTGAATATATTTTCCACACAGTTTTCCACAGATGTGTTATATGAGACAGAAACAATGCTGATTGTTTCAATTATCACATGGAAAATGTAATTAATTTCAAATGTGCTTATTGTGCCAAATTTATGTAATTAACTTTCATTTAATTAATTAACTAATTATGATTCAGGTCTGAGTTTATTAACGAATTATATACTTATAAAATACAATTTGGTTATAGGTGGTGATAAAGTAATGAGTAATGTTGCTTGCCATTTTCAGAATGCATTTGATGCAGTTGCATCAAAGGCCTTTAAGGCCCCCGTACACAGGCGGCGTTTAAGCGTTTAAAGCATTTAAGTTCAGTAGTAAACAGGTGTGTGGACGCGCTGTATTGTTTTGGACACCAGATCTGTACAATAAAAACGTGTAGTTACATAAACCATTTGCATCCAGGACTAATTAAACAAACTTTCATAGAATTAATGTACCATGTAATCATTACTTTAAGCTGTGTAACCATTTACACAGGTCCTCGTAATGAGCCCAAAACTCGTCTACAAGCATAATAAGGCAGTTCCGTGTGTGAACGAAAACGTCTATATGTACATTGTGCGTATGAATCTTTAATTTACATGTTTAGTGTATTCACTAAACATGTAATTCAGTAATACGATAAACATGTTATTCACAAATATGGAATCCCATCTACGGCATACATAGTTGGGCTTACCTAGTTATGTTAGTCAGAAGGTATAAGTATCTAAGATTGACATAATCATCGAATAAATAAATAAAAAAACTAGATGAACCGAACGACGACTCGAAGAATTATCTTTGGTGGCGATCCTATATCCCGTTTAGAACATGGCTGGAACATGTCTGTGTTATGAATGTCATTGGGTATAAGGTTACGTTAAGTGGGTAACGTTATTCACTGTCCTCCAATTAAATTATTTCTCGTGACCGGTTGATCAAATCGTGGCATGGCAGTTTAGTCGATGCACGGTAGAAGACTGGCGAGCATTGACCTATTGAGCATTAAAATAGCTGGCCAGACAAAACACCGTGCCGTTCTGTGCACAACGTGACAACACTGTGTCCACTCGATGCAGGCTCCAATAATACAGGAGACACAAACAAATAATATTTTCAAAAATATTTTCCGGTTCTTGTCATTAGATGCACTAAGCCTTCACTTGCTTGACAAATTATTTTACAACCGGTTAAAACTTTAAAACGTGTGTTTCAAGAGGCTGGATTTATGACCTGCACGAGTAAAGACAATAAATAACTCTCAGATCAGGCGCGACCTCGCCAAATGGTTTTATTGCTAGAGTTGCAGGCGAGTGTTACAATGTAACAACAGCAGGTTGGTTAGTCGAAGAAGCAACCAGCAATCGATTGTATTATATTTTTCTTTATGGAAAAAGGTGGCAGACGAGCATACAGTCTACCAGATGGTAAGTGAATACTGTCGTCCATGGACATTCCCGATACATGCCAACATTAGTCCAGAATGACAAACATAGGAATGACAGATATAAAAAAGCATTTGGAGAATGGATTGGTAAAATAAGAAGGTTAGGATAGAATTGGATAGGAATGGGCTTTATCTTTTCTATATCTTTTTCGTACATTATTTCTTTCATTTTTATTTTACTTTTGTCTATAACATCGTTCTTCTTTGTTTCTCTAAATATAACTAATGTACCTAATATAGTGTATTTATTGATTATGTATACCTTGTATGTATTATATTTATTCTTATGTATTATATGTATACATGTATGTCTGTAAGTTTGTATGTGCGTGTATGTAATAATGTATTATATTTATTTTACCACACAATCTAAATTGTGTGTTTCATGCACCTCCTAATTGAACTTCTCTGATCAACCTAAAGGTTGGCTGAAAGGTAATGCCTTAAGGTATTAAGTTCGCCTTTTGTACGATATTGTGCAATTAAGTGTATATAAATAAAAATAAATAAATAAGTGGGCTCTGGCATATATCACTCGCTACCAAAACACGTACGTACATTGGAAAATTAGGATAGTGGGGAATGTTGACATGTCAAAGTAGTCTTCTATGAGAAAGGGGTAACGTGGCCAGTCGAGCCAGCGGCTGTGGAAATACAGCGTGCACTCTCCCCCTCTAAGTGTGTACATATAGGACTAATACTTGCTCCATCGGTTGTTCAAACCGTCGTAGATTTCTTATTAATTTGGGCTCGTAGTTATATAAATGACATGCTGAATAATGTACGAAAATTAGCACCACTGTGTACCAGTGGAAGCACACATTTGAATTTTCTTCTTACGGAAGGCTCTAGTTTTGCTTTGTTTTAATTTAAATATTGTCTACATACGGTCTTCCGCTCCTCTCATCCAGCCACTATCGGCATTTTTTTAAAATCATGAGTCCATCTGATCTAGTGCGCCCTACGTCACATCTCCCGACACATGGTCTCCGGGACTTATTCAGTTATCGGTCCCGTAACAGACATCGCATACTTACTATCACCGTATTTTAGAACTTTATAGAGTAGGTACTAAAAAGTGTAATAAATCAAGGAATAAGTCTTGTTTTTAATAAAGTACCGTCTGGCATAGAAATACTTACTTTAATATTATGTTTGAAAACTTCTAAGCTCTTTCCAAGGTTGTAATTCAATAATAATGTTTAATCAAAACTCCAGCATTCGCGATTGATATATTTTACGTAATTAAATTTAAACGATGTTTAATGAACCCGTGTGAACAGTTACCACGTTAACCTATTATAATACCTATAATATACAGGATACAGGATTCTGCATGAACATAAACGACATAAACATTTATAATTCATAAACGACACTAAATATTTGTATTCGATTTACGAGTAGCTGTGTGAAACACTTAAGGTGGACTTCTGTGGGTCGCGTCTGATATATATGTATTTATATTTAAACCAAATAACATGGGTGCTGTTGATATAATTGATAATGTCATGCGTTCCAGTTTCTATTTACTCTGGTGGTTAACTAATGGAATATGCCGTATGGCATTAAGTCCGCACTTTAGACTTCTGCGGTAATGTTTTAATAATAATAATAATTGTATAATTTTAATAATCCTCAAAACCTGTCATTCTAGTTTTCCTTTTTTTCTTCCCATTTTCTTATCCCCTTACTAATGCCAATTAATAGTTACTAATGTCGGTCGTTCGACGCGATACGTGATACTGTGGGGGTAATTTGCCGGCGAACAAATGACAGCGACCGTCGTACGGGACGTGTGCGCCCACCCTTATCACGTAGCGCTGTGTGACTCGTGCAGCCACACTAATGATCGGATTCCGTAACTGAAGTATTGGTGGTTCCCTATTTGCAATTTGATTGTAGTATTTTCGGTGTTTTTCTAAGACAGTTTTTCCGCTCATTTTATTTTTTTGCGCAGTGAGTCATTTGCCGGTATGCGTTGAAATCACTAAGCGGAGTGTAAGGCGGCCTCTAGATCTTCAATAAAATTGTACAATAATGTCGTTGTACAATATTATTGAATTGCGCCTTGTACACAAAAGAGTTTTAATACACTCCTTGAACGACCAAAAACGAAAAATTGCCCAATTTAATTGATCGTCGAAGGGGCCTCTAATAAATATATTTCATTACCAATCTGTTTGATATAAATAATTGAACCCTCAATAGTTGAACCGCTTATGTAGTTCTACCACTTTTAAAAAAATACAGGAGTAAAAATGTCATTCCATATAAAATGACTAGCATTAACGAGTCGCCAGTTCTTTATGGATGTTAGAAAGTATCACAAAAATTGTTTCACCAATAAAACTAAGCATTAATTTTACATCATAGATAACATTTCGTTCCTACGGGTGCTAACAAAGTAAAAACAAATGTCGCCAATATTTCGCTAAAACGCTTGATACTAACAGCGCCAACGCTCTCTAAACTTTAAACTCGGGACATTACAGGGAGACTTAAATAGGCTGGACATGTGCCCAGACGTGGTGATGGCTAATGAAGCAGAACCTGAACTGAAGAACGGTAAGTCGTTCAGCAAACAGATAATATAAATAGTGTTCCAAAAAAGACCTGGTAACGAAATGACCTGATTGCGCCTAGCACAAAATCTTTTTTCTTTCTTTTTTTCTCAAGACTCACTCAGACGGTGTTATGCTGACGCATTATTCATGTAGCCACCGTGAAAGTGTTATCATTGCAATGTAAATTTATGTTTTTTAATAGTAAATGTTACCGCCGCTCATGAACACCTGCAACACCAGGAGGTATGCGGGTGCGCCGCCGACGTTGCAAAATCCCATTCACAGTTTTCTTGAAGAACCCCATATCGTGGAGTAATGGAAAGACCTCTTGAGGCTGTTCGTTCCACAGGCTACGGGTTCGCGGCATGAAATGGTATTTGGACCGAACAGTACGTGACACCTCCGTGTCGAGATAATGCGGATGGGACCGCACTTCTGTGACGGGGGGGTGCGGTTGCAGAAACTCGAGGTGGGAGTTAGGTTGAACAATTCTTCAGAGCTTTCCCCATTGTACAGGCGGTAGAACATGTACAGAGAAGCAACGTCTCTCCGATCGCTAAGGGTTCTAGACCGCCCGTGAGGATGTAATCGTCGACAATACTGTGGCAATCAGTTCCGTTTTTACCCTAAGAGCACGTGGGGCACGAGACCAGGGGCCTCGGCCCGATGGGGCCCCGAAATGCCGAAATCCAGTGCCTGTGTATTTTTTATCCAATTAATCAATAAATAAGTAAAATAATTTTTTAACAAAAAACAAGTTTTTATCGTATTCTACTCGTCGAATCCTTTCATTTGATACCCAACTCGAAAGAAACTATTAACATCAACGTAAGTCCAATTCTCAAAACAGTAATCACATCACTTATATTTGATTTGTATAAAGCTAACCGTAATAACCAATAAAGTCACTAAACAAAAGTAAATTCTGACGTTTTCGTTCATTGATGTTTTTGTTTTCTAAAAGGGCCCCAAACTCTGTGTGCCCAAGGGCCCCTGCATGGCCTAAGACGGCCATGGTGGCAATTATTGAACAGGTAGAACAGAATAGTTGAAAAAGATGATGACTTTTATAAACTTATTTCGCAGAGACGCACTATGGTTCAGGCGGTCAAACTGAAGTTCAGCCGGAGGCTTTTCCAAGCATTACGAACAATACATCATTTAAGTAATGCTAATGTGTACCACATTCAAAATACCTTACAATAGATGCCAAAGAGTATACAGGTAACACCCTCAAAGTCAGTTCAGAGCCGTCGAATGTTAAAAGCAGTTTGTGTACAACACAACCCCTCATTATGTCAGCTCACTCCCACCCTAAAGAAAGGGGGGAGGGGGCTGGCACTTATCAATCACTTGAAGAACCCCACTTTTGACGCGAGACGCCTTTGTTTAGAATGAATTAACGTGCCCTTTAACATTATATATCTGGGTAGTTAAATTTTTAAAAGACCCTTGTTCGTCTTGAGAAAAATAGACCTTTCGTTTTATTTGTATTCGTGTAATATAAATTATAAGTGAAATATTGTCTGGTTTCACAGACCCCTGTTAACAGATTCATTCCACTTAATTTTTTTAATATGATTTGTCAAACCTAGAAACAACAACAAATTTGACTCCAATTATTATATTATTAATCACTAAGGGACTATTAAAATACTTACTCGAATTAGAATAACGTTTTCTTAGAAAAAAGATCGAGTGGAGACTGCGTGCCGGGAAACGTAGCGTGAGATGCCCTTCGGCCACGTGGAATAATGACTTGTAGAAAGCCGCCGGATGCGAAAAGTGTGAGACCGGAAAACTGAGTATCGTCGCGTACTTTGAGAGTGTAGAGAAACAGACTGAAAGTCATAGTAGCAATAGTTGTATATCGCAGGATAGAGCTCTTCCAAAGCTCGCAACCGCACAGCTTCGGCTCTTTTCATCCACTACCTACGTCTGGTAATGGCTAGATATTATCCACGTCAAGGCTAATATATAAGACTATAGGTCTTATATATTAGCACCTAAATTAATCCCATTCATATATAATATGTTACATATGAGTAGTTTATATGAGTAAAAGCTCCAAATAGGCAACACTAATTAGTACTAGTGCAAATTAGTTAATACATTGTTATGACATACTCGAAATATTGCACTGTAAATATATATGTATATATATACATTTCTTTGGAATTACATTTGTAACATCTATCTGACTATCACATAAACATTTCTACAAATAAAATATGTTCTAGTAAGTAGATATTTTCAGATATCATGGCATATTGTGTATATCCTCACAAACATCCACATGTACACTTTCCCTTAGTTTATTCAAATAACATGGCTCCCTATCTACAAGAAACTAACGGAACGAAGAATGTTTACACAACACATGTCTATTTTGATTAATCCTAATCATAGATAATTATACTTCTGATAAAAATAATACGGTGGATGACTTTTCCTGAAATTGATATATTTTATTTCTTATTGTCTAATAAACCAGTCTAATAACACAGATGAAATGAAATGATAAGAAATAAAATTAAACACGTAACATATGTTACTAATAAATAAAGTAACAGACGTATGTTACTAATAAATGAAATTAAACACGTATATTACTAATAAATGAAATTAAACACGTATGTTACTAATAAATGAAATTAAACACGTATGTTACCAATAAATGAAATTAAACACGTATGTTACTAATAAATGAAATTAAACACGTACGTGACTAATAAATAAAGTAAAAGACGTATGTTACTAATAAATAAAATTAAACACGTATGTTACTAATGAAAGACCGTTGGCAGCATCATCCAGCTGGAAGGGAAATTTTGCTGTTTAGAAAAAGCCCTATTCAACGACATACAAACTACATGCAATAGCGGATTGAGATCTTACGGAGTCCGGGACTAACGCCTGCCCCTTTTAAGGTATCAAAACTACAGTTCAAAATTTAAAATCTTTTCATTTTGTATATAAAAGGCGGGACCCCCTCGAGGGTGGGGCCCGGAGCTGTAGCCCACTCTAGCCTCACCGAATGTAACCCATGTAGCAACGTATAGTCACATGTCGTTGGATAGAGCTCGTATAGCTCTACAACTTTAATGTTGAAATTTGTATCTGATACAGCAAATCCAAAGTGATACAGCGTATTAAAACTTTTATTTATAATATTATATATGTCGAGTTATCAACTTGTTCCTGTTGTGTACGGAAATGATCGTGCAATAGTTGCTTCGAGTAATGACAATGTTCATTTATATCTACAGCTTTATATTAGTGCTATATATACGCAAATGTGCCATTGCGGTCAGTCAACATATGTGATCACTGAACATTGTTGCGGCATAATTGTAGTAGTAAAGTATAAACATGCCGGCCGCGCTAGAAGCAAATTATTACGTCTAATTAGCACTAAATCGTCACGAGTTATTAGCAATTAAAACACTGAGAATGATTATGTCGCTTACTGCACATGTATTTGGTGACTAATTTAATGACACATTGTCCTACAATTATTATAACTTTGTAACTAGATCAACTACTACCAAAGTCAATACGAAATTATCGAAATTATCCGTGTAGTGTGCGCCGGCTTTAAAATTAACCGTGTGGTGTGGGCCGGCTTTAAAATAGCACCACACCGTCTATTCCCGTGAATGTCGTAAAAGGCGGGTAAGGGATAGATAGCAAAGAAGCTACCACAAGCCCTCACACACAAGAGAATATGCACGAGGAAGCCCATGTCCAGGACGACAAAAGGGTTTGTTACGATATGGTTACGGTGACTACCAAAATTAGATTCAGTTACAAAACTTTAATGTAGGATTTTTCTGCTAGTTGCAAAGCTCAAAACAACGTACGAACAAGAAATAAAACCATCACACGGACACCAAAATGCTAGAAACAGTCAATAATCTTCCAAGGTGAACAGCGCATCTGGGGGCGTGCCAACGTTTGTCATTCTGGACTGATGTTGGCATGTATCGCGGATGTCTATGGACGACGGTATCCACTTACCATCAGGTGGAATGTACGCTCGTTTGCCGCCTTTTTCCCATAAAAAAGTGACACAATTTCACCTAGTTCTAGGGGTCCGGCGTCCCTAAAACATACGAAGTATTAAACAAAGTATCCATTTAAAACATATACCCTCCCAACAGTACAAGGCAAAAAGATATTTTTAAGTTATACTATACTACTATAGTTTTAATATATAGTTTTAATATACTATAATACAAAAATTAAATAGAATATGTATTTATCCACCTGACGACGGTCAAACTATTAAAATTACTCTACATTTTTGTAACCGTTTTATTCAAGATGGTGTTCAAAATAATATTTTCTAACCCAAATCGGGTTCCTGGACTACAGTAATCAAAAAGTTGTCTCGGCCATAACTCTCACAAAACACCTCAGCCTAAAAGCCTAACCCACTTAACCCAGACAGATTTATTACCAAAAACGTTTCGATAAGCAGCCTGTATCACTCCACCGCTTGATACAAGTCTGACCACTGCCACTCACCACCACAAACCATATTTCACTCTTCTCATTCAGCCACTACCGGCCACTTTTTTATGTTGGTAATCCACCGTGAACGACTTTGAACGACTTCTTTGCGGGAACTCGAGGAGTGAGGTTGAGTTTTTGTTTGATTATTATTTTAAAAATTATGTAAGTATTGTGGTTTAATAGTGATAGTTTATTAAATATCAAAATGCCTAATGTTGGTTATAATCAAATTTCCTTGTGCTTCCAAGGAGTCGAACTCTTCTGTCCTCAGCAAACGTACTATATATCACATTACTGAGCGACTCCTAACTTACTTCGACGAAACTGGACATCGAGACGAGTTGTTATAATGAAGAAAACTTTACACGGGCACAATGTGCAAATTGCGCTTTTTCCATGAGTATAAGATGAGAAAATAAAGACTCCGTGAACCCCTTTCGAAACCGTTCTATTTCTTTTAAAAACGAATAGTAAATTTGCTATATATCGCCAATAAGAACAAAGGAATCATCTCGCCCGTAACTCTTTGAAAACGCCCTAGGCTACCTGGCCAGTGACAGGCATTGAAAAGCCGCTAACCTATTACAGAGAGATTTGTTACCAAAAAGGTTTCAGGCAGTTGGGTGCTTGCCAAAGTTAACTATAAATTGTTACATTAACCCCATGTCCCGCTAGGCGGCGCGAAGCGGCACGTCGCGTCAAGCATTGCAGTGCGAAAATGTCAAACCGCTGTCCAAACATGTGTGTTGCGTGAGCAATGCGCCCAGCGTTGCCGCGCGTTCACACGTTAGACGCGCGTCTGTTTACGAATTATTTTGCTCCTTGCCTTCGAAATATTATTACTTTAAGTAAAAGTTTTGACTAAGTAATAACACCATAACTGCCATGTCCTACATGCCTCGACGCGTCCTCGACGCGCCGCGCCGCGCCTCATCGCTCGACGCGCCTCGCCGCTCTGCTAGCAGGACAAAGCCTAATCTGTAGATAGTTCTCAACTAACAAAATGACATTTATGTAATGCTATATCACAAAAAAGTTATTTATATTTTGTCTTTAATACATGATTTCTTTTTTTTTATAGTATAGGTGGCAGACGAACGATAAATTTTTGTTATAGTTAGAATTAAATTGTCACATTTGGAGTGACAACAACTATATTGAATTGTAACAATATTGTAGTACTAACCGAACTAATTTTTGAAATTATATTAGGTATTACATATTATGTTTTTAAAACAATACACATTTTAATAATAAATCGCGAATACCAAGCGAAATCGAGTGTTTACACTGATTGCGCCATTTCGATCGTAAATCTGGCCCGGGTGTGGTAATGAGAAATATTATTTATTGTTCGGGGATAATGCGGCCCTGCACTGACCGAACCGTATTTTGCGGGGGTTTATTACAGCGCCGGTGTAGCTGTGTGCACGCGCCCTAATGCCAGCTTTACGTATTTTATTGGAGGTTCTTAATGCTTATATAAACAAATACTTATGTAAATTGGTGATTGGTTCAAACATTAGGTACTTAGTGATTGGTATATAACAGGGATTTTACTCATGAATCTGAATTGATTGACATATAATTTTACGTTTTTGCAAAAATATTAAATTTTTGGGCTTTTTATTTACCAAATTTGTATCACAAATTGAGTAAAAACTCAACAAAGTTGAATTGTTTGCAAAAAAGAAATATTCCCACATTTTTATTGTCGTATTTTTTGTCTTAAAATGTACGGACACACCAAAAAATATCCTCTAATATTTGTTTGTTAATTTCCTCATTTAAATTAATATAATCCTTAATCTTAAAACTCAATAATATATTAAGAACTTTTTTTTGTTCTAGTAATAGTAATGAAAATGAAAGTGAAATGGAAATCACGTATTCCAGACAGTCACTATGTATCTAACTACATTGAATTTGTTATCCACTAGAAACAACTAGAAACAACTAGAAACAACTCAAATTGAGGTTGAAATATAAACTTTTGAAATTAATTGGTCTTGAATATAACTTTCAGCAAAGATTATTTTCATTGATAGATCTTCAATAAATTTTCATTTAAACTTCTTGTTGATTTACATTTTGATTGATTATAAAATAGGCTTCGCTGGCCAATCCTTTTTAATTAATCACTCGAGATTTAATTTAATTAATCACTCAAAAAATCTCGAGACTCACTTTTATTATCGTTAAAAAGCTACCACTAGCGCGCTCTATACCGTACTCCCCAAAACATTTTCCTTACAAGCCTCTTTCCCGTATCCTGAATTCCCGGCATCTGTTGGTTGGTACAGGAACACGTCAAACCTTCCCGACCGCCCTCCGCCGCGCACCCTCCCCGCAAAAAGCCTATCGATCGCCTTCGGTGCAGGCACTATACAACTTGCGCTAAAGGAGACCACTGCTACAAAACTAGAAAATTCCATAACTCCAATCTGGCCTAAACTGAACTGAAGACCTAAAAGTGTTTGTGACACGTGAGCAGTTAGGTGAGTACTAACTAACCGTGGACTTGTATACTTGTAATTCATTCATGCTTCTCCCCCATTCATAATGACGTAGAAGCAATGCAGTTTGGTTCAGTGGAATTCTAAAGTGTTCTATCGCTTCTTACTGATGTGAAAGTAGTATTGTAATAAGTAATTGTGAGTAATAAATTTTGACATTTTAGCGTCGCAATTTGGTGTCAGTAAGCGAATCTTCTGGAACTAGGTCAGGTTGTAGATAGAATAGAATTGACAGATCTCGACAACAACGACAAATCCCAGCTCTTTACGGATGCGATTATTCGACGTTAATATTAAAACTTCATTCGTTAGTTTATAACAATTTCAAATATTCTTGTTACATGTCACAAACTGCGTAGTTTTCGATACAAGTCTGATTAAATATATCTATAATTTCTCTGTACCCATATAAATTTTCCACACTATCATGTTAAAAAATTTCAAAAAGTATATTTTTATTCCGTAACCGAAGATAAACGTAATTTTGTGAAGTTAATCTTCCGAAGCAATAAAGAAAGGTGATCTGTGCGATATCTTCGGAACAAAAAGGGGGTCTTTGTAACTTTCTAAAAACATTATTTAACAAAAATCTTAAGCAATTTACTATTGATTCCATTCGATCCCAAGTATTGATTTCAATCTAAAATAACCTTGCGGTGTTTTGTTTATAATAAGGGTGGAATGTCTTTGTTCAAATTAGGCTTAAGATATGTATATAAATACAATGTACTCAATGTTATATTTTTTAAATTCCAGGAGGGCGTCGCCGACGGATCACCGAGCGTAGACACAGCGGCACAGCTCCAAAACGACGGTCAAACAGACCCAGACCTGTTCATCGACAATGATGGGTCTGGCGTAGAGATCGACGAGAGCTCCGGCTCGGGGTGGGGACCAGGGCCAGGGCCAGACGACGAGGACGGACGAGGATCAGGTGATTTCAACGCCCCTGAGGATGATGAAGACTTCGCAGACCGAACCACTACCACCGCCCCTCCGGACACCTCGACAACGCCCAACCCGGATGTCGTCTTCCCACCCACACATAAAAAAATCGATATCGACACGGTAGACATTCGTGAGTAGCGGCTGGAGCATGCCATTTTTTTGCGTAGTTCTTTTCTTTTTCCTACGAAAAGCTTCCATGCTTCACAACATCTGATATAATTGTTTTGGTAAACTTGTAATTCTATTGAAATTCAGATCACTTGTTCAATAAACTGAACCTGCTAGCAATGTGGTCTTTTACTCTGAAACTAAATTCAGTTCAAAAGTGTGAAGACTTTTCGTAGTATTCATTAACAGTACCGCGGTGCTACAACGGTGATGGGTATTTTTTTAACATAAATGTCGGTTTATCTAATCGTTTTGTTAAATATTCCGCTTATGATTTCCAAACATGATGATTTACTTATCGCTCAGTATAGCATTGTGATAAAATAACTTTTTATAAGGATTTAGCTAAATAGAAGTAAATGACGTTAGAAAAATTGCGTAGATACCTATTAATTTAAAAGTTATCACATCTATTACGTAGCATAATTAGAATTATAATGAAACTTGTAACCTACATTTTTGTATACCAAAGCAAACGTGAAATTTATATTTAGAGACTTCACGGGAGCCAAGATTCATCAGTATCTACTAGCAATAAAGTATACTATAGCATCTCAGCAAGACATATTTCGCTACGCTCTCATCGTTAAACAATAAAATTACACAATAACTGTGACAGCCTTGAATTAGCGTACATTTATATTATAATTACATTGTTTTACTGCTAATTATCTGCTGTGAAATTAACCGCACGCTCGTTTCCTCTCCACGAGCAGTGAATCCGCCGATAATTCACTGAGTGAACGTGTTTCAATTACATGACTCAGTTCATATTTACTAACAATTACTATTCCAACTTAATTAAATATAGTCTTAAATCAGTTCGAATCATCAGAGGATTTCGGTAAGTATTCATAATTGTTGTGGCCGTTTGTCATCCTGGAAATGTTTTTATTTAAACTTATGCATGAATTCTAAATCCATCATGCAGTCCAATTAATTCGATTGCTAATAATTCATCACCTTTAGTGTTTTCATATAATTCGCATGTTCAAGATGTTTACCTAAACTAGTTTCGTACTCATCGTGTAATTCATTAGCTTGGCTCCAATATCTGTCATATTTTTGGTAATTTAGATATTTGTTCTTAGAATTTATTTCATTGGATTTGCATATTCATTAACATCAATCCCATCCAATCCAATGAACCTGTAATTTATATTTAATATCCTCAAGTCTTCGTCATCAAGTGTTTTAACTTTTGTCACCAGTAACGATGTGAATGTAACTGTGAGTAACGTAATGTAAACAAATCGTCAGCCTCCAAGTTTCAGACATTCTTGGCATTACAAATCATACACGTAAAGTAGGACTATGCACACAGGAAAACGAATTTGTACGCAAAATATTTGTTAAACGTTTGAGACTTTCTTGCTACACAAATGTTTGCGCCAATATTTTCAAGAAACATGACTAATGTGGATCATGTGTTTCAGCTCGTATATCGGGTAAGCAGCCTATCGAAGGGGTGGTGGAAGAGCCGCGCGGCGCGGGGGGAGAACAGCCCTCGCGCCCAGACCAGACAGATATCAGTATCTCAGGGGAAGACCTTAATCCTAGTGTGGTGAGTTGATTTTTATACTCATAAGTATTAGTAAATGCTGAAACCTAACTTCTAAACGACAACATTAAATCTAGAGGCTTCAAACTCAAGACCCTTATAAAAAAATATGCAATCTTCTTTCTGTTTATTAATTCCTCCTAGATAAGGAGTATTTTTGAATATAAACAGTCTGTTTGCTAATAACTAAACGAATTTATGTATATGATTTAAAATTAATCCGTGTTCCCTCCACCAGTGCAACCTGTATTATTAGAGAGTATAGAGTATTGAATAATCCAGCATTTGAAGATATACAAACTTTAATTAAACATTAACGGCATATAGTGTCACATTTATTTACAACATAAACTGACAAACTTCTAAACTGTTTTCAGGATCAAGATCCAGCTGGAGACCCGGACTCGCGGCCGTCTGACAACGTCGTGTTCATCATGAACGCCAAGCCGGAGGACCGCGCCACGAGCTTCTTTGCACAACCAGGCATCCTCGCCGGTATGTAATTCTACCACACCATTAATCTATCTATGTCTGGATAAAGGTGCCTTTCCCAACGTTACTGCGTACAGTGCAGTCTTTTTACCTGAGAGTTGTAGGACGAACTGACAGCTGAGCAGGTTTTTTCCACTTAGTTACTGGCATAGGGACTAACCACCAAAGGTTAGCTGGAACTTAATGCTATATAGCATTAAGTTTGCCTTTGTACACACATTTTAGTGCAATAAAGAATTTATCTATTATATCTATGGGGCTCTTCAAAAGGGCTGTGAACGGGATTCTGCAAGGTCGGCAGCGCACCCGCAGCCCACCTGCCATTATAGATGTCCATGAGCAGCATTAAACACTCACCATCTTATGGGCCGTCTGCCACCTCCTCTATAAACAAACACGATGCTCTACTGTCCCCTCGTCCACCCACTAGCGACACTTTTTTCTTTCTATACTTATTAATATAATACTATACTTTTAGTAGAACAGACAGAATGCTTTTCTCGTTTGCAATTCTTCCAATAATATAATCTACGTAAGAGCAATAGTGCTAGTAGCAAGCATAAATGAAAAAATGTCGTAATCGTGCGCCACTCACGAGACCTGCATTTTGACACTTTTCCTGTATCATGGAAAAGAAAATACACAAAAGTTTGTACAATTTAATGAGTCCCATACAATATTTTGTAGTAATTGATTTATTTAATAGTTCATGACAATTTTGGAACTACTCGGATGATTTTGCACATGTGAAGAAATGTGATTTTTCAGTGAAGAAAAACTCTTATAAAAGGTGTTTTTTTTAGAGGTATAGAACTTTGAAATGGAATAAAACAAGGATGAATTTTTAAAATTGACATGAAATTGACTTTATTCAAAAGATAATCTTTTGGCATTATAATTTAAATATGATTTCTGGCATATGACCGCCACGGCTGGCTCGGACGTAATCCAATCTGGAGGTCCAATTTTCAATAACTTTTTCCAACGTTTGTGGCCGTATATCGGCAATAACGCGGCAAATGTTGTCCTCCAAGTGGTCGATCGTTTCGGGCTTATCGGCGTAGACTAGCGACTTCACATATCCCCACAGAAAATAGTCTAGCGGCGTTAAATCGCACGATCTTGGAGGCCAATTCACGGGTCCGGAACGTGAAATTATGCGGTTACCAAACGTTTCCTTCAGTAAATCAATTGTGGCACGAGCTGTGTGACATGTTGCGCCGTCTTGTTGAAACCACAGCTCCTGCACATCATAGTTGTTCAATTGAGGAACGAAAAAGTCAGTAATCATGGCTCCATAGCGGTCACCATTGACTGTAACGTTCTGGCCAGCATCGTTTTTAAAGAAGTACGGACCAATGATTCCACCAGCCCATAAAGCACACCAAACAGTCAGTTTTTCTGGATGTAACGGTGTCTCAACATACACTTGAGGATTATCTTCACTCCAAATACGGCAGTTTTGTTTATTGACGTAGCCATTCAACCAAAAGTGAGCTTCATCGCTAAACAAAATTCTCTTATGAAAATCGGGATCAACGGCAATCTTGTTTTGGGCCCATTCACCGAATCTACGCCTTGCTAGGTGATCGCGTGGCTTCAATTCTTGCACGAGTTGGATTTTGTAAGCACGCAAACCAAGATCTTTCCGCAAAATCTTCCATAAAGTACATCCGTCAGCATGTACCACGTATATCGCAGAGCGACAGTACCCACTTACCATCGGTGATATGCTCAACCGCCGACTTCTTTCCATAAAAAAATCCTGAATGTATTCTGGATTTTATTGAGCGTTGTAACGCTCAAACAATGCATATTTTTATAAAAAAATTAAGTAACACTATATGTGTAGAATATAGTATGAATATAGTATAATTATGAGTAGAATTCGTGTCTTCGCGCTTCGGGAAACATTCGGACGCCACCTGTATATTCAATTTAATTTAATGTTGGTTGATCTTTCAATTTGAAATTAAAGCTAATGTCTGAGACTAAATTTCAATTTAAGCTAAAGAGCCTGAGACCTCTGTTGGACGTTACGTATCTGCCACTAAACAGTGTAAAACATGTTTATCATAGTGTTATAAAAAATATTTTTTAATAAAATTTCAGCTGTGATCGGCGGAGCAGTGGTGGGGTTGCTATGCGCAATCCTGGTGGTGATGTTCATAGTGTACCGCATGCGCAAGAAGGACGAAGGTTCATACGCCCTCGACGAGCCGAAAAGAAGTCCAGCTGCAGCTTCCTACGGGAAGGGCCACAACAACCGCGAATTCTACGCGTGAGACGACACAGAACAAACTTTGCCACGTGTTTACTAATCGGTGGTCCGACTGAGACTGGCCATTCCCCGCCAGCTCGGGACGTTAGCCGTTCCATTTTCAAATTTTTGACAGGTGCATACCTCACCACGCATTATGCGTGTAAGGATTTTTTTCATAACTTTATATAACGTGGCTTAAATTGTTCTGTGATCGTCTCTACAACTATTTACATAGACCGGTATTTTTTTATAATATAAAATGACAAGTGTACGGATTGTACAAAGATCGTACAAGCCAGTTACAATGAAATATTTTTTTTAAAATAAATATTATTTTCGAGAGACGAATGCATTCGAATCAGTTTATAGACCAAGGTTTAGTACGATGCATATCTACAGTTTTTAGTTTAACCTTGCAATTGTTCCTATTGGAACGCTTATTGCGAATACATTTTAATAACGTCTTTAGCTTCGAGACCAATAAGATTTGTTTGAGTGTTGGTATAATATCACTGATCTGTATTCGACACTGAATGGAAATTCTTGTACAATGTTTTCTGTAAAAATAATGTGCCATCCGCTTTATTCAACTGTATATTGCCTAAATCACGCATAGACTAAAATTTAAAAAAATCTCCAAATAGTCTATGGATACGTCCATATCTATTGTTTGTGGTGTATAATATTTAAAATAATATGTGTATCTAGACTTAAAATATAACTGTGTCGGCATATTTATACAAGTAAATAAAAAATAAGCTTTCATCTCGCTTCCGGAGAATCTGTCATCGAATTTGTTTTAATAATATTTCTTTGGAGTTGGCTGTTTGTGTAAACAACGGCTTTTCAAAAGTTTACAATAAAATCAATAATGTAATTTCTCATTTTTGGGGATGCTATATGTTCCTGTAGCGTAGACTATTCAACTTTTTTTTGTAATTTTAAATATTGTATTTTGCACTTTAATCAATTGGGTTTTGCTTATTAATCTTTAGTTTTAGAAATCTAGTGATTTATTTTTAAGAGAATATTATTGTTACAACAATTTTGGCTATGAATTGGAAGAATATTATTAATCTCTAATTTTATTTTAATTTTAACAAGCCTCGTATTTCTTCTAGGCAATTTTAATGATAATTCTAGGACTAGGTTGTGCAACGAAATATGTTTTTTTTTCATTGTTTTGTGACTCGTCTTTTGTATGAACACTGTGCCATTTTAATGTTTACAATAATTTATTTTGCTATTAACTGTAAGTGCATGTAACTCGTGTGCTTTCTTCAAAATCCAGTGTTAATTTATATTTCCGTCATTTTCACAATAATATAGTCAATTAATTTATTTTAATATTATCGTAATTAAAAATATCATGTTTTATCTCATGAATGTTGATAGTAATGGACAGCTGTTACGTATCCTTATTGTATATTGTATATTTATCATCTGTGGTGGTTTGGGAAATGGGGGATTAATAAAAACAGAGTACTAATTAACATATTTTGTTAAAATTTAGAATATTGAAATTATTTTGAACATAAATATATCGATGCTACCACGAAATGAGTTGAAGCCACACCAATATTTTTCACTCACTATAAATGAAAAAGAGACACAAGAGCTCTTTTTTACTTACAATATTTTCGACTCATATTTTTGCCGCGTTTCAATATGGTTGATTCTTTTAAAATAATAAAAGAAACTGAAATATTTTTCAAAAATTATAACTTATTTTACAGTTTTGAAATTCACCACGTATAAATAGATATATTATCAACTCCGCTTTTTTACCATTGCTTTTTAATATAAAAAAATATAATTTACCTCATTTTTTCTTAATTTTCATAATACATCTCCCTTTTCCGTACCATCGAAGAAAAATTGTGTACGTATACATATAATTATATAGATTTATACTTGCGCGACATATATTCGAAATAACTGGATTAACATGACTATAAATAAGATACTATGTGTGAGGACAAACATCATATACTGGGCATTAGAAATGTAGCTGTTTTTGAATAAAAATATTAAGGTAATTTAAAATATACAATTTCTACACGTAAACTGCAGCACATGCCATTAACGAGGTGTAAATATACTATACTGTAGCCAACTACTCCTAAAATTAATGTTTTTAAAACATTTTCGAAAAGTAGATATGACAAGAAACCCACATTGAAAATAATGATCTAAATTCAATAGAAGATTAAATAGAAATCAGGGGTACGGTGGGCAAATGGGTATCTTTGTCACTCTGCAGAAGAATTACGCAACTCTTCAATGTCGTCGTGTTATTTTTTCACACATTGAAGCCTTCTTTAATGAGTGGATTAGATTTTAGGCAAAAATAAATGACCTATATATTCTTAAATTAAAATTCATGGAAATATATGCGAGTAAATAAAGATATGGCAGTATATATGTGCAGTTTACTGATATAACTTTCTAGAAATATTCCCAAACATTCCTTTCGGATCCATAAATTAAACTGTAGGGAGTCAATCGCTCGGTTAGTGTAAGCAATCTGTAAATTGTAATTGTAAATTCTTTTAGCATAAATATGACTGTACTGTAATAGTAATGTGTTGTGTAACCAAATGTAACTAGAGAATACGAAGTTTCACTTTATTTTTACTAATAAAAGTAACAAGTCTTCTATATTTCAACAGAATAATTTTCTTGAATAAAATTAAATTGCTCGTAGCTGCCACGTGGCGGTTTCAATAAATTATATCTTGAAACAGATCGTTATTGCATAATTATTATTTTATTTTACTTGCAGTAATTTTAAATCCATGACAAAAATTGAACAAAAACAAAATATAGGTACCTACTAGAGATGCGCCGAGTACTCGTTTATTACTCTGTACTCGGCATACTCGGCAATTTTTTTAGTACTCGTTCTCGGACGAGTAACTCGGTTTAAGTGACGAATATTCGGTTAAAATAATAGTGTAAAATAAACTTGATTGTCGGAGAGACGCGAGCGTCATCAAAATAAGCATATTTAATAGAGTAATGAGTATTTATTAATTTGAATTAAATGAAGCAAACAAGTAATCAATTAATATAGGAAAATTAACAGAGGCAGCTTATTGTGCACCGGCCGCACATCACGATCATGTTTAAGCGTGTTTTCGCGCCCCATACCACTGCATAAACTGAACCGAGTAATTCAGCCGAGTACCCGGTTCGGCTAACATAAAACCGAGTAATACTCGGTACTCGGCTACTCGGTAAAACTTGTACTCGGCGCATCTGTAGTACCTACCTACCTATATGCATAGATTTACCAATTACATATTTAACTTTTTTTTTTAAATTATGTTAATTACTTTATTATTACTAAACACGGATTTGTTCCGTCTGATTCCAAATCATCGACGTACATTAACTGATTAATTAACATAACTTTAGTTAACAAGCTTTTTCTCAACTTGTAGGTTGTCTTTTGTTTATAATGTGTTAATCGTAATTAGACTTTGTAAATGTAGTAATTTATAAGGCATCGGTTTTATTGATTTTCGCTACTGAATTTTTATATGTTTCTGATAACTGATTTGCCGGTTCCTAGCCATTTTATAGTAAACAAATGAGAGACGTGTGTGATGCAATATTTGCTATAGAGATTTTATTAGGCGCTTTATCACAGTACATTTAAATTGACTTGTTTACAGTGAATTTACTAAACTATTTTCTCTAGGACCTATCTATTTAAGATATGCAGTTTCCTATTCACTTTATGAAAGTATTGACGTTTATATAAGTAAATACATAAAACGGATGCCTGTATATATTACAAGTGAACGATGCGATTTATGTTGGGACAGACTACGTGTCTAACCTATAACAAATCGTGTCAATAAATGTCGAATGTCCACCTTGTAAATAATCCTTTACACTTAATATAATGGTAATTACATAAGATTGTATTGTTTTATTTTTTACAACCCTATAATGTACCTACTGCCCAACTTATAGGTGAATTTAATGAGTATAGAGGTAGGTACCGAGTTAGGGACAAAATGACTCTGTAATCGATACTTATAATCGATCGATAAAAGCCGTGAGAACGATTTCATAATTTGACCAAAAGGTTTCTGATACCGCTATACTACTACTATAAAGGAACTGCGACGCGGAATAAATGTAGGAAAGTGTATCTAATGAAAGCGACATGACGATGGTAATAAAAATTAACGTCTCAAATGTCAAGTATTTAAAAATATTGCGGAAAACAGCATGGGACGCTCTCCGGCGAGCTGAACCGAAGACTGTCAGCGGTAGTGGCTAGATGACAAGAGCGGAAGACAATGTGAAGAGACACAGGCTGATGGTTTGTTACAGGTTGCAGTCAAATGCTTTACTGAAGTAGCGTTAACATAAATACTTCTGAATTAAATGAAATCCGTACACGTTATAATGCAGAGGTGATGTCAACGATTGTCATTGCTAAATCATAAAATCGAGACGTTTTTTGATGCTTTATGATTTTGATGTCAATGCCAGCCTCATAGGGACGCTCGCTATACTCCTGTCTTCCCTCGGTCAACCCTCAGTATGAGAGCATGTATAACAGATTTAAATCGTTTCACCGTTTCCTCGGTCAAGGGATGACGGAGGATTACATTAATTTCCCCGATGCAAGATATGTTTTGCAACGGTAAATACTTACCCATCATGTGACAAAATTGATTTGTAAGCAACTCAATTTACTCAACTCAATTGCAACCTTAATTTACAAGCAACAACAAGTAAGTCCCTAGTGATGCTGGCACAATCGAACTATAGGACTCGGGGAGGAGTATCTTGTATAAGTTCTGTACCAAATACCCTTCGTCACATAGAACTCATCCGATTATGGTATCTTCATTTATTTGTACAAATCTTTCTCACTATTGAAATAAATTCTATGACCAAGATTTTACATGAAATGTGCACACCATTAACTATAGCCTCTAGGTAAGCGATCTACCTTTTCATTTACCGCATTCACTTTTGTAGCGACCCCCATGTGAGAGGGTATCCACTGCATCTGTACGGAAAGTTGTCTGGAGTGAAGCATGTGAATTAATTTAATGGCTTCATAAGCTATCGGCATTCCTCGAACTACGAACGAGATTTTCAAAAACCAAATTAAAATATTTGGTTAATAGTTAATTTATTATTGTTGGTTCGTTGATTAATTAACTTAAAAAAAAATACGGTTTCAATCTAAATTTTAGTTCGAACCCGATCAACACTTTAAAAGTACAGAATAGAAATTGAAGTTAAAACTAAATATCATTTGAAAACTTTTTCATGCAAAGAAGGTGATATTCTTTTGTTCTATATTTTGAAAGGACAGTGCATCAAATTTGTATGAGCCGATGCCTAGTTATAATTTTTCATGTATATGAATGATTTTTATTGTGTTGTGATCTTTGATAGCTATGGATTAATAACAGATAAAGTACAGTTAAAACTTTTGAAAAAAATGATGTAAGGATAGCTTCTCATTACCCTGAAAAGCATATTAATGTATAAAGGGCAACGAATGTTTGTTTTTTAAGCCAAAATTTCAAAGCCATTGGTACAATTTTAATGAGTTTAGTACAGAATTGGTCCAATTTTAGTATACAACGAACTCTGCAAGACTGCAAAGAGGAGCCCATGTCATTTGTCTACACATTAATAATACAGATAGAATATTCTAGGCTGTATTCCAAAACGTGTCAAATTCGCTCTTTGACAATACTTATCGCTAAGGCGATTTCTTCCAGGCAACCTTTGGGTGATAAGGAGAAGTCTGTAGACGAATAGAGGTAGATGGTGTAACAAAGAAATAAAATGTATCTATGATAGTATTGACCCCTTGTGCCTTCGAACAAATACAAACAGTTTTGCAATCCATTATCAACATTTTTAATACACCCCTAGGTGCCGCCATACGTAAATACATCGTTGTAGAACAACATATTATGTTCATTATGTTAGACTAGAGCAACGAATATAACGTTATAGGTTATATTATAGGTGATTTCGTGCTCAACTGTACCGATGCGCCGGACTCATCTTTGCACAGACGTCCAACGCTCTTTTTACGTCACGATACATAAACAGTCGTCATAATAAGTCGTTTAGGAAGGCATAAATATTGTAAGCGTATGCGTGCCCTCCACGCATACGCTTGCAATATTTATGCCTTCCTATATACCCAATATATTATATACCCACCGTTTTTAAAAAAATCCTCTAATAAAAAACTACTTAGACGATTCTGTAAACTGTTAAACAACTTTACGAATAAATTTGTGAAGAAATTAATTTTAAATAAAGCATATTAATAAAATTACACTGTAAATTAAAAAAAATGTTATAATTGCTATATTTTCAAAATTGTAGACACAGGCAGCGTGGCCGAGTGGTCTAAGGCGCTGGTTTTAGGCACCAGTCCGAAAGGGCGTGGGTTCGAATCCCACCGCTGTCAAATCGACTTTTTAAAATTTTTCTTTTAAATTTATTTTTCCGTTTTTAACTGATGTATTTCATTAAAAAAATATTTGTAAATAATGTAATAAATAGGTACATTTCAATATAATAAATATAAGTAGTATATACTAACGAAACTCGCAAATTCTTTTGCAGCTCGTAAAACAATTTATTGAATGGGCGACTAGGTAACATTAACACCAGAATAACTTCATAAAACAACGCTGTTTTGTCTGTTGATTCACATAATATAAATAATGAAGTCACGTTAATTACTTATATGTTATATAACAACCGCAAAGGAGGTTTATAGTCACTCACAAGTTGTTCGCAATTTGTAAAGTATAAGGGTCATTGCCTACCAGAAATGGATTTTATTACAGCGACTTCTTTTATGAGATAATAGACAAAAGTATCTTTAAATTAGAGAAACGTAAAACGTTTTCTATAATAAAGTTTATGGTAGTCTGTGGCAGTGTAATACATATACTTAATTAATTATACAAGTTATATTTTATAACCTAGCTTTCGCAAATAACTACTAATTTATAACTAATTTAAGATTTTCTAATGTAAAATAAGGTAATTTCTTCCTTACGATAATTAAAAAACTTTTTTTTATCGAGTTGTACACTTGCAAGAAGGTGAGAAATTAGTATTTAAGGAAAAATACCTACCGATTACTCGCAGAATATTCGCAACGAATAATTCTGCTCATAATTCTGAGTTAAGAAGTGGTCGTGGTTAGATGAGAAAAGCTGAAGATCGTGTGTGGTGGCAAGCTTTGGGAGAGGCCTATACCCAGCCGTAGAAAGACATAGGCTGGATTATAAACCATAGTTACTCTAAGAATAATCTATGAGTAGGTATTGGTCTAGTAACAGAGTCTGTACATGAAATATTTTTAAAAGAAGTCGTTGCAGCGATCCTACGAATTATACAGACCTCATAACAACATTTTTTGGGATTTCAGTCTGTTTGTTTATCTGTATGAAAGCTCACCAACAAAAGCCACCGGACAGATTTTAATGAAACTTGCCAGAGTCATAGTTTATATGTCAGGGTTAGCAATTAGGGTACTTTCTATTCAAACCTATTCTATATCCCACGGGAAACATCGTCTAGGCCACGTGTGCCATACCAGACGTCAGCTGACTTCATAACAAAAATCCTGTATAGATTTTTATGCATTTTAGTGCAATACTAGTTTACGTCCCAAATCATCTTATAAGACACTTTTTATCCCAAACCAAAAGTACCTACTAAATAAGTATGACATTCATGTATTATAAAAATTAAACAAAAAATAAATATTATAACAATCACGTTGCAGCTTCGTGATAGAAACCTGTTATTTTTTTAATTAATTATTAACATTCGTGATCAATTTTAACCACTAATTAACATGTTTAACATAGATCATGGCTCTTTAATTAGTAATAAAACAAACCTGTTGGTGCATACTGCGTACAATCTGTTTAAAAATTTTAAAAATATAGTCATATTAACATAACCTACCTATTTTGCGAACATAACTGGACTTTCTCCTAATGAAAAATGACAAGGGAAACAATTCACTAATCTTCTACTTTCTTAACTATTAAAGGAGCAATGTTAGGTTATTCGAATAAATCAGGTTTTAACTAAGTAGTACCTACCACAATACAAATAAAGAACAGAAGACGAACATTCACCCAAATGAGGCGCGCAATCGATAACAAGTATAATAAATAGTAACAATTACTGTATATGAGTTTTCAATGTGGCGAAAAATTGGCTATTTGCTAGATATAATATATCTAATAATAAATTACTGGATAACATATCTTATAGGCCAACAATAATGACAGAATGCGTTTTTTTGCATTAAAAATATTTTTTTATTAAACAAATTAAAGATTATTTATCTGTGTTAATTAAAGATTACGAGTTCCGAAATGCGGGAAGCCCCATGACTGAAGGTTGTATTAATAAAGCTGATAGTGCAAATTTGCCGAAAGTATTGCAAATTTCTTTGCTTGCAATCCGGACTTTTGCTCAGCTGAGATCAAAAATGTGAAAACTTCTGTGTAAGTACGAGTACATAAAATAAATAATTTAATTCCATATTAATTCCATATTTGTTAAAATTAAATGTAGGTAAATATCTATTTGACTACTATATATAACCAAACGCTTAATTTTAATCATTCAACAAGGTTTGAGGGCTATTTGAATTTCTATGAAAAGTACAATAGGTAATAAAGAAATATCTAGTTAATTCCTTGTTTGTAATCAACATCGATTATTTATATGTATAAAATTTAGGTAATATATTAAATATTTTCAAGGCGATGTCCCCTAGTATCCTATAGATATCCATAGATGTCCCATAGTACCATAGCCCAGCTGAAAGGAGAATCGACTTAGTGCTCAGTATTGTAAAATTATTCGGTACCTACTTACAGTAAAGTGATCCTCACAAAAATAAATTGTATATTTATTTGATTTGATGTATATGCTGGGTCTTGTCGTGCTAACTACAGTTTTCGAAGTTTTGGACATATAGGAACATGTATAGTATAAATAATAATAGTACGTTTTATACGATAATGAAGTATTTTTTAACGATTTCCAAAGAAAACAAATATAAATTTCTAAAGCTTCCTCTCGGAATAAAAATTGTTTACAGTGTTGTGACGTTATACTCGTAGATCCAAGATGCCACGTGACTGACTGTTATCGAGCGAAATTTAAATTAATAACGAAAGGCTATTTTGATTTTTAAAAAAAATTGAGATTTCTAACGTAATTATTGTTGTTGTTCTAGGTTCTTGTTGTTTCCGCATTGTTTCTAGGTGCGCGTTTACCCGGGCTTATCTCGATATGCTGTTAGGTTAAAATTAGTTTCAACTAACATTCAAATTAGTTTGTCATCAAATTCTAGTTTTGACTAGAAGGTGTTCAGACTAAATTAGTTTTTACTAGGAAAAACGCATTTTTACTGATAACAGGTTTTAACTGTAACCGAATATAGCCTTATAATTCCCTACGGTTTCTCATTACATTGTGGTAAAGCATCGGAAATAAATCAAAATAAACTTTAGTAGGCGATGTCGAACGGACTCGGCCGATCTCGATTCACGGATCGAGTACGTAATTAATCGATGTCACGATGAGAGTCGAAGTTCCTTCGGTAAAAAAAATATTAGCATGATTTGAAGGCTAACGCAATTAAGACTCGGTTATTCTTTTGACGTACAAAAGTATAGCTCGTAGTACTTACTCAATCATAAATAAATTTGATTTGTATGTTGTTACTATCGTCTTGGCCGCGTAGTGTCGGTCGGCTTTAGGGTAGCATCACTCCATTTCTTCCCGTGTGTCGTAAAAAGCTACTAAGGGATAACAAAGCTTCTAGGTAGATACTACGAGGGATGACGAATTACGCCACCTATATGAGAGTGGAACTGCCAACCCGTTTGGCCCGCGTGGCGTTTTGACAATACATCCCCAATGTACCTACATGACACACGGGTGTACGTAATAAGGACCGCAATAATTACGGTTACAGTACCATCGTCTATCTATTGTAACAACATTTAAAGATAAATCAGTAATTACTATACTATAAGCTAAGAAACAGCATATTTCTTCACTGCCTGTTATAAAAGTAGTAATATATGAATGACATTATGAGACTGTGAGAAGGGACCCTATTTATTTATTTATTTAAATTTCATTGCATACACACGTAAATATGCGTTATACATAATATGTATAACATGATATAATATACATACATAAATATGCGTGTATTGTCGGTTAACATATAATTTCCCAGATATTGAGAGCTTAGTGAAATCTAGAAATCAACATTTTTTTCTTAAAAATGAAATATTGGAGCATGTTCTGTTTGAACAGAAGCTAGAAACAACGAAATTTCAAATCTTAAGCAATGTTAATAAGTCCATACCCACAATAATTGCTCAGATAACGCCTTTGTTCAGATAACGTCACAAATAATAATAATAATAGTAAACAAATTATTACATACCATGTAAACATGCATGAAATTATATGCATTTTAGTCATTAAAAATAAAATAAATGAAACAAATGCTCATTTATTCTAGGGAATGCCAACCCAGTGTTTTAAAAAGTCTCCGGCCACACTTTTGGCAATATCGTTATTAAAAAAAAGGTAATCACGAGACCTAATCACGACATTAAAATACTTAATTCGTGGTAATTTCGAAGAATTATACTTAATACGAGTATATGTCATCGTTCTGACCTTATAAAACGCTGTCATTATTTCTTTGTATATATTTTTATAGTTGTAGGTAAAGTAGTATGCTGCGATTTATTGGCGACAACACCATGACAATGACGCCTTTGTACGCCAGCGTTGATCACTCATTTTTTATCATCATTAGAAAGAAAAAGTTCTGATTGAAAACAAACAACTACGGTGACAGGGAAAGTTGATGGCTACGATCTACTTACTCTTTATTTATTTGATTCCTTATTTATTTATTATTTATTGACCTTTACTCGATCAATCGTACAATCACATCATCATTCTCCGCTTTTCTATTCAACTCATTGCTGGGTGATAATTGTCTCTTTTCTTTTACTCCATTTGCCTGTGTGTTGTGCTGGTCGCATCCTGGTATAGCTTACAATAAACAGTTTACTCCACAGTAATGTTTAAAAGTTCCATAATTTTAAGTCTCCGTTAAGTCTATGATAGTTTTAATTAAAATAACGGATGAGTTAGACAATTTATAAAACAAAAATCGTTTGTAACCGGATACATAAATTATTTTGAGATACGACCTCGCGAAAGTTATCAGTCGATATCCACGTATAATAAAGATATAAATATTGTTATTTCTTTATTGCAATATCTATTTTTATTCGTCTACAAACTTTTCCTTACCACCCTGCCTTGTTGCCGGGAAGAAATCGCTTTAGCAATAGGGCATCCGGTTGTGCTTCTAATTAACTACCTGTATTTTGTTTCTTTTTTTTTAATGTTCTGATGTATTATAGTAAAGAATATCTCTCTTTCTTTCTATATAACATATTATATTATCGATAACTCATGTCGATTTAAAATTATATCATTTAAAAGAATAAGTCTGAACTTTAAACTCTTTATATTATATGTTCAGACAAACGTCGTTCATACCCGAAGCTAACAATTGTTACGAATTTACGAATTGTATACATTTTATATTGTAAATCGGGTCTGAACGCGTATAATTAAAGGTATTACCTTACCTTTTATTTCCAATCGACGTTTCGGCACGCGTTACACCAGCTGAGTCACGAGTTGACTGAAGAGGCGGGTAGTCCAGGATAGGAGCTGCGAGCAGTTTTACCATCTACCCACATTTAATCTTCACATTCGGAATGGGTGCGACACCCTACACTAACAACGTCCGCGGACTTATTCGACGGGTAAATCGCAACGTTTAAATTTGTTAATCACTGAATACCACCAAGTCGACGACAGATTACGTCCATCTTCCCGATTGAAACTTTTACATTTTATAATTTCAATCACTTCACATATATTCCTGGGATAATAGTGACGTTCAGTGGAGAAGGTTTTTGGAGCGCAAGTTCTATCCAGCGATTAATTCCATTAATCAGAAGCAGCATAAAGGTTGTCAACAGCGTCACATCGTGTCCGAGGATCTCAGTGACGATCTTGGTATAGAGAGGGAGCAAATTGGCGGTCAGAGGCAACATGCTGGTCCGCAAGTTTGCTCGATGTTCAAGGGATGTAAAAATTACACTTTTCAAGGCGTATTGGCAAGTCCTTTACACGAGCAGCCCGTAGATAAGGCATACGCTCAGGGCCGTCAACGTCTTGCGTGTACAATTCAATCGTATTTTCAGGATGCTGATGGAACTGCTACGGTATTGCAGAAGCTCTGCAATGTTCGTGAAGGTTACGAACATTGCGTTGTACCTTAATGTTGTACATAACATTGTACATATAATATAATATCGTGAAGGTTACGAAGAGCAGAACCTTCAAGAATATTGCAGAGCTTCTGACGATTTAAAAGCTTTAATTCCCGAAAAAGGTCCGCCTCCCTAGGATCCATGGCAGTGACGACAGTATCCTGAGAACAATAAGTGTTAAATTTGACTGTCCTATCCAGAAACACTTGATAGGACAGTTAATTTAATTAATTACTTTGTAACTAATTAAGTATAATGTAATTTAATTTGACTTATTAATGTGATTATTTCACTTTGATTATTATATTTTACTAATATAGATTTTAAGTTATTATACTATGGATAACTTGCTGTTGTCTGAAATAAATAAATTGGAGAACATGAGCCCTTCGGAGCTGTACTCATAATTAAATCAGAGAATACCAGTCATTAATAATCATTAGTAATCTAATCACTAATCAGTCTGCTTATGTGTTATTGTTATTATCAAACCAAGAAACCAAAAGAAATAGTTTTATCTAATACTTGTGATTGTTTTATGTGACTTTGAAAGGCCTTTTGTAGCGGGGTCATAACAACCATAAATGCCTTTAAAAATATATAAATTCCCCGTAGATATAGATACAGATACATTACAAAAACATTGGCCATCGGGTAATTCAGAAACTCCCGAACGCGTCATCCACGTCTATGAATTACTGTACCTCTAATTACGAGATAAATACAAAACTGAAGTATAGAATTGAACTGGATGTTTGCCGAAGATACCTGAATATTTCCGATGGCCAATGTTTTCGTGCAAGGTCTGTACATATAATATAATATACAATTTATATATTATGTGTATATAATTTTATTATTATAAATCGATACCGGAAATAAGATTAAAGTAAAGGACAAAATGGCGAAAAGTAATAAAAATATTCCTACTTAATTTTTAATCCGGATAAAGCAGTAACCATCCCTAAGTTATGACCTAAATCATTAGGTATACTCATCATACACACCACCTAGGTTAGAGCATAAACTCTAAAACAGTAGATAGTGATAACGGTAACGTATTAAATCCAGTATTTTTGTATACCTACGTTAACTGACAAAATATAATAAAGACTTACGTCAAGATTAACAGTCAGTTTTTCCACGGACATGATAGTTACCTTCCCTTTTATTAATCTTTGACCGAAATTTCGTTATTGTAAAGGACACGTCTTATTTTTTTCCTAATGTTAAACTAGAGGGTTAAACAAATATTTAAAGAAATAGTGATAATTAATCACAAAAATATAAGAAACTTTGGTATAGGCGTCATTTTAATAGCTTAACAAATAAAAAAAATATAGAACTTTTTAAAAAAAAATGTCTATCTTTTACTCCCCTGAAAGGTTGCAATTTGGCCCTTACATTATTATTTATTTCTGGTATTTTTATTTTATCGAAATATAGAGATTTGGTTTATATGTCACCCACCCCTATTCCGCCTCCCTTTACGTTTTAAACTGTTGTCGCACCTTTATAAACATTTCAAATATAGTAATTTTAATCATATGTACACAGATAGATACAAGCGTTAGCTCTACATATGGTATCTATACTTTCGTATTGACTAACTGTGAAGTAAAACGAACTGTTAAGTAATTAACACCTTACCACCTCACATTATTTGAGCATTTCTAATCACCTTTGTTCTAATCAATTGTTTGTTTCTAATCACCGTAAAACCATATCCATGTTGTTACGAAACTAAAGCATCAACGAAGGTTATGTTAGAAGTATTCACTAACGAAGATGCCTTACGATTTATGCCTGAACGGTGAACGGTGAACGTTGATACATATCTTTCAAAACGTTAATGATATACAAACATAAAAGTTATTCGCCAAAAGTCGTGGTCTCCCATTAATCTACCGTTAAAGTACCTAATGTTTTACTGTCCATCAGTTCGGCGACTTTTCTAGGTGAAGTTCAAGGCTTGTGGGTCAATCACACACGTGGGGCGGGAGCGGTGGTAACATTAAACCAGTATATAAGCCAGGGGAAATGCTCTCACTGCATCCATTTTGCAGTCACCTTTCGTGTGATATAATCAGATAACATGGCTGCCAAGTTAATCGTCACTGTGGCGCTCTTCGCCATGTGCCAGTCTAGCCCGGTCCTCATAAACGGTAAGGATACGAAGCAAATAATTGAAATGTGAATAAATGTTTCCATTACAAAACTAGAAAACCAGTACTAATTAATATTGTTTCTATTTTGACACAGGTTTATTGTATCGTGACGGACGCAGCTTTGCCACCGGCCAGGGTTATAGCAGTAATTATGGCGGAAGCAACCACGCGTCGGGCTCAGCTTCAGTTGGAGGAAATACCGCACAGGCTTACGGTAGCGGCTTGATTGGTGGCGTTCAACTTGCCCGCCTCGATGGACTTGGCGCCGTCTATCCCGGCGAAGCTGGTGCACAGGCTGAAGTTTATGAAGTACCTGAAGTCTCAGGATACGGATCAGCCAAAGCGGTAGCTGAGGCGCAGAATAATGGCGCGTACTACCCCGTCCCCGCTCCTGCAACCGTTATCACTTACCAACAGAACTTTGAAGTTCCTGCCGAAGTCAGCTATGAACTACCTATTCAAGGCGCCCAGTCAGCGCAATCATCAGCTGTTCTTAACAGTGGTTCTGACTCATCAATCTCATCGGCTATTAGCAACGGTGCCGGTTCAGCTCTGTCATCCGCTCAAACCCAAAGAGGTGTCGGCAGCTACGAATCTACTTCATCTAATGCTAAGACTTATGGATCGGGTGTTGGTTCAGCCGCCTCTAACGCTAACACTGGCTACGGTTCTGCTGTGACCGCTGCCAGAACTCAGGGTTTGAATACCGGATACGGCTCCGCCTCATCTAAAGCTCAGACCGGACTCGGATCTACTTTATCCTCCGCCGATGCTCAATCGAACGGCGGCTATGGATCTGCCTTATCTAACGCTAACAACGGCGCATACGAATCAGCCATCACTGCTGCAAGGACCCAGGGCATTGGTTCTGCTGTTTCCAACGCTGACGTAAATGGTGAATACGGTAATGCTATTTCTTCAGCTAAAACCACCAACCAGAAAACTATCCACTGGCGCTTCGGCACTTTGTACGGCACTCCCTCTGACATCAACGTTCACGGAAGTGGTTACAGCGCTGCTAAGTCTACCGCGAACACGAAGGGCGCGGGCTATAGATCTGCCAATGCGAATGCTGACGTCAACGGCGCCGGCTACGGCTCTGCCAAGTCCGCCGCGAACATTCAGGGTCTTGGATATGGCTCTGCTCTTTCTGCCGCAAACACTGGCTCCGGTTTCGGCTCCGCTAAATCTGCTGTCAACACTCAGGGCTCACTGTACGGCGGCGGTGCGCGTGCCGGCGCCAACGCCAACACTTCTGGTTTCGGCTCCGCCTCCTCCGCTGCCAAGGCGCAAGGTCTGAGTGCCGGCTACAGGGTGGCCAACTCCGCCGCTAACACATCTGGTTTCGGCTCCGCTCAAGCCAACGCACAAAGCGTCTAAACACATAAATCCACATGGTGTGATATTTTGCGCTCATTAAAAGCAACCACATCAAGACGACTTCCGGTGATTCCGAAAACTTGTCTTGATGTGTTTGCGACGCGTTTCGCGAGTTTATTTATTTTATTTATTGTAATAAATTAAACACCAGTCTTATTCAGCTTTTAGTGACATGATTGTGCAAATAAACCGGTTTCTCACTTCATTATTTTTTTTTAATATTAGGTACCCTTCCAAAAATTAACATCCTTCATTATTTAAGAGTAATTTAACTCCTAATCCTAATATCTTTAGTCTATTTTAATATTGTTAATAAACAGTTTCAGAACAGATTTTCATTACTATTATATTATAATAATATCTTGGTTATTACGTTACTATTTACGTCGGCTGTAGAACTGACACTTCACAGTCAACTTAATTAATTTGGTTGAGCTAACTGTGTGTATGAATCTAAACCCCATTATAGCAAAACCACCGCCCTTCATATTAAACTTCTTTAATATTGAGTTCATAACAGTATATGAGGTCGAATCATCCTTCAGTTTCGAAATTCTTTACATACCTTATTGTGTCCTATTGCTTGATCAAAATTTTCTATTCAAAATTTCAAAATAAAATATAGCCTATATTAAACACGGATAATGTAGCTTCCTATTTGTAAAACAATTTTTGAAATCGGTTTAGTAATTCCAGAGATTACCCCCAAAATACCTACAAACACACAATTTTACCTACCTCTTTATTATATTATATTTATTATCACGAACATTGCGCACAAAAACACTTTGAAGTTTAATAAACTATCACTATTATACCACAAAACGCACCGTACACAATGTTTATAATAATCAAACAAAATCTTAAGTTAACTGTCTAACTGATGTTAACTGTCTAACTGATGTTAACTGTCTAACTGATGTTAACTGTCTAACTGATGTTAACTGTCTAACTAACCCAAAACTGTCTAACTGATGTTAACTGTCTAACTAACCCAAAACTGTCCAACTGATGTTAACTGTCTAACTGATGTTAACTGTCTAACTGATGTTAACTGGTGTAAATAAAAAACTACGTTTAGACACAATTTTTTTATAGACGGCTGACGAACATACTGTCCACCAGATACTGTCGTCCATAGACATCCCGATACATGCCCAATACCAGTCCAGAATGACAAGCGTTGGCACGCCCTCGGATGCGCTGCCTACCTTTGCAGATTAAGGAATGGATCGGGGAAATGGAGAGGGATAGGATGGGATGGGAATGGGCTCTGGTATATCTCACTCACTACCGAAACACGTACGTACATTTGAGAAATACGATAAAGTAGGAAATGCAGTACATTTCAAGGTAGTTTTCTGTGAGACAGGCGTAACGTGGCCAGTCGAGTACGCCCAACAGCTGTGGGAATGCACTCGGGGAGAGTGCACGTTGCGTTCCCTCATTACAAGCGTTATTTCATTACAGCTTCATTCGCTGTGCAATTTATACATTCACATAAGTGTATAAACACTTCAATGAGTTGAAGTGTCTTTAAATCTGGTGTCGTACAAACTATTCGTAATTACAGTTCAACGACCGCTAAGTGCAGTCAGTAGTGGCTTTCATATGCTATTTAAATGATTCAGAGTTTGGCCACCTAAAAATAACATTTGTTTGAAAACATCTTCGTAACTGCATAGAGGTTGTTGACGTTATGAACCACAATAACGAAAACTGGTCGAAAAAAATTTAAAGACTGTCTATAAGAATATGCCTGTCTGGATCTATATTTTGTTATTTTTCATTTAAAAAATATGATACCTTATCTATTATCGTCTATGTTATTATCTCAAAAAATCCACACAACGTTTCCAAATGCGTTTATAAATGAATTGAAATAAATTTATTTGAATTGTCTAATTTTCAATTCTAATATAAAATTTTCAAAGATATTTATGTTTGTCAATAAGATATTCAATTTAGTTTGTGTTTGTCTTTACGTATTTGTTTCCCTTTTTATAACTCTAGACCATGAAATAAGGAATTAAAAGAAAATTTGTAGAAGGACTGCGAAATAAACACGTCTTAAGCTGTAATTGTCGAGTCACCTCTATATTCACGGCTATTTCAGACCATTAGCCTGTACCTCTCCACTGCTGGATATAAGCTTTCAAGGACCATCACCAATTTTATTCCCACCAGTTTATCTCTATATACCCAGTTTTTATAAAATACGCAAAGCTAATAGTCTTTTCTTCTAAATCAGCCACTACCAAGCTTCCCACGCTATGTTTCCCGGTACGTGGCTCTCATGCGAGGACTCGTCTACCCCATCGGTTCTGCGAAAGATGGCACTTATTTTTTGAGCTATGACTACAACTGTAGTTTTTCGTCGAAATTCTTCATTTCAGATTTTATTGCAAAGAGACTAAACATAGATCTTTGCATCGCTCTCTGAACGACTTTGAAGTTATGAATCAGGCCTACCGTCAGACCTTTCGGTACCATACGTCATAAGGGGCAAAATGCTCTGGTTGAAATCTTTCGTCTTCATATATTGTGGCAGGAGATGAGTAGAGACGCCATACGAATTAATTATTATCTTAATGTATTTCTTTGTTTCAACTTAAAATCTTATAACAATAGACAAGTGAAGAATGATCTTTTTTACTTCTATACTAGAAATTACGGAAAGTCTTATTAACATTTGTGATTGTGATTTCTGATTGATTTGTTGCATCGGGGTATGTATGTATTTTCAAATCGATGATTTGTGGTAACGGTAAGAACGACAATAAAATGGAACGTCTGATGTTTTTTGCTTATATAGTCATACACAAACCACAATTCTATTCTCTAAACTGGTTTTATCAGTAGCTCTGCCTTGCACCTACCTATCTTATGGAACTCAAGATTCGAATCTAGAGCCATGTTTTACGAGGAACAAGTGCAAGGCGAAAATTTATTTTTTCCAAACCTTGAAAAACGCTTTATAATGTCTTAGATTCGTTTCTAGGGTCACAATTAATGCGCAAAAGGATTAGTGAACTAAAGTATCTAGCACTGGGCTGCTCACATCTGATAACTTGTAGGTTAAAAATAAATTGAATTTTCAATTCCGCAAAACAACTTGGCTGTTTGGCGACATACAGTATATACAGTATACATTATATATATATATATATACAGTATACATACATACGACATACAGTAGACATATAAGGACAGTATTGTATTTCTTATACAAATATAAACAACATTTTTGTTGTCCAAATCGGTTGTAAGCGGAAGAAACCGCAGGTAAAAATTAAATAATTTTAACATAAAATAAAAGAAAGTTATTTCAGTTTTCTTTTTTCTAGATAGGAATTAGTCTTAAGCAGGCTTTCGCCTGGCGAAAGATCTATCATTTGCGTCTGAGTGTCAAACTGAATTAGAAACGAACTGGATAAAACTGGTTTCGTAAATTTCATTCTTAAAAATAAACTAGAATGTTGAAAATAACTTTTTTTTTTTATGTACGAAGGCGGCAGACGAGCATACAGTCCACCTGATGGTAAGTGGATACTGTCGCCCATAGACATCCGGGATACATGCCAACATTAGTCCAAAATCCAAAATGACAAATGTTGGCACGCCTCTGGATGCGCTGCCTACGTTTGAAGATATAGGAATGGATTTGGAGAAAGGGTTAGGAAAATGGGGAGGGATAGGATGGGATGGGAATGGGCTCTGGCACATCTCACTCACTACCGAAACACGTACGTACATTGGGGAAATACGATAAAGTGGGAAATGCAGTACATTTCAAGGTAGTCTTCTGTGAGAAAGGGGTAACGTGGCCAGTCGAGCGCACCCAACGGCTGTTGGATTGCAGCGTGCACTCTCCCCCCTCAAACTTGAAACTCAAACTCAAACTTCAAACTTGAAAGCTTTTAGCTGAAACTTATTATGATGTAGAATGTTCACTATTGTTAGGATTTAAAAATCACTTGCTAGTTTTAGTTTGTTATATGTACTTTAAGATCGGTGATAGCCTAGGAGTATGTTAGACTCACATTCTGATTTTCTGCCTAAGTACCTACGGATTTTTAAAAATTATCACTAACCCGGCGGTGAGGGAAAACATCGTGAGGAAACATACATGCTCCAGAAATAAAAAAAATCTAATTATGTGATGGCCCGAAACCCCTCGTGATTTACAAGGGAAGGCCTGTGCCCTGCAGTGGGCCTTTATAGGCCGATACATGTATATATGTACTTTGTTGTACACACACGTAGGTACATAAAAAGTGGATTCACGAAATGATGTAAAACAGTCAAGCTTATCTCCTTCAGAGATTTATTCCAGGAAAACCGGCGACAGCGATCAGGTGTGTGAGACAGGTACACATTAGTGTAGGTGTACCTACAAAAGAAAGAAAAAAGAAAAAGATTACACGAATAAGTGTGATTGTATGTCGACGAAACGGTCTGTAACTCAGCATACGTGTTGTAACACCAAAGAGGGTACCAGCCAGTTATAGCCAGGTGCTATATTATTTAATAGTCTGCGTATCCTCACACCATACTGAGGAATCTCTGTCATTCTGAGTAATCCTGAGATTTTATTGGTTGATTGTCTAAACGCTTGCTTTGTGTCTAAGCAAGTTTTGTGGCTTGCTTTCGATGCTGTAATTAACATTAATTTTAGTATATGCGATGGATCAGTCAGTCATCATGTTGCAATCCTTTTGAGCGGAGTCAGAAAATATTTTACCCCGTGCTAGATTTTTTTAAAGCGCTGAATTTTTGTGCATCAGTCATGTCTAGCGAATACAAATTATAATGCAAGGTATATTTTTCCATAGCCACATATGGTAGCGATCCTTCATTAAAAATAAAATAGCCTTATACAGTAACATAACATCGTGTATAGCCTTGGACCTCCACCTATATCCTCCACATCAGCCTATGCTTCCCCACAGCTGGATATATTGGTATATATCCAGCTGTGGGGAAGCATAGGTTGATGTTATGGTATGGTACTTACCATACAATTAAAATACCAAATTTATCCAAGCGCAAATGATCTCTTACACATAAGTATGTATGTGTGCGTGCTTTATAGTAATGTGCGTAACTAGGACTACTAACCCACCATAAATCGCACCGTTTATTAGGACTCCTAGCTTCAGCTAGTTGCCGTGACGTATGCCGTTTAACAATTGGTTCCGACCATTTCACTCTCATGATGAACGTTTCAATTACTACTCGCAAGCTTTGTTCGCGGTTAACAAAAATATGCAAATTTATGGTCATTACTCAGGCAACGAAGCATAGGGTTATTTACTTGTCAAACTGCTACCGTACGGTTAACAAAACCGGTTTTCAAAAGGCGATCGGCATTATAAATAGAAGCTATAAATGCCATTATATTTTACTGTACATCTAAAACGTTTTACAATCCCCATAAAAATGATACGGATTTACAATACACTAAATTCGAGTTAATTACATGTTATATTTCTGATAGATACAAACATAGGTCACTGCAATATCAGCAAACAAGATACCTATTCAGTTACTTTGAATTCTGTATTCAATGAAACCGCAATATTAATAGGCCTCATTAATCAGTACTAAGCTTTCAGCTTGAATTTATGATTGTCCATCAGTTCGGCGACTTTTCTAGGTGAAGTTCAAGGCTTCTAGGTCAACAGTGAACGGGAGTGGTGGCAAATATACGAATATAAAAGCGCAGAGAAATGCTCTCACTGCATCCACTCACTCAATTCTCTCGGTATAATACATTCTATTATACAAGCAAACATGGCAGCCAGGTTCATCGTCGCTGTGGCGCTCTTCGCCATGTGCCACTCGAGCCCCGTCCTTATAAACGGTAAGACGAATATTAAAATTAATTAAATTTTTCAAAAATAAATTACGTTTTTTTTTTATATATACTAGTGGGCGGACGAGTAAGCGGTCCAACGTGATGGTAAGTGTTACCGCCGCCCATGGACCAGGGATATGCGGGTACGCGCCGACCTTGCAAAATCCTCTCTCTCTCTTGAAGAACCCCATATCGTAGCTTAATGGAAAGACCTCTTGAAGCAGTTCGTTCCACAGCCTACGGGTTCGCGATATAAAGTAATTTTTGTACCGAACAGTGCGCGACACCTCCGTATCGAGGAAATGCTGATGGACCGCACTTCTGTGACGGGAGGTGCGGTTGTAGAAACCCGAGGTGGGAATTATATTAAACAATTCTTCAGAGCATTCCCCATTGTACAGGCAGTAGAACACAGAGAGTATATACGGTACGGTACCCATTGTACGGTATTTTAAATGCATAAATAAAACAATACTGTACTTTGTCAACAGGTGTTTTATACCGTGACGGACGCAGCTACGCTGTCGGTCAGGGCTACAGCAACAACTTCGGCATCAGCCAAGCGTCGGGGTCTGCTTCCACCAACGGAGGCGCAGCTCAAGCCTACGGAAGCGGCTCGACCGGTGGCCAGCTTACACGTCTCGATGGACTTGGCGCCGTCTACCCCAGCCAGACTGCAGCACAGGCGCAGGCTTATGACGCACCAGAGGTCCCAGTTTACGGTGGAGCTAAAGCAACAGCGCAGGCCCAAAACAACGACGCCGCCTACTATGCGGTGCCCAGCATCATCACATACGAACAGACCTTCTCAGCCCCCGTTGAAAGCTATGAAATCCCTGTCCAGGCCCCTCAGTCTGCTCTAGCGTCTGCTGCTGCCAACAATTATGGAGCGGGCTATGGTAACGCTGTCTCCAACGCCAATGTGAACGGTGAATACGGCAATGCTATCTCCTCAGCGAAGGCTACCAACCAAGGATCTGGATGGCGCTTTGGCACACTCTACGCTGCTCCTTCTGACATCGGTTCCGCTCAAGCTCAGGCCAACACTCAAGGTGCCGGCTTCGGATCCGCCAACGCGAACGCTGACGTGAACGGCGCTGGTTACGGTTCTGCCAAGTCTGCCGCTAACACTCAAGGCTCTGGATACGGCTCTGCTCTATCCGCCGCCAACACTCATGGCGCCGGTTTCGGTGCTGCCAAGTCCTCCGCCAACACCAACGGTGCTGGCTATGCCAACGCAAAAGCTGATGTCAATGGTGTCGGCTTCGGTTCAGCTAAATCCGCTGCCAACACCCAAGGTCTTGGATATGGCTCCGCTATTTCCTCCGCTAACACTAACTCCGGCTTCGGTTCCGCTAAATCTGCCGCCAACACTCAGGGTTCTCTGTTCGGAGGTGCACGTACTGATGCCAACGCCCACACTTCTGGATTTGGCTCCGCTTCTTCTGCTGCTAAGGCACAAGGCCTCAGCGCCGGCTACAGGGTTGCCAACTCTGCCGCCAACACATCCGGCTTCGGATCCGCTCACGCTAATGCTCACAGCGCCTAAATACACCACGATATGATGTTCAGCGCTCGTCAAAAGCAACCACATCAAGACGACTTCTAATAAATTCGAAACTTGTCTTGATGTATTTGCCAAGCATTTCCTATTTATTTATTTAACTTATTCTAAGAACTCATCACGACATCTTCCATCACAAAAACATACGAAATAAAATGCCTTTCATATTTTAATTATGTATTTTCAATTATTTCCGTGAAGTATTTGCGTACAATGTCGATATTATATTTTACGCCGCAGCCTACCATTTAACAAAAATAATAACCATCTAAAAAGACCAACAACCAAGTATAACAATAAAAAATAGATGTATAAATCACAATATTTATAAACAACACTGGTGAATCACAGTTTCCCCTGCATGAAGGGTTTAAGGTACTTATGGAACGTTTCATTGACTGGCTCAGCGTTGAGAGGACTCTTCATGGCTTCTGACATCAGCCTTTCATACACTTGGCCGTCGAACGCGCCTAGGGCTGAGTTGAGAATCTAGGAAATTAATAATAAATTAATAATTAACATAGGCATTTATAAAGTAATTAAACTACAATTAAAAAGATTCACTAAATCGCTACATTTACAAAGGATGTCTACATATTTGTCTAACATAACTGCTCGTACAATTTCCTTGCGGAATCCGCTATGTTTTGGAAAATGGATGATCAATATTAACTAATTCTAGCCAATAACGAAGGCTTTATAAATTAAAATTAGATTATAGACTTTGAATCAAATATATATACGCCATAGTCAATATAACAATAGTAACAAGTATAGTTTTTCTCATGACACACAATCAATAAAAGTAGAAGTGGTCCAGCAAAAAAATCGCTAAGTATGTTCAAGCAAAAAATAAACAGGTGGGTGTGTCAATGTACTCGCTGGTCTTACTCTGTCTGAGAACCAATATTCGGTTGTTATGAGGTATTCGCGGTGTTATTTTATTGTTTTAACTGATTCGAACAATGTTGTTTCAATTTAGGTATAGAGATTTAGAATTTAGAGATTAAAATACTGTATCATGTCCCAGAAATTAATTAATATTTAACTTTAAACATATACAACGACCCAAATTTAACGAATGCTAGGTATTAGGGAAAGGGTTCGGGGAACACATTGGTATGAAAAAGACAATTTTTATACTGTACTGCAGATTACTGTAAAATCGATTTGTAGTTTCTCTCAATACCTTAATACACAAGCAATAAAGTTTTCATACTTTATTACCCTTTTTATTGCATGGGATACAAACCTCATCCCTGTAGTCGAATCCATCAACCAGGCCCACTGCATTAGGCCGAATCTTTTCAAGAAGATCTTCATATTTCCGCTGTAGTTCCCGCACGTCGTGCTCAGTTATTGACGTGTACTGTATAATCAATAGATACTCGTATAATAAATAAGTAGATACATATAACATCAATCGCGCCGTGTGGTGTCGGTCGATTTTAAAATAGCTCTAACCATCTTATCCTGTTTGTGTCGTAAAAGGGATAACAAGCGGCTACCAGCAGCTCTGAGGAACTCTACCACCTCTAATAGAATGGACTCGCCAACCCGCTCCGTCAGCGTGGCCAAGCGGCCAAGTGGATCATTAACAATTTATTCAATAAGTGGATTGGTGGCGTTAACCGCAAATATAATGTTGTAGAACAAACTTAGTTTTCAGTTAAAACAACAACAACCAAGATCATATTAATGTCATCATAATAATCTTGTTTTTTTATAGAAAAAGGCGGCAGACGAGCATACAGTCCGCCTGATGGTAAGTGGATACTGTCGTCCATAGACATCTGCGATACATGCCAACGTCAGTCCAGAATGAAGAACGTTGGCACGCCCCCAGATGCGCTGCCTGCCTTTGTAGATTAAGGAATGGAGTGGGAAAATAGGGGGAGTTAGGACGGGATGGGAATGAGCTCTGGCATACCTCACTCACTACCGAAACACGTACGTACATTGGGGAAATACGATAAAGTAGGAAATGCAGTACATGAATGCAGTACATGAATGCAGTATATGAATGCAGTATTGAAGGATTCAAAAATGTAAGTCGCAAAAAAAAGTATACATTTTTTATAGAAAGAATGTGGCAGACGAACATACTTTTTACCTGGTGGTAAAAGAATACTGTTGTCTTGCGACATGCGCGATCAGCAGTTTAGCAGTTCAGAATGACAAACGCTCCCACATACATGCGCAGCCGCTATGGATATTTAGGAATTGATTTAATGAAATGGTTGGAAAAATTAGTAGGGACAGGATATGATGGGATCGGAATTACAATGAAATATATATATTAAAAAAACGACTTTAGACAAAGGGTGGATTAGATTCAAATTATTATTTATATGAATTTGATTGATTATTGTTATTCAAGAAAGTTTTTATTAATATTTGAATGTACATACATAAATCACTACTTATTGCAAAATTTAGAAATTATTTTTGCAAAGTTTATCAATAAACTAGTTTTATCGACATGGCTATTATTTTTAAATGATTCAACTCATAGTTGACGTTAAATAAACTGATTTTTTTTTCATTCTATGGGAACTTAAAAATGAAGATTAATAAGTAAATATAAAAAGCAAACTTAATTGAGCCATTTAATTCTATCTAATTTAATTACAGACTGTGTAAAATTAATGTCTTCCAGTACAAATAAATATATGCAAAAGCTAGGCAATTTATGTGACAGTTTTACAACTTTTTTCAATTTACAAACGTACAATAAATAAACTAAACGTCAAATTTTAGACGCTTGCAAATCTGTCTTCGGTATCTCGAGCGCCAAATACGAACAAGAAAACTAGATAGATGATACATAGATTAAATGTACGATGGAGAAAACCGTTAAATTTTTTGGGTTATCTAACCGTCATTCTTTATTTTGAAAAATATCTCATGGTAACCATGTTCGGTTTTCACTGCGTGTAGCGTGTACGAACATGTCTTCCTTAGAGTATACAGACGGGATGCTTATTATTGCTTATGTATAAGTACTCTAAGATGTCTGTTGTGTACCGAAAGGTTATAGGGTAGTTTTTATGGAACTAATTCTTCCAGTAGATTTAAAAATACAACCTGAGCTCATCATGGTTACTTATCTAAATAACAATATAATGTCATCGGAACCTATAATGAATCTATCTATTACGATACACATACTCGTGGCCATGGGCGTAGCCACGGTGGGGCAGGTTGTGGCGCTTATACTGGCATAGGAAAGAATAAGTAACAGACTTTCTGCATTACTCTATCTCTATTTAAATTATAAGAAAATTGCTTTACCCCACCCTGGTTAAATTGTTTACTTTTGTCCGACCCTGGAAAAAAATCCTGAGCTCGTACCAATATAATCACAATGACAGATCTATTGGAATACATTTTCCAAGAGGACGAAGGCGCGAGTAAAAGATAGTAAAGTTTTATTAATTTTATTTAAATGACACCAAATATTAATAAATCAAGAACCATTAGTAATACATAATATAACATGTTAACTATTTTTATATCGCTACCAACTTTGATAAAAATTGGATAACTGGAAACCGGTTAGAATTAACATCTGTATCGATCTCCTGTGACCTGCTCCATTAGTTTTTGTTGCCAATCGAAGAATATTGACCTCGCGAGGTAACCGTACCGGCGACCTTATGATGACTCATAGTTATACGGACCAGTCGATATTAATTTTTGATTGAAGAAAACACGAAGCAATACACTTGAATATGTAACTAACAGTTAAACTTTGATTTATCTTAACTACCCTATTATTATATAATTTATGGAATCAGACGATATGTTGTACCTTTCCCTAAGTATGGGTTTATGCACGTAATATATGGGCGTTCAAGCAAAAAAGGCAGATTTGGAAATCAGAACGCAAGACCACATAACGCAAAGAAAACGACAAGTTAGATAAGGATTATTCAGAAAACAATCCAAAATACTATAGATCCATTCAACAATGGCCAAGTAGAAATTGATCCAATTTCCACCTGGCAGTTAGGTGGAATTTATCTTTAATTTATAACAATTATAGGAAGTCACCCGGCCGACAACACCACCCCATCTCTTCCCGCGGCTTTCGTAAAACGCGGCTAAGGGATTACAAAGCCGAGGATAACTCAACAATAAGGAGCAGAGAACTACATCTGAGGAACTATACCACCACTAAAAGTGTGGACTCGTTAACCCACTTGGCCCGCGTGGCGTTTTAAGGCCATACATTCCTCGTGCACAAGACAATGTTTACTAGGAAGCCCATGTCTATCCCATGAAAAAGCCTAGTTACGGTTACAGATTATCACATAGAATGTCGCTACAATAAAATCCTTACCTAGTGTCCATTTTCAATTAAAAGGAACCCGCCCGAAGAGAGAGAGAGAGAGAACTTACTAAAATATATCAAACTGCCATTAAAATTCCAAAATCGTTAAGATACATTTACTATCTAAAACTAAAATCATAAAATTGAACATTTGTTTCCAATTTATTAGCAAAAAAATACTTGTCCTGTGAATCTTTACAGTTTGATGTTATTTTTCTCATGGTAACCGAAAATTTATACTTTTAAAATCGCACACAAAAACTTTATAGGGTATACCGGAGACATAAATTTAATTTAATGTGACTAAATTATGATGACATTTATAAATAGGAATTTATGGGTTCACATAATTAAAATTGCCAAACATAAGAGGAAATGAATGCTTGGTTCTACCTATTTTAATAACATTTTTATTGTAGACGGTTTTATAAAGCGTGTTTTTATTTATATATTGACAATTAATCTTATCAAGGTCTTAAAGTTACCACTTAAAGAAAAGAAATGTTACAAAAAATTACGTCATCTACTCGTTAACTAAGTATAATGCGAATGTCGGTCTGTTTGCTACCTAATAAACTCGGTAACACGTCAGCGAATGGGTGCCTTTCATGAACTAGTACAGTTCATGGGACTAATAGGATAGTTTGTAGGATAGGATACATAGCCTGTGCACATTTACGAATATCTCAAACGCCATAAAATCTATTTACATCACGTACTTACGCTTTACGGTTAACCACTTCATGACGTGAAGCGAACTTGATTGTAATGTTGTGATAATTCTTTTTAAAAAGTTTGATCAACACTCGGCAACAACGGTCTTTAAGTACACCCTCAAATTAAGCGGTTTTGCTTAAGCGGTTTTGCAGCGCTACGGTCGGTGCAGGCGCGGATACAGGGGGGGGGCAATGGGTGCAATTGCCCCCCCCTGACAAGCACTTTATTTTGACCAAATCCAAAATTTTGAAAGCGTCATAAGGACATCACTACCTGTTTACAAGAATCGTTATTAACTCATTACTATCTAAGTAGATTACATCGGTTAATCAAGTGTGTTTAACTCGAAATTACTGATAAAAATAACATCGCGAAGTTTAATTGAACGATTAAAAAAATGAGCTCCAAGCCTCTCGCCAACAAACGAATGATGGAACGAATTTAAGACGCATGTTCCATGTATTATGTTTTCCATACCTATGGGTTGAGTAGACTACGCCACGAGTAGTACTCAGTAGTAGTCGGCCCGGCCGGCGGGGATGTGGGGAGCGCACTCTCCACTCCCCCCCCACGGGCTCCGCCCGCGCACTTGATTGAATCAAGACAGTGTTTTGACGCGCGCCAACAGGCAACATGTTTGTCACTTTTCTTTTGTCGAGTGTCGTTGCATCCCATTACTTTCTTACGTAAATAAGATTGTTAAATACGTACATCAGATAAAATAGAATCACATTCAGCGCAACGCCACAAAGTATTGTTTGTTTTATCGCTTCAGTCAGTCATGGTAAGTGTAAATTGAATACATACTATAAAAATGTAGATAATATTGATTCCAGTACCTTGGCACTTTTTCGAAGAAATAGTATAAAAGGAAGTCGCTTATCCGCATGTGTCTTTGTATTCGCTTAGTACTTCTAAACTAAATCTAAGAAATAGTGGTCCATCCACTCATATTAACATTAGTTTTCTTTGTCAATAGGCAAATCAGCGGCCGGGGTCGTCAAAGAAGCGAACCTCAGAAATCCGAGGTATTGAATCATTTTTTCAGCCTGTCAATAAGCGAGCAGTTTTAGCTTGTGCTGCAACCCCTGGGTCTGGACTAGATAACAGTACTAAGGTGGTGGTTCCTGTTGCTTATGCTTCTCCCCGGGCTCCCGAGTCTACTGTGTTTGATACCAGTGATAGCTTAAGTAATGAGGTTGTGGTTCCTACTTATCCCCGGGATCCCGAGTCTACAGTGTGTAATAGATCAAATGTCCCCTATGATATTGGAAATTTTTTAGATAAACATGTAGATGATTACACAAAATATCAGCTCCTGTCGAACCCCTGGCAGCCAAAAGATGACTACAAGTTCCCATTTTCTTCGCACTTGATCAAGGGTAAGGAGGTGAAGCGATATTTTGGGCATAAGTATCTCAGCAAATACCCTTGGCTTGTGTTTTCACATGCTAAACAAGGTTTATTTTGTAAATATTGCCCTTTCTTCGCAACTGGTGGTGTTGGTGGAGGTCAAAAAACTGTGCCTTTGCAAAAGCTTGTGACAAAACCGTTGATAAACTTTAAGGATATTGCAGGGCAGAATGGAGATTTGGAGACACATGCTAATTATATTTATCATAAGCGAGCTGCAGAACAGGGGACAGCGTTCCTTCATACCTTTAATAAGCCTAACTTGGAAGTAATCAACTGTGTACATCAACAGCGTCTCAAAAAGGTGGAAGAAAACAGGGAACGACTTCGTCCTATTGTAGAAACTATTATCTTCCTCGGGCGACAAAATTTAGCATTCCGTGGACACAGAGATGATGGACCGATACTTCATAACATTGATATTTCCAACGAATCCGACGTGACTGTGAACGAAGGGAATTTCAGAGAGCTTTTAAGGTTTCGAGTATCTGCTGGCGATAAAAAACTAGAGAAACATTTACAGTCAGCTGCCTCTAATGCTACATATATAAGCAAGACAACACAAAATATGCTTATTTCATGCTGCGGGAAAGAGATTTCTGAGCAAATTTTGAGTAACGTGCGGGCATCACGATACTATTCAATACTTTTTGACGAGACAACAGATGTATCTCACCTGTCCCAGCTGAGCCTCACCTTACGATACGTGCATGATGGTAATATTCGTGAGGATTTCGTTAGTTTTGTGGATGCGTTTGAAGAACTAGCTTATGCTAAACATGAAAATGACTACGAATCCGATGAAGAAGATTGGAGAGAAACCAGAAAAGTACTTACTGCCGAAGAGACGGAAGAGAAGTTGGACGGAGCCTCCACACCTAGGGAGTTGTCTTTAACCGGCAAGGCCATTGGCCAAATTGTCCTATCCCAGCTGAAGAAGAGGCTGAAACTTCCACTGGAACGGTGTGTTGGGATAGGAACAGACGGATGTGCCGTTATGCTTTCCGAAGTTCGAGGTGCTACCACGGAGGTTCAGAAGGAAGCCAAAAACGCTGTCAAGACACCATGCTATAGCCACAAGCTGAATAGCTCTATTTCACGTAGCTCCAAAGTGCCTGCTATCCGGGACGCTGTTGCAGTTATAAAAGAAGTAATTGCTTTCTTTAAATCACATCCGAAACGAAAAACTGTCCTCATGAGCACTTTGGGATGTGCGCTTACATCGCTTTGTGAGACCCGATGGGTAGAGCGGCATGAAGGTGTACTCCAATTTTCTGTTGACCTCGCAAAGATTGTGGAGACTCTAGGAAAGATTTCAGAGTGGCGTGACCCGAGCACAGCTGGCAAGGCTGCTTCCCTGGTAACAACTTTATGCAACACACAATTCATGGTATCAGTATTGTGTCTGAGTGATGTATTATCTCTAACGCAGTCTCTGAGTAAATTACTACAGAAGACGGCGCTCGATCTCAATGGCAGTGCTATGCAAGTAAATAACACAATTTCTATTCTTGCCAGTCGTCGGGAAAACATGGACGCTAGTTTTAACACCGTCTGGCAGCGTGCAGAAAATCTAGCCAATAAATTGGGTGTCGAGCTGAATATTCCTCGGATCCCTCGCCATGGTGGATGCCAAATTTATCGTGCCAACTATCAAATTAATTCAGCCGAGGAATACTACAGAGTATCAATCTATGCACCCTTACTAGACTTTGTTCTCACAGATCTGCGAGAAAGGTTCTCAGCTGAAACTTTGGACGTCTTTCAGCTATCAGTTTTCATTCCAGAAAATATTGTTAAAAATTCTCCTGGTGAAAATGACAAAAGTATAAATTCCCTCCTCCACCGCTTCGGATTGCTTCTTGACGTCGATAAGGGCGCTGCTTCTCTTCTGCTAAAAGATGAATTGTTGCTGTGGCGAGAGAAATGGATTCAAGAAAAGGAACGGCAAAAAGAGCTTCCCATAACTGCTCTGGATATATTGGCTAGGTGCGATAAGGATGCATTTCCTATAATACATGAATTTGTACTAGTCCTTGCAACGCTTCCAGTGACAAATGCATCTGCTGAGAGGTCATTCTCGTCCTTGCGGCGCCTTAAAACATATTTAAGAGCAACCATGACTGAAAACCGCCTCCTCGGTCTTGCCCTTATGCACATCCATAGGCATATTCCTATTGACATTGAGAAAGTGATTACAAGATTTGCAAAAACCGGCCGTAGGAAGAGATTGGAGATTATTATTTAAGAACCATATTATGTACCTACTTACTTCAAATTAAATTGTTTTTTTCTTTCTCTATATCTATGTGTTTTTATTTCATTTTTTTTAAGACAGGCAAACAGAGCATTATTCAAATGCAAGTATTACATGATACATTTTAAAATTTTACAATTTATTTTGTTTAAAACGAATTTTCTGGAAGATAGATAAAATCACACAAAAATTGCCCCCCCCTAAACGAAATCCTGTATCCGCGCCTGGGTCGGTGGCGCGGCGGTCGGTGGCGCGGCGGTCGGCGGCAACGACCACACAAGCAGCCGCGTGCGATAGTGTAGCCCTAGTATAAGTAAAACCTAATAACTTGTAATAGATATTGTTTGCAAAATATATTATCTTGGATTATCTATATTGTGTCCATAGCTAAAAACGGAACCGAACTCAAATATACCCGGCGGTTTTGCCGCTCGGCACGAATTGAACCTAAACCAATGTGGGTGATTTCATATGTGTGGTAGTGTGTGTTCGCAAATTGGTCTTCTATGTATGTGAAGATTTTAGGTTTTTCAGTACGTCTAATATGTAGTGCTCAATACAGGAAAGATCAGCGATAGAACCATAAAAGAGCAAAGAAAAACAATCGTGAAGGGGACATGCCCATAATACTCGTACCTTTATCGAGCGGCGTATTGCGCGATTTACGTACGCTGTATTACAAACGCTAGCGGACACAGAGACAGCGTCTGTCGCGCTGCTTAACCGCCCAATGTAAAGGCAACCTTAAACCCCATGTTTACTGACTTTGGCTCGATTCCGCCAACTCATTATCATCATAACTGTTCTCTTTAGGTGTTTAAAATCTTCAGTTATTTCTGTTTGGTTTTCGTTTAAACAATTGATATTATCTTCCATCTAGATAACTGTTCGCAAAATAATTAATGAGACGTCATTAACAGTTATCTTTAAATGAAAAAATTCAGTTCTGTTGGAGTGTACTGATTATTTTTCGTCTGGATAAAATGTTGGCACATCACGGTAACAGATCGATATAATCAGTAGTAACGTTTTACAATTAATCCATAAATATTATGTTCGTAAAATGGTATTATTTGGAAAAAAACTCGGCACATTCTATTCGTGCTGAGCAGCAAAACCGCCGAGTGTACTCTTATTTGAGTGCGATTCAGTTTTAACTTCATGCGCCTTCGCGTAGAGTTATACAACGATGGAGAACCATAAAATCCAATCAGCGCGGCGTAATCAATAAAGAAGAGGCGCTACTTATCCAACACCATTCTAGAAATTTTTACTAGCATATTAAGGTACCAATGGGTGTAACTTGACCTATTGCTAACTGTATATTCATATATAAAAGCTGTCCATACCGCCCCTCGGTCGTCGTCCTAGGCACATCCTAGATGACCCTGATGACCCAATTACTGCTGGCAATGCGATTCTTACACTACACTCACAAGCTACACATATACACACCGCCCCCACAGCAGAGCCGAGGACGTCACCCTCGGTACACCGTGAACACACACCGGCCTTTAGCCAACACTTTTGCCAGACTTCGCCACTTTTGACTCACCATCTCGCAGTACCCTCCCAAAGCAACGCCCTAAAACCGAGGTCCGTTCCTTCCGACGGTCTACTGGCAGGGGAGCCCTTAGGTTCGTTGCTGCCCACACTTTTTGCTTCTGGCTGAGCGCTTTCTACGCTCGCCCTAAACCATACATGTTCGGTGACTTTTGAAAGGTCATTAGGGCTACAAGAATTTAGCTATTCCGAGAAAGAAAAACGCCCCGCAGACCGATCGATCAAAGTTGATAAGTACCGACCCGTATATCCTATAACGTGTAGGTAGCACTAGTGTCGTAAGGGCATACATTTGTAAAGTATGATGTACCTACGTAGTACAATGTGTTATACTTATAAAGTTAGGTTCAATATTGCCAAGCCTTCCGTTACATTTCCAGACATAAGTTACCATGCGAGTCCTATCTTGATTAGTAAATGTTACGTTTTTTAATAAGAAAACACTCATCGTATTTCCTTTCATCGCCGAGTTTATGATCATTAAATAAAAAAATAATTGAAAAAATGACTAATTAACCCCAGGCTGTCTCTATGTCTTCGCCGTTAAATATTCAATTTCTCCCAAGGCTCGCCGCCACATATGGTCATCCACTCTTCTCATGCAGCGATTACCGGCTGGATAAAAGCCATAAATTGATTTTAAGAGATCGGTTCCCTCGGAGGACATTCCGTGCTACGTTTTCTGGTACACGACCTGCATTTTCGGTCTTGTTTAATGCAACAGTTGTCGAGTCTGTGAGAGAACCAGTCATAAGTTTGTTGATATCGCTGTAGGGCACAGACCTCCCCTAGTAAATCACATGGGGTTTGGACAATATTAATCTACCACGTGGACGGATTGATGAATTTTTTGCTCCAGATTTTTTTGTGCCATTCTGGAACATGCAGACTAACTCACGTAATTTTCCTTTGCCTCTGCACTAGAGATCATTTTAAAAATCTATAAGTACTTAGTAATAACTCTCTGGTCTGAGGTGAGGATTTGAACTCACGACTTCATGTATGAGAGTCGGAAATAGATACCGCTACAGTAATAGCTTACCAACAGCAAATCACCCAGCCTCTCCAACGCCCAATAAGCAGCGTATAGCTCGAAGAGTTGATAAAGGACTCTCCTCAGAGGCGCCGATAGTGATGAAGTCGTCCTCTCCACCTCCGATTTGTAGGTGGAAAGAATCACAGCGCGGCAGTGAGCCTGGGTAAAAAACAAAAAATCAACTGCTAAGAAAGATATAAACAATTAAATCACAAATAATCTATGGTAGCGTGTAGAATCCGCCGGCTATAGAATAGCACCACTCCATCTCTTCCCGTGAGTATCGTAAAAGGCGACTAACGGCTTAACAAAACCGCTACCACAAGCGCTGAGCAACTACACCACCTCTAAGTGGACTCGCCAAACCGCTTGGTCAGCGTGGCGTTTTAAAGCTCTTTTTTAAGTGAGTGAGATATTTCAAAGCCCATTCCCATACTATCCTAGTCCTCCTCATTTACCCAACCCTTTTTCTAAACACATTCCTAAACCTCCAAGGGTAGGCAGGGCATCGAGAGCGTGCAACGTTTATCATTCTGGACTGACGTTGGCATGTATCGCGGATATCCATAAGGGACAGTATCCGTTTACCGCTAGGTGGACTGTATGCTCGTCTGCCGCCTTCTTTCCATTAAAAAAGAAAAATACACGCCTCATTTACAAGACACTGTGCATGAAGGGACGCACGTCCAACCGTGGACGATACAGGTTTGGCCGGTGACAGTATTGTTATTGTATTATTGATTGTGATTATTTTATTCCATAGCCAAAGCGGGCAGCTCACATTAGGTTCAGTGAACGACTAACTTCTATTTAGTTCTCAGGAAGTCGCCATTATATTGTAAATCATATTCACGTCATTCAAAATCTGTTTATCGAAACAGTAATCTGAAACCACGAAGGAATTATTTCATTGCTTTTAAAACTAAATAATAAAGAAGATTGACATTATCAACCAAAACATGGTAGATATTTGTTATCAATAGTTCCGAAGTCCCAACGGAATAATTATTTTTATTTTATTTGTTATTTAAAGACTTTATAGCACATTATGGTACAAAAGGCGAGCTTAACGCCTATAAGCCTTAAGGTATTCTGTACCAGCTAACCTTTCGGTTAAGATATTCTTGGAAACATAAATAGCATTACAATCTTCAAATTAGATATTTTGTGAGTGGATCCGCGTAGTACCGTTATTAAAAGGTTAAAAAATATTATAATATGAACCCATTTATCAATATTATCGTGGGAGTGTGAATTTATTCGCATATTTACGTTTATAACATACATTTTGGTAATAATTTACAAAGTTATATTAATAAAGTTATTCTACTAAAAACGCGGTGTCGCGAGCGATGGTAGCCTGTCATATTTATTTTCAACTTTATTTCGCTTAAGTGATAAGTCCGTCAATTGTATACATTTTTCATTGTTGTGGTAAGTATATTACATATTGTTTCTTTTTATACAATAAAGTTTAATATTATTTCTCAACTAAGTATTTTTAAAACTCATATAAACCAATAACAGTTTCCGAGCGCTTAGAAAGTAAATTATGTACCATGACTTTTTTTCTTATTTTTTTTATAGAAAATGGCGGCAGGCGAGCAAACAGTCCACCTGATGGTAAGTGGATACTGTCGTCTATAGACATCTGCGATACATGCCAACAGCGACCGTCGACTTAAAGAAATTCACAGGTAGTGGTTGGATGAGAAAAGCTGATTATCGTGTGTGGTGGCGAACCGCGGGAGAGGCCTATATAGTGAAGAACCATAGGCTGATGGTATGGTATAAATCCGAGAAACAGTGAACACTAACCTCTGACGTCTGCACTAGCTGTACCGATGCTTTATTCCACGCGTCTTCTGGCGATAATCCGGATTTAATGTATCTCTCCATGCTGGTGACACTCGACTTCAATTTACTGCAAAATTGATTGAATTAATAATAATAATTCTCATTTCGACTCGCATTGATAAATGTGGTTAATTTATATCTAGACTCCTCCTAGGGTCCTCCAGTTATATATTATTAATCCACTACACTAAAAATATTATTAGTCAAAATGACATTGTTGCATATGTCAAAAGCCCACTACAACTACATCTTGAACTGGGAGGGGGACATTTATTGACAGATTTGTGTATTTACTAGTGCCCCGCTCTAGCTTGGTTCAGGTGGCAACAATGTCCAGTTTAGCATCAGTTTAGCTTCATAAAAATGAAAGCATTTTTAAAATCGATCCTGTGGTTATTTGGTTTACCTCTTACATAAAAACAAACAAAAACCGAAAAGAAAAGACTGTTTTTAAATATTAATATAAATTACATTAGAAAAACATCTTGAAGAAATCCACAAACCCAGCATTATTATTACAAAACTTTTTTTTTTAGACTAGTGGACGGACGAGCTAGCGGTCCCACGTGATGGTAAGTGTCACCGGCGCCCATGGACACCTGCAACACCAGGGGGTATGCGGGCGCGCCGACGACCTTGCGAAATCCTAATTAATCTACCACTGAGTACCACTTATGTGCGGAATACAGCTGATATACTTATGTAGTAGTTTTTCAACTACTTCAGCGTTGAATCTTCAGCTGATATCTTCGTAGGCGCGGCGTACCCAAGTATTAAAATAAAAACCATAACACTTAAATGCCTTAAAGCTTTAAGTCCGCCATTAGTACCAATTACTTGTGCAATGAGGTTTAAATCTATACATATAATAAAATATTAAAAGGGTTGAGGGATGATTTTTTAAATTGGGGGGTCTAGAAGCTTCAGTGCCCAAAACAGAAGTGTTTAAAATTTTTGTCTACATGTCTGTTTGTTTGAGCATCACGTAAAAACTACTGAACGGATTTCGATCGGGTTTCCACTAATGTATAGGTAAGTATCCAGACGGAAAACTGCTATATGTGGCATCTTCATATGACACAAGGAAGTTATGAATTATAGAGGAAAATAGAAAAAAATACTTTAATGTAATTACTCAAAAACTACGGAAGAGATTTACATCCGTGAAATCCGTGTCGGTACTTTTACAGCTGCTTAGTCCACGCGAGCGAAACCGCAGCCAGAAGTTAGTAACTAAATAAAGGAAAATGTGAGGTCATTGATAAAGGAACATTAAATTGATATTAGATCCGAATAGAAAACGTATAGTGTTTCTTATTCTTATACATATTTAACATATTATTTTATAATGCTATGTGGGTACATTAAACTTTCGAGCGCACCACAACAAAGTACTTACAAGTTAATACTGACTTTTATATAATCTGTGATCGAATTATACTCGCACTTATATACGTCAGACTTTGAACAGTGCATTGTTTGTATATCTTGTGTTATTTTATCAGTGTCTAAGGTATGCATTAATAATCACCAATATACACTAGAGCGGCGTAGTGGAATATTACCCGAAACCATAAGAACCAATAGTAGATTGTTTAATCTTTTATTCTCTATGATATCATATTGCAAGCCGAAGCCCGTAGACAGAGAAATCTATAGACATAGTGATACAAATAAATGTATAATGTAAAAGTTGATAGAGACGATACTATATCCATATTGAGAATAATATGGTAGTTGATTTCACAACGAAATTTCGACGAACCATGTAGGTAGATATTGTACTGCGCTGTTCAAAGAATCATCAAAATTGTATTTCCATCCCGGCATATCGCGGCAATTCGCGACGACTCGTCGCGGGTACGCAGCAAGTCGTTACGGAGTCGTAGCGATACGCTGACGGAATAATCGCTGTGTCGTGTACTCGACGACGGTAGGACTCCCTACTAGGAGTACTGTAGCGAGTAGCGCTCGCTACAGTCCTCCCTCGTGTAGGCGGCGCGTTACAGGCTGATACAAAAATCCATCAACTTGAACATAACTTACCCAGCAGCTACTCGTTGGAAGCTCTCAACGATTACATCAACTGATCGGTCCCATTTCCGCGGAACGCTTTTGTTTGCCAGATACGACACCGTGGGACTTAAGGCTTTGTTGTTTAACGCTTGATTCCAAGCCTTTACCAAAAACCTAGGGATAACAAATAATTTTTATGTAAGATATTGTGTGACCTAACAATACTAAATAATTTGCTCACTCCCATCCCACCCCTTGCCTCCAAGGAGGGTGGAAGGTGTAATGGAATGTAGAAAACTCCTCTCCCTGTTATACTTCCTATTTACCATTCTTTCCGACCCTTCTTTCCAAAAACATTCCTAAATCTCCAAAGTTAGGCGGCACATTCGAGGGCGTGCCAACATTTAACATTCTGGACTGATTTTAGCATGTACGTGTATAGCGGATGTAGCAGCGTGACAGTATCCACTTACCACCAAGTGAACTGTGTGCTCGTCTGTTACATTATTCCCTTAAAAAGCTGTTGAAGGACAAGCAATTCAAACGCGCAGGCATGGTTTTAGGAACAATCTACTTCTTCGTATTTACAGTCAATATCGAGTCAAAGTCTGTGATGAACGCCACCACGGACTTACTCTTGTGGTGCCTCTCTAACTAGTGAAGGTTGGTAATCAGTTCCGAATATTTTGACCTGTCTCTCGCGAGACTATAAAGTTCGGCGGCACTCGCGATGCCAGTGCACTTTTTTTTTTTATATACGAAGGCGGCAGACGAGCATACAGTCCACCTGATAGTAAGTGGATACTGTCGCCCATAGACATGCGGGATACATGCCAACATTAGTCCAAAATGACAAATGTTGGCACGCCCCCGGATCCGCTGCCTACCTTTGGAGATATAGGAATGGATTTGGAGAAAGAGTTGGGAAAATGGGGAGGGATAGGATGGGATGGGAATGGGCTCTGGCATATCTCACTCACTACCGAAACACGTACGTACATTGGGGAAATACGATAAAGTGGGAAATGCAGTACATTTCAAGGTAGTCTTCTGTGAGTGAGACTTCCGTATGTTACGCAGCCATGACTTTTTCCTGCGAGCAACACGCGTCTTTCCGGCGATCTTGCCCATCATAACCACGAACAGTAATTAATTAATAGTAAGATATTACCTGGCAGTTTGCAGCAGGAGTACCGTATTCTCGCCCTCGTAGGTGGAGGAGGCGGAGAGAAGTGTGTACGTCTGCGGCAGGTTGGAGGCCAGCATGTAGCCGTGCCCACCGCACGCCAGCCGGCACTGCTCCGCCAGATGTGTGCAGTCGATTGTGCTCACCGCTTTCATACAACACGCTAAGGCGTGTAGCTAAAACATGAACAGTATCTTAACCAGTACGGCAGAGATGGGATTTCTGCATCCCGCAAACAATAGACAAACACTTAAAGGTCAAAAGAAATTGCTTGACTGGTTAAGATTTTGGAGGCAGTTTGTTGGCATAAGCAAACATGACTAAATCAAAGCAAGTAGGTACAGGTGAAAGCGCATCTTTTCTATGGATTGGCCACGTTACTTCCCTCACACAGAAATTACCCTGAAATGTACTGCATTTCCCACTTTATATTATTTCCCCAATGTAATTACGTGTTTCGGTAGTGAGTGAGATAAGCCAGAGCCCATTCTCAGTCCATCATATCCTATCAGCCCATCTGGAGGCGTGCCAACATTTGTCATCCTAGACTGATATTGGCATGCAACGCAGATGTCGCAGAGCGATGCGCCCGCTCTTGATATATGTTTCATACCATTTGTACCATTGGTACACATGAAATATTCTATAATATAAATGTACAAAACTGTACTATATCAGATCTCTCACATACATATGTTAAATGTCACGTTACAGTGACAGGTACCTACTCGTATTTGAAAGTAATTGTATTTGACTATGCAGTTGATGCAATATATCTACTTTTGACAATATATGTAATTTTTTCGTAAATTACGTGTCAATTTTTAGGTGCAACTTGTGGATGCAAACCTAAACCATTGCTGAAAGAGACATTTATATTTATATGTCTGAGAGGTCTAAACAGATGCAAACAAAGATTTGTATCCGATTACAGTGAAATCAACGAGCTTTGCGTTTGTGTGAGTGCAAACCGATAGTGTGCAGTGCGAACTATTTCGACAATCGGATTGGACAATTCGGCACCCACTCACACAGATACAAAGTATGTCTCGTTGATTGATATTTTACTCATGAGATGGATAGGATATTTTTCACAGCGACGTAAAGACGTTATCAATTCTCAACCAAGACGTTATCATCCAAGAGTCTCCCAAATTTCTTAGACAAGTATCTTGGAAACTGTTACAAGAAAATAAAAGAATTACTCACTTGAGACGGCAAGGGATCCTTTAGTTAGTAATATTTGCGAGAAGTCCAGCAGTGAATGAAAACAGATTGCTAATGATAATGACTCACCTCAGGTAAGTTCTCCAAATTGCCGACAGCCAATTCCTTAGTGAATTTACTATACAACCCCCACAACCATTTAGAAGTTGTCATAAACGCATGGCTTGTTGCAATCGCATTAAACAACTTGTGTTGCTGCGTTATATAGTCTAAAATCTGTGGTTCGGGTTCACTGCAATCATAGAAAATGTGAATTTATTTGCATCAAAAATTCATCATCATTCCCTCAGTTATTCTAAGGTTGACTGAAACAGATCCCTTCCAGTAATAAGTCCGCCTTTGTGCTTACGGTAATACTGTAATGTCTTATTGTAACAATTCATAGTATATATAGTACAATAAAGAGCAATGACAAAAACACAACTGTAATGATAGGAATTGCATTTACAGAGAGAACTAGAACACAAAATTTGTTGAGGTATGAGGGTAGATGCTGATTACGAGTATGACGTAATTGTAAAGATGAAATAGTCAACTCGACCAGACGAGATTTTTTACGGTCGAGTTGTCACGTTATGTCGAATAATGACTTAATAGGAATACATGAATATATAGAATAGTGTCCCGAAACACAATTTTCAGCCGAAACCGAAACCGCATCTTCGGCTCCTCTTCTAGTTTCGGCCGAAACCGAAACCTCTATGTAGTTAAATTAAAATTTAGCCAAATTTACATTATACCCTGAAACCTAGTGTTTTTCCTAGCTTTGTAACAGATTTTTCTATTAAGTTAAATAAAAGACTTCAATTTATTAGTAAATCATTATTTATGCACGAGAACAGACACACCTAACAATTAAACACCGGCCGGAAAACTGACTGAGCTTAATCGGTATAGGCAAGTGAATGAGTGAACCGTTCCGAACATGACTCGACTTCATCCGACAGCTCACGAACGCTAGTTTCGGCCGATCCGAAGCTTCGGCCGAAACCAGCATTTTTGGCCGAAACCGAAACTTCGGTCGGTCCTTAATATAGAACAACTGTTAATAAATTAGATCTGCTGAAAGACTCTCTCGCTGCAATAACATTTTGTATGAAAAAAATACTAATATAATTACAATAATAAAATGTAATCTCACTTAGGCTTCGGCTGCGACTGCCGTCTGACAGCTGAGTACCGCACAGCTATCGTGATAGCTCTCGCGAGCATGTTTGCAGAAGCAATTACAATTGTCACCCTCACATAGACCATGGTGCCATACACCAGTTTGCTGTTGGCAGACGCCTTGAATGTACCGTCCTGCGGAAATACACTTTTATGAATAGGCACACATAATTTACTTTTCTTATACTTTTCATTGTACAAGATCCCACAATATTCTCTACACTTTCATTTGACGGAATTATTTGTTCTAATCAGAAAAGAAATTTTCGGGTTATGAAACATAAGTGTTGGCGGCGGACGCCGGTCGATGTTTACCGTAAGGCCAAATGTTGCAGGCCGCACGTCGCGTTCCAACGGGGGGGGGGGGGGGGTGAAATACGGAAATAAAACGCTGCTCTAATTCACATTGAACCACAGGGGCGCGGAGGAAGCGGCAGTCGGCAGCGAGCTTGCTTATGTGAACTTTTTAGGTGTCTCCGATGAGGAGTCTGATAGATTAGGTTACTACTTGAAGTGCTGAGGACGAACTGGCCCAGAGAGGTCGGAGCCTCTCGGTTTTATAGCAAGTTCGCTGCCCGTGCGATCCCCCTGCTCCCTGGGGAAGTTTATTGTGCTATTCGCTCTCCAACGTCATACATAACTTCTAGGCTACAAGTCATACATCCTAGGCTCGGTTCTCCTCTTATGCGGAGAACAAGGCTATTTTCGATGACGAAGCATAAGGATCTACAGTTCTTTGGGCAATTTAGCCTTTTTTCCCTCCCTCCTTCCTTGAGTAGCAAAGGGTATGGGAGGACTGAGGGTAAAGGGCCGACAGTGGCGCCGATACCGGAACTTCGCCATCTAGCCCGCAACTTTATATGTTTAAACTAATGCTCAATAAAACACACTGCGGGCGGTAGCCTTTATTTTTCCTATACCCTGACTCGCAACCTAGGTTCCCTAATACATTTATGGAGAGCGAATACAAACACATACAATTACAAACAAAGGACATTTAAAAATAAGTATATAATATAATGTACGCACTAACATCCCACAGTCTCGGAGGAAAGGTGTACGGATTTGCCTCGTACGCTTCTATTGGTGTAAATGTGAGAATTCTTTCGTCCTCACCTCACTAGTTGCGCAACCCTTGTGAGACAACCCCCTTTCTCCCCCGAGCCGCGCGATGCCAGTACGCACATATCATGTGCACTTGATTTTATTTACATTAGTACGCTATTTACATTAGCGTACTGCACTTGTGCTACGCTATCATTTATTCTGTCGTGCACAATAAGTTTTATCATCAATTCATCAATGTGTACGTAAATAAAAAGTGAAATAGCTCTAAATAAACAAAACAGGCTTTTTGTTATCTCAAGATAACAAAAACTGTGTAATCTCGTCCTGTAATATCTTTTTAACATTGCATTATTTTTTTAACATCGCGCCATTCAAAAGTAACAGCTTATAATAAAGCGGTTACTTTTCATTATCATCTGGTAAAAACCGCCATCGATATTTATAACACTACTCCGCATGTACATTAAAAATCGATAGTCTATCGATATTTCTTGTAACAATCGATTGTCAGCTACATCACACAGTACTTGTTACTGATAACAATAGTCTCTATCGTCTAGGCTCCAGGGAATTACCAAAAAGAACAAAATCGCGAAGTTCTCATACAGATTTCAGTCTTTCCAATCGTTCCTTCACTCACCATTGATTGAATTCGAAGTTCGCTTTGTTAATCGAGAGATATCTCTTACATTTATTGGTAAGTGATAATTATCTACTACGTCTTAGTACTTATTATTATCAATTTTATATATCTTCAGTTACCTTCTTATTCCTGCCGTACATAGAAATAATTAAATATATTCAAAATCAATGAAATTTTTACCTTTAAAACCTGCGCATTCTTCATCAACATTCTATCCCTAGGTATCCTATAATTTTCAAATCCTAAAAAGCCATTGTTTGCAGAGTTGAAGCCCTGTTTAACACCAATTTCGCCAAGTTTAATACCCGGCAAAGGCACATGGGTTTCCTCATCTCGTATTTGCACCATGAAAGGTTGGATCCCGCAGTTCTTGCCGTTGATCAACAACTGGGCCATGATAACGCAATGGTTTGCTGTGTGAGCCACTGAAATTATATTTTGATTGCAAGTTAAATTTGATTTTTTCGTACCCAAATTACCTTTTATAATGATAATAAATTAATAATATTATGATGTACTTACACCCGCCAGGCCACCATTTGTAAGAGGTTAGAGTGGGACTGTGAAGAATAAATTCTTCAGTTTTAGGATCATAAACAGCCGTTGTCTCCAGGCCACGGATGAAAGTCCCGTGACCTAGCTCAGTCTGAAAATATACAAAGAAATTCAATGATCACGTTCTCTGGAATCGAAGCAGAGCCGGCTCTAGCCCATGTAGCGCCCGGGTGCAATCAATACCCTGGCGCCCTCTAATAGGCTCTTTGGAGGCGTCGGGGGCGGCGCTCGGCGCCCCCTAACACCCTGCGCCCGTGTGCGCCGCACACCCTGCACCATAGGTAAAGCCGGCACTGCCTATGACAGACGCACAGGTGCCGCGCCACGCGCCCATTTCAAATGAACTTACACTCTATTGACTTAGAGATCATTTTGCTACCGGGCGGCAACGTGTCAAACGTACATACATACACTGTCTTTGGATTAGAGATTTTGCCGCGCGCGTGTTGTATTAAATAAAATTGTTATTTGTGTAGTGTAGTAATGCGGTATGACAAGCGCCGAAAGCGTAATAAAAGTAAAAAAAATATTATTGTTAATGACTATTTTTTTTTTGCTTGCGCATACATATTTGTCGTAAGTAACAAGTATATAAAACTGTGCAATGGCGTTAAGTTCAATGAAATATCCAAAAATTCAGCGCTCGACAGGCGCCCCCGGGCGCTCCGCGCCCAGGTGCACCGCACCCCTTGCACCCCCTGGTAAAGACGGCCCTGAGTCGAAGCATACAGTATCGGCCAATCGCGAGTTCTCACTAGTCGTGAGTATTCACGACTCCTCTTAACGATTCCTCGACTCTTTTGATTCACCTACTTATATTTTACGCCTGAGAGCGACTCTCTGTGAAGAGCGATTCACAGATATATAATATAACATTTTATATAATACAAAACAGATATTTAATTTACAGAAAGATCCAATGACATATAACGAAACAATTTTGTTAAATTTCTGTCATTATTTGTATTGTTAAATAATTTGATTTCTGTTCGGGCGTTATGTATTTTTGATTTTGCAAGATTTTGTAACTGAAAATATCGTTGGTTTGAAATTCTGTTTAAAGAGAAAATTCCCACCCAATTTATTTTTAAATTTGTTTGTAATTACTCATACTTATGCTTTTTATTTTCTTATTAAGACAAAATAGTTTATCCTGAAATCGTATTTGGCTGGTAATAAATCCTGAGCGAACGCCAATTACGTGATCCAATTAGGTGATTCAACGCCAATATATAATATATACATATAATAATTAGGTACATAATATGTATAATAAAATAAAATCAATACATGACATTTTCTATACATATAATAAAATCGTAACAAAGTCGTGTCTGTAAATATTTTTTTTTTGAAATTTTCGTTTGTTATCCGTCTATCTGAACACAAAAACCTATAATACAAAAACTACGGGACGAATTTTTAATGATACTTGGCATAGTTATAACTTATGTGCCGGGTCAACGTTTAGGGTACTTTTTATCCAGATCAGTTCTAAAGTTCTTGGCTCAAAATCACCAAGGTTGCAAATTTCAAGATTGGTTTTATGAAAAAAAAAATGCAAGCTATAATGATGACTCTTGGTTTATAATGTCGCAAAATTTATATATTAATAAACTTTGACAGGGCAGCGCACAGAATTCTATAGTTTTTTTGTAGTATTGCTTTTTAATGGATATTTAGCAAAAAACTATCATTCCGGGAACGTTTTTCTAAGTTGGATAAAATGACCAAAAACTAAAAAAAAACACATAATTTAAGCGTTGTCAAATAGCATGGGTATATAATGTATCTATATTATATAATCAATGATGAAAACAAAAGATATAAAATCTTCTACTAGCAAAATAGGTCAAAAAATTAAACAAATTGCTATTACCGTGAATAAAATTCAAGAAATTTCATAATATACAAAAGTTTTACAATGGAATTAACATTAAATGAACAGACTGAAAGTTTGTTAATGTAATAATTTTTTTGTTTTTCAAAAAATTGCTCAAATTATACGTATTTTATTGAAATTTTGTGATGTTCCCGGAAATGATCAACCGTTCCCGTAATGACAAAAATGTTGGCGGAATGACGATATTGATATTAAAAGGGAAAATAAGGAAATGTTTGAACTATAGACAACGGTTTAAATAAGAAAGTTATTTATTTGTTTGCACATTTGTTTTACAAGAAAAATCACTTAATATTAATAAATTCTTATAATTAACATAAGTAAGTCTTTTGGTGTGTTATAATCAGTCTAGTGGAACTTCTACAATCATAGTTATAATCTTCTTATAGTTTTAATCTAAAACCTCTACTCTAAAATCTTTGAGTCCTTTGACCTAAAATCACAGTCTACTTCACTAAACTTCTACAAATAATGGAAAAAATATAGGTAACGTTAAAAAATCAACATTAAATTCTGTAACAAAAGACAAGTTAACTAAAAAAAATATTTAAAAAACAACAAAACTTATTATTTTTCTAAAACATCAATATCATTATCAAAATAATAATATTCTCTATTTTGTTCTCTTTTCAGTAACGGTGTCGGAATAATACTGATTATTTGCTCAAAGTTAATATATGACACATCCTTTGGTTCCAGTTTGAATTTCCTGATATTGTTACACAGAGATCTCAAAAAGTTACTAAGATTTCCCCATCATCGTCATCGACACATGTCTTGCAGGTAGCAACATATCTAAAGCAAATATTTGGCTTTTCAGTAGGAACTTTTACAAGCAAGAATGTCCCAGGGGATACGAGATTTGGATGTATATTTTCTTTGTCATAAGATGTACTTGCTTCAACATCCATCTGTTTTTCTTTAATCTGCTGACGAAGAGATATTGCCATTAAATCTTCATCATCCGAGGAAGATGAGCTATATATAGATTTATAAATGCTTACTCTATTCTTAAATTGCAAATCTGTTATCATGGGCTCTTCGTCAACTGGAGATTCAATTTCAGGCGTAACAACATCCTCAGATTCAACTGAACTTACGTTACAAAGACTAGAAAGCTTCGATAGTTTTAACTCTTTGTGAAGATGTTCGTATCGATATAATTGTATTAAAACGTCTATACCTCTTTGCCAATATAACATATTTTTGTGATATCCATAATGCCTGGAATGGCATCCAAAGCATTTGGTACGTTGTTTTTACCCTCTATCACGTCGTCTTCAGGGATTACCTTTACATTTTTGAACAAGTCCACGAATTCTGAGGCTGTTCTAACGTCATTACCCATCAAGACGTGACTGTCAGCTGTTCTTTTAAGGTATCCACCTACGCCATCCATAGGGCCCTTACCATGCCCAGCCTCACTAAAAGTCCAAGTAGATTTGTTTACTTGTTGAAAATCCTTAATCAATGTTAGTATCCAAAGAGCTACATTTGTACGGTTTCGGTATTGCGATGTTGGACCGTCAGAGTAAATATGAAGTGTGTCAATGTGTGTGTTTTCTAAAATTGTTGTTAATACTGGTTTCATATGAGCCCATACTGCATGTGCTTGGTGGTCTAAATTTTCGCTTACTGTGGCAAAAGAGTTTGATTTCAAATCACTGTTACCCTTTTGTAAATAATATACGCCTGTATGAATAGATAGCTGTTTCTTAGCAAAATGTGTTGCCTGTATTTCATTTGAGTACTTCATAGTATAGTTCTCCGAAAAGTCTATGTGTATCATCACCTCATTTTCTTGTAAATTGTCTTTCAGCTCTTTTTTCAATTTGTTGTAAATATAAATGCCGTATAAGTGTTTCTTCATAGTCGGAATATCTTCAAATAAAGTAATTTTCAATTCTTTGACTGTACTCGAAATCGGAACTTTTTTTGTTATCTCAAACGTCTTTTTCTCACCTTTTACAATTTTATCTTCTTGAATGGACTTCCATGTAAAATATGTCAATGAATCTTCATTATCTCCTAATTCAAACTCCGGAATTTTGCATTTTTCACACAAGCTATTCATGCAGTCATGAGACTTAACATCACAAGTGCAATGTTCAATCAACTTTTCTATAGACGCGTGTGTAAGCTCTTTTGTATATTTCAGTTTATTGAACTTTTCTTCAAAATTTGCATGCTTGACACACAAGCATGTTTCTCTATCCCTTGATTTGGGAGCTAAGACCCAAAATGGTTTTGCTCTTAACAGCGTCGCATATGATAATACAATTCCAGTTTCTTTTGCAAATTTTGGCACCAAGTCTTTAACTGTGTATAAGAGGACGCGTCTTTGTTTTTTAACACCATTATGTTTTACAGAGTCTCTCTTAGATGGGCACATTCGACTTACATCATCTCGTTCGAAGAAATCAACGACCTTTTGGCGAACGTCTTGCTTCAAAACAACTTCTCGAATTTTGGCATCAGATTTTAAAATCGTTTTTTCGTGTCTTTCCTTTTGTCTAGCTGGTAAAATCCTCTTGGCCATATGTAGCATTTTGTATTTCCGCAAAGTGTTTCCGCTGATACATTTATGAAAGACCTCTCTTTTGAATTTTTTGGAAGAGCATCAGCCTTTTCTTGCAATTGAGTAGTCAATACTTCGCCATATATAAGTCGTTTGCGTACTTCAGGAGATACTTGAATATCTTTAATTAAGTTATCAACTTTTCTTATGGGACTTGGTACAATTTTAATTTTTGCATCTGTTCTTTGTAGTTTTTTCTTTAAAGATTGAATTTTCCGCTTCATTTGAACTATAGTTTCTTCCTGCTTTTTAATTTTTCTGTATGCTTTCGCCCTATCTTTTCGTACGGTTTTTCTACCTACTTGTCTTCTCTCTGGAGGTACTGCGACTAAGTCGTCATCTGATTGTGGCGGCGTATTACTTATTATATTTGCTAAACCTTTTTTCTTTTCCCTGTATTTTTTTGATGCATTTTTCCAACATTTTCTCTGCTTTCGCTTCTCTCGTTCGGTCATATCAGCAACTCTCTTCACTTTCTTTTCTGCCTTTTTCTTTTTATAATATTCCCTGTCCTTCGCTCTTTTAATTTCTCTCTGTTCTTCAGTCATCTTATCCAAAAACTTTCTCATCAAATCATCATTCCGAGAACGCAACCATCATTTCGGGAACGTGCCATCATGCCCGGGAACGTTTCCGAAATGACCGTTCACGGAATGACTATTTTAAATAAACGCGCGCTTTTGTTATACGGCGGCCATCTTAAATGAGGCCTGAGTTTGTCAATAGTAAAATATTTGAGGTTACTTTGTTATTTTGTGTCGTAAAACAACTTTCATCAATAATTAAAAGTAACAAACACGTTCCCGAATTGACGGACTATTAATGTACGCTCTACGAATAATGAATTGAAAGGTACTTACCACTTATTTTTAATTTATTAGACGAGAAATGCACTGACTGCCGGTTTTGTTATTGTTTTCTTCCTCTACTGACGTTTGACACCCTATGGCTGCGTTTACATAAAATTATTTTTGTTCGATTATAGATGCGTTCAATGAAATGACTTGTGCGCTATCGAACAAACTATTTTTGCATTTTCATAATTAAAGATAAATATTTTTAGTATACTTTTTAAAAACTAGATTTTGCATAAAAATTACGATATTTCAAGTAATGACAGGTGTTAAATAGCTCAAATCTTTCATGAATATTTTGAACATTTTGTTGAAGATCGTACATTAAGACGCGTTCCCGAGTTGACTTTCTATGCATGTATATTGATATATTTTAAAATTTACTTTATTTATGAATTGTATTGTTTGATGTACACTAAAAACAAGTTAGTTTTAGTATTTTAGTAATTTTATTTTCTCAATAAACATAAGATTTAAGACATAATTTGCCGGCAAAGCCAATTCTGCACCTTGATGATTTTGAGCCTCTTACGGCTGACCAAACATATTTTTTTTTATACCAACATATTTTTGTTACAGTACAAATACATAACGGGCACGAAGTCGCGTTCACTGCTTGTACTTGTAGCTGTATTTGATTGATTTATGTTGATGTTACGAACGTTACGATCTACGAACAGAATAATATAAAAGGTCTTGCATGTTTTACTGAACTACATATTCACTTGCGTTCGTTATTAACCTTACTTTTGTAACTGTATTTTTTTTTTTTGAGAATGGCCAAATTTTTGTAGCCTTAATGGCCTTTCAAGTCACCGGATATGTATAGATTAGGGCGAGCGTAGAAGGCGCTCAGCCAGAAGCAATAAGTGTGTGCAGCAACGAGCCTAAGGGCTCCCCCGCCGGTAGACCGGCGGAAGGTATGGACCTCCGCTTAGGTTGTTGCTATAAGAGGGTATCGCAAGATCGCGAGTCGGTGTGAAGTGCTAAGGCACGTGGCGATACCTGGTAAAAATGTTGGATAAGGGCGGGTATGTGTTCACGGTGTAGCGGGGGAGAAGTCCTCGTCTCCGCCAGTGGGGACGGTGTATATATAACTGTAGCTACTACAAGAGTTATATTATGACTTTCTGTATTACCTGAGCATAAGTTCCGATAATTTCCGAATTCTGCGCCCTTTTCAACCAATAAGCCTTCTGTTTTTCATCGGCTTGCCCCAAAATTACTTGTATAAACATAGAGTAATGGAGAAGTAATGGATTTTGATCTTTGAACACTGATGTGCCTATCAGATTCCGGAAATAAAATCTGGAAAACGCAATTAAGGTAATGTAATTAATTTGTTTTGGATATCATGACCATTAATTAACCCAGTCTAATATACGAACTATAATATTACGCTTCCTAGATACCTATAACACATGTCATTCCAATATTCACGATACTTGCAGCTGCACCCTGTACGCTGCAATTCAATAGCCGCTGGGCTCACTTGACTGCTCAAGTTACCCCTCTCACGCAGATTACCGTAAAATGTACCTACTACATTTCCCACTTTATCCCATTTCCTCAATTACTTACGCATTTCCGTAGTGAGTGCGATAATATGCTATATTCTTTCCTATTGGAGTACGGGCCTATCCCCCGTTTTCCTAACCCATTCTCCAAATCCATTCTTAAATCTTCCAAGGTAAGCAGCACATCCGAAGACGTATCAACGTTTCTTATTTTGGACTGATGTTAGCATTTGTCGCAGAAATCAAATAACTCAGTGACATGTCTAATTTAATTTTGAAATCCAGCGTATAGCGTTTGTCCAGCGTTTGTAATACATTCATAATATGAAACTAAAAGGCAGTTCATTTCTCACGAGCGTAAAGTGTCTGGCATTAAGAGCACGTAGTAAACCCCCAGATGGCGAGCAACCTGATTACCATTATTCAAATAAAAATGTATATGTATCACGTACTTCTCTCTACCTGTTTCACTCAAGTTGGGATCTTCGATTGTCTTCATCGTCTTGTAATACAAAACGCTTTTACGTAGCGCATTCTCATATTTCTCCTTATGGCTAAGGTATTCTTCCGGTACCTCGTCCAAAAGACCTTTTACACTAAAAACCTTGTCCTCTGCAATTATATAAGTATATTTTTTAATTTCTATTGCATATTATTATTCACCTACTACTTATTTGTAAATACCATTAGATTCCTATTTAATAATTCGGTGGTGTGTGGTGTCGGCCGGCTTTGGAATAGCACCACTCCATCTCTTCCCGTGGATGTCGTAAAAGGTAACTAAGGGGTAAGAAAGCCGCTACCATAAACCCTGAGGAACTACACCAACTAAAAGAGTGGACTCGCCAACCCTCACGGACAGCATCGCGTTTCAAGGCCATATATCCCTCATGCGCAAGACGACGTGCATGAGGAGGGCCATGTCCAGCAGTAGATAACCCAAGGGCTGGTTGCACTGCATTTCATTTAACAATTTTTTCTTTCTTACAATTCCTTTGAATCATATGCAGTGTTTGAAAGTAAAAACTGTTTGCTATTATACGATACCAGGAGCTTTAAAAATTTAGGTTATTGAACTTTTCTGAAAACCGGTTCATAACAAGTTCATTAGATGATTTACCATAGTATTAAATAATAGTTACTATACTGAAATTATAGTAATAGAAATTTAAAAGTTTACTTACCAATACTTCTTCTATATTGCGTATTCTTAACGCCACCATCCAAATAATTGGTCAATTCCTCAATATTGAAATCACAGGTATTTCTTTCCTTTTGTAAATCTTTGTTCACTACCATTTTGGACTTCATTTCTGTATCACACCACTATTAACACTGATGCATTATCATAAGTATTGTAATAAATACCTAATAAAGATATTACATACTTATCTATCACTATAGCAAAATAAACTTTATATCAAAAGTGATAACGAATGATAATAACTTGCAAACAGAGTTAATAAACAACGATCAGTGCGATTTCGGTGTTGTTGACTTCAGAATGTAATTGTATGTGTTTATACGATAATTATGACAGGAGTGTGTCATGTGTGTAAGCACTGTCTGATGTATTGTATGTATGACAAATTGATAAAGTTTGGTTGACAATCCAAACTTTATATGTACTTACTTATTTAATAAACGTTAAACGAAGCATGCTATGCTTCGTTTAACAATATATTGTAATGTTAGTTACATAATTATGTAGATGTATTTTTCTTACACGGGAGAAATTAAAGGGGAAAGTTGTTCGCTAATTATTTAGTCACCATTGAGACCATTGAGAAGCCATTTCATTCAAGACACTTTCGCCGGTAGTGACTGAATGAGAAGAGCAAAAAGCCGAGTGTATTGGCGGTCTTTGGATAAGGCCTAGCCAATAAGGGAGAGGAACAGGGGAGAGAGAGAGCCAGAGGGGAGGAAGAGGATCCATTAAAAAAAATATCAATGATATTGTCAAGTGTCAAATCTCTTTTGGGGGCCTTTTGGCGCGAAGCCAAGAACTGATGGTCGTTTTTTTTTTTTGAATAATGTAAAAATTATGTATTGTGTATGACTAGAGTTTTGCAGTCTATCAGTGATAGTATAGTAAACTTCTCCAAGTAAGAGAGTCTATCTCCATCTTCAATAAACCTACTATATACCGCTTTACTGAACGACTCATAACTCTTAGCTTCTTCCGGCTTGGCTGGACATAGACGAGATGTGTTTTGAATTTAGATTCCAAAATTATTAATTGAAAAAATAACTCCACACTGGCACAATGTGCTAATTGCGCAATTACCATATATGAAAAAAAAAATTGTCAAGCTTCAAATCTCATTTGTCAAACGACAACGCTTGTTAGTCTTCATCAATGCTATTGAGCGCGAATAAAGTTATAATTTTTATGGCAGTCAGTAGTAAATAATTTTCCTGGATTTATTACTTTTGTTTGTTTTTGCTGAAACTATTATGTTACAATATATATCCTCAGTAAGCAGAAGGCACTTTAAAGCAACCTAAACATCAAAAGAAGGGTATATTTATTTTTCTCTTTTCACAATAGGAAAACTATGTATTATAGTGTGATGTGATGTTGGGATGAGGGTTCAAACGGAAACACTATACTTTATACACTTGTACTTTTATCAGCCTATAGCGTCTAACTGCAGGGCACAGGCCTCTCTAGTAAATCTCTGGGGGTTTCGTTATATACACGTACGTTTATTAGGCTCTAACTTGAATACTAAACTAATTCATGTACGTCTTCCCATACTTTTTTTTATATACGGAGGAGGCAGTCGAGCATACAGTCCACCTGATGGTAAGTGTATACTGTCGCTCATAGATATCCGCGATACATGCCAACGTCAGTCCAAAATAACTGGCAAATGTTGGCACGCCCCTGGATGTGCTGCCTACCTTTGGAGTTATAAAAAGGGATTTGGATAAAGGGTTGGGAAAATAGGGAGGGATAGGATGGGAATGGGCTCTGGCACACCTTACTACCGAAACAGGTACGTACATTAGGGAAATAAGATACAGTGGAAAATGCAGTACATTTCAAGGTAGTCTTCTGTGAGAGAGGGGTAATGTGACCAGTCGAGCGCACCCAGCGGCTGTTGGATTGCAGCATGCACTCTCCTCCTCAATATATGAATACTGCTACAACATTACTTTTTACTTACACACACCATTAGAATAGCAGGTCAAGAAAAGGTTCCTGTTCCTTTGAAACATTCAATATTAGAACATTTTATAACTGATTACAGGCATCAACAAGTACTGTACAAAATGGCAAGTGTGTGTGAAGAGTCCGAAGCAAATGATGCAGTCGCTGAGTCCACTCCTAATACATTGACAGTGGCGCAACGCGCTCGCATCGAACGCAACAGGCTGAAGGCACGAGCACTGCAAGATGCGCGCTTGGTGAAGCGAGGCCCGTAAGTTGAATGAGAAATGCCAAAGGAAATATCTTTGCCCTCTTAAAAGTAACTTTTCTGTATATATCGTTTTCACAAGAACTGACATGAACAAATACATTCACAGTTTAACATGGACCAGAAAAGCCACAGATTGTTCCATCCATATCTGAATGACCTATTAGCAAAATGTCCTATGTATAATAATGCCCTAAAAGCAAGACAACCTGTGAGCAATATGTCCCATTAGCAAAATTACCTAAAAATAACATATCCTATAGCACAGTCCCATTTATAAAATGAAGGTAAAGTATAATGTGAAATGTTATTATGGTTCATTATCAATTAATTTTCAAGGTTTGAAAAGAGGTCATTTTTGTTTCTAGGAAGTTTTGCTAATGGGACATATTGCTCATAGCTCAATTTGCTTTTAAGGCATTATGGTACATAGGACATTTTTCTAATATGTCCAGCAATAAACATTAATATGCTAAGAAAATACATGTACAAGTACTGTTACAATTGTCTTATTCGGACATGTATTGTGTAAGTATAAGTAACTAATCATTCTATCATCCACTACTGGACACAGGCATCTTCATGCCCACTGTCTTGTGTATGAGGAATGTACAGCCTTAAAACTGCATGCTGGCCAAGCAGGTTGGCGAATCTACTCTTTTGAGGTCAAGTTCACCTTTTACAACACATAAGGAAGGATAATAACATAAGGAACATAGTATTTTTTTTGTAGAAAACTAATATATTCTCATTTAATTTCAGCACAGAGGAGCCAGTGAAAACCTTGACCAGTGCAAATACACATTTAATTGATTCGGGAGGAGGCTTTTTAATTGAAAAAATGGAAGATGAACCTGCTATTCGTATGGTACAGCCTTCAGCGCCAGTTGTAAATCCTACTGAGCAGCCGAGATGCTTGGAATGCGATCAGCAGTTTCCACAGTCCTATCTCTTTGATACCTTTGATTACAGCGTGTGTGATAGCTGTAGGTAAGTGATAAACTCTCTATAGAGAAGAAGGAATAAGACATTAAAATAGGTAGTCGGCTGTTCTTGAAATTGATGTTATATTTTATGGCTTATTCAAAAATTGGAGAAGAGACCCAACTCATGTTAAAAAGAATTAAGACTCATTTAGACAAGGAGTTTCTCGAACAGTTTGGGTAAGAATATTGTATACAATTCTCTAATGCAACCAAACTACATACAATTCTCACCCACAACTGTTCACGTGATAATAAAAATCTATGATAACAGGGATAACAGTGATCAAATGTTTTTTGTTTCTGAATGGCTAAATTCTTGTGGCTCTAATGGCCTTTCAAGCGCAGAAGGCGCTCAGCCAGGAGCAAGTGTGTGCAGCTACGACCCTAGACCACCCTAGACCCCACCGGTAGACCGGCTGAAGGAACGGACCTCCACTTAGGGCGTTGCTTTGGGAGGGTATCGCGGGATCGCGAGGTTGATGAGAAGTGCCCAGACACATGCTAATATGTGTTTATGGTTTAACAAAAAAGTTTTACCATTAATGCATAAAAAGTCGTTCTCATTAATTACCGGATTGCGGGGGAACATCAACGGAATCCTGAAGATGATGGGTGACAGACTGGATTCCATCGCCTTTGGAAAGTATGAACTACATGTAGCAGGAGCAGGTGTACCTCGGTGAGACTTTGGGGGCGACATGACATAATTTTGTATTTTGGTCCATTATTATAGGAAGAGCTATGACAGCTGACAGCTAAATCTTTAACATGTATTATAGTAAAAATCATTCTATAATTCTATAAAAAGTAATGTTTTAAGAGTATTTATTTTCTATTTTTTTATATATTTTTAATATTTTATATATTTTAGTAAGGGTATTTACAGTTAGTTGGTGACTATGTTCGTGGAGCGAGCGCAAGGAATGCGACTAGTGCAGCATGCTAGTCCAGGTTAACGTATCAATAATCAACAGTATTTTGTTTTTATTAATATCGGAGTCTGAATCAGAACTGAAGCTATCAGAATTCGTCACTGCCTCCCAATTGTATGATAAATTCGTCTTATTGTGTTTTCCATTAGTCAATCATTCTTTCAATATTGCCCTTCAACAGATATAACATGTCGTAAATAACTGTCCTAGTCATTTGTATTTACTTGACGAAATTACATCTAAAGTCAAATCCAGTAAATTTTTGAACGATATACCATGCCATGCACCTCGTATTCTCGGACAATCGTTTTCATTTTACTAGCACGTGCAATGTATCGACATGAACGATAGTAGGAGAACTGCTCGGCCGCTACTAGCGCGCGGGCCCCACAAGTGGAGAAGCGAGAGGGTGCGGAGGTGTCCACCTCTAGTGTACTCCATTCTCCGACCGTCACAAACGTTGTCCCCATCTGTACATAAAATGTATTAAATACAGAACTGTCAGCGCTCCTCTTATGATAACTGGACCATAATAACCTAGTTTTGTAAGTACTAACACTACTATATTAATTATATTATTATGGATCATTTTAAATTGCCGGAAATAAAAGCTTTTCATTTTTTATTTACTTTATGACTTCTAAATTTATGAGCTTATGACTCATGTCTAAGGCCACACATTCGAGGCGACGACGGGGCGTTGTTTTGAGCGTGCACGGTGCGCTACTTAACATACAGAATACAGACTAGTCTTGTCTTTGTAGCGTTTACAGCCTGCAGTTACGTGTCCTGTCCAGTGCTAGAGCGGGGCGTTGTAATTCACGCTGGTTTACTTAACGTGTTGAAATGCGCGAAGGCGTATTCGCTAGTGCGTTTGAGCATGTCTGTGTTTTAAATAATGGATGGCTTTAAAGCCATAACTCCGGCCGTGTTTGCACTTCACTTATTATCAGTTCGAACGACATTGTGATGTGACGACTAAAAACACAGGCCCCGCTCCAGCGAAAACTAGTTGCGTGCGCGCTGCACGCTCAATATAACACTTGAACGCCCCGCTGCCCGCCCCGAATTTGCAGCCAAAGCCATTTTTGAAAATATTTCTATTTTGATTTATTGAATAGATTTTTAGTATTATATGTTATTTAACTATGTAATTGTCTGTAAAGAGTAAAGACATAGTGAGTTTCCTTACCAAAGACACACTTGCAAATCCCTGAAGTGAAAAGCACTAGGCCATGTCTAGTATTTCTAAAAGCAATAAAGAAGGACTAATTAATTCAATTGCATTTTATAGGGATGACGAAGAAGCACATTCCCTAATAACCCGCACAGAAGCAAAAAGCGACTATATACTCCAAGACTGTGATCTGGACAAACGACCGCCGCCATTACGCTGTATCCGACGCCGCAACCCACACCGCTCACACTACAGCGACATGAGATTGTATTTACGAGCACAGGTTAGATCATAGCTCATATTTGTGTGCACAATAACGTATAATATGTATGAATAATAACAACAAACAGCGACTGTCTACTGCAAGACTGCGACGCGTGACACTCGCTTTCAGCTGGATGTGGGTTCAGGTTGTTGCGCTCGCCTTCCTTAGGTCAATCGTTTTTAAATTGATATGCTCTACTATGAAGTTTCTTGTGATGGGTCCCTCTAGACTAGACTGTGAGGCCCTAGGCTATAGCCCGTCAAGCCCCTCCCCCTTAACCCGACCCCAATGAGAAAGAAGATGAATAGTAGTAATAGAGGTTGTATCAACTCAGAGCCCTTATCTCTCAATAATAAAAATCTGGTTCTGCTAAAATATCGCTTCTCTATAAAAATCTGCTGTCATTCGTATCATTTGTTTGTATACTCAGGTAGAAGAACGTGCACTTGAAGTTTGGGGTTCACCTACTCTTTTAGAAGAGGAGAAAGCTCGTAGGAAACGGAAGCGGGAACAAACAAAACACACGCAGTCTAAAAGACGATTACGAGAATTGCGAATGGACGTGCGTTCGAGTCTGTATGACCGATCACACGCAACACACAAACATAGTTATGGTGAAGAAACACACAATGCTGAAGATGATGTGTATACAAGAACTTGTACTACCTGCGGACATGTTGAAAGTTATGAGAAGATGTAAAAAATCAATACATAGATAAAGAGATATGTGATATATCACATGCCAGTTTAGGTCACAGATCTCGCACAACCCACAAAATAAAATAAGAGTTTGGCAAAGAAAAATAAAATAAAGATGATGTACATACATTCAATGACTTGTATTACTACTGAGCGCATAGAAACTTATGAGAAGATTTAAAATTACAATTACAGGCAACCTATAAACTAGTTTTGGAATGAAGCATATGCAGATGATGTTTATTTAATTTGTACTTGTGGAAATGTTGAAGTACAACTTATGATTTATAGCGCCTGGCGCGTTAATATTTTCTAAAGGTGCATATGTGCATTTCTGTGAGATGTGATAATTGGTATACTCCAATGCTACAAGTAAACACTTTCACGGAGCAGTCAGTCTAAACGTGTCCTTTCTTACAGAATTATTACCTTTCTTACCTTTCCTATCCCTATCCTGTTCCCTCCCAATGTAAATACGTGTTTTGATAGTAAGCGAGAAATGCCCAGAGCCCATCCCATCTCATTTTATAATACTCTTGATTCTCCATCCTATCTCAAGGAGGATTGGGATACCTCCCATGATGCAATGAGGAAAATCTGTTACAATTCCTATTTCCCATTTTCACAATCATGGCTCCAAATCCATTCACAAATGAGACAGGACGTTTCGGAATGTGCCAACATTAGTTAATTTTGGCAATTATCCCTGTTCATGGACGACGGTGTCCACTTACCACCAGGTGGACTCTGCTCATCTAATAGTTTTCTAAAACATTTTTTTTTATTTGAATGCTTATCTTTACTTAACCATTCCACACAAATATCACTTTAATGTTGTACAATTTTGATAAATAATATAATAAAAATACAAATATTGCAATGTAACATTGTGCTTTAAGATGAAATAATAGTTCTAAATGAAAGAAAAATATTGTTTACGTAATTATTATGTTCTTTGTATCTATCTTATGTATTATAATGATCACAAATAATGTAAGGAAAAATACAAATATTGCAATGTAATTAATGTGTTTTAAGATGAAATAAAAATCCCAAATGGAAAACGGATAGTTTACATTTATTTGGGTGGTGGTTACAGTAACATGCGATTGCTTACATACAAGACCCGATAATTCGCATTACCTTTGTAATGTAAATTAACCGGGGTTACTATTAGTACTATTACTATTGAACTATTGAATTAGTATTTTGACTAATTCAATTAGTACTATTGAAGATACTTTTTGACCAATATACTGGTTTTAACTTGTCTTTCACATTACACGCCATTTAAATCTGCCGATATGAACTCGCAAACCTACAGTATTACTAATTAAATATAACAGGTCGGCCAATGTCGTATTTCCAACCTTTTGGTTAAAGTGAGAGTATATAACATAGTGGTTACAACGTAACATAATGAACTCACTATGTTTAGAAGTTTCTTTTTTTACTCGTCATCTCTGAATACGAACATGCCCGACCGGCATTATTTAATTAGTAGTTCTGTACCTGACACGCTGTACACACCTCCCAATATCTATAAATAAGTAACTATGCCTTAAAGACGCTACTAGCGCAGACTTCACACCGGCAGAGTTAGCTGACGTTGACTGTACACTGCTGTAATCCAACTAGAAATGGACCTCCAGTCCATTGGGCAAGGGTCAGTAAAACACAAAATAAACTCAAAATCTACACTTATATTCATAGTGATGTTTAACCCGTTGATAGTCTAGCCATGTACCAAATTAGTTTAATCAAAAATAATTATGTATTTCTCATTTCTTTGATTTTGGTTCTATTTATTAAACTGCGCTCCAAAATGTGCCATTATTCATTTTTTGACAATTTAAATCATACTGCCTCTCTTTTTATAGTATACTAGCGACCCGCCCTCGCTTCGGTTATAAGATTTAATTTTAAATTTTCAAAATAAAATATACCATATATTAGACACGGATAATGTAGCTTCCTATTTGTGAAAGAAATTTTTAAATCGGTTCAGTAGTTCCAGAGATAACCCCCAACATACCCACAAACAAATACAATTTTACCTCTTTATTATTATATATTAGTATAGAAAAATAGGAAAGTATGCATCATATTTGGATTGTCAAAGAACGAATTTCGCTATTTTTTAGGATTGAAAGCCATAATTAAATAAATCGTATATCTGCTAAAAACTGCCGTAACACAAAAAAAAAATTTAACATGGTTTTTTATCCAAAATGAGATGAATTTATCTGCAAAATACATATTATATCTAGTTAAAGTAATGTTTGTGTTAATTTTTTAGTAAATGTGCAAAATAGAATACAAAATTCCACTTTTGTGACCATTTTAAGCACAAAGAAAACTGTCCTAACACTGGAACACATTGCTCCTAATGTCAGCATGGTCTAGATAAGAATTTGCTTAATATTAGTTATGAGTCTGATTAAGAAATTCTTTATGGCGGCTCACCAACTTCCTTATTACTTTACTTTCTTCAGATCTCACCCAATTAATTATGATTGTTTATTTATTGATTGTTCTGCTAGTTCAATACTGTATAGTAACAACACGACAGTCATAAGATCAGTATCAGTATAACGTCATATTTTTGTCTACACTCTACCTACTAGTCTAGTCGTAAAAATATATTTGCATATTGAAGATACCAGACCTCAAGTCGACAAATGATTTCACAATTATTTGGTACATCTCTAGAGCATGACAACTTGCCCAGTTAACATAAATTGAATATACAAACAAATGCAGTTTGAGTCAATAAAAAAGGTATTTTTACAAAATCTTACGATTAAATAAGTGCATTAGGTCTAGATGTGTGCTGTGTTAGATAGCCTTGAGATCTTCTGGTAGGTCATTCTTGGGATGTTTGTTCTCGAAATGCTGTTTGTAAGTCTTAGGATCCGGCATCTGCGCCTGGAATTGAATAGACAAACAAGATAAGTGATTAGAGTGCTCGCCTATATACGGTTGTAGGAGTGCGGCGGGGGGCGACGCGGGTGGGCAACGCGGGGATTTGTCTCTGCGCATCTTGTTTGTCTACAGTTCTCTGTACAAAAAATATCTACATTTTTATAGAAAAGAAAAGTGGGAGAAAAGTAGATAATGTATCTAGTGGTAAATACATACTATCAAGAAAGAATGACAAATGTTGGCACGCCCCGAGTGTGCCGCCTAACTTTGGAGATTAATGGGTGGATTAAAAAAGAAGGGTTATTAGGTACACGAGGAATGGGAAGTATTACACATTACACTTCCCTTTTCATCCTTAGGAGGGATGGGAAGTAAAGACTATTAATTTGGATAACCTGATGGTAAGTGATCATATATCACAAATGTCACCCATAGATATTTGTGAACCGGCCTAATTAGTAGGTAGGGTAATAGTGCCTAATTAGTTACTAGGTAGGATATATATTATAGGATAATAGAGACTTCCTTTAAATATAAAGTTACAAAACTTTACAGCTTTATCATAAATTACTACATCAAGAGTTATCTCTTATGAAACAGTAAGGCAGTTATTGTAATACAATTTCACAATTTAAAGAATAGTCACCGAAACATTAACACTTTCATCATATACAGTTTAACTGATGCGAGAATTGAGTAATGTAGCACAAATTGCTTAGAGATTGATTGCCTAATGCTTATATTTGTGCTATTGAGATTTGGATGTTCTTATTTTATATACAATAATTTTTTAAAAATTAGTTTTGTGAACTAATGAACATTTACAACTCGGTATTAAACATCCATGGATCTTTGAAGTTGAAAGCTTGAATCTAAAATGGTTAAGGTTAAGTGGTGTCTTGGAGCTCAAGCACCCAATGCTCATTGTCACAGTATTACCTCGACCCTACACAATTTTCAACCACTACTAGCAAGTTTAAGTCATTGATCTCACGGGCCTAGAGTAATCAATAAAAATATATTTTAGTTTTATTTAAATGAGCAGCAAAAAATACTAAATGGGCAGCAAATCTTGATTAGTAAAAACTATTACTGAATAACTGAAATAAATATTTTTTAATAACTAAGAATGTCAACAAAGAATAGGCGGAGTTCTACTTCATGAGACTCCAATTATGGAAATTCCATTTGACAATATATTTATTGTCACCAGAGGACCTAAACCTAATACATCTTTAAATTTGGTGCCACTCAGTGTATCTGCTGCTCATTCAATTATTTTCCAATTATCTTATAGTACCTTGCAGACTGCACAGACATGCACTAGGGCCTTCTGTGCTGCCTTCTTTTGGTCCGTGGCACTATGCCCCTGTTGCTTCTTCATTTTAGACTGCTTTTCAGCAGCTTTGGCTTGAGATTGGAGTTTCTGCTGTCCACGTGCCATTCTGCAACATTATCAGAGGCACAAATCTTTTTTTTATGCTATAAAAAATAGGACCCAAATACTATCTTGTTTCTATCTAAAGGCTTAAAATAAGGTTTATAAAGTTCTAGAAGCAAAGGTCAAAGGAAAAGGTACTATAGTTTTATTCATCTAGTCTTGGATTTCATAAGAATTTTAGGTAATCGTTCACCAAGATGTGGTATTTTTTCACCATGTAGTTTGTTCATTTTTGGATTGCTAAGTCATACCATGTATTAAATTTAAATAGGTTTAAACAAAAGAAATTACTTTGCAAATAAAAAACTAACGAAACACGTAATGTTCTAAAAAAGAAACAAAGACAGATGGAGTGAGTGGAGATTATAATATGGTTCATTTTAATTCTAGATGCAATCTAGAATAACCTAACTATAAGCTGAATCATGTACAATTAAATTGCGTTTTCATCTTCTCAATTAACGATAACATATTTACAACTTCCCCTTTTTTAATCGACTAAGTAACCTTCCCACAAGAGTTTTTGCAATACTTTTTGCTAATTGCAAAAAATCTGTTCTACAAATCCTACTTTACCTTTCTAATTAATGTCTTGCACTAAAGCACGTTTTGTAAGCTCCAATCAATATGAAAGGTTAGCTTGAGGTTTTATTTTTCACTTAATGATTTATTATTTATCTTTTTCACGTAAATTGTAAGGGATTCAAGAAGTAAAATAATAGTTCACATTCACAATTCGACACAACTTTAGAGGACTGCTCGTGGATGCAATGAATGGTTAAATGAATGAACGAATGAATTGAATAGTACATGTAGGACAAAATATTTACAAGGACTGCACGCGCGCGCACAAGTGATCGGACCTACGCGTGTGTGTACGTCGCCGTGGCCTAGATTTTAATATCATACTGTACTGTGGTAGTGCAGTAGCGCCGTCCATCCGACGCTACTACGACAGAGTCCCTTACCATCCCAACCTCCTTGTAGTTGTCAGTCTAATCTATGGCCCCGATAGTTACCGTTATCGTTCTGACGATAACTGCGGTTCTTAAACTACATTCACAGCCTGCACATACACCGTTCCCGCCGGCGGAGACGAGGACGCCCCCCTCGCTGAGAACACACACCGGCCTTCAGCCAACTTTTACTAGGTATTGCCAGGTGCCTGGGCGCTTCTCATCGACTCGTGACCCCGCGGTACCCTTCCGAAGCAACGCCCTACGCAGAGGACCGTTCCTTCCGCCGGTCTACCGGTGGGGGAGCCCTTAGGCTCGTTGCTGCACACACTTATTGCTCCTGGCTGAGCATCTTCTGTGCTCAGCCTAAATCACAACCATTCCGAAAAAAAAAACACCAGCTTGGATCACTTGTCGGTTAGGAAATATATAATACGATAGAATTCAGACTTATTGTGCATTAATAACAATTAAAATCGATTGTGTTACTATCTATTCTAATTTTATGAACGCATAATATTAATCTTATTATCTAATGAACAAAATTAAAGAATTGTTTCTTTTGCCTTCACATGATTTTAATTAGACATTTTCCATAGAAATTGAAGACAATTGAATATAATTATTGGTATGAAAACAACACAACAACGCAGACAATTAAAATATTAATAACTATATGGTGACAAATCGATATTTGTTTTTGTGATGTGTTTATCTAAATATATATAAAATGTCAAATATTAATATTAAAATTATATAAAAATAGTTACCATTAATTTTCATTCTTCAGGACTTTATTCCAGAACGTACAAACTTCACTTTGTGAAAAAGGTTCGTGTTCTATTTAAGTCTATTTGTCATTTGTCATAGTCATTTGTTCTATTTGTCATAGTCATAGTCATCAGTAATGTCATCAACTCATCTCATCACATCACTCATCATCAGTAAACCTATGTACATCACTATAATGAGCGACTCCTACTGCGACGAGACTAGACTGACGCGATAAAAACTATTCTGTTTTATTATTTGCTTTGTGTGCATCAATGGTCGAACCAGTGTCGAAAAACATTATTAAAATAATAATTGTCATTTGGCACGTGGTGTCACTTTGACATCATATCAGCCGGTCCATATGAACTTGTGTTTCCTTTTAGTCCTCTCAAAATATAACAAAAATATAATATTGTCGTTTCGCTTTTAAGTTGCGTATGTATAAATATGTTTCCCTTTTCGTGTCGTGCCTGTATTACACGTGTTTTGAGCGTGAAGTCACAAGGGCGCGCGAATGGTTCCCGGGCTAAAGCTGGTGAGGAGACTCCGTTAAAAAGGCTATTGGATAATGCGAGTTCTTTTGGAGAAGCGGAGCCGACAGACCCAGAGTTACAGTGGGCAACACAGCCGTACGCAACGCGCTCACAACAGCGACCGGTGACTGAGAGAACGGAGCCTCAAGAAACGACTGTACTTCTATTCCCTGGACAAGGATCGCAGCATGTGAGCATGGGGAAACGGCTCCTTGAAGTACCCGCTGCTAGGGAATTATACCGACTAGCCTCCAGTGTTGTTGGGTACTAGTATATTTTTAAACACTTTGTTTTTGTACAGTATATGGCGGCAGACATGCAAACAATCCTCCTGTTGATAAGTAGATACTATCGCCCATGGACATCCGCGATATATACCAACATCAGTCCTGAATGACAAATGTTGACATGCCCCCTGGATGCACTGCCTCTACCTTTCAAGATCTAGGAGTATTGGAAAAGTGTTGGAAAGGGTGAGAAATAAGTATTTTTTTTTAATGGACGAATAGACATCCGCGATACACAGTGACAGAAGTTTTCCTCGTTACACTTCCCATTCCTTCTTGGGGGGGGGGGGGGGGGAATTTTATAAAAATAAAACTTTTTTGGGGTTGAGTAAAATGTATAATGGAACAAGATGCACACACTTTTTGCTCCTGACTGAGCGCCTTCTGCGCTTGCCGTAAACCATACATGTACATGTCTAGAAAGGCTTAAGGGCCATAAGACTTAACCATTCCGAAAAAAAACCTAATGTAAAAATAATTTTGTTTGTTTTTAGATGGAATGTAGAAAAATTGTGCACTGAAGGTCCAGAACACGAATTAGAGCGACGTTGTCAAACCGCCGTGCTAGTGACATCACTGGCAGCTCTAGAACTCGTACGAGACACACGACCATCTGCCATAGAACGTGTCCGCGCTGTCGCTGGATTCTCACTTGGGGAGATAACAGCACTTGTGTTTGCTGGATCACTACAGTTTGAGCAAGCCTTGAGGGTAGTTGAAATCCGGGCGGCAGCAATGAATGCTGCAGCATCAACTCGTCCAGGTGGCATGCTGACTGTGTGGCTGACAGCTGATGCGAATCTACCGCATGCAATGTTGAGGGCTCGTGACCATGCCGCTGAGAAGGGAGTCGAGGGGCCTATATGTCAAGTTGCAAATTATTTGTTTCCGAATTGTAAAGTGGTAGCTGGCGATGAGGAGGTAAGTGTGTAATACTTGCTAGTTATAGAGAAGGGATATAAAGATTTTTCTTTGGAGATTTGCAGTCAATTTTTAAAACTGCGCCCACTAACTTTTTTTTCCACACTAGGCCTGCATGGTATATGATGCCCTGAATAACACCCCCCCCCCCCCCCACTCTTGTGATTTCAATGACATACTTGTGCTCTGGCAGTAGGAAATTATAAGCCAACATTGAATATCCTAACACAAATTATAATAATTTTCCTTATAATTTTCTATTTTTTCTACAAACCCTATACCTTTTTATATATCTTTTCTTTATATACCTTCCCTGCAGACTATACATTTAATTAGTGAACAGTTTTTTTAAAATGGACGCATGTGACTAATTTAAAAATATAGGGCACCCTTATAAAGAAAAAAATATTATAGAAGACAATTCATCTGCTATCAACTTAACATAACTTATCTTCATTGCCAGATGACTTCTACTTTGATGGTAGATTTATAGACTATTTTTTTATTTATACAAGAGATGGCAGAGATCGGGCGGGCTACTTCCAAAAACAAAAATTTTGAATTCTTTTGCCTGTCTTATAAAGTCATTCCAGTCTCAAAGTTCTTCACATTTCAGTTTTTTAGTCATTGAGTACAGCATCTTAATAGCCCAATAGCACCCTTTCCCGCCCAAGGCTACCGGAAGAGATAAGCGGACCTTTTTTATATTTATACCTATTTATTTAAATTTTAATTAAATTTAACTGCTTAGAAGCCAGTTTCAGTATATGTTAATTTTGATCTATGTCTGTCTGCATCAGAGTAACAAAACTATTTTTTTTTCCACAGGCACTAAAATATCTCGAGAAACGGGGTAAAGAGTACGGCATAAAACGTGCCACGCGCGTTCGCGTTTCAGGCGCTTTCCACACGCCAGCCATGTCACCCGCGATCGATGCTATGAAACAAGCTTTAAAAGCTATAGATATCCAAAAGCCACTCACTAAAGTCCTATCAGCAGTCGACGCGAAGCCTTACCATGATGCGTCTCATGTGAGAAGACAGTTAGCGAAACAAATAGTGGCTCCAGTGCGTTGGGAGCAGACGTTACATGCATTGTATGCGAGGCCCGTTGGGGAACCGTTTCCGTTAACATTAGCTTTAGGGCCTGGTGCGACAATGAGGTCCACATTGAAACAAGTTAATGCGAAAGCTTGGGATTCATCATTGCAGATCAATGTGTGATGTGTTGATGTTAAAAAGGCCTTATGGGAAAAATATTCCCATGAAGTGGTTTTTTAATACTTTAGGTGATATGAGTAGTCATCGCTATCGGAATTTTATTCATTGTTTATTACTTTTTTTTAAATATAAGCATCGACTACCCTTACAATTTTTTTTAGCACTGATAATTCAATACTTAGATTTTTCCATTTTTCCAAATTAGCGAATTCTGCAAGTGGACTAATAAAATATGTCAAATCGGAAAGGCGCAGATATTAAAAAGTTTTGTTAATACCAAAATTGAAAACTAAATAGTGTAGTTGTGATGAAGATTGGTTGCATAACTGATTTAGCCAACTTGTACAACGCCTCATAACCATTTTAATGATTATAAGTGCTTTAAAACTTTTTAATAATTAACCATAAAACATTCTGACCACTAACAAGTGTCAGAACGCGTTGTGGCTGGGCTTTAAGGAGCCTTTTCCAACATTTCGCTTTGTGGGTGTTTCACATAGAATGAATTTGGTAACAGCCATAACACATATGTATTTCGCTTTGTCATCGTTTTCAAGTTGCCAGAATGCGTTCCAGAATTTTTTCCAAGTAATTTCGTAGATAGGTGTTAGATAAGAAAGAAAATAAATTGTTATTTTTATATACAAGTTTTATTTACTTACAATAAATTACAGAAACATACATGCATTCCTCTTAAAGCTAGCATCGTTTCTAAGCCGATTCATATGATTTAATTTAGTGTCCAATTATTATAATCGGAATACATACGGAACTACATAAACAATAACATCAAAAAATACTCTATATTAAAATAAATAACTCGAAAATATACTTCAATACAACTAAGCGAGATTGACTATTTAGTATATTCACTATAGTGTTACCTATCGCAGTTGGTCTATCGCTAGTATCGTGAAATAAACTAGTCACACTGTCGATAGTATCATTGTGTCGATTTAATCGATAGTAGAACAACCGCTTAGTTATCGAACAATGTCGATAGCTATCGATTAGAGATACCAGTATTGGCAATATATTTCTTTGTAACAACAAGACGAGCAGATAGTCCATCTGGTGGAAAGTGGGGAAAAATGGGAAGGGATTCGATGGGAATCAATATTGTAACTGATTCACAAAGTCGGCTATCAATACACAAACTATCGATAGTTACGCGACACTAGTTCACTACAAGTTATTAGGCTTCTTAGTGAGTTGACCGTTATTTTTAGCGACAGCCGCGCTTATGTATTGACGTAAGGAAGGGACATCTCTAGGCGCGGTCAGAAGAAGGGAGCCTACTTCAGTTGGAGAGGAGAGAGACAGGAGGAGGCGCCCGAGAGAGAGACGTACCGCGCGCGACGCTCTAGACAAAACCATCGCTGACGTATAAGTATATTGCTCTCTTTGCGCTATCAATAGCATCGATTTAATCAACACATTTTGTGATTGATACTTTTCATTTTGTGAATGATTTATAAGGTTATCTATCGATAGACAAATCAACAATTACGCCAAACTTCACTACAAGTTAATAGGGTTCTTAGTGAGTTGACCGCCATTTTTAGCGATAGTCGCGCCTAAGTCTGACAATCGCGAAAACTGACGTAAAGAGGGGGCGTCTCTAGCGGCGGCTAGAAGGGAAGGGATACGAGAAACCGCGTCATTGGCCCACGCTTCAGCTAACTTCAGTTCGTGCTCAGCTCCCGGCAGAGATAGACGTGCCGCGCGCGACGCTCTAGACAAAACTGCCGCCGATGTATAACAATCGATCGCTGCTGACGCTAATCTATTCAACACGAATTGCTCATCGACTATTCCCTTCCCGTATTTAATTAAAGTCCCTTCAATCGCTTGACCGTAAGCTGAGACGCATTTGGAAAGTTCCTTAGCGACAGGTACAAGGGAGGGCGCGACAAGGGGGGATAGATCCGGACCGGAATGAAGGCCTACGGCCCTAGTGGCCCGGCGACCCGCTTCGCTAAAGATTATTGAAAGGTGGGCAGTAGGGTTTTTGAATGCACGTTGGAGCTCTTTAAGGTGAGATCCGGCGAATTGAATACCTGTAAATATACAATATTGATGTTGTTATTACTTGCGTTATATTTCACGACATACATGTCATTGAAATAACCTGAAACACATAAACCAATTATAAATATATGAAACCAGTACAACAGTTACAAACATGTAAAGTTTTGTTGTTCATCTAAAATTTAAAACGTTTGTAACGCAATTGCATTCAACTCGCGTCCCCCGCACTGCGCCCGTTCACTGCGGGGAACGCGTGTAACGAACCTTTAAATACAAGCCAAAAAAAATTAATTAGTGTCCTTCACCAGGGGACATTAGTTAATTCAAAATCATGAACACAATTCATTTTTTTAAGCTTTGAGAATACGTGAAAATGATGTGTGGCGAAGTGACAAAAATATGGGCAGGAACAAATGAAGATAAAGTGAAATAATCAATTATAACGTACCTGTAAGTGCGACAAAAAGACGCAAGATGTCGTTAGTGCCCTCAAAGATGCGGAAGATTCTCAAATCTCGCAGTACCCTTTCCAAGCCAGTGGCTTTCATGAAGCCCATTCCACCTAAGATCTGAATAGCTTCGTCCACTACCGTCCATGCGGAGTCTGACGCGAATACCTGGAGACAATGTTCCTCTATAGTAAGAAGGTGGCGTATGAGAAGACAGACAGTCCACCTGGTGGTAAGTGGATAAGAGCGCGTGCATACCACGGCGTCATGTCGGTCGGCTGACTGTGAGCGATGTGTACACGCAATAGTGAACTTTAGTTAAGTTCACTACGATATATCGGCCCAAATGAAGTTCATTTGGCATTTGAAATTATTCTGATCGCACGAATATACATTTTGACATGAGATCATACGTTAATTTTACTATAACAATATCTCACCTTTTAAATACTCTGAGATATACCTGATCTATATCTTCGAACGAAGGAGAGTCAGAGTAGGGAGGGTTATATTATAACATTTCGTTCGTTACAATTTCGGTCAGGCCCTCCGGAAGCGTAAAATCAGAGTAGACCCCCAGAGTCAGCCGGTTAAGAATTGGCCTGTTATATATGCGCCCTCAGGGGGAGCAATAGATTCCACCTCCTTCCCCAAAAGATAAGAAATATTACAGAAGAACAATCTAATATGTTTGTAATATTAATTAATCATACCCGTAATTATCCCATTGGATTAATAAATAAATAAGTAAAACAAAAAAAATATTGATAATGGTACTGGCTGTTATTGATTTATTTTTGGAACGAAGTTCCTTTACGCGGCTTGCGGTAGGTGTGATTCGAGAGAAAATGACACGTCACGTAAGATTTTTACCCCCTCCATACGCCTTTCTCTCGCTCGGATACGGAATGATCGCGATTCTCGCGATCGTGTCAGTTCGTCGGTACTGACACCTTCGTCGGGGGGAGGGGGGGGGGGGGGGGGTTTGCCCTGACCGCACACGTTTTTTTTGTTCCTTTGAGGAAGGACATTGAAGACTTTGAAGACGTTCCAGTGAAAAATAATACAGGATAGAAAAGAAGATCAATCAAACTTCATGCCGCTTGATAAGATAAAAAATTTCGATTGTCAACAAAACAACTATTCTATAATATTTCATCGTCTGTTATTATTAAAAGAAAAACCAAAAAAGCCAAAAAACATAAGACATGAACTTCTTTGCGTTTTTTTTTTAATGTGTTCATTTAAAATATTTAGGGACTTTGTCACCACCTCCCGATAAAGTAACTGTTAACAATCAGATAAATAAATTATTTGCCAATTAAATCTATCTGATACCGACTTTCTGATAAAGTATAAGACTGATACATTCTTATAATGTAAACTGAGAAATGTTCTTATCATTTTAAAGATAAGTTTACATAAGGATGTAATATTTTGTTTACCGCTTATAGGGGCGTTTAAGGACTCCTCCTAAATAGCGGGAAGATAAAATTTGTTGACATAGGGGCGTTTATTAAGTAGGGGGGAGATAAAATTAATTGACACATGGGGTGTGTCACACATGTGACACATGGATAAAATTTGTTGACATAGTGACGTTTAAGGGGGGGATAATATTTGCTGACGAGGGCCATCCCTACGTCAACAAATTTGAGTTTGAGGGTCGTGTTCGTACCGACCTTCGAGATGGCGGCCTCTAAATGGTAGTCCTGGCAGCCAGTGTCCATGTTGCCGCTCACCATGTACGCGAGCGTCTCCGTCACGTACTGCAGCATCGCCATGCGCGCCAGCTTCTCCTGCAAACGGTCAACAAACATTAAATTGCGTGTTTGAAATGATAATGACAATGCATTGCAACCAGCCCTTTTATCATCCACTGCTCGACATGAGCCTTCACATTCACATGAGAATGCATCGTTTTGTACGAATCGCATTTCTTCAGGGTATGTCCATCATAGACCATTCGCCGCGAATTATTCAGTTGTCATAAGTCGTCCTCTTACGGATGGATAGCTCTAACGGAATGGTTGGGTCAGGTTGGGAGAAAAAAAGAAATGTCTACGGAAATTTTCATTATTTGTTACCTGATCTAAAAAGGCACCGTACTTCATTCATATTTGTATATTTTTCGAGAAATTACGACAAAAAATGCATTATGCACGCCGCACGGCTCTGCTCACGTGTGTCCACTGAGACGCGCCGAGTAGAGTCGAAACCGCTGCAGAAATTCGCCTGACGAGCGACGAATTGTTCCGATTCATCTTTCGCGTCTAGGCGTGTCCCCAAGCGGCGTAGTAACTATAGGTAGGCAAATATTTGCGACTCGATTCGGCGAGCCTGATGGACTCTAGCCCTAATACCGCGATGTGTATGTGTACCTGTATGGTGCCGAAGTCCATGAGCGTCTTGCCGAACTGCTTCCTGGTGGCGGCGTGCTCGGCCGCCTGCCGCATCGCCGCGCGCTGCGTGCCGGCCAGCGCCGCCGCCATGCCGAACCGACCGTTGTTCAGGATGTTCATCGCCACCTCGCAACACATACACACTATACATCTTCCTTCTCACTATGTAACCATACCAGGTTAAGTATGACTAGTAGCGCCAGATAAGTATGTCTAGCGCCCCAGGAAACAAATCCGCAGCGCCCCTTTATAGTTACAATTATCTACAAAATTACGTTACAATTCACTACGCTTACGACGCGGCGCGCCTCGTATACCCAGCATCCTGGGCGATGCTAGGGATCGCCCAGCTTGCCCAGCCCTGCAATACTCTTTAGAGTATTGTCTATTACCCACCTTCTTAGTTTTTCTCTAAAGTCAATGAGACGACATAAAGACATTCACGAGTTCATACAATTTTCAGAAAGTAATGAATAATTAACAATCTTGTAATGTATGAACTAAATTTGGAATTTTAAACTATTATAATATTATATTAATATTATTTTTATCTTTCAATTGCCTTTTATTTCATTTTCATATGTTGATGTCAATAATATAATTTTCATTTCTCTTTCAATATATATTTGTTCAAACTAGCGGTGACAGCGATTTCGTTCGCATGTACTTGTGACTCCTCTTCTTCTGCGGAACTCTATAATGGATCTGGATAAAAACTATGTACCCTAAATGTTAACCCGACATATAAGCTATAACTATGCATAGTTTCATTAAAATCCATCCATTAATTTTCGCGTGATGTGCGTTCAAACAAAAATTTAAAAAAAATATATATTAGGGTTAATATCAATTGTACTTTACAATTACTTTTTCAAAAAATATTGCATGTACAGACGGACACGGCTTTGTTACGATTTTATTATATGTATATAAATTTATGTACGTATTATCAATACCAGCTAAAGTACCTGAAACTATTATACATAATACTTAACCGCTACAAAAATACCACTTTTTTTTTTATATAATAGTGGGCGGACGAGCAAGCGGTCCCACGTGATGGTAAGTGTTACCGCCGCCCATGGACACCTGCAACACCAGGGGGTATGCGGGCGCGCCGCCGACCTTGCAAAATCCTATTAACAGCTCTCTTGAAGAGATATACAAAAAAAAACAATATTTTCTGTTCGTCTTTAACACGACGTAAAGTGAGATAGATAATTGTTGCATTGTTGTTGTTTATCCACTACAAATGCAAGAATAAATGGAAAATACAGATAAAAATTACAAGTTTCTCAATACAAAATACAAGGAAAACGCGGAAACCAAAGTAATACGTAAGTTCGAATTCACCAACGGTCCGAATGTTGTCAACTCACGAGGCGAACGGTTCCCTGTACCCGTGTATCACTTAACGACAGCCACTTTTTGTAAATATCCAGTACGAGAAGAAATACACTCGCGATATAACTTAGTGAAATCAGAGTATTTAATTTTTTTTATCTGGTCTCATTAGCTTTAGTTTAAATACCTAAAAACCCTACTGGGCGCTAATACAAACCATTGCAAAAGAATTCTGCGATTCTATTCTTTCTAGTAATTTCTTCCTAAATTTTAAATTCGCTCCAAACGTCAAATGCTGACTGATTTGCTATTTATCGTTTGATCCGAATGGATGTATCCACTGCACTCCGCTAAAGCTTTCAGTGTCAATACTATTTATATTCGTGAATATTGCACTATTAAGTAAATATCTTCTCTATATATATAAAATTCTCGTGTCACAATGTTCGTTCCCGTACTCCTCCGAAACGGCTTGACCGATTCTCATGAAATTTTGTGAGCATATTGAGTAGGTCTGAGAATCGGCCAACATCTATTTTTCATACCCCTTAGTGATAAGGGTTGTCCACCCTTAGCGCCGGGCAGCCACAGCATCGCGTGGCCGGGCACAGCTAGTTATATATATATATACTTCACGGCTTAAAAAGCGCTTGTTTGCGCATGGAACACAACCAGTTCTATATAACTATAAATATATACTATAAAGCGTTCATAATAGACTAATGGTATTGCTGTTGATTTTATTCTTGAACAAATTATTCTACTGTTATTCTAGAACTTACTTTGAATCCGTTCCCAACGCCTCCGAGTACGTTCTCAATAGGCACTTTAACGTCTTCGTAGTAAACTTCCGTGGTGTTTGAGCACTTGATGCCCATCTTGTTCTCCGGAGGGCCAGATGAGACGCCGCCGAATGAACGCTCCACTATGAATGCTGTTACCTGAGAACATGAATAAGGCTATTTTATTATAATATTGCGACGTTCACTCAGTCGAGGTTCTTTGGGGAATGAATACAACCAGTTCTCACTTCAGCGATTTATTTATAAATGTTGTAGAAATAAAAAAAAAACATCTAATGAGATGTTTTTTTATAGATTTATTGTTATACAGCAGAACTTCAGTACCGTGTGCAACCAAGCGTTTTATGGGATATTCACAAATTTAATATAAGCAGCACTGGTGCAGGCTTTACTGAAGTTGTAATTTACTTGTACGTCGTTACGTTGTACTGATCGAGCATTAGACAGTAGAATGAATCAAAGAGCAATCTAATAATCAGAGCCGGCTCTAACCCATGTAGCGCCCGGGTGCAACCAATACCCTGGCGCCCTCTAGTAGGCTCTTTGGGGGCGTCGCGGGCGGAGCTCCCTAACACCCTGCGCCCGTGTGCGCCGCACACCCTGCACCATGGGTAAAGCCGGCCCTGCTAATAATACTCGAAAGAGAATATTGTTACAATATATTAGATATCGCTAACGCAAAGATAATATAGTGAGGTGGGAAGTTGCGTGACGTTTGGTTTTTTTATAAAGAAGGTAGGAAGAAGGCAGACACCTGGTGGCAAGTGGATACTGTCGTCCTGCAACTTCCGCAATATATTCCAACATAAGTGGCAGAATGACAAACGTTGATACGCCCCCCTTCCCCCGAAAACACTGCCTTCTTAATTTAATAGGAATTTAATAGGGCGGGAAAAGTAGTACATTTCACGGTAGTATTTATTCTGTGAGAGAGAAGTAATTTGTCTAGTCGGACGTGCCCAGCGGCGGCGGTGGGATTACAGCCGGCACCCTCCGCTTACCAAAATACAAAGTTTTGTGAAAAGTTTGTACGCAAGTTAATTTTAATATACAATTTTTTCACTAAATTTAGAAATAACTAGTTTGATAATAAAAAGTTTGAGATAGTAGAAGAAAACGGGCAAATTATAAAATGTCGAACTGTTAACACTCTTTAACACATCGTTCAATAAGTCCCGGGACTAGCGTAGAGATGGCGCTAATAATGCCATGTATATACCAAGGTTCAGAAGTACCAACCTTTAGATGAGATGTGTCAAAATTTGATGTAATTCGAAACATAACCAAGAAAGCTATAGTGGTTAAAGTGACGCTACCCACACATGAAGAAGAAGAAAGTCATCTTTCATCAAGACAACGCACCGTGCCACAAGTCAATCAAAACGATGACCAAATTCAACGAATTGGGCTTCCAACTGCTTCCCCATCCTCCGTACTCGCCGGATCTGGTCCCCAGCGACTACTGGCTCTTTGCGGATCTCAAAAAGATGCTCCAGGGAAAAAGATTTGGCTCGAATGAGGAGGTGATCGCTGCTACTGAGGCTCATTTTGAGTCAAAAGACAAATCGTTCTACAAACATGGCATTGAAAAGTTAGAGAAGCGTTGGAATGATTGTATTACACTTGAAGGAGATTATGTTGATGAATAATAAAGAATTTTGCGGATAAAATGTTGTTTTCATAGTTAGTCCCGGGACTTATTGAACGATGTGTTACATTTTGGAGTTTAAGTTAATACTGCTGTCCGATAACAAAAAGGCGGTTAAGTGACAAAATGGCGGTTTTGGATTTTATACACAGTGTAATAAAATGAAAATTCTCTATAGGCCTGTCTTGGAATTATGCTCACATTTCCTAGACATCCATTCCCACGTTTTTTGCCAATATCTCAAATCGCAATGTTATCACTTAGCGCCGCCTTTTAGTTAGCGGACGGCAGAATCTATTACTCACTTTATCAACAGTCTTCCCATCCTTCTCAATGGGTGTTTGTGCAAACACAGTCATGACCTCAGCAATCCCGCCATTACTGATCCAGATCTTAGATCCGTTCAGGATGAAGTGTTTGCCGTCAGGAGACAAAACGGCGCGCGTCCTATAAATAAATTTATAACTGATGATGAAAAAGAAAAAATAAACAGATTTGGGTGCGAAGAGCTGGTGAAACTATTTAGTAACGCCATATGTAGAAACGAAGTTCTACACTACGATTTTGGGGGAAATTTCATTCACTCGACAATAGCTATAAAATAAATTTAACCTTTTGACCCTTCGGTGTTGCCAATCCTAGGGAGAGGCCAGCTACGGAGAGACGCTGACAGTAAATTATGATGATTTATCAGATTACTACGTATAATCGGCTATATCACATGTCAATTGCAGTATTTTCAATGTGCCAAATATATTTAATATACTGAATAACCGAGATTTTATGCGCTCACGTTGGCACCTTATTTTCATTGATATGATGTGGTTTCCATAGCCCATGAGTGTGAAAAACTCGCGCTTTATAGTTCTAAATCTTCGTTACTCAACAATTAATGGTATTAAGACAATTTTATAAAAAGTTAACATTGGCGCCTCTAAGTGTTCTGCACTATAATCTGGGACTTTCTGATAAAGTATAACTGACTTTCTTATACCTTTTGATAAAGTATCAAGAGGTGGTGAGAAAGGCTCAAAGTATGTTATAATAGTTGCAACACTTAAAATAACAAATAACGTAATAGACTTTAACATTTTTAATAATAAAATTGGCTCAAAAAAGAATTAATTTAATCGTTTATTTATTTCTTATTGCACATACTTGATAGAGCCAGCATCAGATCCAGATGAAGGCTCCGTGAGGCAGAAAGCGGCATACTCCCCGCCAGTAACGCGTGGCAAGTACTTGCTCTTTTGTTCAGGTGTGCCGAATAGCAGGATACCCTTGAACCCGATGGATTGGTGAGCGCCCAGGGTAATGCCCACGCCCAAGTCGTGAGCCCCCACCACCTGAGGAATACGATATTTTACGAATTTGGGTATTAGTAGTTTGGGTTTTGCCAGTTATGGTGAACGGTACGGAAACATGGTCTCTGATGGTGAGCCTTATTCATAAGTTCAATTTCGCTCAACGAGCTACGGAGAGAGTTACTTACGCTACATAGCTCATAGTATCAGCATGCTGAAGTGGAAATGGCCAGGTCATATTTGCCGAATTCATTACCTAAATGAAATTTTCACAAGCGTTCACATCAAGATGGTTGAAAGAATGGAATGGAAAATTGAAGGAAGAAAAGAAGTGGATAAGCTCGGTACTAAATGTCACTTAAACAAAAGAATTCTCATATTCAGTTATTAGGAGATTCGGGGGTTTTCACCTCAACAAGGCGCGCGTACTGCGTGTTGGAGAGCCCAAGGCCGCCTAAATCAGTCGGCACTTGAAGTCCAAAGGCGCCTAGTTCCCACAGTCCCTTGACAGTGTTGTCCTCGATTTTAGAGTTTTCGTCATTCTTCGCGGGATCGTTCACCTGTAAGAATGTTGCTAGTTTAGAAATTAACTTTAGTTGTAAGAAAAACATAAAACAGCAACTTACAAAAAATAAGAGTTTTTAGGGGCTTTCTAGATGGTCAAACTGTTGAAGCAAACACATATAATAGATTTATTGGATCATACACATTTGATCATTTAGAACCTAAATGTAGTTGTTACTTGGTGTGTACAAACGCAGTATAGGGCCCTATAGGCACTATAGGTAGTTATTCTCGTTATAATATCGTCAGTGGAAAGGTAAAGGTATACCTTCCCACTGACGATGTGTTACATTTGCTGGTGACAGTTGTATATTTTTATGGTATTCAAGCATTAATAAATATCCCCGGCCCTACCTTTAGTTGTTTGTAAAACCACCGTTTTAAGTTTAAAATTTAAAAATTTAAAACCTTTTAAAACTATTTAAGTTACGTAAGTAATTTAAGTTTGACCATCTCAGAAGCTCTTTACATAATTAATTAGGTACTCTAAGATGACTAATTTGAACACTAACCTCTTCAAAAAACTTCTCAACCGGTGGTAAGAGCTCAGTCAGCATCTGTCTCTGGTCGTCCGACAGAGGTTCCGGGAAGGGGAACACTTGGGCAGTCTCCAGTTCACCCCTGAACAGGTTCAGGGTGAAGGAGTTGCTCTGACGCGCCCCACTGCGCTCCGCTCGGGATGTCTTGGCCTCAGTTGCAAGACCGCGCGCACTAAAACATTTTTGCGAAAAACAAAGTTAGGCTTATTTTTACACCTAGTTATTTTGACACATAATGAAGAATGATCATAAGGCTATGCTATTGATAGTTCAATAGCACTGCTATGTTAATAAGAGTTCGACCTAGACTACAAAAAGCGCGCGAAAGCAATAGCTAGTAATATGATACATACTTTGCTTCAAGAATACTCAAGAAAGAGATAGCTGCGTAAAGGAGAATGAGATTTAGCGCTAATTTTTTACAATACTAAATATGTAATTGAATTAATAGCGTTGTTTTTTCCTCATATTCAGAAATATCAGTAACAGGAGGCTGTCTCATTCAGCCAATTTTGCGACAAAGAGTTTTTATCTATGGAACACTGGCTGGTTTTGATGTCGACTATGACTATGACTATCTATCTAAACGTAAAAACAAAACATTTCAAATTCAAATTTCCGTCCATATTTTTTAAGAGCTGACATTTTCGCGCTATGATTTTGTATGATTTTAAAACCTGAAAATTATTTTAATAGACTTCATCAAATGGCGTTTACAAACAGGTGCCTTTCTAAGGCAACTGTGTATCGTTGATACAATGAATTTAAGCGTGGTTTAAAAGAAAAGGTTGCCCTTTAACGGCTGTTACGGTAGAAAATGTGGTGAGAATGAAAAAATAAATTCGTCAAAACAGGCGCATTACATAGGAGATTCAGGAGAGGTCGGGGAGTGTGTGAATTACATAGGCATCTACGTGTCAGAAGGATAGTATCGCGCACAACCTTAGCGAGACTTAAAAACAAGTTCGTGTCGAATGATGTCGTAATATGATAACGAAATTTGAAGCAGGGTCGTCTCGGCGCGTTTACGATATTATGTCGAGTGACTAGTCTTGGATCTACCAGTATGATCCAGAAACTAAGCATCATCAATCAAGAAACTGTTGTTTTAAAGTGAACCAACGCCCACCAGAGTGAAAAGAGCAAATCACAAGTTTTTTCACTTTTAACTGGCTACCCGATATCTGTACCTTTACGAAACCAAAGCTGCGTTAATCAGAATGGTAGGCACGTAGCCACGTGCTTGCCAAACGTTTTTACTGCAGTGAGTAACAACCGTCCAGAACATGGGTCTCCCCGGACTGCTGGTGCACCGTTGTGTTGCGGCAGCACTCAGCGGTTAAAACAAGGGACTTCTTGGACAATACTCCAGTTAATGTTTTTGGCCATTCTCCTTATAGTCCCGACTTGGAAACTTGGGACTTTTATTTTCCAAATTTTATCCCAACTAAAAAGGAAGCAATTTTCGTCGCCGGAAGACGCGCTTGCTGGCTACGTTCGAAGAGACTATGAAAGAGGTATCCGAGGAAGAGTGGAAAAAAATAATTCTTTTTTTCGGAATGGCTAATTTTTTGTGGCCCTAGTGGCCTTTCAAGAGTCACCGGACATGAAATTGGTTCAGACGCATGAAATATTTGTATAGATACAAGTGATAGATAGGTGTACTTTGAAAAAATGTAATAAAAAAAAATTGGAACACGTAGAATTTTTTTTCTTTTTGCAAAACTCAGTTCCCCACGTATTAAATGTATTTTATTAACTGTTTATTCACAACATGTTTACAACAGACTGAAGTCTTTGTACTTTGTATTGCAATTTATCGGTCATCATTAAAAAATGTTGATTAACTTGAGTAGGATATATTAACATACTGATAGTACTGAGATTACTTTTATCATCATTGACTATACAACAGTGTCTCTCCGTTATCTCTGAATAACATTCTTCCTAATTATCTTCAAACACACCCACAACAGGTACATTTTAAACATTGGTGACGTTAAGAGCCAGTAGATAATTAGAATTACATTTTTTTCTTTTCAGAATGGCTAAATTCTTATGGCCCTTATGGCATTTCAAGAGTCACCGGACATGTTATGGTTTAGGGCGAGCGTAGAAGGCGCTGTGGGTGTGTGTGTGGGCAGCAACGAACCTAAGGGCTGCCCTGGCGGTAGACCGGCGGAGGGAACGGACCTCGGTTTAGGGCGTTGCTTTGGGAGGCTACCGCAGAATCGCAAGTCGGTGAGAAGCGTCCAGGCACGTGCCGACATCCGGTAAAAGTATTGGCTGAAGGCCGGTGTGTTCATGGTGTAGCGAGGGTGACATCCTCTTTTCCGCCGGCGGGGACGGTGTATATGTGTAGTCTGTGAGTGAAGTGTAAGAACCGCATTGGCAGCAGTAATTGGGTCGTTGGGGTCGTCTAAGACATGCCGAGGACGACGACGGCAACGAGGAGGGTCTTTCTTATCGGGGACATAAGTTAGGCTGTCACCTACTAGGGGGTCACCTACGACTCTGTCGTAGTAGCGTCGGGCGATTAGAATTACATATTACAGTAGACTCCCCTGCGGAAAATCGAATTTTCCGAACTATAGAGTACTGCCACCTATTTTGTAGGGGAGTATCTTGCAATCCGACAAATTAAGAATTAACGAACATTTACGTGCATATTATCTATGTAAATGGTTAGGTACACTAGTGTGTACCTATTATGTCATTATGTGTCGTAAATTTTCTTTTGTTTAAGCTTATGCAAACGTGACAATAAGCATTGTCTCTCAGCCTTTTGAGAAGTAGAAGTTCATTACATGACAGACCATTCACTTCAACCTATTGCATACATACTTCAAATACGTTCAGCGCATTTTTTGCTGAAACCCGTAAAGTAGATGAGATAACTTCATTATCGTCTTGTTGATTGTTCATTACAGTTCATTAATTCCTAAATAAAATTTTAATTACAGAGATCAATAGCTGTTGCCCACGACTTCGCCTGCTGGATTTGCCTTGAGACAATTTTAAAAACAGTAAAAAATGTGGTTGTTTATTTATTCAAGTTTATTTATGATGTACCGTGCCGCCTTAGAATAATTAAATGATTCTATAAAAAAATTAAGTCTGTATTTTAGATCCTTACACAATTTTGAAAAACTATAAAACACAACTCCTGTTAATAGGTTAATAAAATATAAAATATTTGTTCTATACAAATTTTGACACAGTTTCACCACTTTTAGAATTGAATTTTGAGACATCCCTTCCCAGTAAATGTTGACCAACAAAAGGAAGGTACTGTCCAAATTATTATCTGGCTCGCCATTAATGTGTCAGACAGTCAGGAAATGTCTCTTTATATGGATAGGTAGATAAGATAAAAGAATATAGTCAAAGACCGTGTGTGCTAGCAAGCTCAAGGAGACGCCAATATGCAGTGCAAACACAGTGAAATACAAATGATACAAAAACGAAAAAGGACAATGATATATACAATGACATAAAACATAGACTATACTAAAGTATATTAATTAACAAAAAGCATATAAAATCCAAGTTTATTAAAATTAAATGTTTTCGAGACTACTACAGACTGAGACTCCTATAAACGTATTTATATGAACTATTCAAACAAATGCACGGTGATACTAACACACACAACAAATTGAAATGATGCCAAAATCCAAAATACATATAAGAGTTCATTCATTTCATGATCACCAGCTGAGAAAAACACAAAATACAATAACAAATTAATGGACTTTGAATTTTATACTTATATTGATGGTGATGCCAAGTTGTATAAAAAAAAGTTTATTATGAAGCACAGATATTGTCATGTGGGGTGTCCAAAGTACACATTTATTTGACATGTTGTAACTGGGTTGATATAAAGTCATGCAATCGGTAATTATATCAAGTTATAGCATGACCTTCAATAAGAGAAGTAATTAATTGAGCAGCAAATCAATGACAGCAAATTTAAAGGTGGGTTGGGTTAGGTTTACGTTCTCTGATGACAATAAAGAACATTTTTTATTCATTTTCTTCTATTGGATTAAAACATTATACAATTTTGATTCAAATCAAAATACATTGCGTAGATCAAACTTTAATGTAAATGCATACATACACATTTCAGAGACTGTTCCATAATTGAAATGGGAGTGGACTGTAATAATGACACCAATGTATGTTCTCAATTGCATGATTGAAAATGTTCTGATTAGTACTCTCTGTTAACTTAACAATATTTGGTGAAGTTTGATCAATTGGGGCATCCATTATTATATATTTTTTCGAACTAGTGACTGGATTAATATACAGAGTAAAAAATATATTTGGAAACCTATGAGATTAGGTACTCTCTTTCAATTGCAGCACAGTGTATATTGTGTAAGAGCTTTAACAAAACAATGTTATATTCAATATTATGCATAAAAATATTAACTCAAGGCATTACAAATAAATATTCTTATAGAAGTGATGCAAATTTGGCATCAATATGGGCAAAAACTAGATGACATCATGCATTCTTATCAAAGATATCTGGTTGTCAACTTCTGAGGGGGGCGGTATTATGAAGATGAGGATGGTTAATTAAAAAGTCAAATTTTAAACAAGTACTACGTAATAAGAATGTTCCATTTTCATTAGAATTCATTAGAGCTACTCAACATAGAACACCCTTAAGACTAACGTGCCTGCCCTAGGGTGCATATAGTATTCTCAAATAGATGAAATTCAGTAGCTAATATGTGGTGACTAGGTAAATATTGAGATACAAAAAAATATTTGGGTTACATCACAAATTTTTATTACAACTTCTCAAAATACTCTCCATTAGTCTCTATACAGTGATTCATTTGTAGAAACCAAGATTTAAACCACTGACAATACTTTTATTTAGTGAGGTCCTCAACAGCTGATACCAATCTACATTCACTTTATCATTCGAATTCCATTGTTGCAAAGAAAAGCGCGCAAAATGCAATAATAAAAATTAATACATTTTTATTTTTTTCATTTTGACAATGGCTTGGAGTAGACTTCGAATTTCAAATAAATGATAGGTAAGGCTCAAAATAAGTTCTTTTTCTGAAATTTGAGTATATCAAAATTTACCTAGTCACCTGATGTATTAAACATCTGGCCATTGCAAAAAATGTGCTACTTTCACTTTGATATGAAAGTAAATCACTATTAATAAATTCTCAATTCAAATAGAGAAGATTGTATAGTTCTTTGTTTTAATCTATTTTATAAAGGTGCATTCCAATAAGACAATAATAAGACTTTAATTTAATTGTATAAATAATGTTAATGATATTAATATGCCCTTTATTATGATATTGGTACAAAGTCCAAGGAGAGTCCACAAAGTAACAAGGCCACAGAAATGAACCACATTCCACAAACAAATCCATGACTTACCTGTATAATGGTAGAAGTTTGACCGAGAGGCATCGGTTAGCCAACACTGCTAACTTGGTACCCTTCATATCGGTTTCTGGGTTTCAAACTTACTGGTAGGTACAAGTAAAACTTAGTTTCAAAGTTAACTAGTAAACGAAAAAGTATGAAAAAGATAGGTTTGTAAATTAATTCATAATCTATGCTAGCACTTTTAAATGTAAATTAGTAAGAATCTATTTACAATAAAAATAAATAAAATTTAAAACAACAGGAGTTCTTATTTTACTACAATACGTACACGAAATGAAATGAAATAATATACGAAGGAATGAACGAATTTGAAATCATAAAGTGACAAACAAATGATAATTTTTTTCTTTATATATAGCAAAGGTACAATTAGAACAATCTGCCAGTGTTTTAATTTTCTTCGTATTAAACAATTTCAAAGTCTAAAAAGTTTCCTGTCCACATCCTATCAATATTCAGTCCCTCGAAATAAGTCGAGAGTCGCTCAATAAAGCAATAGTATGTTTATTGAGTAAGAAGAGGAGTCGTTGGAATCATACGAAAACCCCAGTCCCACGCTTTTATTTCATTATCACAAATACCATGCACAAAAAACCCTTTGAAGTGTAACAAATTATCACTATTAAACCACGCCTAATACACAAATTTTACACAAAAACTTCACTTCTCGAGTTCCCGCCAAAAAGTCCAATGACAAGTTGAATTACTTCCTGCTAGGGCTTCACTTCATAGCTGACAGTCGAAGATCTCGCTTGTAATCTATGGTCTCAATTATTGTTTTTGCTAGTTTGAACATCTAAACATTTATTTATTGAAAATAAAACTTAAAAACTGACGCTTGCGTGGCGAAAATAAAATAATAAAGAGTTATTTGTTTTGTATGTAGGTATTTATAGTGTCCCCAATCTATAACAATGAATGAAACTGTGGCAAGAATGAATTGCTTGAATGAAATAGTAGACACTTGTTTGTTTGACAGTTTGACATAATCTTTAGTATGAAAAAATGATTCATCTGCAATTTGTACACACACCATCATTTCCCACAGTAGATTTCCTAGTCTAATGATTATGGTTACTTTCAAGGACTTTTAGCAGTAGGCTTTATCCATAATTTATTTTCAGTGTAAATTGTTTTGTTTCCAATATGTTAGGAGTGTTTATGTATATTTTTGAAGTGAAAAAGGAACTTTTAGTATGTTTGTCTCTATCAGTTTTGTATCTCACCTATTATCTGGTGGAAGTGGTCAAGGTAAAATATATTGCGTCATGAAAAAGTAATCAGCATCAGCACATGGCAGCAATATTGTATTATTGACACTTAAGTGAACTTTGTATTTATGTATTTTGTTTACAGAAGCCGACGCTGGTTTGCCGGAAGGGCGATTTTCGTCAGTTTCTGAAGGAAAACGTCCCGTTACTTAGTGAACATTACTGGCCTACGCCGTGGTGCGTCGAGTCGAGACTCCAGACTGTTCTAGGCTCCATTCTTCGTTCATGCTTGCTGCCTCCAGTACAATACCGACGGTAATTCCCTTTATTTATTAGGACACCTAAGTGATAGAGTAGGCGGCCTACCGTAGGCCCTATCTACATACCTATCTGTCAATTAAAAAGTCATTCTTTTATTAATTTAATATAATTTTAGGCTAATTTTAATATCATTGGGCTTTTCAATAATACTTTCAGTGTCATTTTTCTGGATATCTCACGCTATTTATAATTGTATGACATCAGAGAATAGTGTTATGGTTATGGATCATATAGAAAGACAGTTTTTTTACATATTCGCTTGAAAATACCTATGATGTCATTTGAAGTCATTCAAATATCATCATGAGTCATCAGTTTATCCTATTTCTTATGATATTTTCCTTTTACAATAATGCATCTGTGTTGAGAATTAATAATTTATTGGCATCATTATGAAGGTAAATTATTTATCTATGTGTAGTTTATAATAAATACATTGTGCTGCTAAGAAAAATGATACACATATTTACATGTTTATAGAAAGGTGACTTTTGCTGTCTTTCTAGGAGGATGAGATTAAGATATTTTCAAACTTTCTGTGATATATTTCACAGTGAATCAATTTACCAGTGATTCTTCTTGACTTCATTGGGCTTTGTTATTTAATAAAGCCCATTATAAAGCAATACTATGTTTATGTCAATTGGATAAGTATGTAGTTTATTTGTGAAAGCAGTCATTTACTCTATATATATGTAACTGTACAAATATAACTGCCTCTTTTATGTAGTATTTGTGAATAACACTAGGAGTGAATTTATTAATTGTTAATTTCCAAAATTAAAATGTAAGTCCAAAGGTGAAAGCTTTAAAACCTGTTAGTAGGTTTAATTTTTAACTGACTGTCTTTACTATACCATACCATGTGACTCTCCACTGCTGAATCTCTTCTGCTGCTTCTCATAAAGAGCACCACCACACACTGTCTTCTGCTCTTCTCATCCAGCCACCATCAGCAACTTTCTTCAATTCATCAGTCCATCTGGCAAGAAAGCATCCCACTACCTTTTGTTAAATAAATTGATGCCAATATCAATATCTGTATGAATCTATACAGTATACTGTTTATTATATACTTACTATGTATAGATCCAGATTAATTCATAAAAACTATGTAATGTTGTATCAATAAAGATTACAATGGCCCTGCAACATATCTATAAACAGTGATGATTATATTGCATATTAATAGCGGTGTATACAAGATTAATATGATAAAAGTAATATTAATAGTGGTGTATATAAGATTAATATGATAACAGTAATATATTATCAATAAGGTAGTACTCAGATAAAATCTCATTGTAACAATACATTTCAATTCTCATGAAGAGAATGGTGTGAAAAAAGGGTGAGAGCCAAGCAAGAGTAATGGTAATAAATAATAGTAGTATACAAAATATCTTCTTTGTCAACTGCATTTATGTCACTGTTGGACATAAAAATATTCTTTTTCAACAGCAGTTTTTGTCTATTGTTGAACATATTATGCTTTTAATTCTTTTCCACTCTGTTCTATTTGATGTAAGTCTAGTCCATATGAGATCTGCTAATCTCGTTATAGCATCAGACCATCAGGCTAGTGGTCCACCCACATTTCTTCCTGTCCGGGGTTTCCAAAAGAGAATGTGTTTGATCCATCCATTGATATGAGAATAGTACCATCACTCGTTGTCTCGGCGACACAGATGACCGGCCTATGACCATTTAAGGGAAGCTGCTTGTTTATCAATGTCAGTCTGCTTGTTTACCTTGTTCCAGAATGATATTCTGACCATTCAGGGTTCCACGCTTCTCTGAGTGACTTATAGCTATCTTCCGACGATTAGAGTCTATATCTCACATGCACACGTCATCGTCAGTAATATGCATTAATTGAAAATATAAAATATTACATTATTATATTCTTGGTTCTCGAATGATAAAAAATGTACACATTGATAGTTTTACTTACAGTTTTAATTTTTGTATGTACTAATAAAATTGCTGTCTTTGGATATTATATCGGTGTAAAACGTCTTTAAATATATTAGGTATATAACTTTAATAGTAATATAATTACACTACGCCCACAAACAAGATAAAAATATTTTCTATTCTGTACAAAAAAGAGCTTTTATTTTTCCAAAAAGTTTATAGGAATTCATATAACAATAATACAATTATATAATAATAGGTGACTACCTAACTTAACAATATTATTAACAATAAATATTTTTAACAATTGTTAAATGGAAGTTAATAAGGAGAAAATTAGATATGTTGTACATTTTTTTTTCGACAAGGGTTGGAATGTTTCTATTGCTCGAAAAGAGATTTATGGTGTTTACGGAGACGATGCTTTATCTAAAACTACTGCAAAAAATGATTCAGCCAATTCAGGTCTGGTATATTTGATGTGAATGATGTTCCTTGCTGTGGTCGTCCTATTAAGGAAAATGTTGATGTTATCATTGAAAAAAAAATTAAGCAGATCGACACATAAGCAGTCATCAAGTTGCGAAAGAGCTTAGCATTCACCACTCAACAGTTTTGAATCACCTGCATAAACTGAATTTTGTAAAAAATCTAGATGTTTGGGTACCGCATGATTTAAATGGCAGAAACTTGGTGAATAGAATTTCCATATGCAAGATGGTGCTAAAACGAAATAATATCGATCCATTTCTGAAGAGATTGGTAACAGGCGATGAGCCAGGCCTCACTTTGACCAAAGTCATGTTGTGTATGGTGGTACTGGAAAGGCATCGTGTATTTTGAGCTTTTGCCATTTGGCCAAACGATTAATTCTGATGTCTATTGTCAGCAATTAGTAAAATTTAAACAAGCACTTGAAGAAAAATGCCCAGAATTAATGAATAGAAAAGGTGTAGTTTTCGAACACGACAATGCTGACACGTCATCAGGGCCGTCTTTACCAGGGGGTGCAAGGGGTGCGGTGCACCCCTGGCGCCCCGCGCCCGGGGGCGCCTGTCGAGCGCTGAATTCAGTGCCGGCTTTACCTATGGTGCAGAGGGTGCGGTGCACACGGGCGCAGGGTCTTAGGGGGCGCCGAGCGCCGCTCGCGACACCTCCAAAGAGTTCAAAACGCCTACTAGAGGGCGCCCTGCACCCGGGCGCTACATGAGCTAGAGCCGGCGCTGCACGTCATCATTTATAACTAAACAAAAATTGATGGACCTTGGCTGGGAAGTTTAATGCATCCTCCATACAGTCCAGACATAGCATCTTCGGATTATCATTTATTCCGGTCTTTACCAAAAATCTCTAAATGGAGTAAAATTACAGCCAAAGAAACCTAAATAAGCCTTTTAAATCATTTTTTCGCTCAGAAACCTCAAATTTTTCATAGCGATGGGATAATGGCTCTGCCGGAAAAATGGCGAAAGACAGTCGAATTAAATGGACAATATTCCGTTCAATAAATATTTATGTAACACAAAATAGTCTTTGTTAATTTCACTATAAAAACGCCGCGAACTTATTAGACTACGTAAATGTTAATATATAACACCTTATTTTAAATCAGTCAGTAACTAGGCACAGGCTCCCTCTTGTGGACCAAGGGAAGGCCCGTGTGGATGTGGCCCCAGCTCAGATTGAACAATACCCTAGATTTTTTTAAATTCTCGGGCACGTGAGTTTCCTTCCAACTTTTCCTTTCATCACTTGAGTTAAAGAAAATAAAATACGTATTTAAGTAGAAACTGTCCAGAATTTCTGTACGGGTCCCTGTTCGAATCCACGACCTTAAGAGTGTAAGTCGAGAAAAGATAGCCCCTAAGCTATCACCACTCTCAATACTTCACTAGTATAAATAAAATACAGTACTATTACAGTATAAATAAAATAAATAATATTACAGGGAAATTCTACGGCTATCAGATGGCGGTCAAGTGGCTCTCGACTGGCTAGACGCGGAGGGCGAAGACGAAACTCATCCAGTGATTATCATCCTACCAGGTTTGACGGGCGGTTCGCATGCGGACTACGTGCGGTGTTTGGCTGTCGCAGCTCAAGAGATGGGCGCGCACTGCGTTGTGTTTAACAATCGTGGCCTTGGCGGGCTGCCACTCACGGTAAGCGATTGATAGTTGAGAGCATACATTTTCAACTCCTTTTAGAAAAAACATCCTCAGTCCCCTTAGACTACATTATATAAGTGAACGAAGAGGAAGGTGCAGACGTATCCAAAGGTGACGCCCCCATTGGGAACCACCGGCCTAGAAAGGATATCCTTTATTAAGGATATCAAAGTAATCATGTAAAATCACTGTTAAAGTCTTATTAACACAATAGTGATAGGATTATATTATAGTCTGTGACGATTTTTTTTCTATTTTTTTGACGATATGACTAATTTTCCAGATTGTTATTTTATCTGATATTTGTTTCCTGTCTTACGTTTTAAATTACTTACTCAGTTATTTATTACAATTTTCCAAAAATAGTAAAATATTTTTCCTTTAACATGTTTGTAGTCGCCAAGACTATACTGTGCAGTGAGTCACTCGGACCTCGCGGAGGTAATTGATGCAGTGCAGAAACGAGGCGGGCCTCTCCTCGCAGTAGGAGTATCACTTGGAGGTCTCATACTGGGCAATTATCTCGCTGAGAACGGTGATAAGGCACAAGTACAGGCTGCACTTATCGTCTCCTCACCGCTTGATGTCATTAAAGGTAACCAGTAACGTTGGTCTCCATATAGCCAGCTTATGATAAGACTACTTGACCTCTGTTCCGTTGACTTCTACTATTAGTTCTATTAGCAGAACTCCAGAAAATATAATCTGTTTGACTCAAATACTCACAGAACGAACTCGATACTCACAAATACTCAAAGAAAAAATACACAATAGAACTGGACGCCACTAATAACTACGAAAGTGGTATACAATAAGAGCAACCCATAGTAATTGAGCAGGATTATTCTTAAAATTATTAATAATAATCAATTCTAAAAACAAAATATGAAAGTACAGTGAGCAAAATTCATATATTTGTATTTGAATAAAACTGTATTTATTCTTCTTAAATATTAAACAAAATGGAAAAAGATACTTTATTCTTATCTAGCTGTTCCCGGCAGCGTTGCATGCCCGTCACATCGTCATATTTCAACAAATTAACACAAAACAATATTAAACTATACGAATAGACCTTCCTCTTGAATCACTCTATCTATTGATGGAAACCGCATTAAAATCCGTTGCGTAGTTTAAAAGATCTAAGCGTACATACAGAGGGACAGACGGCGGGAAGCGACTTTTATACTATGTAAAGAAGATGTACTGTATCTTACATGTTGAACTTTCCAAAAAAAGATAAACCGACAATTCACCATTTAGTAATTTCTTTATTGATCGTAAATAGGAGAACTTGACGGAAAATAAATTCCGTTGAGTTCTATTCATACTATGGCCGTAGAACTTCTAAACAGTTTTTTTCCCTTTGAATTCCACTAATAGAACTAATAGGAGAACTCAACGGATCAGAGCCTACTTTAAGCTTATGATAAATCGACATCACTCAACTCTATACTGATTATCTCCTCGCCTTGATGTGATTAAAGATCACCATTCAATCAGTATTAACATAGCCAGCTCATATTAGTGTTTGATAGGTCGATTTAAAGTGTTGCTTTTGAGGCTAAATCAGGGGTGCTCAAACGGTCGATCGCGGAAATAACTCTACATTACCTACAAGGTGGGACTACATTCACTAAAAAAAACCGCCCTCCATGTCCATCCTGCACAGCACTGCGAACGCCACCGATAATTTATCTATCTATTACTATTTCACATCCCCACCTATTTTTTTTAAAGTATCACCAGACACGCCAGATTAAACGTATCGCGTATTAATGCCCTTTGATAAAAGTCGTATTTTTGCTGCCTAGCTCAGTAGATTGCCTGCCGCCCAATTTTTTTGCTGTAAATCGCCGATAATATAAGTTTGAGCAACCCATGCTCTAGACTTTAGGCCATATTAAGTGTGGTAATAGAACACAGGAATCCATACTCCTTATTTCCTTGTTGCTTGAAGTTACCACTATCAGCCGACTCACTATCAGGAAAATAATAATTTTATTAATGTAAACATTGATAAAAAATACAAGATAAGCAATAACTGCTCAAAGGTACGTTCGTCGTTCAAAGTCCCACTGTCTAAAATCACTTATCATTCACTGTTGACACTTTGAACCTTACTGTTTTGTTGTTACGGTTGGAAGTTTATTGTTACACAAACATTATTGGCATCACTTTTGGGAACATTATTGGGAACTATAAATCTACCGTTTATTTTATTATTTTGAAATTACCATCTAACACAAAGTCAATAGATATGGACATTTTGTGACAGCTATGTATGTTATTAATGTTCATGTATACTTACTTACTTGTACGAATATATCACAAAATGTTGAGTTTCCCTTTAAAGAAAAAATAAACAATCTTCATTATTTTTTACATGAATTCATAATTTGCAGTTCTGTTACACTTGGTAATGTGGTTTGGAATAGCAAAGGTGGGCAAAATTAATCCAAAAGTTAACTTCGTTAATCGTTAATACGCTACTCAAAAAGGTAACTTTGATAATCGTTAAAGCGTTAACTTTTTGAAATTTAACGCAAGTTAAAGTTATCCGTTAAAAGTTAATCACCCAAAATTTATACTGATGTTTAAGTAAGATAATGGAATAGAACAGGCTGGGCTGGCTGGGATACAAATCACATCACACACAAGTAAATAAAACAAGTAGGTATATTAAGTAATTGATGTTTTTAGGGAAAAAAAAACACAGAAACATATGTACCTACCTACCTAGTACAATAAAATGACAATAGAATAGCAATCAATTCAATTATTCCTACTCATTCTCATTTTGCATTAGGTGCATGTTTCCGTAAACATTAGCATATTAAAATTGTCATCCGAGAGTGGTGATCGTTTAGAGTTTATGAAATATCTTTTCCTGTAGAAAAACCTGGCACCTTTTTGCTCGTAGTAAGAAGTTAGGTTATAAAAACATTTTTTTTTGTTTTAATTCTTCCATTAATGGTAAGATAAAGGGAACTGAGCCCATACAGCCGTGGTAGCAGACGTGGCGCGCAATTCAAACAAACATAAGACAATAACCAACCAATGTAACGGACTAAAGTTAACGGTAGTTAAGAAGACCGTTAATATTTTTTAATTTAACTTAAAAGTTAAATCGTTAAGCAATATGTTAACTTCGTTAATTAACGGATTAACGGTTTTCTGCCCAGCTTTGTGGAATAGCACCAGACACCTCATCTCTTCCCGTGGCTATCGTAACAGGCGACTAAGGCATAACAAAGCTGCTACCACAAGCCCTGAGGACTACATGTACATGTATCGGCCTATAATGTCCCACTGCAGCGCACAGGCCTCCCCTAGTAAATAACTTGGTATATACTCGACTCTGATTCGTGTGATCGTGAGATTCGTGAGTTCAAATCCTCGAACCGTACCACTCACTGACTTTATACTTAAGTACGGTTTTTTTAAAATTGACACTAGCTCGGCGGTGAAGGAAAACATCGCGAGGAAACCCGTACGCTTCAGAAATAACAAAAAAAACTGGAGTATATGATCCACCAATCCGTACTGGGCCCTGTAGTGGATTACGGCTCGGAACCTCATCCACGCTGAGACTACACCACCTCTAAAACAGTGGACTCGGCAATTCGTTGGCCAACGTGTCGTTTTAAGGGCATAAATCGCTCGTGCCCAAGACAATATGCATGAGAAGGCCAATGTCGAGTAGTGGACGACAAACCTAATCTGATTATATTATAAATATTGATCACACAAAAAAATGTTTACTACACCTCATCAGTTTCTGTGACTAAGCAATGGTTTGCTATTAAACATTCTATCGATTTTGTAGTAGGTATAGGAAATAATATTTGCACCATTTCCTATTATTCTTGTGTTCGCATATATCTCTTTCTGTCCAAAGGTTGCCTGGAAGAGATCGATTTAGCCATAAGGCCTACCTTTTGCGCTTTAACTATATTCTTTGGTGTGCAATAAAGATAGATGGATAAAACACCAGACAATAACACACCAATTATTGCAATTATTTTATTGCACACCAAAAACAGTAAAAACAATAACAGACATTGTAGACGGGCGCTATCGCTGAAAGCAGTCTCTGCCAGACAACCTATGGATAGAGGGGAAATAAAAAATATTTTGATCACAGGTAGATGGTGTACAGTATACATAATTACGTAATATATAATATACGATATATATATATATATATATATATATATATATATACATCTCAAGAGGTTATACAATATACATAAAGTAGTTAAATATTTAGTAGAAACAGTACGATTGCTAGAATAAGAGGAAAAGTAGTAATACAAATTATGATGGAAATGAAAAAAGTGTACTTACTTATAGTGCCTTTATCAATGGCTATGACATTTACAGGCACCCACTGCATCGAACGGCCTCTTCTAAACTCCCTCCTTTCTTACCACATGGCCCGTAACCTTTGCAAGACAGTCAGTTCCCACGAACCCTTACGGGAAGGGCCTTGGGACTGGACTGAAGTAAACCGCAGTCGTTCCGTCCGGGAATTTGACGCTGCTTTCACTACGAAGCACTTCGGGTTTGGGTCAGTGGAAGCGTATTACAGGGCTGCCACCCTTCATGATAAGCTGGAGAGGGTTCGTGCGCCTTTGCTGTGTTTGTGCGCTGCTGATGACCCTTTTCAACCACTTGAAGGTGAGTTATTGGATAACAATAAACATTTACTGGTCATCCATGTATATATTAACTCATCAAGCGAGAAGACCTTTGCTAAGAACGCATTATAATTTTGATCCCTCAGAAAATGGCGAAACAAATCATAATCGCGTGAAAACTTTTAAAAATGGAATTATTTTTCCATTTAAATATCTATTTGTCATGGTTTTTATCATAGATTCAGAATGTGTTTAGCTGAGCAAATATCAACGCTTACGTGCAAACAAAAAATCAAATTGTACCATATGCGAGTTTTCATTATAAATGAATAAGGCCATAGTCAATGGTCCTCACTAGCATTCTATGTGTCGTAGGTCCAAGACGCACCACAAAGGTCAGAAGTTGTCTCATTCATTTGTCTTTAAACAAATGAATGTCCGACCCGGAATCGAACTCGGGACCTTTTGCACAGTAACTGCTACCAACTGGGCTAATCTTAAATGACTTATAAATATATTTTAAGTGGGCGCTAACACTTAAAGTGAGACAAATCACTTCAAGTTTTTTTTTTAATGTAAGGTAGGCAGACAAGCAGACAGTTCACCTGGTGGTAAATGGATGCTATCGCTCATGAACATCTGCGAGACACGCTAACATGAGTCAAGAGTGACAAACAGCGGCACACTCACGGTTGCGCTATCTATCTTAACAATGCATTATTGTATACTAAGTACATAAATAAATAGAACCTATAGTCATTTGGTTTGGATGTTTAGTAGCAAAATTTAAATTTAGCAAGCGAGGATATGGTTTATTCCATAAAATTCAAGGAAATCGGTAATCATTTCCAGAGCTTAACAGCGAAATTACTTAACAAGTGAGTCCTACCAACGATCTACTAAAAATCACCAAGATTTACAGATATTTTATATTAATTTCATTTGTTTAAAATAAGATCTTGAAGTCTAGACAGACTTGACTAGACAGTCAATTAACCTGTTTGTACTGATTTACTATACTAAACGTTAATTGACCTTTGACCATCCTAATGTCTAGCAATGACTAGATTTTAACTTCTGTCCGCCTTAATTCTAGCCATTCCAATGCGAGAAGCAGCGGAGAGCGCATGCGTCGCTCTCGCTGTGACAGCCCGGGGCGGCCATATTGGGTTTCTAGAAGGTTGGTGGCCTGCAGGCGAACTATCCGACCAATACATTGCCAGACTCGCTAAACAATATTTCACAGCATTATTAAAACGTGATGATTTGCTACACACTCCTAGCACATCGCAAAATCAGCCGTCCGCCTCTGCATGATCAATCGTAATCGATTTTTATTCGAGCTTCTCTCCCCAAGTGCCTTCGCTCGTTATGTGATATGCGCCCCAATTTGTCCTCGACCTGGTATCCGATTTTATTGGTAATGCTTTGTGTTTAAACGGAGACGTACATGAAACGTGGCCGTTGAACGTGTTCTAGAGTAGTGTATGAAATATTTATATATGAGTAGTATATTTGAATCTGAGGCTTTTTGGAGAATGAAATCCGGTCATTTTAGCCACTGCATATATCATCTTATTACATAAAATTAAAATGGCTTAAAATTGAAAAGCATAACTTTTCTATATTATAGAGCCCTTTTCAATACTCTGTTTTTCTCCGGTAATTAAAAAACCGTTGCAAAGCACTAGCAGATACTATATGCATGACTGAAATATAGTTATTTATTTGAGATATGAACGAGTGTACGAAGACGTGTATGGGCAAATATTCGTTTTACTCGAGATTGATAAGTAAGTGTATAAGATAAAGCGATAAGTGATAAGATAAAGCGTTGGCTTACTGAACGTTCTCACAATTACAAACTCCTTACAAAGCGGTTAGGTAGTGCCAACCGTAAACAACGTTGTAGAACAAACCTATTAAAACCACCACAATAACTTGTTTATAAACGTAAAAAAGTTTGTAATCTTACGAAAGCTGTTAAACGTAAAATTACCAACTTTTACGTTCGTAGACGACTTATTATAGTGAATGTAAGATTCATTTTTTTTTATAGACTAGTGGGCGGACGAGCCAGCGGTTCCACGTGATGGTAAGTGTTACCGCCGCCCATGGACACCTGCAACACCAGGGGGTATGCGGGCGCGCCGCCGACCTTGCAAAATCCTATTCACAGCTCTCTTGAAGAACCCCATGTCGTAGCTTAATGGGAAGACCTCTTGAGGCAGTTCGTTCCACAGCCTACGGGTTCGCGGTATAAAGTAATTTTTGGACCGAACAGTCCGCGACACCTCCGTATCGAGGAAATGCGGATGGACCGCACTTGTGTGACGGGAGGTGCGGTTGTCATATTCGCTTCCTGTTTGTTGTTAGGTTTGTTCTACAACGTTAAACGGTTGTCATCACCCGACCGTCCATTGAATATGCTGATAATGAACTGCAAGAGTTTGTGTGCGATTGGCCAGTACAAAGTATAATATATTACAGGCAAAGTCCGAAAAAATAGTGGTCATCAGAATGTAACATATCCCAGTTTAGTGAAAGAAAAATCTACTCTATCTGGCCTTAACTCTAAATATCTACTGTTTGCATTGCATCAGCCATGTTTCATGTACGTAGGCTAATTTAATTTTGTTCATCGCAACAATGATATAATCCTGTTATCCCCACGCACATATAGGCTACGCACAAAACCCATCACAAATATATTTAAATTTTCCCTAAGTTCCTAAAAATCCTACAATAACGTTATTTAATTACATATACGATTTATAAATATAGTTAGGAGCTAAGGCTGTGACGGACAGACTGACGAAAGTGGGAACAATAGGTCCCATTTTAACTTTTAGGGCGCTTACAGACTAGGCATATTTTCGGAAAGCTTTATTCATGATAATAAATAAACGCGCGTTTCACATCGATAAGCAAGTTTCGTATCTACGTAACGGCTCGCTACACGTAATGCATATTTTTCCGACAAATCCAACTCCATGGGTTTTTGCGTTTTCAAGCCTGTTCAATTGATGCCATATTTGGGTGTGAGTAAATAACACGACTCGTCGCGGGAGTATGGGTACAAGTGTCAATACGGCTTTTGACATGCTCAACGACGTATGTGATATTGTGATATTGTCCCGACTTGCAATATTAAATTTGCTGGATGGCCTATGTAAATTGATGTATTTGGGCATTAGTATTGGTAAACGTTGCAATCATGGGCGTAGCCACGATGGGGCGCTTGCCCCCCCCCCCCCCCCCGGCATAAAGAATAATAAGACAGACTTTCTGCATTACACTATCTCTATTTAAATTAGAAGAAAATTGTTTGCTGGATAACCCTGGATAAAATTGCTTGTTTTTGCGCCACCGTGGTTACAATCCTGACTACGCCCTTGGCTGCAATATTTGGCTATAGGCATAAGTATATTGGCTTGTTTTTTGGTGACATCGATACAAATGCCAATACAGCTTTTGACGCGATGTTACACTGTGTACTCGACGCATTATCGCCGCAATTGAAAATCTACTCGTACCTAAATATCGCATCAACATGAATATGTCTGTATTTGCCACGTTATCGCCGCGATTGAGGCTCTATCCACACCCATACCCAAAGATCGCAGCAATTTAAACAGGCTCTTAAAACGCGCCGAAAATACGCGAAGTTGGTAAGCGCCCTTAAGCACGATAGTCGTTCGATGATTGGACACGATACGAACAATGGTACTATTTATTACAAAGAAAGAATTATCGAAGTTGACAATTATGTTGCATAAGAAGTATTGATATACGAGTTGTTTTTGATGCATTTCAAATGTTTTTATGTAAAATTTGTTGTTAAAAATTTTATAATTATTTATTCTTGTTGGCGTGAGTTATAGTGCCTTATGTGTGGCCGGAGGCGACATACGGGCATGAGGTCCTAACCGTTAAACGGTTCTAGGAACAAATGTAACAGTATTTATAAATTAAGCATATATTAACTTTATTTAATTAATGTTGTTAAAGTTAAATTCACACGAAGCGTATCATTGTATATATTTTTTAATTGACAAATGACAGTCGGGTGGACAGTCCGTTAATGATAAGTAGATAGGCATTGTCACCCTAGAACATCTGCGATGTATGTCTACCTCAGTCTAAAATGATCAACGTTGGCATGTCCGCTATTGTGCCTACTTTTGAGAAATTATAATTTAGGAACCAGAAGATAACACTTAGATGAGATTGATATCATGCTATTATGAATTTAAGTTGAATCTTATGTAATAATAATGTAAAGAAAGATATTGTCACTTATCACTACTTAGTGTGACAAGTTTTAATCAATGTGAAGGGGAGCGTAACAGTCAATTAAGGTTTACCAGTTAAACTATATTAAATGTAATACAAATTAAGAGTATGTAGGATGTGTATGAATATATATATATAAATTTTGTAATGAGCGAGACGAAAATGTTAATTGGAGAAATGTTGTTATCGTTAAAAAGTATTGAACACTAATAGTAAACATGAATGAACATTATTTATGCTCCAATAATGTCCACAAAGTGGTTTTGAGTTGCTTGTAGAAATACTTTAAGAATATCATTGTATTTCTTGTTGAAATAAACCAAAAAAACAATATGTTACACCAATAAATTGCTGAAAATAAACCAAATCAATATATCTTAAAATTTAGCTTTATACCCAGAGCAAACTTACAGTCTCGATGAATCAAATTATGGATATGTAAAAAATTATCACCCCACTATTTAACCTCAAGGCACCATATTTGTTTACATTTATTTATACATTTAGTTGAATGAAATATAGGTACTTACCATCTGTCAATTAGACTGACATTTCAAAATGGCCGCCCGTTAATACTTTTATTCCGTCACGTTAAAATCCTTGTCACACTGTTTATCATGATGCGATGATACGTGTCGTGTGAAGATGTTAACATTACTGACACGAATTTAATTGTAGAGGCACAAATAGGCAGTTTGCTCTTATCACACAAATTTTGAGTACGACTCAACAAATATTTAAAGTATACTTGAACTACGTTGCATTCATGATATATCTTTATTATTTTGTTACTAAAATACATATATTATTTAGTTGTTCAATTGTGGAGTCTCGATTCATTTGTGGAGTCGTACTGTTGCCGATTTACATTGCTGTCCATGTGACCGTAACCCTTCTAACTGACTACACAATTTCATGAATATCTTTTGCAGGACATCTTTTAAATACAAACTGTCCTAACATTGTTTTTAAGCTTTTAACTAGCTTTTAGCAGGTAGAACCTGCACTTTAAATCATTAAGCTTTTTTTTCTATAGAAAAAAGGCGGCAGACGAGCATACATTCCACCTGATGGTAAGTGAATACTGTCGTCCATAGACATCTGTGATACATGCCAACAGTACAGAATGACAAACGTTGGCACGCCCCCGGATGTGCTGCCTGCCTACCTTCGCAGATTAAGGAATGGATTGGAAAAAATGAGGAGGGAGAGGGTGGGAAGGGAATGGGCTCTGGCATATCTCACTCACTACCGAAACACGTACGTATATTGGGGAAATACGATAAAGTCGGAAATGCAGTACAGCGAGTGCGCCCAGCGGCTGTGGGAATGCAGCATGCACTCCTGCATGTGCTTGTGAATGATTTCTTTCCACCTGTTGAAAATTGGTCCCATAAAATTATTTACACAATTATTATACAGACATGATTGGGCAATGTATAATAATCGTATAATTATTGTGTTATTTCTAACTGTGTCGTTACAACGAACACTAGTTGTTGCTACTGGATACCGATATATGTATAATGTTTAATGAGTACTGTTGATTATCCTAATACGTAATTCCACAAACAGAACCTCGGACTCTTAACTGTTAACGGCCTACTAAGATTAATATTTGTTTGTGCGTCGCAGTCTTACGTATAAATAGGTATGTTGTCACATTGGCAGCAATGGAACGACCTCGTAGGTTATGGGGCACAAAGCGTTCAATTAAAACAAATAATACGTATGTATAAGTAATATATTATTTACAATCGTTTACTATTTACAAACTATCGTCCAAAGAGAATATATTATGTAATATTATATTAAACAATTATTGTGATATTAGTGCGTCACACCGCTTCAAGGGACCGGGTGATCTTACCCGGCGTCGGTATGAGAATACATCTATACATATAATAAAAATGTAACTGATCGCTGTCTGTACATGGAAGATATATGAGAAAAATATTATTGGGGGGCCTTTATCAACGCAATAGAACCCACAAACAATTATTGTTAGAATTTTTGTCTGTTTGTCTGTGCGTTTGTGCGCGCTAAATCTTAGAAACGGCTTAACCGATTTGGGTGCGGTTTTCACTAATGTATTGTGGTAAGCTTCACTTAAAATTTTGTGTTTGTTTTATTTCAATCAGTTCATAAATAAAATACTAAATAATGTTATACAAGCACTGCAGGGCAGCCACGTTACAGTCAAATAGTGTTCTATGTTCAGTAGCCCTCGAATTGTTTAAAATTCATGTTTTGAAAACCGAACATTCTTATTAAGTAGTATGAAGTTGCAAATTTGACTTTTTAATTAAGTCCTCACCTGCTTCAATCTAAAGAAGCTGCCAACCTTCTTTGATATGAACGTATGATGTGTTATAATCATCTATTCTATTCCCATATCGATGTTACCCGGTAAGATGATAATAGCTCTCTATTGAACAAAGTAACTGAAAACGGAAACCTATTTTAACTTGTATTTGAACAATAGTTACACATGCAAAAACACCATAGATGTCTATGGAATGTTGTTCTTGCATATAAATGGCTATGCCTCAGATTAATTTATTTATTTTTACTAGTCTGGCATATGAAAGTTGAGACAGGAAAATAATTCTGATACTTTAATTCAATAATAAAATTGAGCCTAGTATTGAATCAAATTGTTTTTCTATTTTTAGTGATACTGGTTTTAGTGATTTTTTTTTTAATTTGCCGCGACTTTCCAGTGTCTACTTTCAATTGGCAGACGCTAGCAGAGTTCAATGTTACATACATTACATTACATTATTAAGGTTAATTCCCATCTAAGAAGTGGCAGCGTTACCAATATAATAAAGTTTTAAAGTAGAATTTTTTTCATACACAGTTGAAAATGGCATAAAAAAAGAAACTGATAACTTTGGTTGCGTGCGTATGTTCGAATTCTACTGAAAACAAAATGTAATTATGTATTTTAGTGAGAGCATAAGTGCAACTATCATGCCAAGGACAAGATAAATAGTTTCCAGTCTCACATTGGCATAATGTTGCCATACACAAATATCAATTTTAACTAATATGACTAATTCGCCGCCACTCTCTGATCTTTTTAGAACAGTTTTTAACTAAACTTACATTCCATAGTTGTAATTAGATGTAATCCTTTGTAAAAAGAGGGTAGATAAATGCTAGTTTTTATCTACTATAACAAATGTATGTCATTTGACATACTATTTACATGATGAAATTACAATGAAGCGCTTCACAATTAGTCTAGGAATACTATTTGCACACTTGCGCTTAGGAACATTTTTTATAATGGTATACTATGAAACCTCATATTTCCGGGTGAGATCACCTATAATCACCTATCCGTTACATAGTTGGACGTTTCCGGACTTTATAGCACTGTCGCCCCTAGCGCGAGGGGCGATACCCGCGTCCGCACATATCTGACGAGTTTTTATCATTTTTACATGAATATACGCATACATCTACGTCGGACTTTTATTTGTCTATCCTGACCTTAATCTGGCACAGGAAATGTGGCACAACAGTGGCAAATTTCAGACATTGTATTCAGCAAACAGTGGTAGATTTTAGCCATTGTATTCAATAGGCTAAATGGGTCTATAGCTAGTTTTCCGAGCGGTGTTTACCCGGTTTTGGGGATGCCGATACTTTCCAAGCTGCTGGAAAGAGATGATGTTTCATTGCGGCATTGTAAATAACTACAAGAAGTGCAATCGGGTTGATCGGGAGGCTTTTAAACACCTTATTAGGAATTCCATCATTGCCAGGTGATTTTTTAATTTTGAGTTTTTTAATGCTGTTCTGAACTTAAGTTACTTAAGTTAAATGGAAGTGAAGACATTTGCAATTAGTTGCAATGTGATTTATCGATATTTAAATAGCAAGGGCACGCAATTTTGGTGCGATTAAATAGTTGTACAAGGAATAGTTTTCCATACAAAACTAGCACACATTACGCGACAGTTGCAGAAATAGATCTGACTACTTCAGCGGTCACTCGGTTCAGTATCAAAGTCCAAATCAATGTCAGTGCCTAGCGCCCTACAGAACGCTGCTACTAAAGCCTCGGCACGATCTCGTCTGTCCTCTAGCGGTAAGTCGGTAGCCGCTGGCAGTAAAGCTAGTGTTCGCATAAATTGCTCTGCCCTTTCTACTGCACCTGTGGAAAGGCAATATTTGAGTCGTTTTAAATTAAAATTTAACTAATAATGACTTATTGTCGAGTGAAATCTTTAGGAAATAATATTTTTAATTGCTTGATCTAAACAAATGTCCTAGGTGAGCGACAAACGCGACGCCCTACGACACTGCGAAAATATCAAAAAGTAACTTCTTTCTCGAAGGCCTAATATAGGCCTTCGAGAAAGAACAGTCGAAAGTCGCGATATCAGTACAATTTTTTGATTTTTTTTCAACCTTTTTCGAATATAAATGATGAACCGAGTGATGACTACAAGAGGACTTAGAGGAAGCCGGCGCTCTGCGGTGAGAGATTATAGGCTGATATCGATCGGGGTTCTAATAATTGAAATCTATTACATTTTTAGTAAATCAATTACGGTAACAAAAACCCCTGGTGTGAATACTTGCAACTGTAAAATAACTTGTTGTTTTGTAGCAAGAAGCAGCAAACAAGCATATAGTCCACTTGGTGGTAAGTGGATATTGTCGCCCATGGACATCGCTGGTAGATTACAACTTTAGTCCAGAATGACAAACGTTGGTACACCCCCGGATGCGCTGCCTATCTTTGAAGACGTAAGAGTGGGTTTGTAGAAACGGTTGGGAAAATGGAGAGGGATGGGATGGGCTCTCGTATATCTCGCTTACTACACGTAGAAATTGGGGAATAGGATAATGTGGGCAATGCAGTATATTTCAATGCAGAAATGAAGTAAATTCTTGTGTGAGAGAGAGGTACCTAACGTGGCCAATCGAGTGCGCCCAACGGCGGTTGGATTGCAGCATGCGCTGACAAACTATGTTCCGAAACTATAGGTAGAACTTACCTTCTTCATCATCATAATCCTCTTCTCCAGCTGAACTATCAGCATCACTCCCATCAAATTCTATTCCCGGTCTCCTCCATACATGAGCATGTAAAGCCGCCCTTGCCCGCGGTACAGCATATAACTCCGGGAAAGGTTCTCCAGGGATTGGTGGCGGTCCGGTTTCCAACAATGGTACGAGTTCATAGCGCAGTGTTCGCGCGCATTTGGCCAGTGTGTCGGGGGCGTCGACACAGCGTGCGAGGATTAATCGAACGGCCGAACTGCGTACACTCGCATCTGCTGCTGCAGCTCTTTTTAAACATGTGTTATCATCGCACTTTAAGGAAAGAAAGGAAAACATTTATTTGTACACACAATATGTGTAATGTGGTGTAGTAGTGTTTCGGAAAAAGGGTATGTAGCTCAGCATATATGCTGCAACACCAAGAGGGTCATGGCGCTAGTTTTCAGCTACAGGCAGGTAGTTAGGATGATTCATGAACAATCTCAAGAGAGCTGTGAACATAATTCTGCAAGGTTGGTAGGGGCCCTGCATACCTCCTGGAATTTTAGGTGTCCATGGGTGGCTCTTACCACTTACTATCATGTAGCTCGCCCGCTTTTCAGCTATCTTTTCTCAAAAAACTAACCATCATTTCAGTATGCCACTGTTCCAAATTTGAAATGAAAGTACTGAAAAAATTTAGTTGTAAGTATCACAAGTCTTGTGTTCGCCTTTCTCATGGGGAAGACTTGTATTGGATTTTTGAAGAAAACAATGGTTTACCTAAAAAAATCGTTTATTCAGTAACTTGCATTGCCTCCAAGAACGTTTACGACGGCCGTCATGCGGTTTGGCATGAAATCAATCAACGTCACTATGACATGTTGTGGACTGTTCTTCAATTCTTCCTCGGTGGCAGTTTTCAGCTCCTGCAAGGTCTGCGGAGCTGGGTGGTGAGCTCGAACACGCCTCTTCAGCTTATTCATATCTGGGTTTCTCGCTGGCCTTTCCATGACTGTGATACCGACATTATAAAGGTATTCCCTGACGATTCCTCCAGTATATGCTCTTGCATTTCGTGCATGAAAATGAAATCTTGGTCAACAAACCCAGCATATGACATCACATGAGTCTCTCTCTAGGCATTTAATATAACGGTCGCCATTTAGTGGTGGCAGCCGTGGTCCCACCACAACATGAAGTCCAGTTTTGACTATCCATGACCCCCTGTCATAACTCACTTTCTTTAACTGCCATAACTTCAATACAGCACAGCACAAAACACTCCCTGTCTTTGGTACACTTTACCATACGGCATCCATCCATCACTACCATCTTGGATTCATCAGCAAAGAGCACTTCATTGATGTTGAGTGCAATGCAAATGTTCACGGGCAAACTGAAGGCGCGCCATTCGGTGAGCTCTTGTTAGTTTGGGCCCATTGGCTAGCTTGTGGTTTTATATTATATTCTTTTATATCATCATTACATGAAAGTCTCGAAGCTGTTCTTGTATCTGCACTGAGGTCAGGTGACGATTTCGTAAGCTGGTCGTGAAGATAAACCGATTTTGTCTTTCTGTCGCAACTCGGAATCGTGGTCCTCCTGGACGGCGAACGAAGCCACCAGTCTATGTATCGATGGTACACTCTTTGAACAGCAGAATGTCTTAAATGAAGTTGTGCACCGACATTTCACTGACTAAAGCCAGACTGAAGAAGTGCCACAGCTTGGGCGGCTACTTTAGGCGCAGTATCCATAATTTTAAAGTCGAAATCGGTTCAAATCTCAGGAAAAGCAATTTAACGAAAATTTTATTGAAAAACAACATTACATAAAAAAAATGCTCCAATTCAAACTTTCTGCTTCCTAATTTTTTTAAAACTGCTTTCCTTCTGTGGTTCAAATTCGTGAATTCAAATTTGGAACAATAGCACACCAAAATCATGGTGAATATGTCAGCTTCAAAACTGTATAAAAACTTTTTCTTAGACCCAACATTTATTGCAGGCCTTTATATATGTAAATATGTAGTGTGGCTCGATTCTCAGGGTCGGGAGTGTATAATGTCTTATTTCAATATTCAATTAAGCAAGGGAGAGTGTAGTAACTTTTTAGTTTTTTAGTTAGTCCACACTTAATTAAGATTTTTTGCCCTGTTACTGGCAACTCTGCCTTTTCCTTTTTCAGAGATTCTCTTCTAACCTGTGTAGTATTTTTTGTCCAGTTAGAATAGTTAGAAAATAAACAGCTAGATAATTAAAGGCTATATTAATTCCATTGTCCAAGTGATGTTTATACAGAAATAGGTAGGTACCTTACCTCATCTTCTGCTAGGTATATGATGTGTGCATCCACAGAGCCATTCTCAAACTGTGGTTTTTCATCATCAATGAGTGGACACAGTTGTACATCTGCTGTGTAGTATTTGTTCACAAGTCTCCATACACGATTAGACTCACTGTCTGTATTCTGTTCCTTTACTTCATTATCAATTAGCGCTGAAACCAGAGAGTAAATTTTGCTAGTTATACATACATAAAATATTAGGTAGTTGGATAAGTTCGCGGCCTTTTTATAGTGAAAAAACTTTTTTGTATTACATAAATATTTATTGAACATTTTGGAATATTGTCCATTTTTTCGATTATCTTTCGCCATTTTACTGGCAGAGCCATTATCCCATCACTATAAAATTTTTGGGGTTTCTGAGTGAAAAACTGATTTAAATGGTTATATCAGTTTTTCACTTCTCTAGGCTTCTCAGGCTTTTCAGGCTTCTCTAGAATGTAATTTTACTCTATTTAGAGAATTTTGTAAAGATGGGAATAAATGATAATCTGAAGGTGCTATGTCTGGACTGTATGGATGATGCATTAAAGGTCCATCAATTTTTGTTTAGTCATCAAAGATATATGCAGTCGAGCATTGTCGTGATGTAAAACCACCTTTTCTATTTATTAATTTTGGGCATTTTTCTTAGTGCTTGTTTCAATTTTACTATTAGCAGTTGAGATTAGTTATATATCTAAAGGACATTATAGTTAATCTCAACTGCAAACTGAGTATTTTGGAGGGTTTGGAGTATTTTAATGTTGGAGGGTTTAGAGTATTTTAATGTTGGAGGGAGCTGTGTGTGCAAAGTCAACTCTAGCGATGGTCATTATGGACATAGGAAGGTTTTGTACAATGTCAGCTTATTTCTAAGTTTCCATTTTACTTTTCCTGCCAATGAGAGGGTTGAGGCGACTGAGTACAGGCTCGGTTTTGGACAGTATTTAATCTTTCATTGCATACTGTAAATACAGAAATATATTTGTAATTTCAAATACTGTATACACCACATAGACAGAAAGTACGTCAGATGTGGCTGATGTAAGATGTGAGCTGGACAACCAATGCCTTCAATGTCTTTTGACAGCTTAGATTGCAGTTTGCAGGAAACATTGTTTGTTACATGTCTATCTCGATCTCCGCGCTGTTGCTGGCGATCGACAGCACCCACGAGTTTGTAGCGTATTCATTCGCGTCATTGTAATGTTAAAAGAAAAACAATGAAACACCATGTTTATTTGCTCACCGGGATATGTGACGGGTCAACCGAGACCGAAGTTCTAAACCGGTGACATGTCCCGGTGTACCGGGACGAATGGTAACCCTATTATAAGGCCCCATTTCAATAAACTTCAAAACAACAATGATATATACCTGATATTATAGCAATTACTGATGTCTTATCAGCCGCACTGACCAAAATAAGGGGCAAAGAACTACTTGAAGACATATCTGCTGCTGTACTTGACGATATACTGGAAATAAATACATTTTTAATGCATACAACAGCAAAATTTGGTAACGTGTATTCCGAAAGAAGTAGAACATACCCAAAAGAAGATTACACGGGTTTGTGATAGCGATGTGGTAGATTATTAAATAGTTAAATAATTCAAAATTTTCAAAACCGTATTTGATTCAATCAGTAGTGGGCCAGTCGTAAACTCCGACACTTGACAATAAACGATAATTTTTTAAATATATTTGGACACCGATATGGCTATGGGTCCACACGGGTAGCAAAACAATATTTTTAGGAATCGGAAGATTTAATGCGGTGATAGAAAACAAACAATAAACAATTTCATTATTTGCGTGGTCTGGACGAATAGCTATGCTAGTGTCCAAATAAATTATAATAGAATTTGTCATCTTTCAATTTAATCACATTTAATTTTGATATTATTACGAAAAAGTCAAATCTTACAAAAAGATTTTATACGTTCTATAGGATCATGTAAGAAAGAAACTGCCGATACTTTTCAAGTCTACTGGTCTATTCAAAACTCCCATACTGCTATAAATTTATAATCCTTAAAATGCTACATACTATAATAGTGTTTTTATTATTCAACGTTGGTTGCCTTTTATGTGAAGTGCAACAAATGGGACCAGACCCTTGGAATTATGAGAATGATGTATCATCTAAAATAGAAAATGACCCCAATGTACCACCAGACTTGAGATTACTGCCTAGAAGAAAAGAAGTAACACATAATAACATTGGTATCAGCGACCGTTTTTTTAAAAGAATGCTCACCATTGTCTTGAAATTTGGACAAGTTCAGGTAATATTTATAATTTTTACACATGTATTTGATGTCTAGAAACTTCAGTGACCATTTATGATAACATACAATAAGCCTTTATTCACCGATTTTATAAAACACGCACAATATAATTCTATCAGACTAGTCTCTGTGCTGAGTTTGCCTCTCGGCAAAGACCTCCAGAGTCTTCTCCAGCCCCTTTCTTGTCCTTATGATCTCACCATTGCCTTCAGATCATTCTTATTACCTTATTACTTATTAGGTATTACCTTTTCTTCCCGTCTATTTTACTGTCTCTGGGGTACCATATACCATACACTTACCTCTGGACCATTTGTTTTTACCATAAACTTAATAACACTTACCAGTATTATTAACACCATTCAATAACATAGTTGAATAAGTGAAGAAACTTATTAATTTCAAATACAGTCATATACCATATTCTGTATCAACTTGTGTATTAAATAAAGATATATTATTATTCTTTAAATGAGGGTTACTTGGTGCACAGGCCCACTGGGTCACTGCAACGAGAAATATCTAAAAGATTGTCATATTTAAGAAATAATATTTCTTTTACAAGTCAAATAATTTTGAAAGTAATTGTGTTCAAAATAGTCTATCCTATTTAGAATCACTGGACGCAAATATTGATGGGACGAATGTTGCAGATAATGGAATTTAGACACACATATATTATATTTAACTAGAGACCCCCCGCCCTCGCTTCACTTCAGTTTATAACCTTTTGGTTTCAATTTTTTTTTCAAAATTTCATAATAAAATATAGCCTATATTAGACACTGATAATGTAGCTTTCTATTTGTGAATGAATTTTTGAAATCGGTTCATTAGTACCAGAGATTACCCCTAAAATACCCACAAACAAACACACAATTTTACCTCTTTATTATATTAGTATAGATAAAAATTGTCTTATGATTTAATTTTAATTTAAAAGTTTTATTCTAGTAATTTTTATTGGTTAGATGAGGAGCCAAATATTGTGTGATGGTGAGCTTTGGTAGAGGCCTATATCCAGTAGGAGAGACAGGCTGATGGTATGGTATGGTAATTTTAATTGTGAATTTAATGTTAAATTGTAAATTGAATTGTAAATTTTATTTTGACATTTAAAATTACATGAATTTATATTTCTGAAATAAATAAATTATTATTATTGTATGAAATGCTAGTATTAGGTAATTACTATTCTATATTTTGCTACTTATCATAAAGTAATCTTTCTCAAGGTTCTCTGGAAGAGATTGCCACAAAGCAATAAGACTGTCTGGTTGTTTTCTTCTTATAACAATGTTCCTTATTTTTGTCATAATGTAATAATTATACAATAAAAAGCTTTATCTATCTGTCCATCTATCCAATCTTAGCTTATTATAAATTTAGAGGATTTACTAATTTTGTTCACTTTTAAGGTTCACATTATGTTTTTCAGCAAAATGAAGATGGCAGTGTGGATGTATCAGTACAGATGAGGTTTGATCCAAAACGATGGCAGACTCTGAACGAATACACAGCATCAAATACTGCTCTCTCCGATGAGATGTATCGTCGCACACTGGGATACATGGAAGAAGCTATTTACAGGCCTACTGTTATAGACAAACTTGTTATGGCTTGGAGTGATTATGTACAGTTTTATATCATAGAGTATAAGGTAGGTATTCTTTGATTTTTATAATGTCATCCATGACAGCTCCGCTCCTACTAAAACAAAATAAATCACTTATTTAATAAACCTGTTTGTCAGGATTCCCAGTCTCTCCTCTCCTCTAGTTAGTTGTGGTTGTGCTCATATAGTTGGAGCAATCAGTTAAGGACTTTTGCTATTGACAATGTCATGTCCATTTTGAAAGATCATAATTGCTAATTTATTCATATGAAAATAAACCTTAAGCCAGCACTTTTTAAAGCTAAAATCCAATGCATTTCGTGGAAAGAGAATTTCATACAATTCACAGGGTTGTCCATTACTTCTTACCCAATTACCAAGCAGAAGTCATTCTAATAAAATACTATACCGTATTTCAGATTTTTAATTGTATACACATTTTATTGTGTAAGTACATAATCTATGACATGGAAACAACAAAATCATTATCTTTATTTTTGCTCTTAGATGTGGACACCACATTGATAACAAACTCGGTGTCAGGGTGATGGTAACTGTCCTCAATAGTTTGGATGTGTCTAAAACAAGCGCTCCAAAGATTTTCTGGAATACTTTCTACCTCACTGCAAATCAATTCGGCCACTCTCAAATTCAGTTGTGGTAGGATGTTGTTCCGTCATATTCTCTGTTTTAATTCACTCCATACTAACCATTGGACTCAACTGACAATAATAAAGCAGCAATCTTAAAACCGTATGACCACTCATTGCTATTTTATCTATAACCATTATTTGCTCAAGAATTCAGATTTTTACAGAATTTAGCAGACCATAGGATTTAATAACCTTTGGGGGAATTAGTTTTGTTTTCCAAATATTTTATTATATCTGCTTTTAATTGAATTATTTAGAATATTGTTGAATTATTTTGTTGCCATATTTATATGTGACTTGTAAAACATTGTCACATATAAATATATGTGGCAGACATTGTCCTGCCTGTGTATATTTATTTATCTCTGTATATAAAATCGATTGAACGGTATAGAAGCGCTGCAGCAGCGCCATCTAGTGGCGAGATACAACAAAGTCGATAGCTCGAAAATATTCTCCATGCTCAAATACGTATACCAATTTTCATGGCGATCGGTTGAACAATATAGAAGTTGATGTGCTGCAGCGCCATCTAATGGCGAGTTACAGCAAAGTGGATAGCATAAAAACCTTCTCCATGAAAAAATACACATATATGCCAACTTTCATGATGATCGGTCAAACAATGTCAAAGTTTATTAATCTCAGATATACCAACATGCATTTTTATGTAATAGATAGATATTAAGCATTATCGAGAACGATAACACTGTATGACGGTATGTTTGGCAGCAGTTGTTCTTTATGGTTCCAATTCTGACTTGCATGGTATGTTGATCTATGTGATTAGTAGATATTCTGAATTGGAAAATATCTGCAATAATGTTTATTGAATTAATACAGTAAACAATATATAAATCGCAATGATATGTTGCATGTTAATTTAATATGGCAAATTATTTACTGTAAATGGTTAACAAGCAAATGTCATTTTATCATTTGATGGTTGATTAACCCTGTTGATAGTGTCACTGCCTGCTGTGTAAAAAGTACCAGCTTTGATTCCCGGTCAGATATAATTATTTCTTTAAAGATAGATGATTATTTGGGTATAGCTGGTATGGGTTTGTCTACAGGCACAGGCTAAGGCAATCTCACGATATAGGCAATCTTAGTTTTTTTTTAAAAGTTCATGAGATTTTCTTATATTCTTTCAGATTCAGATCACTTGGATCTTCGCAGTATTTGGAGCAGTTGGAGCACTAATCTGGCTATGGAACCACATGTCTCACAAGCACATGATCCTAATAATATTTATTGCATTATATTTATATGAAGTTTTAATATCCTACAAGGTAATCTAAAGAGTAGTTAACTTTAAGGTATTACATATATTGTATTTAAGTATTCTAGGTTAAGGTACATTTTATAAATTTTTATATATCTTATAATTTATAAGATATGGGGTTTTAGTTGCCTGAAATAAATAATAATTAATTAAAAAATAAATTTTCTTAAATTTTTAAATTTGTAAGTGGCCAGGAAATTGACTACAGACAATAGAATACTTTAAAGTTAATGGGTTGTTCTTAGTGTTACTGAAACTCAATACTGAATTTGGTTCTGTTGAAACCATGATAATACTTTTTCACTACTAATTACATATCTGTAGGTATCTGAAAATAAAAAGTTAACTAACTTTTTATTATTTTGGATTTTATTGGACTTTAAGAGGCATTATTATTTGGCTTCCGCTTTATCATAGCAATGTTTACACTAATTTGTTGATAATAGCTTGCCTTGAATCCCGATCACTGTTCTTTCTGCACATATAGCTATTGTTTGAAAGAGTTATTACTCAATTAAATATTGTAGAAATTGTCATATTTAATTCATCCGATTATTAAAATTCTATTAATATTGTTAATAAGATTTTAATTAAGTACTTATTAAGTTTCGATTCTGATTTGAATAGGTTTTATCAATATAGGAATATGATCGATGAAACCGTTCTTACTCTTATTTCAAAATAATTATGTATTTGAAAATATCAGATTCTGGTTTCAATATAAGACATATTATTATGTAACTTCCTTTATCTTTATGCACGTGTCATATTTATGGTGTTGCCTTATGGTATATGCCTTATTTATGGTCTGACTACATATTATTTGTCACATTTACATCTGAGTACATATTATTTATGGCCTTATTAATTGCAATGTGTAGTCAGATGACTACACACTACTTATTTGTGATCTGAGTATACATCTGAGTATAAATACAATATGGTACATTTTCATGCATTTTCCAGGAAGCAGAACAACAAGAAGTACAAAGGTTCCTATCAGCAATTAACACATGCAAATGGCGATTTTGGAGCACCGAGTGTGAGGTGCCTCCGCCAGATCCACTCATATTCCTCAAGCATATGAATCCTCTAAAGATTGCCATACGAATGTTTACCACTCTGATATCAGAACCGATGATTATGATCAGTGAGACAATGAAAACCATGGTTCATGGTATTTCAGGTAACATCATTATATATTATGAAGTTTCTAAACAACGTTTGTCTGTAATTTTGCGATATATTCTAAAGATATTAAATGGATTTTGATATTGGCGTATTAGGTATTTTTTTCGGAAAGGTTTATATTTTTTATCACAATCGATTGAATAGTTTTGAAAATATTTTGTGAACACATTGGAAAAGTTTTTTTACTTCTTCAATATTGAAATCACAATAACATAATGTTTTAAGTGGCAATATTAATGTATGATCATACACTTTTCGATAGTGAAAGAAACCTAAGCTGAAATACAAACCAAATAATGTTTTCTGTATTTTACATCATGTGTAGGGTATTTATTTTAAGAGATTTTAGTATATTTTTTAACATTTCTTTATGCGGAATCTGCTTGACATCTGAAAACTTTATTCTGGATACCAACCAGGTGAATCTAAATGCTAGTATTAATAAAAAAACTAATATATTTATATGATAATTGATAACATTTGTATTTTCAATATTTTTGTTTTCTGTTTACAGATGGACTGTGGTTCCCCTTTGACAAGATTGTGTATGGAATTTTAGTTGTAAGTTTCAATGTGTTACTCATCTTCCTTTTAATAATGATTGTGTTTAATTACATACTTAACATTCCATTTCAATTAAGTCTATTTGCCGGTCTAGTGAGTCTTGGTGTGAAACAGAGAAATAGGACTTTGACATCAGAAAATAATAATAATCAAGCTCAAATTCCAAATGTTGAAGGTGATAGGATAAGTGGTGCAACTTTAGACAAGCTTTTAGATGTTTGTTCGCGTGCTTTAACTACAACAAGAGATCAAATCACTCCACAGTTAAAAGAAAATACAAGCAATTTTAAAATTAAAAGATCTGCAAGCACTGGCAGGTTACACAATATCGCGGGCTTGTCTGAAGAAAGACCAGCTTTAAAAGATGTTAGAAAAAGAAATGCCGTAGGGAAAGTTGATGGCAGTGGAGATCATAGACTATAAGAACGCGCCTTATCTATGATAATAAAATGTCAACGCGTGCATATAAAATGGCAGCACATAAACTATCATATAATAATAAAGTATCAAATGTCAACGTGTCGATATAAAATGGCGGCTTTTAGCAATGATAAATAAAACTGTTACATTCGAAATACAACAATTGTCATCTAAAGTACTTCGCGTTCGCGTGGCCCACAGTAAACCGGCTGTAAGGCGCTGTCAGGTCTTGAATTCTTCATGTCTGAAGGACCTATTAGCAAAATGTCTTATTATCGTAATGTACCATTTATAAAATGAAGGTAAAATGTAGTGTGAAATATTATTAAGTCGAGCGAATAGGTAGCGAATCTAATTGCATACTTTATTGGCATAGACGTCGATGACATGCTCCGGTGTTTTCGGATCGGATTTCGGATGTAACTAGTGTTCACTCTTGGGCAGGATCTCACTGCTTGTGTATAAGAGTCCTAACGTTTACCTACAACCGCCATGGATATGTTAGGTTTGTCGGCAGTCATGCTGTCTCAGGTGTGGACCCAACGATGTTGGGCTGGATAAAGACTTGTCCCAGTTGACTTGAGTGAGGTATGGGAAGGATATACGCCAGGCACGGACAACCTCAGGGTAAATTTGGGCAGAATGACAAGAAGCAACACAATCCGTTACAATCTCATTTATTCCAATAAAATATCTCTATATATCCACTATATATACGTACACACAAATTAAAATAATATCAATACTACTTTTTACATGTTGATGCTGAGCTGGCGCTTTGATTGCTTGCTTGTTCAACTCGATGAGTTGAACAAGCTTGAGTTTTTAAAATCTTTGTTTTATAAATGGTATATAAAATGAATTCTTAGTAAATATTTTAGAACTTAAATATTTAGTTCAAAAAGCTCATTTTCAGGGTTTAAAGGTTTCTCCAACCCTATTATACTACTTTTTATTTTATTGTATAAAACTTATTGTCAGCATCTATCTGTACAAATAACATAATAATAGTTTATATTAATGTATTAAGGAACTTGTGTATTTTTTGTACAAAATGTTATATCAATTCAGTCTATAATTTTATTTTATTCATGTTGTTTTTATGTCTTATTAAACTATGAATCATGCTTTGAGCAATTGTTTCCTTGAAGATCAGATTACGTAAATATAACCGATTCATGCTTTTTATTGAAAATAACTGTGATAATGTGTTAATTATAGTCATTATTGTATAATTATGTATGAGTTTTATGATGTAGATTATCTTGAAGTTTCGACCAACTGAGTATCTGCAGAATTACATACCTACTTCGTTTGCGTTTTGTAAGTGCTTAATAGAAAGATTTCATCTTTTAAATTAGTTTGCTCTAACAGAATGAACGGGTTTGTTGTACAAAGTTGTATTTGCGGTTGGCGCCACTTAATCACCTGTTGAATATATTGATAATGAGCTGCAAAGGGGTTTATATATTTGTTCGAACGCTCGATTGACCAATTAATATGTGACATTGTCAGGGAAAAGGGATTTTATTTTAACCAAAACACTTCATTAATGAGTTGTTGCCATCTGATCACGTGAACAGTTTCTTGTGATTGTATTACAGTCTTCTTCTTGGGTTTGATGGCATTGTCAGTCGTCGACTCAAGCTCAACTATTTTGCCAATGTCACGTGTCAATTAATTCAAAGTAAATATGGCGTCGCTCAGTAAAGCGATAGTAAGTTTACTGAGGACAGTTGCGACTTCTTGGAAGGACACGAAAAATGCAGGCTTATGCTTTTATTTGATTATCACAAACATAACGCACAAACATGACACTTTGAATTTTAATAAATCACCTCACTCTATTTTAATATTAGTACATAATGATTGGCGCTAAAATGAGGAAAACGTTATTTTTCTTTATTGTAACGGTATTTTGTAAAAATGCTTTTAAAACAAATCTGCCCCCTTAAGAAAAAGGCCCCGTTTGCTCGTCCGTCCACTAGTCTATAAAGAATGAAAAAATGTAAACTGATTACAACATTTTAACGGAAGCATGTTACATTAAAAAAATAAAAAATGGTTGTTCTTTTTGTTTTATCCAAAACTTAATATTAAATTAATTAAAAATTTACCAAAAAGTATATCTTTTTTCTAGACCACTTTTTTTCAACACGAAATCAAAATTGAAGAAAATTCCAAAAGAAAATATAATCTCTTCCCACATAGTGGAAAGAGAAAAATGTCACTTACCTCTTCGGGTAATATGATGTTTAGGTTTTTTAATATTATGTTGAAATTATATTGATGGTTAAAAATTCAATTGGCGTAGGGGACAAAAGAGCGGATTTCCGTAGAACAAAAAATAATTTTCCGGGATATTCAAATTATTGTAACTTTTTTATTTATTTAACTATTTACTCGATGTTTAAACTCATATTCTTGAAAAATGTTGTTTTTGTCCCTTACGTTAATATATTATACTTAAAATGATTGTCCCTAACCCACTTCGATAATTTACTTCATAACCTTATACTTGGTGTAACTGTTTGTTTTTTTGTAATAAGTTAAGGTTGTAACTGACAGAAAATATTCAGTATCTAGTTTATTGGAATTTATGATTTTTAACTGGTTCTTTACACTATTACTCTTGCTTTATATCCACCAAAGTGGTCATATTTGTGTAAAAACTGCAATAAAACTATTATTTCTTTCGTAAAAGAATAATACTTAATAATGATATAATAATGTCCCTTACTCCACAATTTATGAGGTTTTTTGTATATTCAATGTATAGTAACTATTAATTACATTCGTAATGACAGAGAACTTTACAACATTAACATTATATGTTAATTATTGTTTACGACTAAACCAATTGGAAGAAATAATTTAATGTACTTTACAGCATATTTTTTTTACAACTAACCAAAAACAATGATGTAATGAAGAGATATCATGATGATACAGATATATAAAACCGAAAAACTAAACAAATGAGTAAAACATTTTGTTTCTGATTTGTCCCTTACGCCAATTGAATTTTTAACCATCATATGTATTATTTATGTAACTGTACTATTTGGTTTTTCAAAATCTACTCCATGTTCAAGGTATGTATTACAGCTAATCATTCTTTAATACCGTCCAAAATACAGGCTAGCCCTAGTTTGGGGAAGGACATAATGATTTTTAAATAAATGTGAAATCAAGTGTATTGTAAATGTATTTGCCCTGAAAGCGTTGTACTACATTTTTAATATATATTTTTATAATTGCACTTTGTTTATTTGTACTAATACTATTTGGTGTTGTGAATACGATTAAATAATTTTTATTACCTATTTCTATGGTGTTTTTGATTTTATACTTATTGTTGAGCGGAATCTGAGCAATTCATGTATGTTTGACGAAAATCCTTACTGTCGGACGGAAGCAGATCATCTCATCAGGGAATACCTTCGTAACGTCTATATCACAGTCATGGAATGGCCAACAAGAAGCTCAGATATGAATCCCATAGAGAATTTATGGGATGAGCTAAAGAGCTCACCATCCAGCTCCGCAGACCTTGCAAGAGATGAAATTTGCCATCGAGGAAGAATGCGAGATCGTTCCACAACACATCATAGTGACGTTGATTGATTCCATGCCAATCTGCATGACGGCCGTCGTAAACGCTCTTGGAGACAATACAAGTTACTGAATAATCAATTTTTTAGGTACATCATTGTTTTCTTCAAAACAATTTGTTTTCTTGTTTTCTTTTTAGGTACATCTTGTGGACACTTATACAAATGTATTTCCAGTACTCTGAATTCAAATTTAGAGTAATGGCATATTGAAATCATGGTTAGTATGCCAGCTTCAATACTGCATAAAACAAAAGCTTTGATCCATCTTTTTTTTTAAGCTTCATGCAAAAATGCAGGATGGCTGGATTCTGGTCTCCGAGAGTGTATTTCAATTCTAAATTTTGGTTACTGCATGAACCCAGTAAAATAAAAGAGTAGAGATCCTATTGGTCGAGATCTTGTGATATAAGATGATATCAAGGGTAGTTGTCGTATTATACATTTTAATATAATTTGTGATTATAATACTACTTACATGATTTATTTTTCAAGATTTCTCTAAATCAAAAATAATATTTAAAAAATAATAGGCAAGTGCTGCAAACATCTATAATAATGACGGAGACAGGTTTTCTCTAAGAACAATCAGATAATCTACCGAAAATAGACACATATGACTAATTATTTAATAAAAAATCCCGACTATATCTGTAGAAATTAAAGGAGTAAATAGCTCCAAAGTAAAGTATTGATATTGTTTTGATCTTAAGCTTCATGTGACAGTAATTCATTTGTTTCTATTACTCATCTGATGTAATCAATTTATTTCTATTACTCATCTGATTTACATTGGCTATTTATTCAGTGTAAAATGTAATGTAATGTAAATTTCAAAAAATTCAAAATACAAATTCATTTATTTGTGGATTCTAGGTATAAAAAAGCTGCCAAACATATATACCATCTCTACATCCTTCTTTTTCTCCTTAGTTGTTCAGAGAGTAAAACTCCTATTGTCCCCAATACGGAAATACTAAGTATTTTCATCAATGAACAAACTTCTATGTACGTGTTTTGACGGAGTAAAGTATTTAATTCTTTCACGCCTGCCTATAGTCGGAATTTTAATTCGATTCCAGATTTGACAATTTCAGTGTTGCAACGTTATGACAAGTACTAAATAGTAACGTTGCGAAATTATTCGATACGGAAATGGAATATTTCCGGATCGATTCTTCTCGTTTATAATTTTATTCTCGTAAACTAAGTATATCAGGAAATTAAATATTTGTGAACGGATAATTTAGTTATGACGAGTAATTTTATTACGGATCTGAGAGTTTTCTTTAATAATTGTGTGTGAAATAAATAAATAAATGTGATCACGAAGGAACATGAGAAATAAAACAAATAGATGTATTATGGTAATATTTTATTTTATAAATCGTCGCCGTCATCGCTATCGCTATCGCTGTCACTTTCTGTAACATTTATTATAAATGTGTCTGTGATATTGTCAATTAACATATCTAGCCTACTCATTTTTTCCTCTTCTTTGACAACATGGGATACGCATTTAGACCATTCGGTGGCCGTAATTTTTTGAATGCCTTCCTCAAATAAATTTCTCACGTCTGTCAATTTGAAGGTTTTATTATTTTGAGCTACATGCCCCTTTACCTGAGCCCATATCAATTCGATAGGGTTCAGCTCGCAATGGTAAGGGGGCAGTCTTAAAACCGTGATCCCATGTTGTGCTGCCATTTCGTCTACAGCGCACTTATTAAAAGACTCGTTATGTGGAATCAGTTCTAAAAGCGTAGCTTTAACCATATCTGGTTCGTAATGAATATTTTTATTTAAAAGCCAGTCTTGAATGGCAGCTTTTTTCCAGCTCATTTTTGGTGCCGTTTCCAATTTTCGGGAGTGGTAAGGTGCATTATCCATCACCACAATTGAGTTTGGTCTTAATTTTGGTAAGACTCCAGCGAACCACTCCTCAAAACAAACTGCATTCATCTCATCATGGTAAACTTCACAATTTTTCTTTGCTTCAAAAATCATGAGCCCCTCTTCCAGGAAGCCTTCTTCACTACCTATATGGCTAATTATGAGACGTTTGCCTTTTCCAGATGGGTTTTTTAATCCAGTGGTCAGTCCCTCCAAAAACGCTTGCCGAGATGATGTGACTTGCTTGTCCACCCAAGTTTTTTTTACAGTATGACCTTAAATCACATATAGTACATGAACATTCAATATTACTATTAAATTTAATGTAAATGTATATTAATTCAAAATGTTAGCCTTACCTGCGTTAACCCAAGTTTCATCTTGATAATATATATGTCTCCCTTCTCGTCGAAACTGACATATAGATCGCAAGTAACGCTGGCGCCATGTTATTATATCATTTCGATCAATAAGTGTGCTCTTGCGTGACCGTGCAACAAATTTAAAATTAAGATGCTTCAAAATTTTTCTGAGGGTGTCTTTGGAAACCTTGGGCATTTCTGGATCATCGTTCATCACTTGTAAAATCTGAAATAGTAAATTTTATAATAGTTTGGAATCATTACTTATATATAAAAGATGTAGGTATAAAATAATACTGTCTGACTGATTGACTAACCTTTGCAATGGTTGGAGGTTCATTTCGGTAAAAGAACTGATGAACTATTCGTCGTATTGCGGAGAATGTAAATTCATCAATTTTATCTTTGAAACTTCGCTTTGGTCCAGTTTTTTTAGGGGGAGTTGGCGGCGCACCTTTATTTACTTCCTTCAAAACGTTACAAACAGAGCGTGAGGTTATTCCCAATATGTGAGCAACTTTGTTCATACATTCATTTTCTTCCACAACTTCAAAGGCCTCCAATTGCGCAGAAGTTTCATTTTTCACGTACTTATATGCGTTGCGGATCATTACTTTTTCAGTAACAGTGAAAGCTTTTCGTGGACGTTTTTTTCTTGGAGACAAGAAAACATCCACGTCTTTTTGTGATGTACTTGGCGGAGGATCCATTTTGATGGAAAACCAAAACAAATAGATTCACTCAAAGTTCACAAAAAACTATAAACGTAACAACAAACACAACGTAACAAAACTTTAACAAAAACCCAACAAAATAACAAAATATCGATTCGCAATGAAACGAGATATTCGTGCAGTCAGACTAGGAGAATGAAGCCGAATGACAAGATAAACAAAATGGCGATAGCTGCACGAGCGCGCACGGGTTGCCAATACAGAAAACTATCTAGGCTCTTTTATTATAAGTTTTGTTTTTAATATAAAAAAAAACAAAAATATTAACTTTTTATAAAATAAAGCAGCGGTTACTAATTAATAAATAATTGTTATGAATAATTATGTATTTATTTAAATAAAAATCAATAATTTAGTCTTTAATTGGCACACCAATATTATGATTACATAAACATAAATCGCGATTGTTTATCGATTTTTGTGTTCATCACTACACTATTATATGTGGTATCATTATTTTACAAAATGACAGTAGCTAATGTCAAATGTGGAATCGAATTATAATTCCGACTTTAGACAAATTTGAGTAGGTACGAGTACAACGCGCGCTGTATCAGCGTTAGTGCAAATTATTTTTTAAATTTATTGTGACTAATTAGATATAATTTATTCAATTTGACCACCGGAATCTATTTGACACATAGATTCCGACATAATAAAACAGAATTATATTGAAAACGTCATGGTTCAGACCCGTCGAAGCACAGACGAATAAGTCGAAATTTGTATTACTGAAGACCGTGATGGATTCTGGAAGAACACAAAAAATACAGTCTCATGCTTTTATTTAATTATCAGAAACACTAGGCACTTTAACTTTGAAGTTTAATAAACTATCATTATTAAACCACAAATGTCAAAATACGCATTTTTTACAATAATAAAACAATACCAATACAAACAGTGTCACCGTTTTAAAAAATGGTGATCTACTAAAACTACAAGGTGCCAGTGCTAAATAATACCAAAACATGCTGAATTATACTAAAAATATACTAAAATAAAAATAAAAAGTAGAAGAGGAAAAATTGAATTAAAACACTTATTATCAGTTACTTTTTTTAATTTTACCAATTACACCTTCATTATAGAGACATATTAAAATAATAATAAATATTTACAATAAGTTTTATTACAAATAGTCAGTATTCGACGGATTATTTTTTACCATATCTTTCGATGGCTCAAATGAGACACAACCTACACTCCCTTCACTTAGACCTTGCTTAACATGCAACAGGCACGCAATATGTTTAGCTAGAAACCTGTTTCTGTATTTAGTTTTTATATGATTAACTTTTGAAAAAATTCTTTCGCATTCAGCGTTTGAAATGGGTATGCACATTAGACATTTTACAAAATTAGTCAAATTTTTGTACTTAGGAACATTTTTACTGTTAACAATACAACTTAATTTGCTCCAAAACTGTTCAACATTTACAGCACTAGCACTACTACTAGAACCACACATCAGGTTTTGTACCTCTGAATCATACTTAATTTGACGATATTCCTCGTCAATTAATTGTCTTACTGTATCATTTGTAGTAATGTTCGGAAACCTGTTCATAACGCTGATAAGAGATGTAAAATTTTCATAAGCCGCTACTTGTGGGTCTATGAAACGTAACTCGGAAAATATTTTTTCATTAATGGGAAATGGACATTTAAGTTGAGTACATAACTCTATCAAAAAGCTTTGACACCTTTTTAAAAAGTCTCTAATTACGATACTACTGTTACTTGGTTGATTTCTTAACAGCGCTATTTCATTAGATACTTTTATACCTAAGTATATCTCATGTAATTCTACAAAATTTATATTACTATTAGGATCTATGTCCTCAATAGCAGTGGCACGAATGTAGCTGCTTTTCATGTAGCAACTTAATATTGTTTTAAACATGTCAGTCAAATCCCGATAAAAAGTATGAACAACACATGCATTACCTTGAAAAATTATGTTAAACTTGTTGACTATATGCAAAATATAATCTAAAAACAAAAAGTAGAGCTTTATTTGTTTATTTTCGAAACTTTCATGTAAAAAAATCGCCGAATGGCTAGGGTTATGTTCTACGAGATGTTCTTGCTGAAAATACAGCTGAAGTGCATTCCACTGTTCTACTATGCGATTTACACAGCCGTGTAGGGAGAGCCAACGTATGTCGTAGTGACGTAAAATATTGTGATGCTCTGATTCTACAAAGGTCTGAAATTCTGCAAATTCTCTTTTGCGTTTGCTACTATGGCCAAAATAATTATAGACTTCTTTCACAATTTGATCCAATGCTTTAGGCAACTTTTAACAGGCATAACTTACAGCTAATGCTGATGAATTTTACAAAAATACAATTAGAATTGACCGACTTAATCTTTGCAACCACACTATTATTTCTGCCAAACATTACATTTGTTGTATCAGCTGCAAATCCTAAAATATTTTCAATGTTTAAATTTAAATCTCGCAAACTTTTACACAGTGAGTTAAAAATATTTTCAGCAGTTTCACTTGATAGATTCACAGAACATAAAAATTTGGTTTTTACTGTATTATCCTGAACGCTATAAAACTTTATTGCAATGGCAAGTAATTTTTCTGTTGTAATGTCTGTGCTTTCATCTATAATTAATGAAAAAGTAGCAGCATTACCTGATAAACTTGACGTATTTTTTATATCGGTTAATAACTGCTTTTCAAATGATGGCGCCATTACGTCGTATACTAACTGAGCAGATTTAGTGCGTTTGCAGGAAAAACCCTTTGCAATTTCCGAATCATAAAACATTTTGCTGAATAAATCGCTGAGATGATCCATGGTCCGAAATGGTATGTTATGTTCTGCCAACGCTGCACAAAATATAAGCTCTGCTTTTCTTACTTCTTCAGATATGGGTCCTTTCCTTTGAAATAATTTATCGATCTGAAAATAAACAGTATTTGATTAATTTTCCTATCGTAAAAAATAAGTAAAATAACTACCTATTTCTTATCTTGGGAAACTAGTCTCATTCAGTTGAAAATTAATATTCTTGATAAAAATATTACATATGTTTGAACCCTGCAAAACTATCTTTCCATCCCACAGAACCAGTTCGGCATGTATCATTTATACCTACACTCATTTATGAAAATTTCAAAATTCAGCCTTCTGAAATCGCTTGAGAATCGATTATACATGTGTGTACAACTGTACATGTACACTGGCCAAGATCCATCGGACATCCTGTAGAAGTAGGACAATTAATTTATGTGCCAAAAAAAAATAAGGGACACAATAATCTTATAAATATGTTAATGGGGGCATAGCTTTCTTACCTTGGATTGTCCACTATAATGTATGTTTCTGCCGATGTTTTTCAGAATCTGCATGACTTTTAATTGTTGCGATTCTGCTCAAAAATGTTGCTCCACAAGTTTTACACAAGGCGTTCTCACTATTTTTATCTTTTGTCAACCATGACGAAAATTCAGGATTTTGTTCCCACTCAGATCTATATTTCTGATCGTATTTGCGCTTCATTATCTTCACTACACACGCACGATAACACGGAGAGACATAAATAAAGAACAAAAAAATCCGTGGTCCCTTTTATACTTATTGCTAGGAATCATTTTTTAAGTTTCAGTAATTCCCCGCGACGTAGAGCATGTAACGTAGATATGTAGCTAAAGCACGATTCGCGGTTTTGTTAGCATTAACCGTTCGAAAGAGACAAAATGATACAGTTGCGGTAAACATCAGACAAAGACAAAATTATGTGAACGAAATACGAACGAATGGAAATTAGTGTTGCCCGCCCAACCCAAAAATATATCAATAATGTGTTTAAAAATGTTGAAAGTTTAAAAATGTACCAAAAAATACCAGAATATGAAAGGATACCAAAAAAAAAACTAAATTAGTTTTACGGAGCCCAAATTATACCAATTTGGTACTGAATATACTAAAAACGGTCACACTGAATACAAATAAAATCCTTAGCACATTCTGCCAGTGTCTAGTTTTCTTTGTAATAAACAATTTCAAAGTGTAAAGCGTATTCTGTCAATGTCCAGTCCCATGGAACTAAGTCAGGAGTCGCTCAGTAAAGCGATAGTAAGTTTACTGAGGACAGAAGAGCACTCCTTGGAAGCACAAGGAAAACGCAATCGCATGCTTTTATTTGATTATCACAAACACTACGCACGAAAAACACTTTGAAGTTTAATAAACTATCAGTATTAAACCACAAACCGTTTAATACTCAATTTTTACAATAATCAAACAAAAACTCAATTTCATTTCTGGAGTTCCCGCCAAAAGGTCGACCAAAAAGTTAGAAATGAAACCCTAATCAGTTCAGAAACTTGCACCGAATAATTTGACGTCTACGCAAAAATAGTTTACTGAAGCCTGAAGTATATTTGCATACACAGACACACACTTACCCTGTACGAAAACTACTATGCAGTATTAAACGAAAATTGAACATATTTCCTTATAATTTGCTGATCAGAGAGAAAACAGTGATTTATTTTTAGTTTGATGGTGCTATAATATTTTGTGTTTATCAGTGATATAATATTTGATTGAGATCATGAATAACATAATGTCATGGACTGCTAAAGACGAGGCCGTTATTGCAACAAATACTGACGCTACAGAGTGCAAGAGATGCGCAGTTGAGTTGGGATACTGGAAAGACGATTACGTTACATATTTCGTGAAGCATGTCGACAGAAAGGCGCCTGAAATTAACCGTGGGTATTACGCCAGAGTCAGGGCCATGGAGATCTTTATTCACCAATTTTTGGAGGTTAGTTCCTATTTAATGTTTCGATCTGCCTAGTTTTTATGATACAGGAAGAGATTGTTATCATAGATGAGTTATGATGTTTAGGGACATATTGTAATACTTTCACCACTTGTAGCTTCCCGCACGGAACCAAGAGCTAGCCCCCTCAGTCACTCGCGTCCCATAACTATAATATCCAGAATTCTGTACTCATAAACAAATCAGGGTTTCAATGTCTTAAAAGATTCCATTATTCCAAAACTCCATAACCACCTAGTGAATTCTAAGATGGTATGTCAACTGTGTAGTGATCTATCATGAAAGTCCGACTGCCTAGTTATATCTATATAGCGCTATTACTGCCAAAGGTCATTAAAGTAATTGAATTAAAGTAATACATAAACTACTTGTTGATAACAATTCTCAATTTTTTATCACCAGATAAATAAAAAAAATCCAGATAAATCACTAAATGCACATTTTCATCCAGTTAGAATTATTTTTTTGTCTAACTAGAATTCTTGATAGTCAAATTCAACTAAAAGGATAAGTAGAATATGTAGTTTTTTTTAAATAAATAAAACTCATATGATATGAACTAGACCTGTCTTTAGGGAAGTGTATTTATTATATCTGCTTAGGGCTGATAACTCCAAATATATGAAATTTTAAATAAGGTGTAGCACTTTAGATTTTCAATAAAAAGACATCAATGTTCAATAGCATCAGAAAAAATAATCATCAGATAACATTGGTTATGAAGACTAATTACGTTTGAATAAATTAAACTAAAAACATAAACCGGTCAGCAGTCTCCTCGACAAACTACAATAGTTTGATACAACCTATCACCGTCACCATCTCACGAATACAAATGGATGGTAATCTTAAATCTTATCAAGATTATCATACTGTGTACTGTCGCGGATGGTACATAATTTTGGTCCTTCGAGCCAGATTTGAACTAGAGACCTATGGACTTTATGGGTGGAATTTTATAAAAACACAACAATACATCGCTATGTTAGAAAATATGAAGTTGGATTTCCAGTAAAATCAAATATTAAAGAAAATTTAGGTTCATCAAGAGAAAAGGCCATAATAGCTCATTTTCGGCAATTAGAAACAAGATTCAAGAAGCAAGAAAACAGCCAAGGAATATAAATTTATTATCAATGAATATCTATTACTCCATGATAGGTCACCTGTTAGCGCAAGTCAGAAGCCCGATTATTATTTACCTCAACATTGAGTGTTTCATGCAGATTCAACTACATATGTACTACGAAATTAAGAGTGGTGTTCAATGCATCAATAAAAACATCATCTGGACAAACTGTGAACAATCTAATGCAACAAGATTTGCAATAATTAATTATTAATATTAATTAATTATTGGCGTTAATATGCTTTCGCATACACCACTGACATCAAAAAAATGTTCGGGTCGGTCTGGTTAAGCAAGCAAGACCTGAAATTTCAAAAGATTATTTAGCAAGTCTCCATCAGCACAGCACCAAGTCCACACCCTTTCTTACAGTCTTCTAGACACAGTCTGACTAACACCCAATTCAGTTGTCCATGAAAATCTTGTCATCTGGACTAGGCTTAAAGGGTTATACATGCCTTGTGATTTAAGTCTTCACCTATGAAATTGCCATTTTACATGGAAAAAATCAAATATTTTTTTTGTATGAAAATTGTATACACTGCATTTTCAGTTTGATGGTCTGAAGCTTAAAAAAAAATGTTTGATCAATCAAAACATTTTATGCAGATTTGGAGCTGGCATACTAACCATTATTTCAGTATGCCATTGTTAAAGTTTTCAAGTGTGTCTTGTGACTTGTTACCAAGTCGTGTGTCCGCCTTTCTCATGGGGAGAACTTGTATTGGATTTTTAAAGAAAACAATGGTACTTAAAAAATCGTAATTGACAAACTTCATGATAAAGGTAAAACAGAAAAAGAATAGGACAGAGCAAAAGCAATGTTCCTAAAAACAGTCATGAAATAATATTGGACACATATAAAGAGTACAGTAGTTAAAGAACTTAAAATATACCTACTCATCAATAAAAAATACCTCATGTAATTCCCAAGTTGCTCTCTTGCCTTGAATACAAATGTTCTTTATATTTCAAATACATAACTGTTGTAAATTGTTTGATTTCTCATAATCCTTTCATGGTATATTTTTAGCGCTGTGGCACCAAATGCCAGATTATAAATCTGGGATGCGGCTTTGATACCCTCTACTGGAGGCTGAAGGACTCCACACAGGCTGTCGCCAACTTCATTGAACTGGACTTTCCTGCAGTTACCACAAAGAAGTGTCACATAATCAAACGCAATAAACAACTGCTCCAGAAAATATCTAATGAAGGTAAAGTATACTTTTGATATCTAGGGCCAGATAAATAGATGTTTCTTCATTTAGATTCAATCTGAGTAGTTGATGGTCTGTACAAGCATGACTCAATTAATAAATACTCTTTATTGTATATAATGGGTTATTACATGTGCACAAACAATAAATGACAGAATAAAATAGGCGACCTTATCGCTAAGTCGATCTCTTTCAGGCATAGGGATAGAGAAAAATAAAAGGGATATAGGTAGTGCAAAAAGACCGAAATCCACAGATGGATCATGTTCAATATATTTACTTATCGACAATATTGATATATTTATATAGTATAATAAATACATATAATAATAAATAGCTTGATCTCTATATATATAAAATTCTCGTGTCACAATGTTCGTTCCCGTACTGCTCCGAAACGGCTTGACCGATTCTCATGAAATTTTGTGAGCATATTGAGTAGGTCTGAGAATCGGCCAACATCTATTTTTCATACCCCTTAGTGATAAGGGTTGTCCAACCTTAGCGCCATCTGTTGGGCAGCCACAGCAACGCGTGGCCGGGCACAGCTAGTAATATATAAATAACATATAATATATACATACATATCTACATTTACACTGCACCCAATATCAATACAGAAATAAGTTCAAAGTTTACAAGGAATGCAAAATTAGGAAGATAGAATTCTCTATTTGTTTAGATGTTCACATTCAAGTGTGTACTATAGCTTGTTCGGAAGCGCTAAAACCCGCCCGAGGTAGCCGCGCAGCGAGACGCGGGCACGCGAATAGGAATAACATACTGACATGCGGCCGTCAAACACTGACGCGGTAACACTAACGTAGGTATATATAAAATTCATTATTTATTCTTGAAAATAAAGAATTGATATTTCAAGATCGATCTTACAGAAATTTATTACGTGTAGATCTGTTGCGCCGTTCTCCCTTCCCCCGCTTCGTCTTGCGCACCGCAGGCGGGTACTGGTGGTACCGAACAGCATAGGTTTTCAATATCCGCCTCTCCTAAATCACTAGGAGGTTTATAGAATACAAACATACAAGATCCTAATACATATGTAATTCAAATGTAGACTTAGCTGATATGTTGAAACTATATATAAATGGAATGAATGATAAGACACTATAAAATATAATTTTGTAATAATCTAAGAAGCCACTGACCAAGACAAAACCAAGTCAAAACATTCTCAATAGCCGATTCAATGAATTTTGTCAACTATAAACGGTGTCAAAACATACTTGACAAATGGTTTCCAAGAGAAGAGATATGGCATAATCAGTAACACCAACTAGCACAAGATATAGGTATACCAGCAGTAATGACGCTCACCCATTACACAATAATAATCTATAATCCCTTCCCACGGGTGTCGTAAAAGGCGGCTAAGGAATAACAAAGCTGCTACCACAAGCCCTGGGGAACTATACCACCTCTATAACAGTGGACTCGCCAACCCGCTTGGCTAGTGTAATGTTTTAAATAAAGACCGACCGAAGTTTCGGCCAAAACTTCGGCTCGACCGAAACTAGCGTTCGTGATTTTCGTGAGCTGTCGGATGAAGTTGGGTCATGTTCGGAACGGGTTCACTCATTCACTTGCCTATTATTATAAAATTATACAATTCTGAACTTTTTTCAGTAACTTGTCATTAATTTTATCGTTTAAAGTAGTATTTAGATAACAAAGTGTTAATTGTAAAGATATCTTTAATAATATACCTACATGTTTGTAACTTACTATCATATGAGCGCTTGAGCTATGAAAACATTATCCTTTAACATGTTATATTTTTTATCTTTGGTAACCTACATTTTGTCTACCAGCTTAAGGGGCTATGAAACCATGTTAGGCCTTAGATTTTGTTTTTGGAATCTTATCTCTGGATAAATAGACGATTCTCGGTCTTAGAATTAGTCCAAGTTTATTTATTTATTTAGGACAATCAATAGAAACAACAACAGGTAGCAGCTATATAAAAGTAAACATTTGAAATTACATTGTAGATGTTCCTCTAATTATAGATTGTCCCTGAATGCAATATTAATGACAATATTTTGTAATATTATAAATGCAATAATTACATGGCACCATAAACATGGGAAATAAAAAACATAAAAGAACATAAGTGTATTTATGGGCGCCTTATGCAGTCTGCATAGAAGCAAGTTTCCAACAATTCTGTCTAAATCTAACCCAAGGACGATCTAAAAAATGTCTATTTATCACACCCTCGAAACAAAAACCTTAAAACAGGTTCTTAAAACTTGGAACTTATTAAATTCGTTAGCAGCACTTTCCAGCAAGTCAAATAATAAATAGTATAAAATAAGTGACTATTGTATTAAGTATCCTTTTATTCAATTGTAAAGATGAATGTCTATGAAAAATGTCCTGATTAATAGACGGCCAGTCAGGTTGTGAATTATAAAATAAAGAATTTTGTATTTTCAGACGGAGAAGTAATAATACGTGAGGGAGACTTACATTCAGACGGGTATCACCTACTGGGTTGCGATTTGCAGTGCCTCAACGAAGTCCGGCGCAAATTGTCCGCCGCGGGCGTAGCTAGTGAACCGCCCACACTGATTCTTTCAGAATGTGTGCTCGTGTACCTACGGCCTGATGCCGCGCAGGTGTTACTCGAACATTTTGCCTCCACTTTTCCACGTTGCGTCTTACTCGTTTATGAGCAGTGCAATCTGGGTGATAAATTTGGGGAGGTAATGCTACGGAATTTAAGCGCTCGCGGCTGTGCTCTAGCTGGAGAGCGTCATTGTGGCGGCCCAACGGCACAGGCGGAGCGTTTGAAAGAGGCTGGGTTCGAAATCGCCCGCGGCTGGGATATGGAGACTGTATGGCGTTCCTTCCCTGAAGAAGATCGCGCCCGCGTTGAGAGTATCGAGATGTTAGACGAGCGCGAATTGCTGTTGCAACTCAATACGCATTATGCCCTCACTGTGGCGACGCGCGGCGATCTCTTCGCGGATATCGACCTCAATGCATAAATATCGAAGTGCGACTCGTATTCGCGAGTGGAGTATGTAGGAATAGTGAAGCAAAAGTTTATTCGTGAATAAGGTGCGTTTTGAAGTTAGATATACCGATACCCGGTTTCTACTGGCTACTGTGACGACACCTTGTGCTAATTCCGCATAGGCAGAGTGATTTGGTAAGTACAGTTCTCTTTTAGCCCGACCTCGAATCCAATTCACTCTAGTGATTTAAAATAATATGTTTTAATGTGGACTCATAGAGTCCTTTGCTATTTTCTAAGTCATCGTGATACGCGATTGCTCGGTGTACATGATTTCCATTTACATTGAAATATTATGCTTTTTGTTTGATAGTTTTAACAGGCTCATTGTGCTTGAGCGCTGAGTGTCGCTTTTCTTAGGTTTTATATGTCACAATTTTGTATGAGAGACTAATAAGATCGGTTTTTGAGTCCTGCGAACTCTCAACGTGAAGAATTCAGAGTGAGACAATTACATATTATCATTTATCACTATAAAAATCCTAGAAAGCATTTAATTTAAAACTGAAATATGTTTTGTTATTTACAAACTTTGCAAATGTTAGTTAGCGATTGCTATTTCTAAGGGATTTTCACACTACTTTTTGAGAGGGAACATGCTTCAGTGAATACTGTACAATATATCAAGTAAAAGTACAGATAATTTACTACAATTTGAATGCATCTCTCGGATACTGTAAGACAGTTTTGGCCGTCCGTCAAGTGGATGCTTTGCGTTGGCAATCCGCGTGACTCTTAACCGGCCTAATAGTAGACAGAGAGTGATACTTAATTTGTAATAATGTTTTATTTTTGTTAAATTTATTCACAGTTATTTAGGATCGTTTTATTTATAGTATGTGATACAAAAATTATTAAATGATATATTGTGATAATAATGTGTACCACATGGTAATTATCCCATGAAACATGCCACAATAAGTGTTAAGAAAAATGTTTACTTTCTTACTTTTTGTCATTCTGTTTGACCAGTCAAGCTTGACTCATCAGGTCTACTGATACAAAAGAGAATAATTGAAGGTCAAAGGTCATATAGATTGATATGTTAATTGATATTTTCTTTATTATCTTTGGAAATCACTGCATTTTTTGAATTGCTAGTTATTACTGTATTGAGAGTCTTTTGGTGAATTAAAGACAGTATTGAATTAAAGTAGCTATTTACTTATAAAAATATTTGGATTGTATCTGGATTTGTCTGAATAATACACCAAGTTGGATTTGTGAAATGGATTAGTTTTCCTTGTGTTGTCACATTTGCCAGATTACAATTGCTGAAGCGCCATTTCTTCCACCACGTAAGACTGTTTCAAAATGTGTGAATATCACTTTTTGACAATTCAAAATTATGCTGCATCTCTTTTTGTGTTATGAAGACAGAATAAATATACAAGGTTAGTTTTCACAAAAGAAATTCAGTGTTAAGAGGGTACAGGTATTTTTTATAATCCTGTGTACAGCGTGTCCCAAGAAATGGTGTCAAGCGGAAATCTAAAGGTAGAGCACCGCCAGGGGCAACCACGTATGTTCTGCGATTTTTTTGTAATTTACGAGTTATGATTTTTTCGTGATTATTCACGAAACTATAAGTGAGATAAGTGCCTGATTTTTTTTCAGATTTAGTTGAATGTTAGGCCTATCAAACACAAAAATATTTAATTACATAACCCAACCAGTGCGACAATTTTTTTTTATAAATTTAATAACGTTAAAAAAAATTACCAAACTATTTTCAATCAAACCTATTTTAAAAACTTCCTCATTTTATTAGCTATTTACCCTATAAATTTAAAACATAAAAGCATTTAATGCATGAAACCTAAGCATAACGGTTAGCTTTTAAAATCGTTCGGAAATTGTATTTTTTTAAATGAATTAACAGGGTGGGTGTTGAATATGTTATGCTCAACCTTTGGACTTCCACTATTTCTATTTCTGACACTTATTTCTTGGGACATTCTGTATGTATAATAATAACAATTATAAACATTATTTTCTAAAAATAGTAAAATAGCTTTTCGGAAAATCTTTGATTTCAGCTGTGAAACTCTGTGTGTTTATTTACTTGTTGCTTGTTTTTCATAGTCACATGATATGAGATTGTGACGAGTCTGACGAGCAGTCTTCTTATAAACACGAATCTGTATTTTTAACTTAAAAGCCGTCGTCAAACTGCGGGCGGGTTGGGACGCCAACGGGGCGTTAGCGTGGCATGGGCGCCACATGCATGTGATACTGGGAGCGGGCACGCCGAGCCGTCCCGCCGATACCCCGCGATCCCATCGCGCTCGACCGGTCGGCGTCACGCTGCCGTCCCCGTCGGAGCGGTAGCGTGGCGCGGGCGGCGGGTCGTGTCTGTTTGACTTCTCCCGTACAATTCAATACGTTCCAACGCGCTCTCGCCCCGTCGCCGTCCCAACACGCCCGATGTTTGACCGCGGCTGAATAAATAATTGTTACATAGCGACACTGTAAAGTTTGCACATTGAAATTAAGTGTTTATAAATATTCACAGCCAGAATTTTAAATTACATAGGTTAAAAGTGACGCTGTTTACAAAGTTGTGGGTAAAAAGAAAGTTCTTTTTGTAAAGTTTGATTTCTTCTAATGTTTTCTTGATGAGCTAACAATTATCCCCTTACCATAAAATATAATCAATTCAAAGCTGTGTTCCAAAACATGTGATTTTCGCTCTTTGGCAAAAGCAAACATCCCGTTTTATCTCTATAGCACAAAAAGAGACGCAACATGACTTTTAGATCGTCCAATTATCCTACATTCTGGAACGCAACTCAACTCAATGATCAACACTTATATAACAAGCGCTCGACCAATCAAATTCGTTGGATATTGTTTATTTTTGTGTAGTGAGGGAAACAAGGTTAAACAAAGAATAGGAATGTAAGAAAATTTGTCGTTATATTTGTGTCTAAATTGTGAATTATGGGTTAATCTATGGTGGCACAGCAGCGCAAAGGGCATTTCAATGTGCGGAAACAATATTGAGCTATATTTGTACTAATGTAGGGTTTCAATTCTAATGAGATGATTATGACGATTCTCTGACCGTTTGGTTGCTGCTTGAATATAAATTGACTCTTAATCAGAATGTATATTACCAGTGCCGGCTTTACCTATGGTGCAGGGTGTGCTCACACACACGCGCAGGGTGTTAGGGGGCGCCGAGCGCCGCTCGCGACGCCTCCAAATAGCCTACTAGAGGGCGCCAGGGTATTGATTGCACCGGGCGCTACATGGGCTAGAGCCGACGCTGTATATTTCTTATACTTAGCTTTATAAGGGTAGAGTAGCATAATCTTACATAATATAATTATTTTAGTATCAATATATTCGTAATCAACTAATCACCAATAGTATTTTTAATGGGAAACCTAATCGTAAAATGCGGATGTATTCAACGTGCAAAACATTAAAATTTGCTTACGTTCAGTGTTGCCCTCGTAGACACAAGGGGCGTGATGTTCTAAAAACGTATCATACAACTAACCTTTAATTACAGTTGTTTTGTCTCGTGTTTAGACTATACAGTGACCTATTCAGATATAAGGGGTGTTTGCTTTTGCTTGTAGCGGCCATCGGGTTGTGTGCGTACGAATTATTGTTGCGTGATATCGATAGTTTAGCTATAGAAAGCTGACCTTGTAAAAGCGGTATCAACATTAAATCGATACTAGATATAAACAGTTTTGATAGCGAAGAATGAGCACTATTGGTGGGCATGAGTGTTATCGATACTATCGACAGTATTGTGGTTATCGATACTATCGACAGTATTGTGGTTATCGATACTATCGACAGCATTGTGGTTATCGATACTATCAACAGTATTGTGGTTATCGATACATAACCATTTTGTATTATCAATACTACCATTAGTATTGATTTAATCGACACATGTTAGTATTCGATAGTGTGAATAGTTTTTGAGGTCACAATACTATCGATAAACTATTTACTCGCAACACTAGTATCTACGCATATCTCACAGACAACAACACCAGCGAAGACCGCCTCTATCTGGGTAGGCCTTAACTTTTAAGTAGGTATCTACATATTTTGTATATTGATTTGGTATGTAGTACGACTTATTTGTATGGAATTTCATGAATCCATCGCCAATCGAGCTTTCGGACGATAACAAACCTCTAGCGTTTGTAAACTGTTTATTATTGTGACTTCAAAATACAGTTTTGTTATATATGCGATTGGCGCTATCTAGCCGCTTATTGAAGATTTTACTAATCAGATGCAAAGGAAATTTTATTTGTCCGAACGCTTGGTTGGTCCATATGTATCAAAATTGATGTTGTACGACCCGCTCATAACGCACTTAGTGCCCATACAAAGTCCATTGTTATCTTTTTTACATTAGGAAGTTTTTCGAATTTGAAGACAAAACAACCGGCTGTAACGTAATTAAATACGTAAGAATTAAATTTTTCTTGCTAGTTATTGCTCATTTTCGAGAAGTTTTCTGTGTAAATGGAGGTATTTATTTATTGTACCTATCTTCTTCGAGATTTTATCACTATTATATATATAATATATAAGTGTTAAATATTTATTTATGCCATTAAAATGCTACTACAACGGAATTTGTTTCATTTACTGCAGTATACTGTTTTTTTTTCTTTTTATATACATACATATATGGCAATGGTGCTGTTCGGAATAGTCCGTTTGTCTCTCCGGCGTCCAAAATGTATTATAAAAATAAGGGGAAGGGTTATCGCGCTGTGTATCGTGATCTGATCGCGCCATAGTGAAACTGATAAATTGTGTAAGACCGAGTTCTCGGTTCAATCCGGTATCCGTCGGTAGTGAAAATAGACTTTTCTTTGCCATCATTGTGTCTTGTGTATTCTCTTGTGACCACCTGGACGGCGGCCGGGCCTACCAGCAGGGGGTTACCCCTCGCCGAGTGCTCAGGATTTCCAATGTATGGCAACTAGGTAACCATTTGAAAGAATTTTGTCATAACGCGCGTATCGCGCTTGAATGTATGTTTGAGGCCGGGCCTCATATAAACACCATACAGGTGCAAGTGTCAATTTTTCTTCGCAATAAACAATTTTAAAGTATAAAACGTATCCTGTCAATGTCCAGTGCCGACGAACTAAGACTTCCCGCTAAAGTCTGTATACTGTTTTTTTTATAGGTGTAGATGAGCCGTCTCACTAAAAGTAAAAAAAATATATTTTCTTTTAACATCGCCTGATTGTAGGTAGGCCAGGCCTATGACTGAAAAAGTGTGAAATTTGTTTTTTTTAAAGAATTGTCATTAACTCATTATTATTATTTATTTTGCTGGTGACGGTTGGATGAGAAGTGCAGAGGATCGTGTGTGGTGGAAAGCTTTGAGAGAAGAGGTCTATAGCCCCATGATAACATCACTATATTAGTTTATTTGGCTAAGGTGTACGTACATTTGTCTCATCTGAAGATGTCTCCGCTAAGATGCTGCACGGCATACCCACATCCCAGATATAAATTTAATCTTTCTCTATTCTGCTTACATTCCGTCGATGATAAATATCATCTAATTTTCCACAAGTTTCACAATTTGGACTTGAAACATTGCCAAATATATTTTTTTTGATGGAATATGACCAGAACGCAACCTATGAGCAGTTATAATATCAGCTCTGCTCATGTCAACACCAACAAACCAAGGATTTATAAGGAGGCTCAGTTTGTACATAGGCCGATGATACCATACGGCATTCATGGCAAAATCAGTGTTAAAATGTTCTTTGCAATGTTCTTGCTTTCAAATGTACAAGATTTAGCAAAAGTAATCCCGAGTTTAGAAACATCTCATGTGATTGTGCCCAGGATACACCTGTATATATATATATATACTTTCTGGTATGGCCACGATTGTTTTGAATAGAAACGTTTTTCTGAAAAGTTATCGAAACTAAGATATTCTATACGCCGATAACGGTCGCTGTTTATTATGCGAAACGACCATTGTTCATTTGGGGGAAATGACAACAAAACACAATTTAATTCTCTTATTTTTAATCGTCACATTTACAAATCACAAGAGCATTTGGTCATTACAATATTTTTTATGTACCGTTAATCATACCGTATGGAAGGTCGACGTTTATTCCTAATGGATTGAATATATTTTATGCTGAAACCTTGGATCAAATCAAAAGAAGGAAGATACGTTACTCACTTATCGCGCGTGGTCCTACAAAATAGAGTCCAATGGACCTGCTTCGTTTACTTACCGATAGAACAGCGACTTGCTTGCACGTGACCCGGTTAGTTTTGTAGTGGAAAACACATTTAGAAATGCCTTCCTGTGCATTTATTCAGTGCACAAATCACTCAAGGAGCAAAAACAAGACAGATGGAATCGCTTCACGCGTAAGTACACCAAAAAGTAATAATTTGTAGATTTTTTTTTAAATTATTTGTTTATATTCAATCTTAATGAGTGAGTGAGATAAAGTAGTGCTTGTCTCACTCTTCCTACTGTCCAATCTCATCGCTCTATCTCAGTCTTTCGGTGTCGTACAACGTGACTTCAATTATAGCTGCGCGAGTGCATTTGTGTGCATGTAGTTGTGCATTCGAGCCTATTTTCAGTTGACGCAATGTAAGAACGTACCGTATCTTCCCCTTTTGCTTTGATCTAAGGCTAAACCTATAAAAATTAAGTTCTTAGCATTAGGTTTTAGCATATTATGCAACTTTTATTTGAGGAAGTGTCCCACGGTTCATAATACTTTCTAGTATTTTTATTACTTTTGGTAATAAGTCGAGTTTTTATCAACTTCAGTGTATCACAGAGAGACACTAATCAGTGTATGTCACATTTTGCAGACATTTTTTACAGAATGAAGATGACAGTCATTTAGTCCACTTGATGATAAGTGCGATACACATGCCATCGTCGGTCTAAAACGAAAAACGTAGACATATTCGTTGACACATTGTTAACCTTCGGAGAGTTAGGATTTAGGGAAAGGAAGGGATGAGGAGTTTTCCTACCTCACTACACCCTCCAATCCATGGGTTGTGATGGGAATTAGTGTATAATAGAACAAGTTATGTAATTATACTTCCTACTGGAAGAGATGGACTTGGACAGGATGGGATACAGAGTAGGATCTATGTTGTATGATGTGAGGTTCTGTATTTCATGGGAGGAAATGCAAATCGGCCCTCTGTCCACTTGGCTCCCTTGGCAGAATCCTTCAACCCTAGTGGACTCGCTTGCAAAGGGATTCAAGTGTACAGGTAATTTCATTACATTCATATATTGTAGTCATGGAAGGGAATGATCATGGATCTGAATGGAAATCAGATTCTCTGGCAGCGTAGGTTCGAATCCTACCGATTCCATATAACACGAGGCGGACCACGGTATGCCTTAATCAAACGTCATAGTTGAGCCAAGACATGACTACAATATATTAATGACATTACCTACATGTATTACAAAGTTCACAAGGATCCCTCGAGGGATCCTGCCACGAGCCAAGTGGACAGAGGATGAATCTGGACGAGAGGACTGACCATTATCACTCGATTTCACTTTTACGGTAGTTTTATCACTATTTTACGGTAGTTTGCTGCTCATTTGACGTTAGACGTGAGATGCTGCATCTATATATGAGGAAGGCAATTAGCTATAGCTCTTCTCAACGCCTGCCTAACTTCCGCTCGTCCTTCGCAAAACACATGCGTCGCATGCCTTTCAACATGCACTAACGTGTCGTGTCTCGGCAAATGCACTATACATCCATCTGCTCCCGCTTCTACCCTCGCTTCAGTAATGCCTTCGCGAGCTAATTCGCGAACTAGCGCTTCAACGTCTAGTGCATTCCATTCGACTCTTGGTATTTTCGCGGGTGTGCCGGGGGGTGCTCCGGGGGGTGGAGGGGCTGGTTTCAGTTCTAGTCGGTTGTCCCTTAGGGTTAGTGAAGCGGCTAGGGGTGCGGCTCGCAGGCCGGGGCGGATGTCGCGAGGTGTTGCCGCGGCGGCGGCGGCTAAGGTGCCGCAAAGGGAGCCTCTAGCGGCTCTGCGGCGGACGCCGCAAGCGCGGGCCCCGCCGCGTTTTAGTACCTGAAAGGAAAGTTAGAAAGGAATTCAACATTGAATTGTTACCCAATTGAATTGCTTTTGAATAAGTAATTTATATATTTTTAGGTTTTTTTTAAAGAAAGGTTTTTGTCATTATGCAATAAAGAACAAATAAATATACGACGTGTCACTGAAGTAACGCAACGTGGGCACGTCGGCGGTGGCGTGCGCCCGCGCGCACTGGTGGGTATGGTTCACTAGGAGCGGGCCGCGTGTATACGTACCACGGTGGGCATGTCGGCGGTTATGTGGGGCCGCGGCGGGGCGGCGGAGGGCGGCGGCGCGTACTGGTCGGGCAGCGCGAGCTCGCGCGGGCGCAGCTCGCGCACCAGCTTGTTGGCCTGCGAGTAGTTGAGCGACGTGTCGATGGGGCAGTGGAACGCCTTCATGCTCAGTGGCTGGAACGGCGCCAGCGCCTCCGCATAAGGAAAGTCCGGCTCTGTGTACAAAAAGGAGACTAGGAGGTTCCGAAGAATGTTACTTTTTGAAGACAAAGTATAATATTAATAGTACAATAATGCTGACAAAATACATAAATATATGTAAATGGTCATTCACCGAATTCACCATTGTGGTGGCTATATGGACTTTGTGCCAGTCTGTGGTAACTCGATGGTGGTGGCTATATGGACGTTTGACAGTTCAATCTAGTGACTGAATACAAGAAAGGTTACTTGTGTCTCAATAATCTTCCTGGAGATAATTAAATACAAATCAATGGCTTTAATGTTGTTTCTCTTTCCAGAGCAACGCAATTTAGTTTTGATTTCGTGATTCCTACACCTTATCTCTGGTGATTGTTAGAGCACATTATATATATATATATTATATATACATATACAATACCTACATATAAATACATATGCCTAAATAAGTTTTTGGTGTTATAATAATTCTTTTAGTGTTTATTTCTTATAATAATAATTTTCTTTTGTTTCTTTTCTTGTCTATATTGTTTTTTTTAGTTATTACCATAGGAAAATTTTGTGTTTGTTTGTGTAGGTGGGAATAAAGTTTGTCTCTTGTAGTATATTTTTTTTCAAAACTATTTTCTTTCCGTCTGTTGACGTGTGCTTGTCCTAAAAAATTTTGGGTAAATAACGTAAATAAATAAAAGTTACCGGTGAATATGATGGCGTGCGCGGGGTTGTTGGCCCACAACTCGACGAGGTGCACCGCTGCGCCGAATCTAAGGCTCGGATGGCCGCAGAACACCACGCACGGCTACAGAAAGAAAAGAAAGGCAAATTTATTCAACAAGGCACATAAAACACACAGAAAAAAGAAAATAGAAATAATGAGTGTTGCAGACTTTTTTCTATGCTTGCACTGGCCACTGATCGTGATTCTCAATAATCGATAAGAAGTCACTGACTGACTGACTGGTTTTTGACAGAAAGACATTGGGGTATATTTTAATCTATTTTTCAATAAAATAGTTAAATTAGATGAAAGTGCAAGTTTTAAAAAAATACTCAAGGAAAATTTACTCAGTGGAGAATATTGCTATGAAGGGAAGTATTATTAATCGTATATTAGAGATAAGTATGTTTGTATCGATGTATGTATATATTTATTTATATTACGGTATTTAATTAATATGCATCATTATTAACCAGTTTTACTTAATCTTACCTATCATTGCACCTACAGCGCCATCTCTGCATAGCCCTAAGGTTGACCGGAAGATAACGCTTCTAAGCATTAAGTTCGCCCTTTGTCACTTTGTGCAATAAAGAACATATAAATAAATAAAAAAGACATTTCTTTTGTCGCAAATAGTCGCAACACATGAGCAATGAGCAAGTTTTAATATTTGTCATCTGGTGCGTGGAGATAGGATCTGAAGCTCACCATAAAGCATTCAGCGACGATTATCAGCTAAAGCCCCGGTGACGCACGTGGTAAGTAAGGTAAGTGGGGTGTGTAAAATTGTAATAAAATTTTCATCTTTGTTACTTAATGATAGATGGCTCTGTTTTGAATTTTCTCGTTTTACGATTTAATCAAGTCTAACCGACATATTCAAAATATCAATATTTTTTTTCAGAATGGCTAAATTCTTGTGGCCCTAATGGCCTTTCAAGAGTCACTGGACATGTATGATTTAGGGCCAGCGCAGAAGGTGCTCAGCCAGGAGCAAAAAGTGTGTGCAGGAACGAGCCTAAGGGCTCCCCCGCTGGTAGACCGGTGGAAGGAACGGACCTCGGCTTAGGGCGTTGCTTTGGGCGGGTACCGCGTGATCGCGAGTTCGTGAGAAGAGCCCAGGCACGTGCCGATACCTGGTAAAATTGTTGGCTTAAATCCGGGGTGTGTTCACGTTGTAGCGAGGGGGTCGTCCTCGTCTCCGCCGGTGTATATGTGTAGTGTAGTGTAAGAATCAAAATTGGCGGCAGTAATTGGGTCGTAGGTGTCGTCTAGGACGTGGCGAGGACGACGACGGTAATAGGAAGGGTTTATTTTTACATTATGAACCCTGCTTCACTTGCTTCTCCCCCCGTAAAGAACAACCACACTAATTCTTCGGGCAGAACGTAAGATGTGCCCATCTTTGCACTCTCTCATATCGATGAAAATAACTTTTTTTTTCGCCATACTGTCACTTATCAGCAATGTAACAATCATATATACAAAGAGACTGAGATTTCATTGAATTTTCCAAAAAACAAGAACTTCAGCTCGAAGGATTATTTAAGAACTTAAGCGCTAAGGATTGTTTTGTTTATTTTTGTGAGACTGTACATAAGTCCAGAAGCGCATACAAATCTGCCCCCGGAGAAGTAGACATGTCTCCCATCAGGCAAGCCATTCTTTGTATACTGTTTAGTTTATCGATAGCTACTAATTTTTGTGACCCATGTTTCACACCAGCAAAAGACTTTCATAAACAGTTTTTTTACCTGTCTAAAATCAGCACTGAACGCGTCGTCGTGCAATCTCTTCGCGTGTTTCAGACGTCCGCCGCGTACTAGGGCTGCGTGAGGGAAAGGCTCTTCTGGTAGATACACTCGAGCCTGCAACATTATACAAAAAATAACTAAATAATGCCAGTTGGTCATCCATTCCGCAATCATTTGAGCATAATTGAGTAATCTAATTATTCTAAAAATATTTTTTTTGGTATACTTGATATATATATATATATATTTATTTAAAAGGAAAACTATTGACCATTACAAACAATAATAACCATAAAAACACGAGTCATTTACATGTTTTTAGCGATAGATTAAACGAAAATTTAGAAATTAAGAATATCAAAGGACAAATTTAACAAATAAATACGAGTATACAATGTGTCACTGAAGTGAAGTAAAATATGAAACACGTCAGTTAATTTCAAATATATAAAATCGTTCTAGCGAATAGTGAAATTGTTTTAGGAAGAAAACGCTACAAATATATAAAGTTTTCTTGTTCTACCTAAAACGTTCGTAGCGCTCGTTACTCAGTATTGGTCACGCGGCGCGGACGACGCGCGTAAAATGTAATTTCGTTTAAAATAAAAGATATATTTACTAGAAATGAACAACAAGTTATGAAGTAAACCTACTGTTAAAACTAGTAGAATCAATTCTACTATCAATATGGAACAACTTATTTTTAACTTTTGCGTTATTTCAGTGACACGTTGAATAGGCATATATGAAATAATAAAAACTAGGTGCAAAAAATAACACAAATAACAAATAACAGTAGTATTTGTTTACACAACGCTTGCAATAACAAAACTGACCTGTTTAAGACCCACTCGGCGAGTATATTGTTGCACGCGAGCGAAGAGTCCGCGACCGGCGGCACCATGTACGGCGTCCAGGTGCGCCGATAGACACTCCAGCAGCTCATAAACAGTATTTGTTTACACACTGCGTGTAAGGTAGCATATTATAATACCTGTTTGCCGCCACTCGCCGGAGACCCACTCGGAGAGTAGATATTCCAGTAAATAATATAGCATACTTGAACGTACCCCATAATAGAACTGACCTGTTTAACACCGGACACCCACTCGGCTAGTATGTTGCTGTAGGCGAGCGAAGAGTCCGCGACTGGTGATACCACGTACAGCGGAATTTGCGACAGTCCAGCGCCGTCCAAGTGCGCCGATAGACACTCCAATAAATCATAAAGTACACCACTAGGATACACCTGCAGTAAACAAATACCGTTAAGCACGAGTCGTGGTAAAATGCTAGATTAGAAAAAAATAAATTAGATTGAAGCGTTTTATACACACCAGACAAAGTTATCAGATCACAAACCCATTTCTGGAATATGTAGAAAATATTATCAATTAGCTTCCGAACATCCGGATCTGGACTTGGCAGACAGTTTGCTGACTTTAAAGAACAAAGTCAAACGCGCTCATAATTCGGTTTCCCTTTGCTCTGTTCTCACTCATTTTATTTTCTATTTTAAATTAGAATAGAACCCCCCCCCCCCCCCGCCCCGCCCCGCCCCATACGAAAAAAGGGCTTGTTACGGTTATGCAAGTTTTTAAAGTCATACCTCCCCCATGCACAAGACGATGTACACGAAGGAGGAGGCTCCATGAATATGACCTTTGAACAATGAACAATAAAAAGGCTGGTTACAGTTGTTACTACAGAACAATTCTTCAGAACATTTCCCGATATACAGGCGATAGAAAATGCAGAGAGATGCAATGTCTCTTCAGATGCCGAGCGATTGTAAAGTACCCACTAGAAAAAATTAACAATAAACCCACAGTACATGCCAACATCTGTCCAGAATGACAACCGCCCCTTGGATGCGCTGCCTTGGATCTTTATAGATGTAGGAATGGATATTGAGAAAGGTGGGATGGGAATGGGCTCTGGTATATCTCTCTAATGAGGTCCGTAAAGTAAAATCAAAGTGTACTCACAGGACATAATACGGAGCCGCCTCCACGTAACGTGACCGTAGCGTGAACGCACAAGTCTCCGAGCATGTTGTCCGGGTTATGTGCGGGCGTCTGTGTTAGCGCCGCCAGTATCAGGAGGTCCGCGCCCCGGAGCGCTGCCTGGTTGATGGGGCGAGGGTGGGTGGTTAGGGTGCTTGAACCGCTTACATAGGCCACCTGTAATGGAACAATGTTGATGCGGTCGTGCATTGTTGCTATGTAGAGTTCGTCGTTAAATTGAAAAATACCTTTGAAACACTTGTTTATTACGACTTTAAGAGATACATGTCTGAGTTTACTCATTAATCCATCAATGATGAATAAAAAACCATTAACCATACACAAATCTGAACAGCCTTATATTGTATTATTATTGTATCAGCCTATAACGACCCACAGGAATGTGAGTCAAATATAGATACGCCTAGGCTATCACCGCTTTTTAAACAGCCTTATATATAGATCTTTATCTATGCCTTATCTCCAACTATTCACGTATAACAACGTGACAATATTTATTTATTTATTTTATTATATATGGGGAACAAGCAGTCGCAATAAATGACATGTGAATGTTTTTTTTTTATGGACGAAGGCGGCAGACGAGCATACAGTCCACCTGATGGTAAGTGAGTGCTGTCGCTGATAGACATCCGCGATACATGCCAACATTAGTCCAAAATGACTAATGTTGGCACACCCTCGGATGCGCTGCCTAACTTTGGAGATATAGGAATGGATTTGGAGAAAGGGTTGAGAAAAGGGGAGGGATAGGATGGGAATGGGCTCTGGCACATCTCACTCACTACCGAAACATGTACGTACATTGGGGAAATAAGATAAAGTGGGAAATGCAGTAAATTTTAAGGTAGTCTTCTGTGAGAGGGGTAACGTGGCCAGTCGAGCGCGCCCAGCGGCTGTTGGATTGCAGCGTGCACTCTCTGCCTCAAACAGGACACGCAATAATTTGTACAGGCAAGGACAAAACAGCTATGCAATAATTTGAATGTCATCTGTAATTACCTGTTTTACACAAAATAAATTGAGGAATGTTAGGAAGCTAACGTTGTATCAATACTCTTTCGAGTATTGTCTTTTACTGAGCTTTTTGCTACTAAATTCCAAGGAACTGGCAAGGAATGAAAACCTAAATTCATATTCGCTGACAACTTTTTCATTCAATTGCACTCTGTTAATTCATTTTGTTGATCCACAAGAACATGCCTATTAAATTCAAGTAGAGCCTTCTGTATCAGTACTGCTTATTTTTGTAGTACTTTCTACATATCTCATAGATCGCTTGTTTGAGCATGTTCTTCTTCTGTATAACTATTAATATATATTATATATATATATATATATATATAAAAGCACCTTATTATACTTTATTAATTATTTATTACATTATCGTCTTATTAATTGTTGCTGTAAGAACTGGTTGTTATTCATCCTTGAAGGTTTTGCAAGGTCGGCGGCGCGCCCGCATACCCCCTAGTGTTGCAGGTGTCCATGGGCGGCGGTAACACTTACCATCGCGTGGGAGCGCTTGCTCGTCCGCCCACTTTTTTATTAAAAAAATAAAAATCCCTACCTCTGAGCAAACGTTGCCATGTCACGATATCTTACCTTCTCATGAGCAGAGCGTAGCACCCAGTTGGCCGATCCAAGACAGAATCCAGAGCTGACAGCCGTCGCTTCAAGCGCCCCATAGATGTCTACACGTTCATCATAACCCACCACTCGAACCCTTGCTAAAGCCCTTGCAAGTGCTGTGGGCCCGTAAAGGCGACGCCAAGAACGCGGGCGTAGGGCATGAGCTAAAGGTGGTGGTAGAACATGTAATAACTCTTTCCAGCGCTTTGCTGCACTTCCACCAGTACCTGCCGATAACCATTCTGACAATTCTTCTAGGTAAAACCTAAAAGTAAAATAAAAAGTTATTTGTTACGTAATGCAGCAAGATTTTTAAATAACTATTTAAACATTCGCTTTTTGTACGCATTTTATATTGTCAATTAGGTCAAAAGGAGTAAAATTAAATTGTTTACCCTTTTTCCAGTCTTGTTCTTTTTTGTTCAAGATTAAAAGCTCACACGCTGGAATTTATTCCAGAGTAGAAATACGAGAGTAGAAAAACGTTGAGTAGAAATAAAAGCCTTTAATTTTACGCGTGTAGACCAAATTACAATTTATTTGACTACATTTGTGCATCCTTTTCTATCTTCAAAATACAAAAGAAATGGAGCATGATTTTGATTGATTGATGTCAATAGTAATTTTCACAAGTTTTGGAATGCAGCAGCTTAAATGTGATATTGCGAAGAGACAAACCTGCCGATCTGCAGTGTAGGCTCTGTTGCATACACCTGCCCTTTGAAGCCAGTATCTTCTGTTATGAATGGCAATGCCATCATGCATGTGTAGTTGGATATCAGGATCACATCCAATTGAGAAAAGTCCACCACTTTGTCCAGAGGAGGACAGAACTCTGGAATACTATCTACAAAGACCCGGCCACAGCACTCTTTTAATTCCTGAAAATAATAAGTTATTTTAACATTAAAAAATAGAGATAGAAATATTGATGTTTGATAAGACTCCAGTAATCAAGAAAATCTTTATAAAAATGTTCCATGTTTATGACTGCATATTTCAAAATTTCTTGAGGGGTTTCAGATTAAAATATTAGTATTAGGTATTAGCAAAAGAAAAACCAGTTTAATTTGTCTGTTGTTTTGTAATCCTTTGGAGTCACCATGAAAAAAAAAACAAGAGAAAATTAAGTTATAAGTTTGATTTTACAAACAGATCAAGCAAAGAATCCAAGTATAGCTTTATTTTGTGTTTCAAAGGTACAAATATAAAGTGGTGGATCTTGCACATAAGTTTCCTCAAGATGTTGTCCTTCACTGATGAGTTGTGATAATTTAAGTGGCATGAACGGAGGATTTGAACTCACAACTTCATGGCTGAGTCGAGAACAGAATATTCCTAGGCTATCATAAACCAATGAAAAGCATTAAATTGCCAACTATAAAGTTTCAAGAACAGACTTGACAAATAGCTTCCAGGAGAAGAGATATGGCAAAACTTGTAACACTAGCTAAAACGAGATAATAATTACATAATAATAAAATACTAACCCCTTCTAGCAAAGGATCATTGTGATGTGGAGGTGTGTAATTGGGCAAGGAGGCAAGCCTTGTGCTGGGCACTGGTGGCAATGGCAGAAAGTTCAACACTGAGTGAGCCGACAGCCCACAATCCAGCATTATCATGAGTTCTTTGAAGGAGAGTACGAAGCACGGTTTCGCTGCATCACTGCTTAGGCAATACTGAAACAGCATTAACAAGTACCTATAGCATTGTCCAATTGAACATTAGAACAAATACAAACTACTTTGCAGCTCAATACAAGCCCTTTCAGTATCTACTGCTGTATCTTCGTTGCATCACTGCTTAAGCAATACTGGAACAGGATTCTCACAGTACCTATGGTATAGACAAATTTAACTTTAGAACAAATACAAACTACTTTGCAGCTCAATGCAATGCAAGCAGCCCTTTCAGTATCCAATGCTGGAGATGGGCCTTCTCATGTACATTGTCTTGTGCATGAAGGATATATTGCTTCATAATGCTGTCAAGCGGGTTAGCATGTCCACACTTTTAGAAGTGATGTAGTTCCTCAGTGTTTGTGGGTTTGTTGTCTTTATAATCTATAGCTATGTTATGTTATAATGTATAGCCGGCCAATACCACACACTACTGGTTCGGATACCAGAAATCGAACCAGAGCCTTCTGGGTGAAAGTCAGGTATTATTTGCAGATATTCAATAGACCGATAGGTGACGAGAAATACAAATAAAATTTTGTTGAACAAGCGTGTTCATTCAGTTAGAGCTACAGATCTGAATGTTAGTCACCATTATAACTCATCTAAAAGGGAAGTGTTAACCGTTGTTTGGCCAATGCTATATATGTTAGCATTGACTGACATATCAGTTAGCATCTTTAATAAATATCTCTCTAGTTGCTGATTTACACTTTTTACTGCTGGGCATAAACATCCCATTACAATCATTGATTAGTTAATATAAGTTTTACTATAATCGGTTAATAACAAAATGATATTCAGCATTACGTTTTAATAACTATTAAAGAACAAATTTGGGATTTTTAACATTGTTCTTTGTGATAATTATTTTTCAGATTTGATTTCATACAACTTTTATGACTATTTTAAAACATATTATAAATTGAGTTTAAATGTTGATTATACTGAGCTTTGTAAATTAGTAAAAGACATACCAACTTCATATTTTTATTTTTAACCTATCTGAAAGAAAAGAGCTCGTATATATGACTCTATCTTAAATATTTGAAAACTAAAGTATATTAAACATTACTTTCATTTGAGTAAATACAATTAAAAAGAGAAATAAACACAATTTTTAACAACCCGGCATCCAATGCAAAACTGTCGATTGACGTGACGTTGGCTTGACAATCTCGACATTTTTTTTCGTAGATGACAATGGTGTAATCAGCACATTCTGCCAGTGTTATGTTTTCATAGTAATAAACAACATATTATTATCCTGTCAGTGTCAATATCCAGTCCATATAACTGGCATATCTCACTCACTACCGAAACACATAAGTACATTGGGGAAATACGCTAAAGTAGGAAATGCAGTACATTTTAAGGTAGTCTTCTGTGAGAGACTATTATAGGGGTAACGTGGCCAATCGACAAAAAACATGCGCTTTCACCTGTATTTGCTTTGATTTAACCATGTTTGCGTAGGCCAACAAACTGTCTCCATAATCTTAACCAGTCAAGCAATTTCTTTTGACCTTTTAGTGTTTGTCTATTGTTTGCGGGATGCAGAAATCCCATCTCTACCGTACAGGTTACGTTACTGTTAGATACTGTTCATGTTTTAGCTACACACCCTAACGTGTTGTATGAAAGCGGTGAGCACAATAGACTAGATCAAGTGCGAAAAGCGGCTGCCGGAATGCAGCGTGCACACTCCCCCTACAATTAAATTCATTACCTAATTCAATTAAATATTCAATTTAAATGATTAATGAATAAATATTTTTTTGTTTTATTTTTTACCTAATAGTAATTCCATTTATCGACATCGAAGCTTGTCGGATATTCCATCCCTTCACGAACATTATCACAAATCTCACACACTACTGCTTCGATTGTCTATAGTGACATCATTACTTACATTAATGACATATATCAAATATGTATATGACGTGTGTCAAATATGTATATGGCACGTGTCAAATATGTGACGTGTGTGAAATATGTATATGACATATGTTAAATAGATATACGACATATGTCAAATTGGTATCGCTGTGACAGTTGACATTGTACGTCTAGTAGTTAAGTCTATGAGCGCTTCTCTTATTTGTTAGAGAATGAGGCAAGATATAACTATGTCTATAGGTTTCTGTGTCTACGTAAAAAAACAGTTGTTTTTGTAGTTTTCTCCGCAATAAACAAATTTAAAGTCTAAAAAATGTATTCTGTCAATGTCCAGTCGAGGATGCTCTATCACGCTAATTGCTTCTTGTAAATACCTACCTAGATTTGAAATAGGACAATCGTTATCTATTTCGAGCTATTAAGACAAAATATATTCCAACTAGACCTACAATCACCTACAGTACCATAAATAACCATCAGTCTATGTTTATCCACTGCTCTCCCAAGACTTTCCACAACACACGGTTTTTCGCTCGTCCCATCAAGCAACTACCGGCGAAACTTCTTCAAGTCGTCGGTCCATCTGGTCATAGGCGGTCTCCATTCAAGGACTCGTTTATACCATCGTTTGTCGGTCTTGTTGCAGATATGACCTGCCAATTCCCATTTCAGTTTGCTAATTCTGTGAGCTATGATGTCGATAACTTTCCTTTTTTAGCGGATTTCTTCATTTCAGATCTGTTCCTACATAGAAATTCGAGAGAGTATAGCTTTCTGTATAGCTCGCACCGCAACTTTAAATTTATTGATTAGGCCAATCGTTAGAGACCTCTTTTTGGATCCGTATGTCATAATGACTGATAGGACACATTTCAAGCTGAAGACTTTCAGCTTCAAGCATTGCGATATAGGCGATGAGAAGAGATGACGCATTTTCGCACATGCTGTCCAGCCAAGTGAGACGTGTCTGTCCTACAGTACAGTAGAGAATATTAAATAAGCCGTAGACAAGCTTACATGTTACGTAAAGTAGGTAGAACGTATTTTATAATAATAATAATAACAATAAATACTCTTTATTGCATACAATTGGTTATTATATGTGCACAAATAATAAATGATAGAATACAATAGGCGACCTTATCGCTAAGGCGATCTCTTCCAGGCAATCCTATGATAGAGAAAAATAAAAGGAATTTATGTAGTGCAAAAAGATCGAAATCCCCAGATGGATCATGTTCAATCAATAATATCGATAATAAATACAGTATAATAAATACATATAATATTATAATAAATAGCTTAATAATATATAAATACATACATACATATCTACATCTACACTGCAATATCAATTCGCAAAGTTTACAAGAAAATCAAAATTAGGAGGAATTGAGGAGCGTATTTTATACATGTGAGTATAATATCTATCAGCAAACTAGGTCGTTTCTAGCACTAAATCTTAAAGCACTATTAATGATGCTAGAGCTGAAGCAATCCTGTAATTTATTTTCCAGCGGAACGAGCCCGAATATCCGATAATGGCGACTCTACATTATTTTAAAAATACTTATATGAAAGTAGATACACGTTGTCTAATTAAAATTTGTTTAGATTGAAAATTTTAATTAAGTTGTGCTCCAAAATTGCTACTACACCTTTAAGTACTATACAATCACATCTTTGCTTCATTTTCTACTATCGATTTGGTGCCCATTCAATATTTACTGAAGCTCGTTTAATTATTTCGCTCAAAAATATCTGGGTTCAATCGGCATTTGTACCCATTTTTGGATTATACAAGGGGAAGTTCTTTGCTCCGCAGTGGGACGTCATAAGCTAATATCGAAACATTCACGAATTATCAATACTTTATGACTTTTTTTGATAAATAGAGCTGAAAACAAAATTACGAATTTACTGAGAATTTTCCAAATTTATAAGAAAATTAGCTAGATATGAAATCGAGATTATTTGGGATAGGGACGAGGAACGTCATTCCTCTGTTGTTGTCCTTTTCTAACTCGTGATTTCTGTCCTTTGTCTCAGTCATTTTGTAAATTATTTTAAGTTTGATAACAGGGATTGATTTCTAACAAATATATATTTACCAATGTATTTTTTATGGGGAACCCACTGCGTTGAGAGACGACCCTACGTCGAAAGCTTTTGAGATGTCGCGCGATTCAAGCAACGGTGAATGAGGGAAAAGACGCGACGACGAACACGTAAATAATCGATTGTCTCTTTCTCATTAACGATGTACAATATATATAGGTGGGTACTGTAACTAATTCTTGTCATCAAAGCTTTTCAGGACTTGTAACGAACAACGATATTGTAGTCGCAAATCTGTTATTTTAGCGAGCGGACCTCCGGATTTCCGCCTGAATAATTCAAACGGCCATTTATATTGTTGTTTATTCTGGGGTCGGGTTTTCATTTAGGGAATATTTGACAAATAGCTGCCATTTCGGCAGCCAGCCGACACCTGTGTCGCGAGATTCGCGTCACTCGCGCAAAAATGTAAATGAGTAACTCGATTTCCGGTTAAGAAACAAACAATATTACTCTTATTGACCGACCGATTGGCGCAGTTGATGCTTGCTGTTCAAAAGGTCCCGGGTTCGATTCTCGATCGCACATACATTTGTTTAAAAAAAACTACAAATGTATGTTCAGGTCTGGCTGTGTGTTTGTGTTTGTCTCTGTATGTGTTTGTGTCCCACGACACAGGGAATCCTAGTGTAGGCCATTGAGTGTGGCGTTATTTATTTATGTTTAATACTTCTAGTATTGCTATTAAAATTAGTTGTGTTTGGGATAGTTAAGCGAACGATAATAATAATATACAATACCTTGTCTCTTCATTACTTACGGAGCAACCGGTATGATAGTAGCCAACGTTGCCTGAATCTGGCTATTTAGTCCAACTTATTAGTCGAGTATTGCGCACTGCTGGGACTTTGTTTGTAAAAGTTTCCAGCAGTGCGCCCAACGAGTTGAAGTCTTTGCCTCGGCCTCGGAGACTTCAATACGCCCGCTCGCTACGCGCTTCACTGGGTTTCTACAAGCAGATTCCTCCGGTGGGGCTCTCCGCGCCGAGGGTGTGAGTGCAGTGCCCCTCATACAAGTCGGGCCCAACATTGACACCATGGCGGACAGAGGTGAACCCTCTGGACGCTATAATAGGAGACGCAATGCGGCAGCGTCGCGAGAATTTTTTTCCCGGGACCTCTTTGACCCGCATAATATCCAACGCGTCGAATCAGCCACCTTTAGGTGGCACGGGCCAGTCCCAGCGCATCAAACCCCACGACGTCCGCCTTCGCCGCCTCCGGGTGCTCTTCCAATAAGACCTGAACTTTGTCAGGGATTGTCAAGGGATATTGCTTACAGACATAAAAGAACGCAATAATACGGTGACGGAAAGTTATTATGCTAACCTTACAGAGCAATTACGAGAAGCAATCAAGCAGAAACGTCGTGGAAAACTAAGCAAAGGTTCTTCACGACAATGCACCCATCCACGCCGCCGTAGTTACCAAAGTTGCTGTCCCAAAGTTCATTCTGACTTGACTCCCAATGATTACTATATGTTCTCAAAACTCAAGGCGTACTTAAGGGGTACAAGATTTTCCACTGATGATGACCGCGCTGCGATTTTCGCCCATTTTGAAGACAAAACTTCTGAGTATTTTTATACTGGGATAGAAATGCTAATTAAACGATCTGAAAAATGTGTTCAAATAGACGGAAAATTGAAAATAGTTTCATGAACTTGAGTGTCCTTTTTCTTTATCAGGCTGGAAACTTTTGGACCTCCCCTCGTATATGTGGATGTACCACTGGTGCACCTTTTTTAAGTAATAAATTCTGTATAAAAAATATTCAATTTTATAACATTACGTAGGCAATCTGAATTTGTAGATAAATAATGTAAGTAATGCGCTGTTCGTGTCCAAAATATTCAACAACCAAAAGTGTATGCACTATTTCACCTTCTTCAACCAATAATATCATATCACCTTCGAGAGAATTAGGCAACTGTCACTTTTCAATTTTTCTGTCGATTTTATTATTGTTTCCCGCGCCTGTAACGCAGTTAATGCAGACCCGTGTTCCCATTGGTGTTCGGGAAAATGTAAATGAATTCCGCGTTCTGAATTGAAAAACTGTATTAAAGGGAAAATGTAGAGCTGTTAACGCACAACGTAGGAATACGTACGGAAATGAGACGATTCTGATTCTATACATTTAAATGTGCTGTTAGGTTTGTTACTGGATTGGATGCAGTCATTCTTTGATGACTAATCACAGTAATGACATAAGAAGAATGCGAGAAATTTGTCGGAATCTGTTCTGTGGTCTTTTTGGGGACAGAAAAACATCTGTTGCTATTGTTCATAATCTCTCACCGGGTTGTCATTTCAAACGTGGGTTACTGAATGGGGGAGAAGGAATATATTGGGATGGGATTTCCTTTATCCCATGATACTCGCTGTCCCATGGGATCAGACGGGAAGTAGGCTCTGGCAACCCTCGCTCATTTCTCAAACAGCTGGTACGTTTTACGGCAGTCTACTAATAGAGAGAGAGGAGTAACTTAACCAGTTGATGCGTCCAGTATGAGTATGGTAGATACTCATGAACCCAGAGGGGTAGACATTAGTCAGAACAAGGGGCTGCCTAAACAGTGGTAGATCAAGGCTAAGCAAACTAAGGTTCCCATACAACATGTTTGAAGATGCAACAATGTGCGAATCTAGCTTCGAATAAAATGTAATGGTCGTTCGATGCCGAGTAAGGGACTTGCGCCGTATGTGCTTAAAGACTGGCCCGCCGTTTACTGGTTTACGACAGACCTCTTACACATATTAAGTGTACCATGTTACGGGCTATTTAACATGTTCACATGTTGCATGAAGTCGAACAAATAGCTTTCAGTAGGTAGCTTAATGTAAATAACACGCAAAGGTATGTAAATTTGAAGAAATTCACATTTACTCGTAACTTTTTTAAATTTATTTATCAAATTAGTTATCAAAATACAATACTAGACACTCAAAAAAAACCATGGAGGTTTCTCCAGAGTGAATATATTTCTGCACTAACAAATGTACGTTACGTAATAACTCATAACTAAACACAACTAAGGACGGTAGTTTTAAAATTTAGTTGTTGATGTATTTCAATTCCAATGGTGTATTTTCCTTAGTCTTCTATGGTATTGATACTCACCATGTATTATTTTAAGAATAACATAGGCTATCAGATTAGGAATTTTGAAAACTAAAAGGAATCTGTGAGACGTAAGACAGAGCGTGCAGATGTCCACTTTAGTCTATCTTTGGGTGAAGTCACGAGCGTCCGCTAGTGTTGTTTGTGTCCCTCACATTTTCCAGTCTATTAAAACAATATGTAAGAGTAAGACATATCTGCGTCACTACCGTTATCTAGCTCCAACAATAATGCACATTACTCCGGCGTGCATAGGGAGAGGCCTATATCCAGCAGTGGAGAGACACAGGCTGATGGTATGACATAGTGCCTAATCTGATTACGTTCTTTACCAATATACTTGCTAATTCCTATCGCAATATGAACAACGCCTATCAATAAATCTAAACTATAATAAGAATAACTAAAGCGTAACCAATACTTTTAGTATCCACTGCTGAATTTGGGCCTTCTTCGTGCACATTGCCTTGTGCATATAGGGAACGACTTAAAACGCCACGCTGGCCAAGTGGTTTGGCGAGTCCACTCTTTTAGAGGTAATGTAGGCTTGTGGTAGCAGCTTTGTTATTCCTTACTCGACTTTTACTACACCCACAGGAAAAAATGAGGTGGTCCAATCCTAAAGCCGGCCGACACGACCAGGAAATAATTAGTGTAATTAGGGAAAATTACCTAATTCGTGTTTATTTAATTTCCAATTTAATCACTTTAATTTTGTTATATATCTTCATGTACAGCATATAGTCTATGCATATATTAGTACTTGTAGCCACTGAGTGGGATTTTTTACTTAATAACGAAGTATATGGTCTCTTTTGTTTATTAGTATAATCAACCCAGATGATGATAAAAACTGTGCACATAATAGGATGTGAAATAATAGCATCTCGGTTTTAGTTTCCTGTGCGGATGGTCTTTTATCAGTGTCAGGAAAAAATGTTACGACGTCTGCGGTCGAATAAGCACGCGTGCAAATAAGGAACATAGCCTACTTAACAACATATAAAAGAACAAAATGGAATTATGACTCGTGTCCCAATAAAAAGGTATAAGAGTTGTATTGAACCATGCGGCATTTTAAGAACGATGCATAAATATCATTGTTGATTTAATCAGCGTCAGTTTAAATTGTATATTTATTTAAATTATTGTACATGCAAATAATTATTGTGAGAAATTATTGCAAAAGAAAATGTGTACAAAAGGTATATTTCTACCAGTAAACCTAGCAAAGCAATAAAATGGGCAGACATAGTGCGTATTACTTCTACGCATTTGTGTAAAAATTGTTATAAAATATGTTTATGTACACATACTTGTTTGTATCTATTAGGTTTGTTGAGTTGAATTAGATAGACATTTTATAGGACATGTGAAGCACATCTGGTGTGTCATATTTTATAAAAATTGTTAGAAGTGTGGCGTAAAATGGAACGCTAAGTCGGTAATAAACCTTAAGACTTGACTTGACAACTAACACAACGAACCTTTAAGATTCGAGCTTTAAACGCTCGTGACCGTTTTAGATCGAGCCAGTAACGCTCAAAAGTTAAGCGTTAAAGCTGGACTTGAACGCTCACAAGCGTTTAAAGATCGAATCTTAAAGGTTCGTTGTATCAGTTGTAAGTGAATTACGATTTCGATACGCTACGCTCTAACTGCTACGGCGTAGCTTGTAGCAGCTACGAGCTGTTAAATATAATATTTTGTAGTGTCAAAATAATAAAAAGTTACATTATCTTTTGATCTATATATGGTATAATAATAATATTAATAGTAGAGGGGGCGGGTGCACGCTGCAATCCAACAGCCGCTGTTGGAGTGGAAGTTCACTCGACTGGCCACGTTACCCCTCTTTCACAGCAGACTACCTTCAAATCTACTGCATTCCCTACTTTATCCTGTTCCCCAATGAGTGAGATATTGCAGAGCCCATTCCCATCTCATCCTATTATCTCTCCCCATTTTCCTAACCCTTTCTCCAAATCCATTCCAACATCTCCCAACGGTAGGCAGCTCATCCGGGGGCGTGCCAACGTTGGCATGTATCGCGGTTGTCTGGACGACAGTATCCACTCACCGCCAGGTGGACTGCATACTCGTTTGCCACCTTTTTCCTATAAAATAAAATTCTCGTAATGAAGACATCTCTATACCCAGACTGCGTCTTGAAAAAAGTCATCGGACAAAACCGCCGGTCCATGTGTTGTTGGATATAGGCAGCGAATGTAGATTTTTTTAAAGGCCTCACTCGAATTTTCTGTCTACGTACTATCAGTGGTTCTTTTAAAGTCTAATCAGAGGGCATTCTGCGTTACGTATCGCGTTACGTGGTCTCCATTTAAAACAATATGTACGTCATCGGTTATTTCGTTCAGAAATCGATATAACAAAACCTTATACAACTATGCTGATCATTTTACATATTATGAGAAATTCAAACAACACCTGTTACGATAACCAGCAAATTGTTCAAAAAATAATGGTTCAATGCATTAGCTTAGTAATGTAGTATAACGAAGGGCCCTCCCCTCCCCCCCCTTGCCCCGCTCAGGCGTCCCTTGCAATTTTTTGCCCTCGTTAGTCAGCAAACAGAAACATAGATTCCTTTTGTAGGCGTTTCCAATGTGCTTTCGATGTGTTTCTGGAAAATGGTCAGTGGAATATAATAGCGTAATGGATTGGTAGATAGAACATACAAGTCCCTTTAAATCGATGGAAACAGATTATTCGCTATCAGCCTACAACGTTCCAATTCCAGTTGCGTTTCCGTTTCCAATTAGTCACAGTAAAACAGAAAGTACAATGTAATATATTCTATAGTTGATTAATCTATTATTTCTAACATATTTAAAAATCTAAGTGCTTAAACATACTTAAACGTACTTAGCTTAATTACATTAGTTTCATTACATTATTATTCTAAATTCAAATAAAGAGGCAGATAATTATCCGAAGTAGAACCGTGTAATGTTGACATTTTTAAATTTTAGACGACTTTTAATAGTTAACCCAAGCACAGATCTTGGTCTAGTTGGGTTACTATTAACACAACACCAAGGTCAATGTTTTTCTTGGACTTCTTTTAAGCTTCATCCTCTAGCAACGTGTTTATTACGACTTTTTCTTGTCTAAAAATAAAATAAACGTTCCGCTGCTTTGCATGGGTATCGCCTAGTAATCACGAGGTGGTTTCTGGCCCTAATCTACCACGCGGATCCAGTGCAGTTCCAGTAGGTCTAGTGTGGTTGGTGGAAATAACTAGATATCCCATGTTTTGAAGTTTCCTTCACTATTGAGCACTTACTTAACAGTAAAATTCGTACTTAACCAGAAATTAAACGAACTGGGCAATCGCCGCTCAAACAGGAAACAGGTTACAATGACATAAAATCTTAGATAATTCTGTACGTATTATTAAAAAAAAAGATTTGGGAGTTAATGGCAGTGACGATGTTTACAAAATGCCATGTACTTTAATGGTTACAATTACGATATGGACTTATAAACTTTTTCAATTGAATACTAAATAGTTTCAAAACTTAAAATACAATCACATATTTGGAATTACACCATGTCTCAAAGAATGGACTCGCCAACCCGCTTGGCCAGCATGGCGTTTAAAGGCCGTACATACCTCATACATGAGACAATGTATATGAGGAAGTCCATATCCAGCAATGGATACTGAACGGGCTGGTTGCGTGGCATTGTAGGCTAAAAAAGTTGTCAGCTAAAGTACGTCTTATGTTATACACTATAAAATCTCTCTTAACTTTCCGAGTACTTCCCATTACTCACTTCACTTCATCAATTTCCTCAGCTTTATTACAATTCTATGTCGATAGTGAAATCCTTTCACGAAATTAAGTTTTGTACACTTTGTGAGTACGTAGGCGCACAAAAAGCAGCGGCGGAGCATTAAATCATCAACACGCGATCCTCAGGGGCGGTGAATTTGAAGTGAGAATTTAATACTAATGGGTGTGTAAATTGAGTACTACAAGCGGAGATTTCCCTTGGCGCCCGTCGCGAGTTTTGAGGACTCTTACGAGTAGCAGAGGCGTTGCAGACGAGGGGCGAGGATGAGTTAATAGTACCTACGCTACGGCCTTTTCCACACGCAGCTAGCAAATTTTAAGAAAAATTGCTCGTAAGGTATATACACGTTTATACAGACAGGATTTGGCTACTATTCTATTATTATTCTAGCTCCACGCGTGTCTATTCAGTAATATTTTGTGTTGTAACAGTATCGTTGCAACGAACAACGAGTTATCACAATGGTTGCTTTAATATGTATTATTTGTGAATTAAATTCAATTATTTTATTATTTGTGTATTAACTTTTGATATAATAATTAATTTACATGTTTTCTATTTTGCTTTTTTTCTCCAAAATGTAATAAACAACTTTCATTAACAACCAACCCGATATATAAAACATGAATCAAGTAACTACAAACGTTATGCTCGTAAACTGTAATTAACAACGCAGGTTCAATGTGGACTGCATTTCACTTTGATATTAAATCCCTAGAGATCGCAAATTTTGACACGTTGTTTTTGTATTTTGACAAACTAGTATTCAATGAAAATTTTGCAACTAAGAATCAAAGGGCAATAAGTCCAACATAATAAGTGTTTTATTTAGACTTTTAAACTCTCAAAGCAGTAGTTTTAATTATTATCTCCGTAAACGTAATACGTGTTTATTAAAACATAAACTAAGCCCAGTTTAATGTTTATTTATCTAAGCGTTTATTTGATTTGTCGGAGCGCAATTTTGTGAAACCTTTTTGCTTACCGTGTAAAATTTAATTTTCGCTTGTTATTCTTTACCTCGCAGCTATAGACTTTTTAAACCGTACTTGACTTGTAAGTTGTACTGTATTTATTTTAATCTGTCCGTACTTGGTTCAGGCGGAGTTTTTTAAAATTATTTCCGCGTGTCTCAAGTTTGTTTGAGGGGGAGAGTGCACGCTGCAATCCAACAGCCGCTGGGCGCGCTCGACTGTCGCGGATGTCTATGGGCGACAGCATCCACTTACCACTAGGTGGACTGTATGCTCGTTTGCCACCTTCTTTCTATAAAAATAAATAAATAATAAAAAAAATTAGAATTAAATTAATTCAGTTAAATACAAAAAGAAAAGAAAATTGTCGTTCAGTACAATTTGTACATAAGAAAGAAAGAAAGAAAATATCGTTTATTCAAGTAGCGATTACGATACAACACAAGTTAATTAAACTTAGTATAATATAAATATTTTTATTGCTGCCTATGTCGTCATTGTGCCGAATGGGCGTCCAGCCCAGCTTTAGCAGCGAGCTTGCTAGGATCCACAGCGCTGATTTTTAGCTGAAACCCAGAGATGTCTGGACGTGAGGGACATTATAAAACTATATAATATAAGATACATTCATCTATACTAATATAATAAAGAGGTAAAATTGTGTGTTTGTAGGTATGTTGGGGGTAATCTCTGGAACTATTGAACCGATTTCAAAAATTCTTTCACATATAGGAAGCTACATTATCCGTGTCTAATATAGGCTATGTATTATTTTGAAATTTTGAAAAATAATTTTGAAAAAAAAACATCTTATAAACCGAAGCGAAGCGAGGGCGGGTCGCCAGTGTTTTAATATAAATGTCTTAAATACGTGTCTAGAGTAAATTAAATGTATCCGGCTCATTCGACACGAATCTGACTAGAGTATAGATGGATCATTCGCTTAGGGACAGATTTTCAAGAAGACAGACTTATAAAGAGATGGAACAAGTCGAGTTAATTTTAGTAATTTCCCTCAGAGTTAGGCACATTCTTAGTTAGATAGATATTCCTAGGCTATCCCTGCTCTATCTGTAATCGTGAGTTCGACTCCTCGGCCTGTACCACTGAGTTCTTATGAGGAACGCCTCATGCTCCACCAATACCCACTGTGACAGCATGGCGGATTATGACCAGAAACACCCTAGTGATTTAATAAGGCAGGTCTGTGCCCTTCAGTGGGACGTTATAGGCTGATATAATCTCACTCGACGTATCCGGCGCGTGTGAAACGGCTATATTGTTACAGAACTGTAGTAACAAAGTGTCGCAGATAGTCTTCAACTTTTACGCCAAAATAGAAACTCCATTAGTGAAGCTCTTTGTCTGCAGCTTAATTTAAAATATGGGGATATGTCTCTCTGAAAATCATAGATTTAGAGTTTTTGTTAACCACAAGAATCAAATTAAGTGCAGTAGGAATTAAATTTAACCATATCGCTATTTACCAGAAGCGATTGAGTTAGAATTATAGCTCAAGTGGCATATATTTCCAAGTAGTCGAAGAAGTCGGGAGTCCTGTCATACGGGGTGGCTTAAATGCTTCAAGTAGGTGCACTTTTAAGTCCGGCTGTTGCACTTATTATTGTGCGATGACGTTTAAATAAATTTGTAATTTTTAATAACATTGACGCATATTAAGAGAAATCATACACACACACAAGAAACTTTTAATAGAGAGAAATAAACTTTTGATAAACGCAATTAAAGAGCAAAGTCAAAGTGAAGGCAAAGATTGATAGATTTTCTCACATGAATCTTTTTAATGTGTTCACATGTGCAAGAAAAGCAAGAAAAGAAAAATAAATAATTTCTACCTGTAATTACGCACACAGGACAGTGTAGGGGAAGAGTGCATGCTGCATTCCCACAGCCACTGGACTGGCCACGTTACCGCTCTCTCACAGAAGACAGAAGTGTTTCGGTAGTGAGTAAGATATGCCAGAGCCCATTCTCATCCCATCCCATCCTATCCGTCCCCATTTTTCCAACCCTTTCTCCCAGTCCATTCCATTAATCTACAAAGGTTATCCGAGGCATCCGAGGGCGTGCCAACGCTTGCATTCTGGACTGATGTTGGAATATATTGCGGATGACGGATGTCTATGGACGACAGTATCCACTTACCATCAGGTGGACTGTATGCTCGTCTGCCGCCTTTTTTCTATATAAAAAAACTGACATAAGAATTTCAGTGTGCGTAATTTCACGAAATCCCAGTTTTGTGATGATTTTTTTTAATACGCCTTAGCGTTAGCGCGTAATTAAAACATGTAAGTAAATTTCTGTGGTATTGGCGGGCTTGAGCATAGCACCACCCGCATGGCCAGCGTGGCGTTTTGATCTGTCTTTTAGAGAATCTGTCCTTATTCAAACAAACCGTGCAAAAGAGCTGGTTACGGTATAACAAGTCTTCTGTGAAAGTGATACGGTTTAAAGTCTCGCTTACATGTTGCACATATATGTACAGTAAACGGCCGAAAGTAATAGACATCGACTATGATCGGCTAGCTTCGTTTTTGTAGAGCGTCGTCTCTGTCGTGTGCTTATTCGTCGCTGACTGACTGACTGACGATAGACACGACGCTTTAGAAAACCGAAGCTTCATAGTCGATGTGTAGGTATTACTTTCGACCTGATGGCCATACATCCTCATTATAAACTGCATGCATGATGGATCCCATGTTCAGCAATCGGTACTGAAAAGGCTGGTTGCATTGATTGCAATTATATTTAAATATATTAAGAATAAATATATTTACTTTCTTCCAATTAACGGTTCTAATTTCCAAGATTGTCATTTTAATCAAATCTTATGAAATAACTTAATTTTTTATTGTTTTATCTTAAAAATCAGATGTTAAAGCGTTAAAGCTTTAACGTTAAAGCTATTTGAATATAATTCTTTAAAATAACGAAATTTTATGTTAGAAAATCTTAACCGAACCGTACCGCACTTTAATGTGCTTACGTATTTTATTCCGTTAATAATGTTGGCACAAATTGCCAAACTTTTAATTTCAAATTCTTATTTCTTTTGTTATTACTGCAAATGTCACAAGATCTGAATATCCACACTGGTACCACCATTTATCGTTCAACACCGCAAAACATTATTGTTAATCTTGACAACTGTCGATTGTCTTTTGCTTTCGCATTCTATCAGTGCTCCACGCACATACGAGCTCCACACGATATTGCACTAAAATTCTAAAACCATACTTTCTGGCCGTGATACTAAGCAAATTCGAGTGCAGTGCTAGTGCATAATACCTAAGGATTTCCAAGAACTCAACGACCTATGGAGAAAAGACCAGGTCGATGGGTGCCCCAAAGAAGACCATTGTCGGAGGATACCAGGTTCACTAATCTTACTAGCTGTGCCCGGCATGCGTTGCATGCCCGTCAATTTTTTTGCACATAATTTGCACATCTGGAATAATGTACCTTTCAAATGGTGAAAGAATTTTTGAAATCCAATTAGTAGTTTCGGAGATTACCTCCTACATCCAAACTTACAAACTTTACCTCTTTATAATATTAGTATAGATATGGATTATTACATTTTGTTGGAGAATTTTAAAGGTATGGAATGTTAGGCCAATATTCCATACCTTTCTCTAAATTAAACAAAAGGTAAAAATCCATGTCGATAATAAAGAAAATTTCTTTAGATGACGTCACAATTTAGTCCCAATTAGTAGGTACCCTATATAAAAAGATTGCAAAAAGGTAGTTTTGTTGTATGCTACTAAAGGTTGTCTGGTACATTGGCGGCTATCTGGTGTTGCGTACCTCAGAGTGATGTCAGTAGCATAGAGCAGTGCTTCACAACCTTTTTTTACTTGCACACTTATATTCTTTTTAAAATTCGATAACACTAATGAATTAATACGTGCATTCTACTAATTTACTAATTAAAAAGTCCAAAATCACCGAACAAGTGAAAATATGTGTAATACCGCTGGAAATTTGTCACGCTCGTGCCCTTAGTTACATCTACCTTACTGGATGGTTCAGGTTACATTGCGGCACTTGTAGCATCGTCTCAGGGCACACCAGTGTACCGCGGCCACCGGCAGCGGAGATCTGGCGCTGTACCGCGGCCACCGGCTGCGGAGCCCTAGCGGTGTACCGCGGCCACCGGCTGCGGAGAATTGGCGGTGTACCGCGGCCACTGGTTGCTGAGCACTGGCATAGACGGCAGTAAGTCACTTACTATCGGTCGGGCTATCTGCTTCTCAACCACAAAAATTACTCTGCCTAAAGCTTGTAGTTTTCCACCCGCGGTAGGCAGATGATTGGCGAAGTATATTTAATGAGATATTCATACATACGATGTTAGCCGGTATTTCCCAGGGCGACGTGGCGCCCGACATTTGGGATTAATGTGGTACTATATCCTGCGAGACAGCGTGCGTTATTCTTTTGCGTACGCGTGTACGTCTAAAAAACAATAATACGAGTAGCACATACGTAGATTTACCGTTGATCTTTGTTGATCTTTTGAGTTACTTAGGTAGTTTGATAGATTTATTTTCATAGAGGGCTTAATTATTTTATCAATATCGTTTCATAGATTTGAATAGAGAATGAAGGATGTAGGATGGGATAATATAACAGAGTTTTAATGGAAACGTAACTAGTCACTCCATAGAAATTACAAATCGGTTGTTTTATATGTTAATCAATAATTTTTAATAATTACTGTATTCAGATTACTGTAATATTTTCAGAACAAAATAAACACCTAAGGGAGCATCCATTAATTACGTGAGATTTGGTGGGACCCCCACCCCCTCCTCACGTGAGATTTACGCTATAGTAGTTAAATAACTAAATTGATTTTCATAAACTAAAAAAATAATAACATTCAGGTGCATTATAACGAATTTATTTAAATTTTACAAAATTAAAATTCAAAACAGACAACAGCATCATCTTCCCTAATTTTTTACTCACTCCATGGGCATTCATATAATTTTTCTACTGTAATAATAGGACACAGTTCGTCCGTATTTTTTGGTAATATAGGAACCCTCCCCCCCATTTTGAGCTCACGTAATTAATGAATGCCCCATAATAAGATATCTACTAAATAAAAATCTAACACTGACTGACTGACAAACAACGCACAGCCTAAACAGCACAGTCTAGAAGCATAAAATTTTGCGCAGGAGTTCCTTATATAACGTAGGTGAGCACCAAGAAAGGATTTTTGAAAATTCATCCCCTAAGGGTGTAAAAGTCCCTGAGATGTTGCCGATGAGATTTCTCATCGGGAAAACGGCTAGTTAAATTATAAATTTGTAAATAGAGACTATTTCGTTATCAGTTACAATCGTCCCACCGTAGGGCGCAAGCCTTCCATTGCAATGACAATGCATAATGTACCAGGCGAGCCCAATGCAGATTGGTGAATGAAAAAATTAATTAGCAACAGATTGCTGTTGACATTTGTTAAACTGAGATCAGATCATTAAGATCATTTAAGTTCCACAACGGAGTATAAGCCATTACTCGTCAACTTTATAAATATAATTGAGAACTTCTCTGTATTCTCTGTGATGGGAAATAATTTGTTAACCAGTTTCCTTATCATATAATAATCGTCGATGTTAAACGTTTTACAAAGGTCCGAAGGTTTACTGTTGCCTTTATTTTTGAAGTAGACGTCAGATAACGAAGCACTGTCGAGTTAATTTCGCCTATAAAAGATGTGTATTTTAACATTTATCTCTCCATTGAGATAGCAAAGTTCGGAGGAGTCAGTTAACGACTTTACAGCAGAATTATCGGAGCGGGGGAAGTCATCAAAAGTTAGTGAAGGAAGAATGTTGAAGGAAGAATGACCGCGCAATGGCCGCCCCTCCCCGCTCCCAATTTTCTCATAGTATTCTCCAGTTTTCCACAGCGGGTGGCGGGGTGCGGGGGCGCCATCAATTCTGTAATTTATCGTCCTCATTTATAACGGGATTTGTATTTGTTACGAGTCATCAACACCAGCCTACGGTCGGCCACTTTTAGCTATTGATGCGATACACAAAAGAAATACCTACACCATTTTATTATAGGAATTATTTGTTTATATCTCTGTAATTAAGGTATTTAATTGAAAAATCCACTAGGTACGAAGGAAAGCGAGCTTCTTAATATGTCGGATATCGATTATCGTAGTTTTGCAAGTTGGTTAGTTCTCCTTCTTAAACTTTCAATAGATTTTAAGAAACGATTATAAATTGTAACTAAAAGTGCTTCTGAACTAGAGACGTTTAAGTATTTTTTGTTTATATGTAAGAGTTACGTTCAAAAACTATAGGACTGATTTTGCATTTTTTGAAGATTTAAAAATTTTAAAGTAATGCATGCAGCAGGACATTTGCATTCTCTAGGAAACGTTATGCGACTTGTCAACGCCAAGTGGATTAAATGAATACGAATATCCGAATAATCATATTCGTTTTGGTGAATACTCAGGAGTTAATTTCGTGAGACGAGTCAATGTCAAAGTAGCGAGTCGAGTCAATTTATTCGTATTTGTATTCCTCAATAGTGATTTTTTGCTATTCCAAACGTGTCTAGCTGCTTGTAATAAATACCACAGGAATTATAGAATTATACATTTGAAAAATGAGTTTTTGAGGAGAAGATTTTCCAACTTTGTTAAAAACAACATATCTAATTAGCGTGTATGAACTTTAGACAGTAATTATACAGAACATGAGGGAATCTGTTTGTATCAGCTCGGCAGTGTTTGATTAAATTTGTATGTAAGCAGCCCGGATGGGGCAAACTTCCGCCGCTCCCTGGTACAGTTTATGAATTCAACAGACTTATTATTTTCTTCAAAACAATAATTTTAAGTTTAATATATGAGGATTGGACGAGGTATGTATTTAAAGCCAAATATGATTGTCAATATAAATGAAATGTGTTGTGCTGTAAGTACTAATTCATATTTCCAGTCGGCCATCCCATATTTCCGACCGTGATCGAACGCTGAAAGACTATCTATAGAGTGATTACAACGTAATGTAATGAACTCTGAGTGTGTTTGTATGCTTGTTCCTTTTTTCTCAGTCATGGTTAATGAATAGATTACGGAATACGAAGATGGCCGGATCGGCATTATTTACGACTACCTACACTAAGTATAATGTAAGTAATCAGATATCTACTAGTACATATAAAATGTCTATTTAAACTTATATCCAAATTACGATTATTTTCTCAAAAGTAAACAATTAAGTTAGAAATAATTAAACATATTTTAAGAATTGATACATAATTTACGCTTAAATGTATGTATTGATGATCAAAGCTTGATCAAAGCGGGGTAATTAGGAATATGCTAAAGCATGCTGGTCCCTATGTACAGTCCTTACCCTAATTGAGAGCATATAATTAATTTTAGAACCTAATAGTATAGACAGGGGGCTAACCAAAGATGATTCAGCTGTATTTAAAGGAGCAAAGATGGTAACAGATTCCGAGGATAGCGTTTTACAAACGAAATTATAATTTTACCGAGATCACGAGATAAGATAATTAACAATCAGTGTGCCGGGATCACAGCAAATGTAAATATCGCACGAGGAGCCATTAATCAAATGTAATTAATTCGGCGGAAGACGTTAATACGGTATCCGGGAACATTAATTAGCGAGAGACAAAGCGATCCGCTCACTCAGAATCTCGGATCACTGAAGGATTTTTTTGCAGAATGTAAGACTGTAACAGTGTTCTATAGGCACGTAGTCTGACCAGCTAAATATAAGAAACATAAATTAGTGAACATTATTTTAAGGGGTAATTTGAACAGAACACATTTGACGAAAATAATTCTGGATATTTCAGGATTGTTGATTGATATTCCATATAACATTTTCGATTGTATATGAAAAATACGATTCTCAAGACTATTCGGTAACTCAACTAACCTTTGATCACCACGTGCACTTACTTACTTACACTTTCACGTGACCAGAAAATGTCTGCGATCTACATATTTCGATCGTTGTCCCCGTGTGATCGGAATAGTTTCAAATGTCAAATGAACTTCGTTCGGGCCGATTATATTATCGTAGCGAACGTTTTCGTGGTAGGAATCTACCAAAATATCGGCCGAAACTTCCGTTTTTCGTGTTTTCTGAATAGAACCCCAGACATTAATATCAAAAAGCATTTCTTAGTTCCTACTTTCTGTACCACTCATGCCTCGAATGTACGTGATTGCGTAGACTCTTCGTCATGTAATTTACTCGTACCTACCTAAGCGGCGCGACTTGATACTGTGCCCTGCAATAATACGGGACCTTTATATCCGGCCGCGGGGCAATTATGATAATCCGGCCAGAGTGGAACGAGTTCCTGAGTTCCCGGCCTCCGCTCTCAAGATTAGAGTTTTGAGTAAACGCTTGAGATAACACGTGCGCTATTGTTTTGCTAACGTTTTAGAGTAACGGGTAAGAAAATAGGAAACTGATTACCAACTTTTTATTTATATTTTTAGAGGTAAAGGCCTCTATTAAATTAGATGTCCAATTAGACATTTATTCAAATGTAGGTATGCAAATCTACATATGTATATGCAAATCTACATAATATACTTTGGCGCTCATATATATGTAACTATTTTTGTGAGGATTTTACGAACACCATCCTCTTAAATTAATGTGGACTGCCCGAGAATGCACTTGATATCTATATCTATACTAATATAATGAAGAGGTAAAATTGTGTGTTTGTTTGTATGTTGGGGTAATCTCTGGAACCACGGAACCGATTTCAAAAATTCTTTCACAAATAGAAAGCTACATTATCCGTGTCTAATATAAAATATATTTTATGTTGAAATTTTGAAAAATAAAATTAAAAAAAAAGACTTATAAACCGAAGCGAAGCGAGGGCGGGTCGCTAGTTACTAATAAGTCCATCCTCTGTACGAGTTTTATGTGCAGTGAATATTGACAATTGAGTATCTTTGACCAAAATAAAATGTTAAATATTTATGAAATATAAAAAAAAGAAGAAACACTACATCTTTACATTTCTCACTTTTTTCTACACAATATAAAAAGCCTCGTATGTGGACAAGTAAGGGTATAAAGACAGTTGCAATACTACAGAGACAACATTACATTGTACTCGATTCAAAGAGCTCTTTCAGCAAACAAAGTTATCTTAAAACTGCTTTACTGAGTGTCCGACAAACATTGTCACCGACCCTGTTTTGATTCTGTTTCTATTTTGCGATTAGTTATACCGACCCAATATCCAGATCCGAATGTTGTGTTGGTATTGTTGTAAAAAATATGCGCTGAGCGCTCGACGCTTAAGTGCTGAGTGATCGCTATAGAACTTTGTAAATTTTTAACATTGGCGACTTGTAACCCTTGTGTTTAAAAGCTCGAGTATAAACGGTTAAGGTTCAAAACGTTTATTAGCGCCGAGTTACCGTTCGAGCGTTCAGCGTTCATTTATTTTTTATTCATATTTGTTAAATAAAAAGCCGATGCCCTAAGGCACCGGTACCAGATGAGCAGACGAGTAACTTGATAGCAATAATCTTGTGCGTGAATGTAGTTTCTCTTCCGTGGTTTATCTATATTGTGATAAATCGGGGTGCGTAGTACGAGAAGCCTATGAGCGATGTCGCGAATTTTTCTAGCGGCCCGATCCGACCCGAGTATCCTTCATAGAATTGCGTTTCGTAGATAGACGGCGCGGCCACAAAACATGCGATTATAGTATCTATGGTTGATCGGACTTCTGGTTAGGCATAATTACTCATTACATTTGTGGTTAACCGGACAATATTCGATACGATATCCATCGGTGTTAATTATCAATTAGCAAATTAGCAAAATATTACGCTAAAGGAATGAAGAAAATTATAAAAGGATGCTTCTGCGTGTAAAACTGTCAAACAAGTCTAATTATCTAATAGTACTGTTGAAAACGCATGTACTGTATACTTTTTTAGTTCAGATAATGTAACAATAAGTATATCTGTATACTATTCATATATATATATATGTACAATAAAATCGTAACAAAACCGTGTTTGTACATTAAATAATTAAAAAAAATTGTTGCAGTGTAAAGTACGAATCCGAACAACAATCCGAAAACAGTTTTTTGCAAATTTTATCTGTCTGAACGCGCATCATGCCAAAACTACTAGACGAATTTTAATGTTTCACTAGTCTCAATATCTCGGAAACTACATTGTAGGTAATCGATAATTAATACATATTTCGTTTTGCTTTTATTTACATTTTTTGTATGAAATTAATTTGTTTTTTAAGACTTTTCAGACATGTAAGACATTTTTTAAATTTATTATTATTAGTTAACTTTAATTTAAAAAGTAAATGTGTTTCTGTGAATATAGATTTAATTTGGTTTTGAATATATATACACATTATATATTGTATATAATGTGTTTTTATGACAGAATGTGTTTTTATGTAATATTTATTTTGTACTCACATTCTAATTCAAATAAATTTATTATTATGAATAAATATAATGTCCCGTTGATTTTATGTCTGCACACTACGCTCGTCGCGACTCATAGGCGTGAATTTTTCACTGCCCTTCAATATAGCGCTAACATCCTCCACTTCCGTCACGTGTTTTACGTTATTATACGAGTATTCTATTGTTATCCTCATCGCATACGAGTGTGTATTATGAAGCTTTAGCGTCATTTTTATGTAGCAAATTCCTTTGATTTTAGTCTCTTTTGGGTCCATTTGTATTCGATCGTGAATATAATCGATTTCATTTGACATTTGTTAACGTTGTGTACAGTCTTTTAAATATAGCTTCATTAGAATGACAGCTGTCAAAGTGCCTTGAATAGTCTATAAAATAATTAATCTATAAAAACCTAATAATTACAGAAGGTTTCGCTATGTATTTTTTTTATTTGTAGTGCATAACACAGTCGATAAATAAACACATTACCTCGATTTGATCATTATTATCTCAGTACTATTCGAGGCACTTTGACAGCTGTCATTCTAATCAAGCTCCATTTAAAAGACTGTAGTTTCGTTTATTACAGAGCATCTCAAACTTATTTGGCCTAAAGCCCCTTCTCTTCTCATTTCCCTTCTCAGGAAAAAATAGTAGTTCCCCTCCCTACGCGCCGCGTCCTATGAAAAGCTTTAATTGAATAAACAAACGTAGACTTGACGTTCTTTTAAATGTTATTGGGGAAGGTGTGCATGGGCGGCGGTGACCACTTACCATGTGATGGACCGTCGGTTAACCTCTCTTGTATAATACAAATATACATATACCTTTTCAAAATTCTCTATATTTTCATAAGTACCAAACTGATCTCTTCTGATTCTGAGGTAAATTCTGTCTCCTGCAGCGGGTCGTAATACACTGATATGGAAACCAGTGAACGTCCTAAGAACCAAAGTTACATTTGTACATATAGCTCAAATAATTCTTAAGCTGAAGTGGGTAGGCCATAAAATTATGCAGAACTGGTCCTCAAATGGAGATCAGATACCGGTAAATAGCATGAACTACCCCCTGGCCAGCTGAAGTGATGACTCAGAAAATAAATTCGTCAATAGTAGCAACTACTGACTTCTTATTTGCTTCTCATCTGACTTCTCGTCTGCTCTTCTCATCAGCTCTTCTGGTATTGTTAACTGTGTGTATATTACATTGTTCCGGGAATTAATATTAAAACTGTATTTTAACTTCTGAATTAACTAATAAAATAACCTCACATTATAAATTTCATGTCTCTGAATCCTAGTACAATGTTAACGGGGAAATTCACTGTACTTAAAATGAATGTTTCTTGGGTTAATCTTATTATGTATTTGACAACTAGAGATGAAGATAAACCCATATTTAAGCGAAATATATTGGAAAATTAGATATGAGCTTAAGAATATATGAAGAGGGGAATTATCGCTATCTCTGTCTCTCACGCTTGGATGTCATTACATCCAAGCACTATTGTATTAGTGATATATTTAACATTCTGGGTTGTTCTGTTCTTTCTTAACTTTGATTTCTAATTATCGGTAATTTTTCATAATATTGTGATTTTCATTTCACGGATCGATTTCTAGTATCTTCAGCTATTTCTTGGTAGCGGCACGCAAATGAGGGTTACAAACTAAGTAAACCTAGTCCCGCTTGCTTTGGATTTGATAATGAATTGTCAAAATAGTGGAGTAATTTATAAAACAAAAGAAATAAATCAGTTAGCGAATGCATTAAATATGCAAACATACTTGTTTTTTGTGTTTCAGTTTGTGTTAAGCATTTCAATTTTGTTTTTTGTTCTTTCAAAATAATTAATTCTATATTTATTTAAAAGGAGTCAAATAATCTATTGCCGAAACTAAAAACTAAGTTAGGTTGAGATAAAATTAACTGTGTCTAGACTCAGTTCGACATCAGTCGTACTAAGTCTAAATTTAAGTTTAAATCTAAGACAGAAAACTGTTTCCCCTAGGGGTGCGGACTAAAGTCCAAAAGGCGCTTACAAAGCCATTTTTATTTGTAACAATTAAACTGTATTCGTTTAGTGAAAGTTTTCCTCGTTAGTAATTTATTCGTGGGTCGGTGCGACGCTCCATTTGTCTAGTTCGCAAAAACGCACCCTTGAGACTGAATTAAAAGTTGAAGGCCTACCACGGTTGTAGTGGGTCAACGTGTGAGGTGCCTCAACGGAGTGACTCATTCACGGCGAAACTACCTTTTTCTTTTTCTTTACATATATGGCAATGGCGCAATTAGCACAATCTGCCAGTGTCAAGTTTCCTTAGTAATAAACAATTTCAATCCAAAACGTATCATATCAATGTCCAGTTCAGTCAAAGTAAGTCAGGAGTCGCTCAGTAAAGCGATAGTAGATTTACTGAGGTCAGAAGAGAACTCCTTGGAAGCACACGAAAAACGCATTTCAAAGTCTAAAACACATCTTACATTTTGACTTTGAAATTGTTTATTACGAAGAAAACTTGACACTGGCAGAATGTGCTAAATGCACGATTGCTCTATATATGCAAAAAAATAACAAAATGGAAAGACTATGGGAAAGCAAGGTGCTGGCAAAATATCAGATAAATTGTTGCGGGTCATTTAGGTGTGCTAAGCCCATTTTGTTGTCGTCACATGCAATATGCCTACTCAGATACGAGTATATCTCCTTTGTATTTAATTTGTGTTGCGGCAATGAATAAATTATGTATTTTATGTACATTAATTATAGTTTACTTTAATTTTAAAATGAGGATAGTTTTTAAAGTACTAGTGAATAATATCTACACTGCGTTCCGTATATTATATTTATTCATTTATATCTATTTATAATGGCTATTACAATGGAAGAGAGGTCTACTTGATACAGTGTAGATTTGTAAAGAGAATGTAAAGTTAATCAAAGTAAATTCCAGAATATATAACAAGCGCTCCCGCCGATTTGAAAGTTTGAAAAATATCATTATTAACTAATTAACATATTTTTTGTTACCTTGTTTCTAAGCTGTACAAATTGTCTTAGTTGTTATTAAAATGAATTTCGTCGTAATTGCAAGAATTGTGAGAACAATTTGACTTTCAAAAACGAAATCTCAAACTGTCGCGTTTCATTGAAGGAACATTTTAATTAAGGTATTAATCAACGTTGTATAAAAATATACAAATGGGAGCAACAAATTAAAAAGGTCTCATTAGAATAATTATTGAGGCGGGGTGGAAAGGGGAGGGAATTATGATTAATTTTGATAAATCGCCGTGTCTCCGTACGGATGTTTTATGCCGCTGGGTAGCCGGATACAATTCAGCTGGGATGGCAGTGCCTGGCCTACTGCGTACACCTTATTTGTCATTTAGTAAATTAATAAACATTTCCGCAGCCGAATAAACACAATTTTATTTTTGTGAATACGATGGTCTTTCACAGCGGCTTGTCGTTGAATTTAAAAACAATGATGCAAAGAAACGATGACCGATTTGACGGGAGATTAGTCTCAGTTGGTAGTGCCATTTCTGTTGTGCTAAAGATCCCAAGTTCGATTCCCTGTCGGACATTTATAGCGAATTTGCCTGAATTGACATATGATGTTACGTATTTCTTTTAACAATACTCGTATGGGTTTATGGGCCTTTGCATAAAAAAATAGATTAAATTCAAGAAATTTGATTTTGTCTAAAAAAAAGTTTTGAAAAATTTTCACATCATTGAACCCTTGTTCGCGGGTACAAAGTGACTCTTGTGTTCTATAATGGAACTTTGATTGATTGAAAAATACATCTATGTCGAAATTAGAGGCTGTTTTGATATTGAATTATATTGAGAAAATTTTAGCTATCGTGTTTTTGCCAATAAAGACCACCTATCATATAGTCTAGTTTCAAATATATTTTTTCTGAAACAAAGAGTCAGCGATAAGTACGTAAAAATTCTAATCCAATATCTGCAATTGAGCCCGAGTCAGTCTAGTCTGTACTTGCGTTATTGGGCTGAGTCGTGGGACCGTTTCATTGTTACAAATAAGAATAGTTTCAAATACATATCCTTTTCGGTATTTTCGTGTAATATTATTAATTGTCTTTAGATTCGCTTATTCTCCACTGCTCAACTGAAGTGCTCAATTTTAAATAGTTGAGCAATGGGGAATCACATTGTCGTCCTAATGCTCAACTGGTTGAGCACTTCAGTTGAGCAGTGGGGAATAACATTGACGTCCTAATGCTCAACTGGTTGAGCACTTCAGTTGAGCAGTGGGGAATAACATTGACGTCCTAATACTCAACTGGTTGAGCACTTCAGTTGAGCAGTGGGGAATAACATTGACGTCCTAATGCTCAACTGGTTGAGCGCTTCAGTTGAGCAGTGGGGAATAAGCGTTTAGATTCTATATCAGCCTATAACGTCTCACTGTCCCGCACGCATCATCCGTTGTAAAGAAATAGGTAGTTTCGGGCTATAATCCACCACGCAGGCACAGGCACTGTGTTTTTTTAAATACTCGAGCGCGTGGGTTTGCTCACGATGTGTTATTGATAAACTCTCACCCGTGACAAATTAAATATAAAGTATAGAGCAATTAATTTTAAATTAGCTCAAATTTTTGTTTAATCATTGCACGAGTTTAATGCACTGCCTAAACGACCAAAAACATTGTGTAATTCGTAAAATTGCACAATATAAATCCACTTTTACTTTAGGGGCCCACTATTGTTTAAGGGCCCCCTATAGTTAGGTCTCTAAGTCTTATCAGTTACGTCAAATTATCCCATTTTGCCCACTCGACATAGAATGCAACTAGTGTAACATGGGTGTAACACATATCGCCGTTGAGTGTGACACGCGTCGCGCAGTGACACGCGTTGAGTGTCATGTCATGTAGTCTCACAATCGCTCGCATGTCAACCTCGTACTCCACAAATAAATATGTCTCACTTTCGTTGAATTTTTGTCCGCTATTGTGTGGAATATGTGACAGATGAATGGAAAAAAGTATGTCTGATTGAAACTGGCGTCAGTATAATGGATAAGAACGTCGAAGTTATCGAGATAGTACCAATAAAAACAAATAGCAAAGAAAATAGAACTATATAGAAGGTGACGGCATATTCCGTCCATGGAGATTTGCGATACATGTCCATATGAGTCAAAAATTACGAATGACGACACGTCCATACATGCAAAGTATACTTCTGCACCATGGTTTGGAAAAAGGATTAAATGCCGGCTGTACACACTCGGCGAGGCACCCCGAGACAGGCCGAGAGCGAGTGTGTATATGGTGCTCTCGTCTCGTCTCGTCTCGCCACCTCTCGGTTGCGTGTCGGTTTCTGGCGCCCGAGTCAAAAGATCTGATACAGTTCAACTGATACAATGAGTGTGTAGATGGTGTGCTCTCGCCGAGTGTGTACAGTCGGCATTAGAAAGGTTGGGGAATGGATTAGAAATGTTGAATTAACATGATGTTTGGTTTCATCTTGGAAAATGTTAGAATTAGCTTAGAAAATAATAGGATGGAATTAAATGAGATACTCATTCTATAAACTAATGTCAAAAACGATTATATGTCAACAGATGCTTTGTCCACCATTGTGGTTTTAGGAATTTAGACAAAGGAAAACGAATTTGTACTGAGTTAATGGAATTATTAATGGATTTCTAAAATATTTTGCAGGTTTATTAAATATAAAATTTTCTATGTTTCGTTAGACATACTAAGATCGATTAACTCCAATCAATTATAAACTCTATGAGGACTCCTACATTGATATTGTATTGTAGAACGAGTACAAGTAGTATGTTGCAGTTTGAAGGATTTTATTATATATAAACGTTACAAAGCCACACACTTCAATTAAACAAGGAACGTATCATTTACTGTGGAAATTATTTTAATTTTACTGATTCATCATCATTTTTTTCACAGTGACGCGACTGTTTATATCGTTGTCATGGTAATTACAATTCGTCAAAACATTGTCGGAACAGTCGCGCCACAGTATCATTCGTACCTTCACAGAGAATTTCATTCACATCCTAGACATTATATAGTGGCTTATGGTATCAGTCCAATAGAGCATAGACTCGCTCATTTGTCACTATTTTTTTAAAATAAGAAAGCATTCAAAATCGATACCTGTGATTCCTTAGTAAGTTGTCAAATATACGAGGGACGCTAGTTATATTAATTATAAGTGTTACAAGGTAAACAGTCGTCCAGACGTAAACAAAGGTCTCGAAAAGTTCAGTAGATAAGGTTTTGTTACCTAAGTTTTGTTTACGCGAGTTGGTCCAATTGAACTGCGGAGAAAGATACGGTTAACTAGTTTATTTGAAATCTTTGGCGTGTGTGTGCTGGTGTTCTGTTCTATCAGGCCGATGGTATAACCGTGTTTATGTTCAACAGTGGCTACCTTCGCAAACGCAATACTATACCGTAGGTACTATCAGCTTATGGCTCTCCACTGCTGGATATAGGCCTCTACCAATGATGCGGGTGATAAGTAAGACTAAACCTTTGAATATAAGGTTTTATGCAACGAAATTATACATGGTTATTTCAATACATTACAATTGACTTAACGGTTGAAACATAGAATTAATAAAGTCATTTTATAAAAAGAACAAAGTAAATAGGTTTATCGAGGAGTAGGTATATCAATAGGGGAGTTATCAATACAGCAATACTGTACACATTGCTTCAACAGCATATAGAGAGTGATCTGTCGAAATGTTTCATTCATATCCTTTGAAAAATAGAGTAAAATCGCAGAGAATCGTAATGCCGGCTCTACACTCGCGCCTGCGAAGCCCTGCGAATAGCCGCGATGTAATGAGTGTGTGGTTTTTGCGACTTCTCGTGTGTTTACGGCCATTGTGTCCCGGTCGAAGTCGGTAAGCTGTATCCGCGTCAAAGGGTTCGCGGGCAAGTACAGCTGATGCTCTCGCAATGCTCGCGAACGACTGTGAACAATTGTGAGTTTACAGAGGTGTTCTCGGGACACGCGTTCATGGCATGAATCCTGGCCGTGACTTCACGGCATGAAAGTGAATGAAGATCACATATTACTAGGCTATTACCGCTCTTGTTTACTTGTTTACCTTGAATATGATAATTAAAATTTGCTATGCCCCGAGGCTTTGAGATTCATGAAGCGTGAACCTTAAAGACTATTCTATTAAATGATGTACGTGGTACCTGTACTTACGCACTGAGTGTGGAAGGGTTCTTAACCCTCAGGTCAACGTACACATAAATCTGTTGTAATATTTGTTTGGTCCCCGGCGGTTTAATAAAAACTTTCCTACGCCTATTGTTGCCAAAGTGGCGGTTTATAAAGTTGCCAATTTACTCTCCTAGTGGGCTCATTCTTTGTGCTATGAATTTTGCTACTAGGAATTTGTATAATTTTGACATACGTATAAAAGAAGCAGATGAATAATAATATATTATAGTCGAATATGGTGCCGAAACGTGGTCTCTGACTGTTGACATGGTTCATAAGTTCAAAATCGTTTAGCTGGCGAAATTTCTTTGCTGGAGAAAATCCGTAACGAAGAAATACGACGACAAATTAAAGTTGGCGACATAGCTCAAGGAATCAGCAAGCTGAAGTGGCAGTGGGCGGGCCATATATGCCGCAGGATCGATAACTCCTAATATTTTTAATAGGTTAGTTAGATAAGCTGTAGATTGATGAGGGGGTTCCCACCAGATATACTGATGAGGAGACTCCCAGAAATCAATGCACAATATATACTAGTCATAGTTATAACATAGTATGTAATTAACATAGTTATAACATTGCTTACATCAGGAAACAACTATATATTTAGCAAATTAAATGTAGAACAAATACGTTACTATACCTAATCTATTGTCATCACTTTTTATAAATATAAAACGTCTTTTTTGAAAAAAACTCTTTTTTAATTATAAAATGCACGTTATATTAGCCATTTCTTTAGTGTTTTTAAATTCATATTCCCCATAAAAGTGTATTTAAATTTATGAAAGTGTATTTCAGTGATTCAAAGTTGGTAAACCCTAGTACCATCCCATCGAGTCGGGAGTTTAAGATAAGGAACTCATTCAGAGACAGGCGGGGCGGGGCATCTGGGTGTGTGCCATTGTTTATCATTTTTGATTGATACTGGCATGTATGCATGTCCATGGGGGACAATATCTACTTTCTACAATATGTTGGCGTGTATCGCGAATGTCCATGGGGACCATATCTATTTTCTATTATTGTTGGTATGTATAGTGAGTGTCCATAAAGGACAATATCTACTTTCTACAATATGTTGGTGTGTATAGCGAATGTCCATGGGGACCATATCTATTTTCTATTATTGTTGGTATGTATAGTGAGTGTCCATAAAGGACAATATCTACTTTCTACAATATGTTGGCGTGTATAGCGAATGTCCATGGGGACCATATCTATTTTCTATTATTGTTGGTATGTATAGTGAGTGTCCATAAAGGACAATATCTACTTTCTACAATATGTTGGCGTGTATAGCGAATGTCCATGGGGACCATATCTATTTTCTATTATTGTTGGTATGTATAGTGAGTGTCCATAAAGGACAATATCTACTTTCTACAATATGTTGGTGTGTATAGCGAATGTCCATGGGGACCATATCTATTTTCTATTATTGTTGGTATGTATAGTGAGTGTCCATAGAGGACAATATCTACTTTCTACAATATGTTGGTGTGTATCGCGAATGTCCATGGGGACCATATCTATTTTCTATTATTGTTGGTATGTATAGTGAGTGTCCATAAAGGACAATATCTACTTTCTACAATATGTTGGTGTGTATCGCGAATGTCCATGGGGACCATATCTATTTTCTATTGTTGTTGGTATGTATAGTGAGTGTCCATAGAGGACAATATCTACTTTCTACAATATGTTGGCGTGTATCGCGAATGTCCATGGGGACCATATCTATTTTCTATTATTGTTGGTATGTATAGTGAGTGTCCATAAAGGACAATATCTACTTTCTACAATATGTTGGTGTGTATCGCGAATGTCCATGGGGACCCTATCTATTTTCTATTATTGTTGATATGTATAGTGAGTGTCCATAGAGGACAATATCTACTTTCTACAATATGTTGGCGTGTATAGCGAATGTCCATGGGGACCATATCTATTTTCTATTATTGTTGGTATGTATAGTGAGTGTCCATAAAGGACAATATCTACTTTCTACAATATGTTGGTGTGTATAGCGAATGTCCATGGGGACCATATCTATTTTCTATTATTGTTGGTATGTATAGTGAGTGTCCATAGAGGACAATATCTACTTTCTACAATATGTTGGCATGTATCCCAAATGTCCATGGGGGATAATATTTACTTTCTACCAGGTCGACTGTCTGCTCGTCATTCTAATTAAAATATATCTATCTGTTACACACACAAAGATTTTCAACTGATAAACACTAAGTTATTTAGTCATTCATGTTTGTTAACTGTAGGTAACATTAGGTAACAAAACTATTTTTTTCAGTGTATCCTCCATTATATTCTCTTTACGGATCAAGAAAATGGGATCAACAGTTTTTCACCCAGGTAACCTTTGTAGGAATTTCTTTTAAACTTCCGTTTTCGTAATTGCATTCATCTGAGCCCTTTAAATATTTATGGGATCATGTATAAGCGGAGTAAATTCGCAAAAAGGTACAATTTGCATTTACTTGTTATTCTTTCCTAGAGCGGAATAATTGAAAACGTAAATCCTGTTCTCGATTATGTAGCTATAGCCGATTGATAGCAGACTAGAATTTTAAACTAAAGATAGGCATATATAGGTAATACTTTATTTTTACGATGATTTGTTAACACGAAAAATATAATTCTATACGTAAATAATTCTACAATATCACATCATAAACACCACTATCGTCTACTGCTGTGTACGGGCATCCTCACGTATACTTTGCATGAGAGATGTATGGCCTTTAAACACCATGCTGGCCAAGCGGGTTGGCGAATTCCCCATTGTTAGAATTTGGTAGAAATTTGTTAGGTAAGATAGGTTATTGGGCTGCTAAGATTGATAAGTGAAACCATAAACAAACAAACAGACATTCTTATTTTTTACATATAATATTACAATATAATATGACATAGTACTAAATACACACACGTTGTGTACCTATTGTATCGCATCCTCTGTTTAACAAACCTGAAGGTATTATGCGAAATTAAGATTTTACCATTATTTAAAAGAGCACTTTAAACTACACAAACGTAATTTCTTTCATATTTTTAATTCCAAATTTGAGAAAATTATGGCCAAAAATTCTTGTTACTTGTTTTATAAATATACAAATATTATGCATTAATATAGTTTCTTCTTGTCGGGCAGTATGTTGCAGGGCAGCAGCTCATAATGTACATTTGTTTGTGCAGAAATATATTAGGTGCTTGCCTATGAAATGACCGATTTGTATGAGAACTGAATTTCTTTTTGTTATAAAATATTTATTGTAAGATTTTTTTTTGTCGAAATATTGTCCCATATTATCTACACACTTTCGCCATCTCACGGGCAGTTGATTGATGCTACTCCTATAAAAGTCTCGTGGACGGGTATCAATGAATTCTTCAAAAGCCCTACTTCAGGATAAACATTTTATTTTTGCAAAACGTTGTCCGAATTTCGAAAGAAATGGAAATATGTCCGGGCAAGGTCCGGTGAATATGGTGGGTGAGGGAGAGTCTCCACCCATTTTTTGACGCAGATGATTCAACATTGGTTTATCACTAACATCAAACCCTGCTGCTAACTCAGCTGTACTTTGAGATGGATCTGATTTCACTATAGCCTTTAATTCATCGTTATTATCCTTGGTCGTACGTGGGGCTCATCCATAAGATCGAAATTTCCATAACTGAAACGTGCAAACCATCGACGAACGGTGCAATCGTTTGTACGAGTAGTGTTGGCCCATACACACTATTGATATTGTGATCGGTCTGACTTGCGTTGGTGCCGCGACGAAACTCATATTAAAAAATACACGAATTTTTAAATTGTTCATTTTATTTTCAAGACTATCATCAATCAATCATTTATGTTTGATATATCTTCTATTTAATAAAGTAACAAAGTCTTGTAATCGCGTCAATTTGATATCAAGCGCATAGAATATTACTTTAGAGGTCTTTGATCTACCATTCATTGCACACAACGTATATACGTATGTATACCTACCTACCCGTTAGTACAGCCAGTAAGCGGACGACCTCGGCATAATAACTAATAACCATTGACAAAATATGACCATGTTTATGCTGGTAAAGCATAAGCAAATGACGCCGGATAAATGTACACTTCAATTACTTCTACACTCCAATTTACAGTATTGGCCAATCGAGCGTTCTCACAAATACATACTTCTGTGCAGATCATTATCAACTTTTTCAATAAGTGTTTAGGTAGCGTCAACTATAAATATTTGTAGAACAAAATTATTCATTCATTTACAGCTACAAATATGAGCTTAAATGTCACAGTAATTACTCTATTCCGAACGCAAAAAAGTTTGTAATTGTACGAACTTATTGGTAGTATTGAGTACCATGTCTATTTAGTGTTATAATTATTATCTATGATATATAAGGCATCTTACTGTCGATTCTAGTTTCCTAGTTGAAATTTTAGTATAATCTTTAAAAAATAACACGTTTTTTTATTTCACTAACCTACCTTCAAAATCAGATGTTAGTCAAAGTTGCCGTTTAAATATATCGCAACTAAGATAGCTAACCAAACTCAACCAAAATAATTCATTCCGATAATAAGGTCCCTTTACTCATATAATGTCACATTTGCATGTCTAATAAATATGATAGTAATCAATTGGTGCGTGCGTCAGAATTGTGGTAGGTAGTGTTGTAACTACCGTTATTTGGCGTTATGCTTGATTATCAAATACAATACGTGCTGGCACTGTTAGTTCATAGAATATTTAATTTATTTTTCTTTGATTGATTTTTATGTGCTTTATAATTACTCCTTGTTGTCGTTGCCACCCTCCCCTAGTAAATCATTAGGGGGTTTCGGGCCAAAATACACCACGCGAGCACAGTGCGGATTGGTAGATTTTTATTACTTGCTGATATTTATTACTTACGTGATATTTTTTACAAGCTTTACCCGCGACTTATTTTACATGGACTTTATAATGGATACTCATGGGAAGTTTGTTTGGTCCCAATCGAAACTAGCGTGTGTCCTTTTAAATTTCATTACGATTCATTACTTTGTTGGAACGTGAATGATAAAACTTTCGAATTTGTATATTATAAGTGAGATGGTGCGATTTGTTTTCTATTTCTGTCAAGTAAAAGAAGAAAAAAAACAACAGAACGTAATAAAATATGTGACGAACGCTGCGTGCACCTACTAAAGATATATATATCAAAGCATTCTCAAATCTAAGGCTGCTATCATGCTATACAGGATTTTTACAACGTGCACGTTAAGGGTATTATGGGCACAGTGTAAACAAAAACTAGGTTTGAAACTGTGCTTTGGCGTTGACATGATCAATTTGGTTAAAGCCCCGAATAAAATTATTAATAGAATAAAAAACAACTTTCGGGATGTGATATCATCATATTGCAAACAATATTATTCTAAAGTGTAAATACTAATGTAGACGTAATGTAGGTACTAAAGAATACATCCAAAGGTAGGCAGCATTCCGGGGGCATGCCAACATTTCTCATTTTGGACTAATGTTGGCATGTATCGCGGATGTCTATGGGCGACAGTATCCACTTACCATCAGGTGGACTGTATGCTCGTCTGCCGCCTTCGTACATTAAAAAAAAAAAAACTAACAAAAATATAGCAAGCAATCTTTTGACAAAGATAATTAAATGTACAAGCAATTTAAGTTAATGACAACATTAAATATAATTACGTACAAAATTATACAGACAGGACAGCGCATAAGAGAATAATGTTAGTTTGTTAGAATTGTTAGTTACTGTTTTGTAATTAAGATGCCATCAGATTATACTTGCATGTGGGCGGTATGCAGACCGTTTATGCAGCGTTGTCATGTCACTGGTATCTACAGCTAACGGAATGCATCACAATGAAACTAACTATAAATGATTGATAGGAAGTAGATGTAAGGAAAATGTAGATAGATCATAGATAGATAGATACCATACACTTCCCGGCCGAAAGTAATACACATCGGCCTTTAGAAAGAGACTATCGGCTAGCTTCGGTTATGTAAAACGTCAAAGCTAGCCGATCATAGTCCATGTGTATTACTTTCGGCCGGGATGTGTAGATATATGTACTTTATTGTACATCAACACATACAAAAAGAGAAACAACATACAGGATTAGAAGCACAACCGGCGGCCTTACCGCTGAAGCGATTTCGTAAAGGCAGTGGGGTGGGAAGTTAGATGGCGCAATAAATAAAACATGTCTTTAGATACTTACATACATACACAAACATAAGTACATATATGTAGAACAGTAATGTGAAAGTAAAATAGAATGGATGAAGGCGCTCATCTGCAATCCCACCGGCCAGCAGCTGCTCATGATATTTGAGATGTCCCAAAAGATTGTCTAATATTCATAGGTATTTAATGTCTTGTGCGATTTGTGCTCGAGTTAATTGTTAGGATCACGGCCAGTTAATTAATTTTGTATACCTAATAGAAAAATCGAAATGAAAACATTAGAATAATATGAATTGAATTATTCCTTGTGGGGGCGCAGGCGTGACGTTTAATATTTTGCATCGTAGAAAACGAAACGAAAAACAAAGGGCGGTTGTCATTTGAAAATAGTCTACGCGACGTTCGGCGTCACGTGGCGTCACGTGACTTGCAACGAGTTCGTATATTGCGGCTCATACAATCCAGAATAAAAAAAAGAAAAAGTATTTGAAAAAATGCTATTTGTGTTAATATCATCGATATGAAGTATCACATATCGATGGTTAACGGTTAGTACGGAACAGTAGGTATACGAGGAGATTGATAATAACGTAAATAGTTTATTATTAACTGAAAAAAAATACGTTTTCATTCAGTTTACTGTAATTTAGGTCAGGGCCGTCTTTACCAGGGGGTGCAAGGGGTGCGGTGCACCCCGGGCGCCCCGCGCCCGGGGGCGCCTGTCGAGCGCTGAATTCAGTGCCGGCTTTACCTATGATGCAGGGGGTGCGGTGCACACGGGCGCAGGGTCTTAGGGGGCGCCGAGCGCCGCTCGCGACACCTCCAAAGAGTTCAAAACGCCTACTAGAGGGCGCCCTGCACCCGGGCGCTACATGAGCTAGAGCCGGCGCTGATTTAGGTCACAGTATTTTATTGTGTTATTCCGTTTCCGCGAGTCATCGTGATTCGCCGCCAGTCATTTCTAAACTGTCATGTTAACTTGGACAAATCGAATTCGCTATATAAACAACGTAAGTGATAACAAAAACGATAAGTGACATTTGGAACTATTTATATCAGTTAGTTACCTACTGAATGTGAAAATGTATGCTGTTCTTTTATTAAATCGTATGGTACATATAAAATAGCTTGTATTTAAATGAACAACTAAATAGTCGTACTAAGGGCTGTCGCATAAACTGAATGTACGATACCGTTTGGCTTGTAATCAGTATTGTTAAGAACTTATGATAATCGACAAGAAATATCTTAATTCATAAGAACCGTAACAAATAAATAATAATTCATTATATTAGCAGTAGAAGTATTCGGAGTGGCAGCAAATCGGTGGCAGCAAATTTAAAGGTGCGTTAGGATTAGGATATAAAGATATAGGAGTGGAATTCCGTCGACTTTGTGTTGACAGTTTTAGTAATGAAAAATTATTAATTTCCGTAAGTAGAAAATTGTTTAGTATTTAGTATTTTTGCTACTCATTTGAATACTGAAATAAAAATTCAATATGAAAAATTTAAACCCAAATTTCCGATTTCAACAAGTCGGCAAAATTGCGTCAAGGAGCCCCATGGAGGCAACTCCTATCTTCCGTTTCCAACAGGATCGAGTTTAATTATAATTTCTTCAATCCAATAACAATAACGGTTGAACGCTAAACGTCCAATTCAATTAATTGCTGAACGCCGCCGTTCAGGGGGAATTCGCCAAATATTTAACTGCGAGAGAGAAATATAAATTGTGGCGCTTTGCAAAGCCTTCATCCCTCCACCGAAGGCTTTATCCCGCACCCATTGGGATAGGCCTGTTTTTGATAATGGGTGAGATATGTTTAGCTGTCGCAACGCTTCTGCAAGCTGGTCTTTAAAACCATCGAAAACTCATTAAGGCCCAATAGTAGGTTTTCCTTATTTGCAAATGCTTAGTCGGAAGCTCAGGTCAACGTCAACAGTTTATTTTTGTACTAGTATTTGCACCTAACTTCGTCTGCTTAACTACAGGAAATTTTAAATTTCTTTACAATTCCTTACAAAATGTTTCGAATTACAAGACATTTTTTTATAATTATGTATACTAAAACTTCTTACATAAAAGTGAAAGCGCAGCAAAATGGGTCCAGTCAAATTTGGTCCTAATTTATTGAGATTAGTGCGAACAAATGGGCAGGCAGACATATAGACATTGTCCTCTATATATCAATGTTAATACATAAAAAGAAGCGTGCCTGTTAAGACGTTTTATCAGTAAGTAGTTAAATCATGTTAACATTATGTTTATAAACGTTTAAATCATAACATTTGTCTGTCCGTTTCTTTGCGTTAATCTTGGAAACTACTAGATGTTGCGGTACATAATACTTTTTTTATATAAAAAATTTCCCATCCCTCCCCATTTTCCCAACCCTTTATTCCATTCCATCCATTATTTCATCCATTCCTTAATCTGCAAAGATGGGTAGCGCATCCGAGGGCGTGCTAACGTTTGTCATTCTGGACTGGTGTTGGCATGTATCGCGGATGTTTATGGACGACAGTATCCACTTACCATCAAGTGGACTGTATGCTCGTCTGCCGCCTTTTTTTCTATAAAAAATAAATAAATATAAATGCAATAAATACTTACAAATCGCCTTCTCAGATTACTATCAACTAATTTTAATTTTTGATAGCTACATTCCAATAAACCCCAACGTTGGGAGACAATACGTAAAAAGTAAATTATCTCATAATATTCAGAAAATCATTACTCAATATTTCGTGGTTGCATAAGCCGTTCGACAATGTGGGCGAGTTTCTTGGAGCTCTCAGCCCCTGGACCAGACATTATATCATCAATCTTACACGGATGGACGCATTTTTTTCTTGCAATCCCTTGGGCCGATTGACATTTATTTTTTTCCGTAGAAATTTTGAGATGTGGTAACATTTCAAATAGAAATCTGTGAGTAATGAACGCAACTTAAGCATAATTTCTGTAGCTCCAAAATTATTCACGAGTATAGCATGGTGCGAGTAATCTGATAGATAAATAATGGACTGTTTTAGAAAGGCACAGTTTAAAAATTAATTTTTGTGTTTTCGATTTTACTATCAAGATGCCACTCTAATGCTGAAATCAATTTCTTTGAACTTATCGAGTATTGAAAGACTTACATTTTTTATTGTAAATCCAAAATGATACAATGTGCTTTAACTTTTTATATATCATATATCAACGTATTTCTGCAGTGAACGAATATATTATTGTCTTTGTCATAGATAATTATAACTAAAATAAGTTAAATTAATTATTATTTATTTAGAAAACTCAATGTACTTATTCAGCCTAAAACGTCTCCCTGCAGGGTACAGGCTTCCCCTAGTAAATCACTGTTTTTTTTTTTTTTTTTTTTCTGTTGCATGCGGGTTTCCCCATGATGTTTTCCCTCACCGCGGGGCTAGTGTAATCTTTTAGTGTAGTTTTTTCTTAAAATCCGTACTTAAGTTGAAACTCAGTGGGACGGGCCGAGGATTTGAGCTGACCATAACGCGAATGTGAGTCAAGTATAGATTACGAGGCTTGCACCCGTAGGGTATCACTGCTCAAAGAAACTTCTCAATAATCATATAAATAAAATGTAACTACATGTGTAATACTTTTAATTTTATTGTAAAAGCTAGACCCGCCCTGACTTCGTTCACATGGCATAACGATTCCCTAGGGGTCCCAAACACAGCCTATGTCCATCTGCATTAGTTTAGTTTCCTAAAAGTGAAAGTTTATAAAATATTTCGAGTAGCTGTCTTTTTGTGTTTACTTCATATATAAAAAGAAATGAAAAACTCACTGTCATCATTACAATATAAATGAGATACTACGTGTGATGATTAGTGAACTACATATTAAAACTAAAACTTTAGTATTTAAACTAATTATCACAAGATAAACGTAACACTGAAATCTGCGTTACGTTAACCCCACAAATAAAAGTCATTCCTATATGGAGATTTCGAAAAAATCTTCGATATTTCGATAATATTTCCCCACAACTGAACCATTGATTATATAATCGTAAACTGAACTAAAAATGACGAGTTCAATCCAGAATACCAATTTCGAGGTTAAGTCAAATACTTCTGGGCCTGGGTATGTCTGGTTAAGAATAATTTCTGGTTAAGAAGGTTAAGAAGAAGAAGAAGGGTATTTCAGAAGGGGAGAGTGCACGCTGCAATCCAACAGCCGCTGGGCGCACTCGACTGGCCTCGTTACCCCTCTCTAACGGAATACTACCTTGAAATGTACTGCATTTCCCACTTTATCATATTCCCCAATGTATGTACGTGTTTCGGTAGTGAGTGAGATATGCCAGAGCCCATTCCCATCCTATCCCTTCCCACGTCCCCAACCTTTTCTCCTAATCCATTCTTTCATCAACAAAGGTAGGCAGCACATCCGGGGGCGCGCCAACGTTTGTCATTTTGGAGTAATGTTGGCATGTATCGCGGATGTCTATGGACTACAGTACCCACTTACCATCAGGTGGACTGTATGCTCGTCTGCCGCCTTATTTTCTATAAAAATTGTAGCTATAAGCGTAACCAGCCCTTTTATTATCCACAGCTGCACATGGATGAACTATTGTCTATTGGAACATTGCAGATTGTCTTGTCCGTGAGGGATTACAACGCCACGCTGGCCAAGCGAGTTGGTGAGTCCACTCTCTTAGAGGTGGTCTAACTAGACCACCTCTAAGAGAGTGGACTCACCAATTGAACTCCTCGAGTGTGGAGTGGAACTCCTCGGGACTTGTGATAGCGCCTTTGTTGTCCCTTAGTCGCCTTTTACGACATCTACGGTAAGAGCACACGGCACCGTCACCACACGGCCATATATTCGCCTTTAATTGTGCACATACATATAAAAATGAAAACATTATTTTAAGATGTAATTGATTTATATCTGTAACACTCGTGTGGGTACTTAGATAAATAAATAAATAAAAGAAGAATTGAAGGTACTTATAAGTATTGTGCGGGATACGTATGCACTAACACGCAGTAGAATGCTAGTGTCTGTACTCCGCACCAACTGGATCGCCGGGGGGTGTGGACTGTATAATAGGGTTTTTCCGTGTCTTGAATAAAACAACAAGGCTTGTTCATCAATAGAGCCGGGGTAGCGCAGAGGTACTTGTTTTTCTTCTTCTTGTTCTTGTTGTTCTCGGAGTGGATGCCGCTGCGGAAGTGATTTTGACCGGAAATGGTCCGCCTATTATTCGCGTATTGGGTTCTCCAACTTGCGGCTAGTTGCGGGATTCCTCCACCACCGGTCAACGTCGGGCCTCCCCTCCACTTGTCCATTTATGTACCCCTCCCGCTACCCGCGGGGAATCATTTATTTTCCTTATCGCTAACACGTATTTACATTGATAAGATCCTAGTATGTCCTCAATTACACTATGCACCAACGATACCTATACTATGCACCAACGATTTATGTAGGGACATACTAGGGATCACTTTATTTTTATCAAATTATATACATAAAAACTTAACAACTAGTTGCGAAACTATATACATGTTTGTCTAAGTACCCTAGCCTTTTCGTCGTCAACATATCTCCCGCCGTCGCCGTCTCGCGATCTAATTGGTAGAACGACGATTTTCTTGGTCGGTCGCCGCAGGATGTGGCCGTTGCTCGTCTGGACGTCGATGATGCGAACCTCGCCGTCTTGCCCGGGGTACGTAGCGATGACTCTTCCTCTCGGCCACGTGTTCCTCGGTAGGTTCGGGTCGCATATGACGACCAAGTCTCCGACTCGTGGTGCCTCGCCGACTGTGCGGGGCTCCCGCCGGTACTGTAGCAGGGGGAGATATTCTCGGAGCCAGCGGCGCCAGAAATTATCGGCTAGCCGCTGGGCGCGCCGCCAGTGTTTGCGCGCATTCACGTCGTCTGCAGTGAAGGCGCCCGGCGCTGGGACATGTGAGTTAGGCCCCAGGAGCAGATGATTCGGTGTGAGCGCCTCCGGCTCCTCCGGTGTTACCGCCACGTGTGTGAGTGGGCGGGAGTTGACGGTGTTCTCCGCCTCGATGAGTAATGTGTGGAGTGTCTCGTCGCTCGGGTACTTCTCGCGTAGCGTCGCTCGTAGGGCTTCTTTGACCGTGCGCACCATGCGTTCCCAGGCCCCGGCCATGAAGGGGGCGGAAGGGGGAACGTGACGCCACGCGATGTGTTTCGCAGTTGCTTCCTCTTGCACCGCGGCTAGTGCGGCCTCGGTGAGTTGTTTTTCCGCGGCTTTAAAGTTAGTGGCGTTGTCACACCATAACTCCGTTGGGCAGCCGCGTCGCCCCATGAATCGTCGTAGCGCAGAGATGGCGGAATCTGCGCTGAGTGATGCTGCCACTTCCAAGTGTACAGCCCTCGTGGTCATGCATGTAAATAAGGCGACATATCTCTTCTCTCGATGTCGGCCCACGGTTACTTCGATGGGACCGAAGTAGTCGAGCCCGGTGAAGGTGAACGGGCGCGCGTGATGTGCTACGCGCGCGTGCGGTAGATCGCCGGTGGCTGGACTCGTCGGTTTCGCCTTCCTTAGTTTACATGTCATGCATGCCTTTATGACGCCCCTTACTGTAGGGCGAATCTTTCCTATGCACAGTCGCTGTCGCAGTTCGTTGACGATTAGCTCGACGCCTCCGTGGTGCATTTTCCTATGTACATGGTCTATGTACAACCTCGTGTAGCTGTGTGAACCATCCAACACAGCCGGATTCGTCGTTTCCTCGCTAATCTCTCCTGCGGCAGCGATTCTTCCCTTTTGTCGTAGCAGTCCGTCGGTTCCCACAATCACACTTAGTGCGGCGAGTTTGTCGTCTCCCGCCGGTGTGGCGCTACGCTCGATGCGCTTACGTTCGCATGCGTAGCTGTCCTCTTGTGCTGCCTTCATCCATTGATGTTCCGCTCGTATGAGATAGTGCGCTTCCATCGGTACGAACTTGCACTTGCCGCGCGCTGGTTCTTTCTTTTGTGCAGTCTTAGCGTCGCCTTTCTTTGTTCCTGACCATGCCGGGTCCGACGTCGGGTTGGCAATGGTCCTTTTGCGACGCGCAGCTGCTACTATGTGCCTCCTTTTGCGGCACAAGTCGATGAATTGTAGAGCGCGTGCGGTGGCCCGGATCAGGCGCTCCCATTTTGAAAAGCGCGTGATATCGGGCAAGTGTGCATGCCCCTTTGTCGTGTTCGTAATTGCGCAGCATTTCTCTTTTTCTTCCCCGGTGCGTTCGGCTATTGTGCTTGCTTCGACTGGCCATTGCTCCTCGGGCGATAGTAAGAAGGGCGGGCCGATGAACCCACCTCCGCCCATGGTCCTACCAACCTTACGGTTATACGGACCGAATCGTCGGGAGGTACGCGCCGTTCGCCTGCTGAGGGCTATGTTGCGGCGCGTATCTGCTCTGCCTCCCTACAAGTAACATCTTCGCCCGTGTCCCTGAGCCACTCTCCCCCTTCTGGGGCATGGACATCACATTTACGTGTCACTCCGGTGCCGAACAGCTCAGCTTCTCAAACTTCTCCGTCTGTGCCACTGATGCGCGAATTCTCTCAGCCTGCTGAAATTCGCCTCCGAGCTGACGAGATCGCAGTAATAAACCGGTCCCTCCTCCCCACGGCCAATCCCCTCCAGCATCTTCATACGCTCCTCTGAATAGAGTGGACAGGCCCACAAAACGTGGTGCAGGTCCTCTTCTTCTATACCACACTCACACATGTCCTCTTCACACAGCTTCATATCATGAAGCCTCCTCTTAAAGCATCCATGCCCGGTAAGAATCTGCGACGTTTCATAGTCCGGTTCGACCCAACGACATTTGAGGCGAACCGACACCTCCGGGAAGTATCGATACAGTTCCCTTCCTTTCTCCTCATTCTCCCATCTGTTCTGCCATACTGCCACTGTCTCTTCCCAAATGCCGCGCTTCCTAGCACGCACCTCCGCCTTGGTCGCGAGCAAGCGCGCCTCATCCGTCCTGCCAGCAAGGATTACCTCCAGGTCCGCGGGCAGAACGCCCCCCAGCACGGCGAGCGCCGCAGTGCTTGTAGACCGATACGCCTTCGTTAGTAAAATTAACGAAGGCCTTTGAGTGCGCAACAGGACACTTCGCACGACGTGTAGGGACACTCTCTGGAACCAGCACGCCGCCGCGTAATTGACCGTAGCCACGTAGGTGCCTTGGTACAAGACCCTGAGTCCCCGGTAACGAATTCCCCAGGAGGAGGTCGACACTCTAGACATCTTCCCGAATGCCTTAGACGCCCTCTCCCCTATGTCTTTGGCGTGCTGCACGAATGAAAGACCCAAATCCAATACCACCCCCAGTACCTTGGCCGATGAAACGCTCCTCACTGACACGTTGTTAAGTTTTATAGTGGGTGGTCTCTGGAACTTTCCCCTGATAGTCATGGTTAGCGACTTGGCAGGTGAAAATCCCAGCCTGTTCCGGGCCCCCCACTCACTAATGTGCTGCAGAGCTTGTGCCGCCTTTGACTCAATTTGTAACCTGGATTCCGCCTCAATGAGGACCGTCACATCGTCCGCATAGGCCACGAGTTTCACTCCCGGCGGGAGCGGTAACAAGAGCAGGTCATCCATCAGTAGGTTCCAGAGAGTTGGCCCCAGCACTGACCCCTGAGGACATCCCATAGTGGACACCTTCCACTCCACCCTGCCGCCAACGAAGAGGCCAACCCGGCGAAGTAGTCGCGAAGTAGTGGCAATGGTCCTTTTGCGACGCGCAGCTGCTACTATGTGCCTCCTTTTGCGGCACAAGTCGATGAATTGTAGAGCGCGTGCGGTGGCCCGGATCAGGCGCTCCCATTTTGAAAAGCGCGTGATATCGGGCAAGTGTGCATGCCCCTTTGTCGTGTTCGTAATTGCGCAGCATTTCTCTTTTTCTTCCCCGGTGCGTTCGGCTATTGTGCTTGCTTCGACTGGCCATTGCTCCTCGGGCGATAGTAAGAAGGGCGGGCCGATGAACCATCGGTGGTCTCTGTTGAAGTCCGCGGGCGTTGCTCGTGTCGCGTCGTCGGCTACGTTGAGTTGCGACGGTAGCCATCTCCATTCCTTTTTCTTTGTAGTATCTTCTATTTCTGCGATACGATGTGCGACGAACGTTTTGAACGCCCGTGGTTCGGCTCTGATCCACGCGAGTGCGGTGCGTGAATCGCACCAGTAGACCCGTCTTGTTGCCTCAAAGTCGTGCTCCTTTGCGACGTTCTTGGCCAGTCGCGCGCCGAGTACTGCCGCCTGGAGCTCAAGCCGCGGGATTGAGACGGGCTTGAGCGGTGTGACGCGGCTTTTTGCAGCGGCCAGTGCGATCTTCACGCTGCCGTCTGCTCGTTCTAATCTCCAGTACACGGCGGCGGCGTAGGCTTCTTCGCTTGCGTCCACAAACGTGTGCAACTCCCTTCTGGAGGCCGGTTCCATGTCGTAGCAGCGGGGAATGCGAAGCTCCTCTAGAGCGCGCAGTGTTTCCATCAACGCGTTCCACTTTGGTTGCAGCTCTTCCGGAAGCGGTTCGTCCCAGCTCGTTCCATACCTCCAGGTATCTTGCATGAGTCGTTTCGCCGGAGTGGTTATCGGCGATACGAGTCCGAGCGGGTCGAACAGCGACATAATTACGCTGAGTGCTTCCCTCTTGGTGGGTGGGCGTCTGCCTTCTATGACGTTAGATGGTGTCCTCGTAGTATTCACGCGGAAGCCGATGCAGTCTTCCTTTGTCTCCCACAGCAGGCCGAGTGTTTTCTCTGTCTCGCTTCCGCCGATGTCGACTGTCGTGGCTCCGGGATCCGTTGTGAATTGTTTCACAACGGACTTCTTGTTGGACACCCATCCGCGCAATTGAAAGCCGGCTCGACGGTGTATCTCGTCGACCGACTTTACGACTCTCGCAGCTTCCTTCTCGTTTGTGAAGCTGGTTATGAAGTCGTCCATATAGTGGTTCATTTGTATCTCTCGGACGGCGCGTTCGTCTTCATGTGCGAACTCGGCGGCGTTGCGATCTTTAATATACAACGCGGTGCACGGCGATGACGTCGCTCCGAATATAACCGACGTCATCTTGTACTCTTGTGGTAACGTATTGCCTCGCTCGTCGTCCCTCCATAGGAAGCGTAGTGCGTCTCGATCTTCCGGTCGAATCTTTATTTGCATGAACATCTCCTTGATGTCCGCTGACACGGCGATGGGATGTTGGCGGAATCTCATGACGACTCCGGGCAGTGATTGCAGCAAGTCAGGACCCGATAGCAGCATGTCGTTGAGGCTGCGTCCGAAGGATCTCGCAGCGGCGTCGTGGACGACTCGGATCTTCTCTTTCGCCGGGTTGATGACGGCGAAATGTGGCAAGTACCACGTTTTATTTGTAGGTGGCGCTGTAGTCGCAGGCTCGGCGTATCCCGACGTTAACAAGTTAGCGATACGCTCCTTGTACTTTTCCTTGAGCGCCGGGTCGCGGTCGAGTCTCTTCTCCAAATTGTGCAGCCGTTTGAGAGCGTCCCCGTAATTGTTGGGGATCTTCATGTTATCTTCTTTCCAGAGGAGTCCGGTCTCGAACCGCCCGTCAGGTAGCCGTCGACTGCGCTTATCCAGTAGGTCGATGGCGCGCTGCTCCGGGTCATTCTTGGTTGTCCTCGGTTCGATGCCCAGTGACTCCAACTTGAAGAAGTTCTTCATTAACTTCTCCATTTCGTCGCACTTCTCGCTGATGTGGCCACAGAAGGCGACTGGTTCGCACACTGAAGTGCGGCATCCATGTAGCACCCAACCTAGTAGCGTGAGTGACGCTACCGGCTTGTTTCTTCGTCCCGCTCGGACCTGGCGTGAGACGATCAGCTCCCAGTTGTCCTGCCCGATGAGAATCTTCGGACAGATATCCTTGTAGGTGAGCTCGTCCCTGATGTCGTCCAGGTGTGTGCAGTCTTCCAGGTCCGTTTCCCCGATTGTCTGCGATGTGAAGTTGAGACGCTCGATGGTGCGTGCGCCCTTTAATTTGTGCACGCCGTCCGAGTGTAGCCCTTGTATCTGTACGTCAACAGTGCGGCTCTTTTCATGCTTCATTTCGCCACCGTTGATGCCTTGAATCCACATTGTGTCAACCGGCCCGTCGATGCCGAGCGAGTTGATTGTAGCCTCTTCTATAATGGTGACGGTGCTGCCTTCGTCGAACAGCGCGTAGGTGTGTATCTTCGCGTGTGGTCCGGCAAGCACTACTGGCGCAATCTTGAGGTAGGCTCGACGTCGACGTGGTGATGAGTTCGCGGCGGTGGCCTTGTTGGTCAGCTCTGTTGTTGACGTGACGATTTCTTCTTTGGGCTCTTCTGTTTTCACTATTGGCGGCAAAGTTTGACGTGTACGATGTAGCAGCCGATGATGTGACATCCCACACCCGTTGTGTCCGCATGGCTTAGCTCGGCAACTGCCCCGGTGATGGTCACTACACAGGCAGCGGAAGCAGATGCGGTTCCTCTTCGTTACCTCCCATCGGGCGTCGAGATCGCTCTCGGCAAACCGTTTGCACGAAGGCAGGTAATGATCTTCTTTACACAGCGGGCAAAGTTTTCTTTTTCCGTCGTTAGTGGCGCTGTATGTTCGTTCCGTCCTTTTCTTTGTCGCCCTCTCTCTCACACTCGCAGGTTCAATGATGGGAACGGTGACTTCTGGCGGTGCGTAGGCACTGCATTTGTCGGCCTCTATGTTGAGGAACGTTGACAGCAGGCTCAGCGTGGGTACTTCGTGCTCCCAGATACTTGCAAAGTCGTACCACTTGCTCTTCAGTATGGGTGTGAACTTCTCCATTATAGCCCGGACTAGCTCGGGGCTATATAGGTAGTTGTCCCTCTTCATCGCTTGTATGGTAGCCACAGCGTTGGCCACCTTACTGGCGAACACGCAGAGGTCGCGGGGCTCGTCGTTTAGCTTGCGCAGGCACTTCAGTTTTTCTGTTTCGCATGCGACGAGTGCGTCCGGCCTCCCGAATCTCCTTGCGAGAGCTTCCATTATGTCGTCCGGCTCTCGGTGGGCGGTGAACAAACTTGCTACCGCCTCCATAGCGGCACCCTTCAGGCTCTTCCTTAGCCGTGCCAGGTTGTCGCTCTTTGCGAAGGTGTGCTTCGAATCTTCGTAGGCACCCTTCAACCCCAGCCATGCGCTGCCTTGTCCATCGAACGTCGGCAGCTCCATAGTATAACGCGGTGTCTCCCTCGCCGAAATCTTCACTGCCTTGGAGATCGCGGTAGCCATTTGCTCCACGATGTCTGCAGTAGGGCGCGCGGGCCGAGACGTGCTTCGTTCTCGGTGCCTATCCTCCCCATTGTTGGAGGTATAAGCTCCCCGTCCTCGTCCTTCCTTCCTTTCCGGCGAGATCTTGCGAGACTTTGGCCCCGCCCCCTGCGGGGGTATGGGGGGGGGAACCTCGTTCCGATTTAACCATTTTTCCAACCGGAACGATTCTTCTTTTCGTTTGTCGTCTTCTTCTTCTTCAGAGCTTGATCCCAGCTCCGCGAGCCTTATCTCTTGCTCCTTAGCAGTCAGGCGCAGCTGTAGCAGGGTTCGTTCTATTTGTAGACGCTCCTTCTTCTTCGCGGACGCAGTAGATCGGTGCGACCTTGCCGCGATGCTTGCGGCCCGTGGAACGATTGTGACGTCCGCCGTCCCATTATCATCGACGTGCGCTTTGCCTTCCTCGTCTCCACGTATCGATTCTTCTCTACGCGTAGAAGTCGTCTTCGTAGTGGCCTCGGTGCTGGTGGCCGTGGTTCCTGTAGCTGTCGTGCCCGTGCTCGTGGTTGCTGTGACCTTAGACTCTGTAGTGGCAGACGTTGACTCCGTAGCGGTCTGTGCTCCGCTCTGCGACCCCGTTCGGCTCTGTGACCTTGTTGTTGCTGGCATTGTAATAGGTACGTCGTGAGAACAACGTAACTAAACAATCAAGTCTTTGAACGTCTTTGGAAATCAAGATCGGAAATCAAGATTGGAAACCAAGATTGGAAATCAAGATTAGAAACCAGGATTAGGAAACCAAGACGTGAAATCAGGACGTGAAACTGAAAGATTGGCCCTAGTACGGACGAGTACGATGCGTCGTGCCGCTCTCCGTAGAGCCGTAGATCGTACGGGGATTCTTAATAATCCTACGACGCGACCGTATCGTCTCTTCCCGCTATTTCTTAATAAATAACGCCGTACGCCGTTCTTCTTATTCCACGAGGTCTTCAAACACGACTTGCTTGATTCAATATCCGGCTGCTCGAAGGACCATAGATGTGCGGGATACGTATGCACTAACACGCAGTAGAATGCTAGTGTCTGTACTCCGCACCAACTGGATCGCCGGGGGGTGTGGACTGTATAATAGGTTTTTCCGTGTCTTGATTAAAACAACAAGGCTTGTTCTTCAATAGAGCCGGGGTAGCGCAGAGGTACTTGTTCTTCTTCTTTTTCTTGTTGTTCTCGGAGTGGATGCCGCTGCGGAAGTGATTTTGACCGGAAATGGTCCGCCTATTATTCGCGTATTGGGTTCTCCAACTTGCGGCTAGTTGCGGGATTCCTCCACCACCGGTCAACGTCGGGCCTCCCCTCCACTTGTCCATTTATGTACCCCTCCCGCTACCCGCGGGGAATCATTTATTTTCCTTATCGCTAACACGTATTTACATTGATAAGATCCTAGTATGTCCTCAATTACACTATGCACCAACGATACCTATACTATGCACCAACGATTTATGTAGGGACATACTAGGGATCACTTTATTTTTATCAAATTATATACATAAAAACTTAACAACTAGTTGCGAAACTATATACATGTTTGTCTAAGTACCCTAGCCTTTTCGTCGTCAACAAGTATTAATCGCGTCCAATAACTTTATAAATTCCGCGTATAGTAAATGTTGGTACTTTTGCTCGTGACCGAGTGCGGCGTATGAAGTGGGTTATAATTGCATGCGTTGCATTTAAACGCCGCTTTTACTTTTTACATTACTTTTTTATTTATATAAACATAAAACTCGAGGTTGTTTCAGCTTTATAAACGTGAACGCACGCACGTGTAGAGTGGCTCTTAACACGCACTTTGCACGTGTGGTTTATTAAAAACATATATGCAAACCGTTGACAAGGTGCGGCACCGTTTTTTAAATGTATATGGGCCTTTAATTTTTATTATTTTATTTATTGACTTGGTACACCATCGGCATATTGACTAATACACTGCTATACTGAAAACATCAAAGAGCCTTAGTCGGAATGGCACACTGTTAAGCTACGATATGTGGTTCTTCAAGAAAGCTGTGAATAGGATTTTGAAAGGTCGGCGGGCGCAGCCGCATGCCCCCTGGTGTTGGTGTCCATGGGCGGCGGTAACACTTACCATCACGTGGGTGGGACCTCATGCTTGTCGGCCCACTTCTTTAAAAAAGAACTATTATAGTGGCAGACACATAAAATATTACTTAAAATATCTTTAACATAACTTTATAGCTGTTTATAAATATAATACATATAATATTTGGAATATAATAGGAATAAAAGTTTAAAATAAATAAATTAATGTATGTTTGTATATTTCAAGTGTTTATTACTATTTATTATATTTGTGTTTTTCATTTATTTCAAATTTTATTTTATACTAGCTGTACCCGGCCACGCGTTGCTGTGGCTGCCCATCAGATGGCGCTTACCCTGTTTTTCGGTAAAAAGCATGTTTTTACCCTGTGATAGGTTTACACACGCGTATTCGAATGCAAAGTTGTGTCAAAATTTCAAAGCAATCGGTGAAGAACTTTCGGAGATTTAAGATTTTGAACAAACGAACGTTTACATTTTTATTTATATAGATAGGATAGGTATTGCTGTTTAACTTATACCTACCATATTATCATTATATAACCCCGAGATTAGCCGGGAGAAAATGCTTTATAGCATTAAGTATAAATAAATAAGATAATATAGGTACCTAATAATTACATATACCTAAGTGATATTTAAATGTGAGATAAAATGTAAAGACCGTTACAAATTTTATCAATAATTTTATTCTTAAAATTAGATACAACACTGTCTTGAAAGATAATGTTGCAATTAGCTAATAACCGGTCGTTACAAATATTATTTACTAGTTACTTTAAATCACATAACAAAAATAATTATACAATACATCACATAATAACATCTGCCCAACTGCAGAGAAGTTTGTCGGCAGAAACGCTATTTGCTTAAATTAATTGTCGTGTACCTACAATAAAATTATATTACGTACAATTAAATTATATACAATTATATTATGAAAATTAATGCTGTATTATGTTACAAACTATCTTAATACTTTTATTAATAAATGTTATATAAAATAAATATACCTATATTATTTTTTAAATGTATTTCAAATATTTCTAATAAATGTTTTTTTTAATTTATTGAGAGCTTATGACATATTTTCGAATCTAAAGGCAAATTATTTTCAAATTTAGGTACTATATGTTTTCATGTTCGTTTTCCATAAAAATCACACACTCCGGGTACATTCAATTCTTGTTTCCCCACTGCTCTGGGTGCTATGGGGATGATTAATAATGTTTTTCAAACTCATTAGAGCCAAATTGTTCCAATGCAGCTAATGAACCCTGACTTGTATTGGGATAATTTTACACTCAAGTAATAATCTGTCATAATCGGACTTACATAATTTTTTTTGTTTTTTTGTCGACCAGGTATTTACAGAAAACGAATTTGTACCTGTCTTATTTTGTCTAGCGTGTCCCAAAGGACCAGACCGTAACTAGCCAATCCGTACAATATTATCGAGTCTACTAAAATGTTAAATCATCATGTGGCTCCAATTACTACATATTGCAATTGATAGAATTTACTTAGAATGGATGGTACCTACGTAATTTAGTAGGTATCTACACACATTTTCAATATGTAGTTATATATGGTTCGTTTAATAACTCAGTCCAATCCTTGTAACAAGATGCAATGTGTATTGTAGATTTAATATGAAACAAAATAAATTGCAGCAAAACCCAATTCCTTTTCAATCCTTATCAAGCGCTGCATTACAATCCTTCCAATACTTATCTGCGCTGCATTTTTGAGTGACAGTATTATTGGGATATGTGCGATAATCACCCTTTTACAGGGTGGGGTGGACTGTCAGTATTCAAATGAATAAAATAAAGTTAATACAAATTTAAATTTAGGAGTATTATCAAAGTATTTATCTCAAACATACAACAATAACCACAATAATTAGTATATAATTAAAAATACTCATAACTATCATCTATTTCATTACATTGTATCTATCTTTTAAGAATTCATAGATGGAATAATAACATTTAGTAAGAAATGATTGTTTCAATTGTTCTAAAAAATCTTTTTCATTAATTCTGGCAATTCTTAGTTAATTTTTAGTTCTGGCAATTCATCACTGAAGGACTAGACGGGTACTGCACCCTGACTAGACGGGTGCAGTATAAGTCGGGAGTTCGGTAACATTGGCTTGTTTGGATATCGTAGTAAATATTTAATAGGTATCTATCTCGTCTCTTTTCGTATAGAATTCTGTATATTTTCGAACAAATTTACATATTTGCATGATATAAAGGCATGTTAAGTTATGAATTTTTATGATCCTGAAAATAGAGTTTACAACTTTCCATTACTTTTATTAACTGGTATTCATTAGTTTTTTTTTTGGAGAGTGAAGAGGGTGGTCGCTTCTGTGCTATTCCCCCAGAATGTAACACCATAACTGAGCCACGCATGAGCATATGCTCATGCTCATGCATAGTGCGTGACAAGTGCAGTTTGTATGTCGGTAGTGATTTTGACCTCGCGAAGCGTATATGCAAATCTAGAAATTTTTGTTTTTAATTTATGAACGTGCGATTTACAATTTATGTGTTTATCTTGTGTTACAAATATAAATAACGAAACTCCTTCGAGGCTGTGTGGCGGACACACGATCTGCTTTTCTTATTGGCAACATAACACAATTGGTAACTTCTATCCAACTAGCAGGAGAACGTCATATACGTAATGCGTTACAATTTAGCTCCTCATTATTGTGAGAAGTATCAACTGTAATCTGACTGTTACCTATTCGAATCCTATTAGAAATCATGTCGTTAAAAGCCTGTCTACTTTGACGACAACAACAGTAAAAACCCAAATAACAACTTGAAAGACGATTGCGGATATGTCGTATCCAAATGTACTTGAACTGAACCGTTCACACAGTGGAATATTGGCAAGTAATGACGATTCTCCGCCAATCGTGTCTGTGACCGCTTTTGTGGTGTGCTTAGTAGGGCCTAAGACATCTAGAGTTGCCTGTGGCTATTTCCGACATTGAATCAGATTATAACAACCAAATATGGCCATAATCCAAAAGATGGATACGAGCGTACAGTTGGTTTCCTAACGTTTGCTTTAATGTTTATCAATGACCATAGAAACAATGACAATGCAAACTCCTATGCATAATGCAATACTCCTTCTAAGTATCAGGGTGAAGGTATCATTCAAAAACCATTATGGTTCTTGCATAGGTGAACATAAACAATACGTATTATTTATGACCTTGCAACAAAATAATAATATGAAATTGTGCGCTGTACCTTATTATGCAGGTTCCGTCATTCTGAAAATAATAATGCTTCAGATTAATAATAATCTGAAGCATTATTATTAATCAATTATGAGCATATTATGATTCAATAATAATAATGAAAACAGATTGCACAATTTATTTCGTACAAATATATATGTCATATAGATCTCATATTAGAGGAGCAAGAGTAGAAGACAGGTGTTACACAAAAGATCTCCTTGGGTAGAAGTGATTGCGAATTGGAGGAGATCACCACACCTGATAAAATTATTATGTTTTTAAAATGGTTCTGAACCACCTCATCTCTTCGTCAATGGATCAATATGAAGGAGAGGCTGTATGACCCCCGGTGGAAGGCCGGCCAGGGTTCAAGACCCTAGGGAGAGAAAGCGGCGGACAATACGCGCGGTATCAAACAGCACCACTTTCTGCATCTTCGCCGAGAGCCAGCTGCCACGGAAGCCCAACCGCCTCAGGTTGATCTCAAGGCTGGTGCTTAACCCGTTTGCGGATAAGGCGACTGGGATGATTTCAGTCGACATCACGCTCCACGTCGGTGATATTGTGCGCCAGATCGAGACTGGCCATTTTCTTCTGTTCTCGGTTTCGGTTTTCATGAGACCGTCCCGTCATGCGGGACGGTGATGTCCACTAATAACGTCGGAGAATGTGCCAGGTCCGTCAACACAATATCAGGCTTAGGTATTCGAGAGAATGGTCCTGTCCGTGATGACGCGCCGGTTTCAATAGAGCTTTGCGCGGTCGTTTTCAAGCACCGGCTCCGGTGTATACTTGTAGTAAGGCCAATCTCTGTTCTAAGAGACCTTTTTTGAGGGCGAGCTTTCAGTGGAGGATTCTGGGCGCTTGGTTATGTCTGTGCAAATACTCAGTGTTGGAGAGAGCCGAACAATTTCCATGGGATGTAGAATCTCTGTACCGAGAGCCTCGGGTGATGCATTCTGTGGAGAACGCACGGTCATTTCTACCCAAGGCGTCTAATTAAGTTTGTTAGCAGTGGGTTCGAACAGCTTGAGGTATCTCCTCTCCGAAACTGAAAGCTCGACGCCGACTCCTCCAAAAGTGTATTCAGAGAGTTCAGCGCGAGGCAGAACCAAAGTAGACTGGAACAATCGCCCTGGAAGTTTCCCCTTCCTGAAAGATTTGTCCTAATTCGGTCATCGGCAGCCGTCATCTGTACGCACGATAGACTAAGGATCGTACCTCATGCATGTTTCTAGGAAGTTTCTAACTTCTGCACAGAATCACAGAATCGACGGGATTCGTATAGCTCGAGGACCTACACGAGCCATGAATGGGGAACCAAGTCGAACGCCTTCTTGATTATTATTAATTAATTTACTAATCACATTTCTCATGTTACAGAAGTAGATTGTATGTACCTACCTGCAAACCATAGGCCGCGGTTTGTCTAGGCACAGTGTTTTATCATAAATTTTTATAACTCCCTGTACCCTCACATCTACTGCTATATGTAATAAGATAAGATAGTAGAAATATTCTAGCAATTACGTTTAATTTTGTTACGCTTTATACAATGCTTCAACAGTTAATCTTCAAATTCGTATCCAGTATTAGAAAATATATTATTACACAATCAAATCACGGGAACAATCTGCGGTTCAAAATTTTACTCCAATTTAGTTAGTCTTCAAAGACTTCGACGGAAAGCTTTGATGTTTGATATGGTTTCGTTTAAAAGGAATTCTAAAATCGATAGTACATTTATGTAAGTGCTAAAAGGTACCTATATTTGTTTAAATGTTTTTGATTTCTTAAACCAGTCTTAAGGACTTGACTTTATTCTGTACTAACAGTGCTCGGGACTTCGTGTGCGAAGTTGTAAGAATATGTATTCGTATGTGTAGTTAACTTGCTTCCCGTGGGAACTTGATAATTGATTTGGATAAAAAGTATCATAAATCTTAACGCGCATATAAGTTATAACTATGTCAAGTTTCATTAAAATCGGTTGAGTGGTTTCGCGTTATGCGCGTTTTGACAGACAGACAAGAATTCTAAAAATTGTTGTTTTGGGCTCCGTATCATTCGTACTTTACATTACAACGACTTTTTTCAAAAATAAATTATATACAGACACGATCGATTTTACAACAAAACATCTTCCCCAAAGAACTAAAGTCACCGACATAGCTCGTCGAATCGGCATGTTGAAGTGACAGTGGACAGGTCATATTTGCCACAGGACCGATAACAGATGGGGTACACAAGTCCTCGAGTGGAGGCCACGTACCGGGGAGTGCAGTACAGGACGCCCTCCGGCCAAAGAACTTAAAGAAATTCGCCGGTGGTGGTTGGATGAGAAGAGCCGAGGATCGTGTGTGGTGACGAGCCTTGAGAAAGGCCTACATCCAGCAGTGGAGAGACACAGGCTGATAGTATACTATGGTATGGCCTCAGTAAAACTAGTCTTATATGGAAACAGAATTAAGACATTATAATTAAGACAATCGACGACAATATTTGTCGGTTTTAATTCTCGCCATGTGAGCCATATACTCAAATAACAGCATTTAGGATTTCGTTCTAGATCCTGTACATCTAGGCTTAAAATATTTACTATTTTAGGATAAATTCGACCTTGAGTTGAACTGATTATGAGTTATGAAATCTATTTCTAAATATGATAGAAAATCATCTTGCCTTCTATTTGGTTATAAGAAAATCTAGCCTGTCATTTTGTATAATTTTGACGAAGATTAATACTTCTTTATTCTTTTGCTATTGAACCGAATATATTTGTTGTTTTTAACTTTAAACAAAGTAAGTTTTGTTAAGCACATTTACACTTAACGGCCGACGCTCGAGTTATTCGTTTGTATTTTTTTGGTTCTATAGAAGATGGCAGATGAGTGGGTGGGCCACAGCTCATCTGCCATTCTTTTCTTCTTGTGGTGTCTTTCCAACTAATGGAGGTTGGCAGTCAGCTCCGAGTATCTGCCATTATAAGGATTTAATGGTAAGTGGTCACCGCCGCCCATGGACACTTCCAAAGTCATGATAGTGCGCTGTCGATCTTGCAGTCCTGTTCTAGTTTATGTCTAGCAAGTCTCGTTTGAAAGAATCGGCCACCATAAAGGGTCGTTTATATTTACTAATAGGGTTTCCGTTTTGAGAATAAAATAAAACTGAAAAAGTCTGTACCGCTCAGCTCACGCGAATCATCCTTTGATCGGGGGATTCTTCAAACAAATAACTTCAGTTCTACAAATTGGCGAAAAGAGGTTTCCTCACGCGAAATGACGCGCAAAGTTGCGTTAGCAGCATTCATATAAAATGAGTTTCTATAAATAAATACATACACAAATGAATACATGTTTTTCATTAAAATATATGTGAAAAGCTTACCTATATAATAAATAAGAAGGTTTTATTAATAATAATAACAATTTCAGTTCGTGTTAAAAATGGTTAGCAACGTTGCGTCTCTCTGTGTGTTCTACCGCCTGTATAGTGGGGAATGCTCTGAAGAATTATCCAAATAATTTCCACCTCGGGTTTCTATAACCGCACCTCCCGTCACAGAAGTGCGATCCATCCGGCTTTCCTCGCGTACTGTTCGGTCAAAATATAATTTTATACCGCGAACCCGTAGGCTGTGTGACGAACTGCCTCAAGAGGTATTTCCATTAAGCTAGGATATGGGGTTCTTCAAGAAAGCTGTGAATAGGATTTTGCGAGGTCGGCGACGCACCCGCATACCCCCTGGTGTTGCAGGTGTCCATGGGCGGCGGTAACATTTACCATCACGTGGGACCGCCCACTTGTCTATATAAAAAAAAACTCGTAATTCGTAATAATTTAGTACTGTTATAACGTTATATTTTTCTGCAACTATATATACCTACAGTTTATAGAATATCCTCTGTATATTTATAACGTCCGTTTTGGATACTATGTAGGTACTCTAAATTTACTCTCAGTCTGTTGTTTTGTCAGCAGGACCAACTCAGGAATAAAAGAATTTTCCTTTCGATAGAACTGAATAAGTTAACACCATATGTGAATTTTAGAAGGATTATTGCAGAGTATGGAAGTCGTAAATAAAGCAGGGGCCCCACTGCCCACGGCCCCGGTGGACGGCCAGAAAAAATAATAATGCAAGTTTTATGAGACCGCAGCGCCGCGAATAAAGTACAGGTATAAAGGAAGCGGGGCCACGCTCCGGTTGTAAAAACACAATAATATGTCAACCGTGATAGTCTGTGGACCTGGTTTGGAGGATTTTTAACTGCATAATTGCGCCACAGATTTGTTTACAGGCATAGTTGCTATAAACACAGAACTGGAATTTCTACATTCATATATTCCGTGGCCATGAAAGTGCTTTTTTTATAGAAAGAAGGTGTCAGAGGAATCTGGTGTTAATTGGGTACTGTCGGCTATAGACACCAGCTATATATGTCAACATTATTTTTTTATAGAAAGAAGGTGTCAGAGGAATCTGGTGGGTAGGTACTGTTGGCCATAGAAACCAGCTATACATGCCAACATTAGTCCAGCCAGAGTGACAAACGCTGGTAGGTCCCCGTATACCTACGTTGCTTATATATGGTAATTTAGGAATGGATTTGGAAAATCGATTAGATACCTATCTACCTATGTTGAATTCGGATTGAAATAAATAGATTTAGATTGAATTGGAAAATGGATTTGGGACGATGGCGAATATGTAGTATAATGGGACGAGGAGTTTTTCTCTAGACATTATACCAGATAGGGGGGATCGGAAGTGAAGAATATAATGGAATAAGGAGCTTCTATTATTTTATTAAAAAAATCCATTCAATGGGATACGATAGGATAAACACGTACGTACATTGGAGAGAATACGATAGGGATGTCTGACGAGCAGAGAGCCCACCTGTCCACCAATGGACATCCGCGATACATTGCAGCATGAGAATCACAAACGTTAGCACGTGACCTGACGCGCCGCCTACCTCTGGAGATGGAGGGGATTAGGTAAAAAAATGAGAAGTTTTGCTCATATCCCATTACACTTTCCATTCTTCTTGATTACACTCATTGTGATTGAATGGAGATTGGATGCGGAATGTACTTTCTATTTCATGGAAGCGGGATGGATTGAAAAATAGGTACCGGTAAATATTACTCACTCCCGAAACACGCACGTCGTACATTTCCTCGTATGATAATGTAGCCAGTGGTCAAATAAGTCAGACGATATAGAAAATTCATTTATTAATAGTATTATTATTTAATAACTGTCGCTGTGAACTGTCTGTGACACTTGCCGAAGGTAAAGCAAAGATATCAAAATTAAGAAGCGATTATCAAAATGTTTACAAGAAAATGTTTTTACACTATAATAAAAACTCTTTTCTTGTCAGGACTATGGTGCTTCTACTTTCATTATACGCTCCTGTAATGTATTATATTTGAAATTTATTTTGATATTTGATCCCGTTGATATTTTTAAGTAGTTATTTTTTATTTGAATTACGATATAATGACGATATCTAATATACATATAATAAAATTGTAACAGGCAGATGTCTGTACATTATAGATATTGAAAACTAATATGGGGGGTCTTTATTAGAGCAACAGAAGCCAAAACAACAGTTTTTTTTTTTTTTGGAAATTTTGTCTGTCTGTATGTTTGTACACGCATCACGCAAAAACTACTGCATGGAATTGAATGCAGTTTTCACCGATGTATTGCTAGAGGTCTAACTTAAAATATAAGCTCCATTTTACCGCAGGAGAATATCTTATTCCGATTGTTTTAAATTTAATAAACCGAAGAGAAGTGAGGGCGGGTCGCTAGTTGTATATAAATGGATACCTGTCTATTAAGTTGTAAAGTTAACTGTACTAATAATGAAAATTGACAAATTATTCCTTAATGCTGGCATTATTCGAACAAGGCGTGACGCAGGCATTTAGTGTAAAATTATATGGATTTTGCAAACTACACTTGTAGCTAACTTAATACCATCCATTGTATCACTAACATTATTGCAAATACAGAATTATGATATTGATTTTAGAGATGAAAAGGGCAGGTTAAATACATTACAAATTTAGTTTCTATCAACTGACTTTTTTCACTACTATAATAGTTTCAATTTTTTTGGTGTAGGAATCTGATGCAGTTAGATTATGACATAATCTATGTATGAAGTATATTAATTGTTTGTATATTATATGATATATATAAAAATGGATGTTGGTATATCTGATGTTAATAGACTTCGACATCGTTTGACCGATCACCATGAAAGTTAGCACATAAGTATTTTTTCATGCTATCGACTTTGTTGTAACTCGCCGCTAGATGGCGCTGCAGCACATCAACTTCTATGGCAAGACAACGTCTGCGGGGTTTTGATAGTATGATATTACATTCATGTATTATTGTCATGTAGTATATTTTATTAGAATGTATAATACCATGTTTGCACTACTAATCTATTATCTTTTCAAACTTATCCTCTATCCAATGGTTGTCTGGAAGAGATCACTTAAGAGATAAGACCGCCAATTGATTTTTTTATTGTTGTGTTAAGTATATTATACATACTGGTCACTACCGAAACACGTACGTAACTAAATTGGGGAAATACGATAAAGTTGATATGAAAGTTGAAATCAACTGTTATTCAAGGGCACTGTTTAAATGTTTAATATTAAAATTTGTCATTTCGCTTTGAATACGAAGATTTTTTATCATCTTTTAATCTTATTTTTTTTCATTTTTTATCGACCACTACTGGATACGGGCCTCATGTAGGTACATTGTCTGTGTATGAGGGATGTACACCGTATATACGGATATAAAACGATTAAAAAATACCGTTTTATATCCGTTTAAATTGTTTAAATTGTTTCTTGAAAATTAAATTGACACTAGAACTTCAAAATTTATAAAATTTAGTTTTCGACGCTAGCCTGGCTTGCACAAAATTAATCTGGCTTTTGTTGACAGGTATGTATCGTTCGATGTAACACACGGGATGGGATATCATAAGCTGTAGGAAATATAGTTTGTATATGCAATTACATCGGATCACGGCGCGCTGTGGAAGCAAACTTTTAAAGCAATTATAATATCACAAAAAAAGTTAAACCTTTGTTCGACCTTGACTTGTTACTTGGCCGCCAACACAATTAAGCGTAAGTTCGAGAAATAATTTACACACATAAACAAAACACTTGTATCAGCTTTAAAGTTAGATAACGAAATCGATAATGTTAAAATGGCAAAACAACTAATAGGGCATTGAAATAATGTTGTTATTAAAGGTCGATTATCTTTAGTATCTAATTAGCTAAGGCAGGTAAAAAACGTGACAATGATGTCACTCTCCAGTCTGTCGTTTAAAACAATCTGTCGGTCCTACGTATTACATATTTTCCAATGGATTTTAACCACTGTTTTGAATTAATTATAATAATTTAATGACAATAGAACGCGAGCCTTAAAGGACGAAATTAGATTGTGACAGTAGTTACATTTTACAGAAAAGAGAACCCATTTTATTTGTATTTATTGTGGGTTATTTATTATAGTTTATTATAGTTCGCTGCCAATACCCATGGCCTACAGAAATCGCAGGATAGTTTTAGCAGCGAATTGGTGGACCTCTTCCGGCTTTAGCAGATGAGCGCCCATATACGTGTATCTTTTGTATATCAAAGGGCCACATTCACAAAGCAGGGTGCATTGGCGTTTCATTCCGCTCCGAACAGAATCTGCAGGTTTTGGAAGCTTCTATTCCCTAATTGAATGTATGTTTGTTTAGCCGACAGTACCCCGTAAAAGTCCTAGAGCGAGTAACTTACGAGAGGATAATTTCGGCCTGTATCCCTGTGTCAATGTTTTTGCGTGTTTGTTTCCTAGCGTGTGCGTCCAAAGAGAACCCATGGTAAAAAGACTGATTAGATAATATGGTGTGCGATGGGGCTTTTCTATAGAATATTTTATAAAGTTTTTACAAGTATATATGTAATATATTATTTAATATTCAATGGACCACACTAGGATTTTCTGTATTGGGAGTCTAAAGACATACAAAAACGAACACAATCCACCCAGACCCGAATATTTGTCTGTATTTGTCTGGTCTGTAATGGTCTTATGGTTGAATCGGCAATTGAACCAGGGACTTTTTGCACTGTGGGCGGCGACACTACCAACTGGGCTAATTCACCATCAAAAACATAAAAATATATAATTGTAATTGTGTCAAAGTGGAACATTATATATCAACAAAATAATAATAATAATAATAACAAAACGTGTAAAGGTAGGTACACATTATACATTATCTAACAAAACATGTAAAAATATGTATATTTGTATTGTAGATATGGTTCGTTTTATCGCTGGTTATCGAATAAGTCATGAATCATTTTATTTAATATAATAATTACCATGTTACATAATAGTTTATAGACAATTATTTATTCGTTACCCTCATTTCAGAGGTAATTGCGCCGCGAAACATCCAAGGGTAACGGTTTTACTAGCCAACATTGTAGCAGACAATTTCTGTTCTCCAGTATGAGCAATTTTACCGAAGCGGTAGCATGAGTAGCGTGAGTAGCATGAATAGCATGAGTAGCATGAGCATCTCATCTATGGAGGCAAACACAATTGATTACTTAACTAGGTACTTCTTTTTAACGTGAGAGAACAGCAAACGTTCGTTAATATTGTTAGGTACTGTTCTATAATAGATAATGGTCAGATCAATTAAAAATAATCACTATGTAGGTATTTACAATTGCCTAGTCCTAAAAACTATTATTTTAGACCTGGGTGTTGTCGCGTAATTAAAATCTTTACAAACAGTTTCATATGCTGGCGGCTAGCAGAACAGTAAATATATGGGTTATGTAATATTATTTACTAGGCAACGAAGTAAAGATAGTAAACAGCCATCATTGCTATAACGCTTTTATTTAGTTCATTTACCATTGAATTTTAATCCTTTTAGATAAGGTTGTAAGGTAGCAAAGAGGAAAACATGGGTGTAATACTGTATAATTATAAATAAATGTAAAAACTAACCATAAAAATAACAAATTTATTCCATTACAAAATACCATGAACAAAATAAACACATCACATTGCGACTCAATATCCCAAACATATTATTATTTACACTTTTACAGATGCATTTAAATATAAAATTTATACGAATATTAAGTGACGCGTCCGACAGCGAACGCGCAAACAGAGGTCGGAGTCTAGGTCGAGAGCGACGGACTGCGCAATTCATTCATATATAATCATAATCACTCATACGTGCGACGCAGCCGACACACTCCGCCAGCCATTAACTGAACAAATAAGCATAGAGAACGGTCATTAAAATGCCGGCCACAAGCGGGAACTTCCATGAACTTAAGAAACTGGACCCTTGCTCGTCCTTCGTGTCGTCCCAGCTGATGTTCCGATTCTTCCTTTCTTTCCTCTCCTCATCAACTATTTCACCAATTACGAATTTCTTCATCAGCTGTTTGGCGTCAATACTGTGTCCGATATCTTCGAAGTCTTCTGTAGCGTCGTTGCCAGCAACGTTCCACAGCACTTCATGACCACCAGGATGCTCGTCCAGAAACGCAGTCACATTGTAAACTGTATTGTCTATGATGAACACTGCGTCTTTTGCGTTGCGTGATTCGACTTCCTTCCTTGTGAATTTTTTTGCGTCAGCCATGATGTTCGCAAGCGAGCTCCTTACGCGGCGCGCGAAGTACTAATGACGTGGAACCGGTATAAGCGGTATGGTATAATCCTCTTGCGCTGGGGTCCTCCCCCTGGCCCCCGCAGTCCGCCTTCAGTTCGACGCGATGATAACGCATGTTTGTCTATCTGCAGTTATCTCAAGCATGACTCGTTTGTTCACTTTGTACAAATCAACAGTAATTTGTATTGTACTTAATACTAGTGTTTCGTACAATTTGCCTCTTCGCAAAATTAAACTTCATTACGACGTAATTGAAAATACAAGAAATGCAATAGATAAGCTTTGCAATCCTCGTTTGAGTTGTTCAGTCAGGAGACATTCCATTTTGTCCGAAATAATCTTTATTCCAGGGTAGAATTTCAGGAACAATGTCAGGGAACGAGATACATTATGAATCGAAGCCGAAACTGAGTAGACAGCCCGCCAGCCAATTTTAAATTTCTAATGAAGCAATGATTTATGATGGACTGTTTACTTCTTCCGTCTAGGTGTTGTTATTTATTTAACTAATATCATACCTTCATAACAGATCAACCGTTGTTTTGAAAATGTTGTTTAAATTTATGACAGTTTACGTAGCTCAGTGTGAATGCGGTGCTTGTCATGCCATGCAAAGGATCATCGGTTTGAACCTTGATTCTGCCAGTGCTATGGGTTCCAATTCATTTTCATTCGGGACTCCTAATTAGAGTTGAAAAATAGGTATTATGGGAAAGCATACAAAATCTCAAGGAAATGAAAATGATAAGCTCCTATATACTTTTGACGATTATATTTGATTATGCAATGTAATTTTGCAATTCCCATTGTACAGGCGCTCTGTGCGCAATAAAAATATAGAAATGAGTACTCGTAAGTAAACTTTATATTTTCTAATCTAACGCTTCTTTTCTCCAGGAAGTTTTCTTAGGAATAATTTTAAGTTTGCAAGAATTTAAATTAAAACTACCCATGTTAGTGACTACTTAGGAAATCTAACTATTTTTATATTACTAAACTTTTTAATATTTTAGGTGTTTCTCTCAGGTCTACATTTTAGCCAAAGCAGCTGGCAGTCATAAACGTTCATATTCCAATAGGTGTTAAGGTCACAGGACTAAGACCACGATAGACTTTCAAAAGATCAAAATAATTTTTGGCTGACTATAAATTTTAGGCATTTCGAATTCCAAATCTGTTTACAAAGCCACAAAAATAATACTTTTTAATTATTCGCCTTCTGTAGCGTCCTCGCCAGCGACGTTTCATATTTATTAATCAACCGTGGGCAGATTGCGTGCAGTAATCAATGTTTACAAGTCCAAGTCGTTACTCATTTTCATATTTATTGCTAAATTGTTCAGTGAAGACGATATAGTGAAAAACAACCTGGGATAATCATTACAACCAAAGCGTGCACCTTCCAAGTAATTTCACTGATTTACAGTTTGAGTGAAAATTTAACAGCGTCCATTAGACGGCCCAAGGATCAAATTATGCAAACAAGTTGTTGTTTATTTGTGTTTACGTTGGCGAGAATTATATAAGATAACAGAGAGGCGAAGTTCGGCCATCAATTATAACTTTGCGCCGAACATAACGCGCAAACAAGCGGATGGATTTAAAAACGCGCGTCATCGCGTGTGGCGCCTTTATATGTTATAGTAGATGCGGCATGTATCGTTATCGATGGTAAATTAGCAAGTAAATATTGCACACTAGAGTATACAATGATACAAAAATTTTGAAAATATATATTCAAAATGTAGGTCTTATCACGAAAGCGAACTCTTCCAAGAAACCTTTGGGCGGAAGGAGATTTATGCGAAGACAAGAATAGTATAATAAGTAAATGATGCACATACTATAATTATTAGAACCGTAATCAGTCCTCACGCACATTGTCTTGTACATGAGGGATGTATGGCCGTAAAACAATTAGCTGACACAGCGGGTTGGCGAATTCACTCTTTTAGAGGTGGTGTAGTTCCTCAGCTCGTGTGGTAGCAACTATGTTATTCTTTAGTCGCCTTTTATGATACCCACGGGAAGAGATGAGCTGGCCGACAACACACGGCCAATGATTATTTCATATCATTCATTGGCTCTGTTTATTTCGTAGCTCAATGTTTCTCCGCCAAGATGGAGCCGCGTCGCCACAGCCGAGTGTGTGAGAGTCCCAGCGAGTCCTCGCGATGATATTCCCATTCATTCATAAATAACCAGTAATTGCTTTTATCGTATTTATGACGGGTGCGTTAATTATCTCAAAAGTTAGAATGAGAATACTTCTCCACTTAGATTTATGAAATTGAATCGAGTAATCACGTAGTTTAGTTTAACTTAACAATAAATACAGATTACAGTAATTAACTAGTTACAAAGGATTACAAATACAAATATAAATTGTATCTACTATTAACTTCAGGGTATTATTGTGGGAAGGAATACAGTGGTTCCCTGGAGTAGGCACCCACCCCACTATAGTCTTTCTATTGATTTCCACATCCATAGACTTTATATGATTTTATGATTATTATGAAGTTATGTCGTATTCTAAGAAAATATTTTCATACGTAAAAAACGTCGGTGGCATACGCCAGTCTGAAAGGAAGATTTCTCAATTTATAAAGACGAACGTTGAACTCAATGATATCATTAATATATGGCACAGCTTTTTTTCTAATGAATTGAAATAAAATATTTTTTAATATCTGTGTTTTCTTTCCTACGCAGAAAAAAGCCCCTTTACACCACAACGTTTGAAGGAGCGTTTAGATTTATATTTTTTAATAGAAAGAAGTTGGCAAATGAGCATACAGTCCACCTGGTCTTAAATGAATACTGTCGCCCATAGACTACAAAATTATGGTAATTACAAAATGTGGAAGTAACGTGAATATTTACAAGATTATCGAGATCACATCCTAAAATTTTAGAGAATTAATTAACATATTAACAGGATAATGTGCCTTATGCCTGACGAAATAAACGTTATAATAGCTTGTGTGAAGTATATGTGTTTAGAGTTATGGTAATAGCCACAGGTAAGTCAGACATTAAGGTATCGACGCCGAGCGGTTATATCCGGCGCCGGAAACGAAGCCGCGTGCCGGAACGCGGCCAATGGGTTATTCCCAAGAATTAGAATGCAGATTTTCTTGATTTTATAGGAAGATTTCGAAGATCGAAGATGCTTATTGCGGAGATCATGATTTTCTAATTTTGGATGAATATATGTCTGTATATTTTTTATATCCTTTTTTTATATCTCTATAATATATTAAATGGTCAATTTTGATGGATATCTTGATAATTAGACAATGCATTGATAAAGCAGATATGACGTCATCACTTTTTTTAATTATGACCTGTCTATTGAATATGTTAATAAAGGTTTGCAACGGATTTTGTATTTGAACAAACGATAGAATGCCCAATACTATACAAAAATTTTCATAAAAGAATAAAGGAAGGGTGGATTTTTAAGAAAATGCATTCAAACTTTTTTTATGTTAATCGACTTTGTAACAATTTCCTGAAGTTTTTGTAAGACAAAACTCCCGTTTACCTGACTATACGCAGCACAGTACCCAATGTCTTGTATTGAATTCGGGACTTCCTTCTCTCACCCACTTTGATGAGTTGGGCACTCATTAAGGAGTTACCTCATATGAAACACTCACTTCTTCAAAGAGTTGCTTGTGTTTCGAAAATCATCTTAACAAAATGTCATATCCCTTTTATTTCTCTATATTAGAAATCTCTAAAATAAATGCAATAGTTAAATTGCATCGTAATTAATGCAATGAAGAAATGAGGATTTAGGCATATAAATGTTTAACTTATGCTGAGAGGGTGGATGAGTATTATACCCACCCGAACGCAAGAAGATCACGCAAACATACACAAACACACGAATTTACATACATACGCACATGGAATTAAGAAATACCTATGTAATATTTATAAGATAGATATTATAGTATCGTAGGTATTATGCATTATGATTTTGTATTGAACAGGTGTGACCGACTGCAATTTGCTGTCACCTAAATATGTTTAGTAACTATTCAGTGTATTTTGTATTGGCCTTGGTTTTTTAATTTTAAATTTTTGTCTATCTATATATATTATGTATCGCTGTTGGGTTGGTTACCAGTAAAAAAAAATCCTCAGCAATATTTTAACTTTGTGAAAAAATGTTGTACTCATAGAATTTTAGACGTGAAAATGTTGTTGGCTTTTATATTGTATGCCTTCAAGGCGAGACATAGCTGTACTGTCTGAAATATAAGAACCATGTAAACGTATGGTCCACAATAAAATGATTTGATTTAATTTGAAAGCCAGCATTGTCAATTTCAATATTCTGAAAATTGTGATAACTTGAGGCAGTGAGTCAACCTTCGAACATCACTATTCTTCCTCCCGCTCGCGTTGTGTTAAAATCTAAATGTACAAAGTTTGCCGCTTGACCCACTTGCGCTCGCGAGGTATCAAGATTGGGTGTTATCCCCGCACTCCCGTCTGATAGATATCAATGGCCCAACGAGCTGCCGCGCTCGCGATCCTAATGGATAACGTTTCTCCTCGACAAGGTGCCGTCGATGTTGACGCATTACATACTACAATATTTTATGCAACCTTCCGTGTTGATTTTAAATTTAAGTAATGCAATTGGGAAGAGTTAAACTGACTGGTACTAGAAGTATAGTATTATATGTTTTAAGATGGAGGAAAACGGAGTTTGTATTCTTCTACAGAAGCCTTTATGGCTTTTCCCAGGCGAGCACATCAAATGTTTTGCAGGATACTCCCAATTTACAACATTGCGACTGAGATATAATACTAATATTATAAGAATAATTGTTCCTGATAATAATTGTTCCTGATAAACGTGTTACAAAAGAGGGAGTAATAACTTCATTTTAAAAGTTGAATAATATGAAAAGTTAATGTCTTCATTTTCCGTAATGATGAGGGTTGTTATTCTGGTAAGTTTTTTTTTTATATTTGGATAAAACACACCATAAAAGCGAATGTCTATAGTTAAAATATTTTATTCTAAATCTATACCATTTATAAGGTTGCCATACTGTTTATATCCATATGGTTGTATTTATATGGTATACAAATCTATACCATTTATATTATTGCTTACAATTCACTACATTACATCGTTTATAAAAGCTATGGGTATAAAAAAAAACAACACAACACGGGAGCTCGGTGCTATTTTATCATTTATCCTCAACGATTTGGACATTGACTCCTCCAAAGATCCATCATGTACGAACTGTCGCTTTCCTCGTCCAGTCACTCTTATTAAGCAGTCAATTTCATTTTGCTAATATAAATTCAGTTAACGTATATACAATATAACAACTTGATACATTCTACAAAATTTCTGGCGACAATGTACTGCGGTTGAACGATGAAACTGAGCCCGTTTCGTCGCGACACGGACATCAAACAGTTTGCACTTAAAATGTTCGGGCGAGATGTCAGTATAGTTGTTTTCGTTTCGGTACACAATTCACTATTATTTAACCGTTCTTGAGAATTGCGTCTCATGATCATGAATTATAAAGCGTCTCATGATATTCGATACGAAAAATTGGGCGATATTACCGCTGTCGTAGATATCTGTGGAAACCTTTGTGGAATACGTGAAAAAGAAAGCTCTTAAGACGACTCTTTTCCCTGCTTTGTGTAATATTTTCTTACAGAAGACGGGATGCTTGTCTTGCGGGTTCACTGCCGACCTTGCAGGATCCTATAGCCGGCATTCTTGAAGAGCCACATGTCGCAAGTAACCAGGATTGTATTCACAGCCTTCTTGAAGATCCCCATGTCATAACTAAGGGGAAAAATCTCAGTAGACAGTTCGTTTCACAACTTTCGTGTTTGCGCTATAAAGTGCCTTGAAGACCGCACTGTACGCGGCAGATCTCTGTCAAAGAAGTGCGGATGAACCGCCGCACCCTTCGGTGACGCGATGTATGATAAGAACAATCTCATACCAGTCTGAAACTGCGAGTAATGAATGAATAAGTAAACTGAAATTGAAATCATGGTAGCATCGTAATAATACTATTGTTTATGTTCAACATAAAAGTAGGTTTTGCCTACATAAGGAGTTACATAGTACATTTTAGAGTATAATTTTGAGTATAATTTGAGTCTCCTTCGGCGTACCTTTCGGCGATAAAGCGGTTTTTGCCCCTTTTCGTGTAAAAATACAAATGATGGTAATCACTTGGCTCGTTATAGATAAGTGTTCTGGTATTATTTAAACGAATATTTTTGTATGAGTCTAAAATGTTTAAAGATACACTAGTTTAGAGTTACTTTGAATCTTGGTGTTTTGAACAATATCAGACAGGAGTATCTCCATAAGCATTTGTGTAAGTTAACAGGTATATATTAGTAGTATTTGATGATTGCGTGTTTCACTGGCAGGGCTTTGGCCTGGACTATCGGTGTTGGCCAGCTTTAGAATACCACCACCTCATCTCTTCCCGTTGACAAAGGCGATTAAGCGACAACAAAGCCGCTACCACAAGCCCCGAGAAATCGTCAGAAATAAGTATATTATTGCCCACTTAAGGATAACGGGTGAATGATTCAACGAACTACCAAGATTGGGTTCAATACAAGTATACTTTATAGCTGTCAAATATTTTTTATTATGTAGACATCCAGTACATCAAGCACTCTTTCAGGGTCGGTAGAGCAGTAAGTTGGTTCTCCAATTGACAAGGGTAGCAAATAGTTACTACCAACACTGAATTTTAACTCTCGGCCGCGAGTTACTGTAAGTAGAGATCCCCAGTATATATGTTTCGCGTTACAATTCCCCACCTGCAAGGAAGCGAATGCCAAGTGAGCTGAAACATGAAGTAATCATAGCCTCGCTTATTTCATGTTTAGGGGGGCAGTAGACTGATGAGAGGTTCATACCACCACAACGGTCCTCAATCCTTACTGTAGCGGCCTGAAGGTAATCAGTCTCGTAAGGTTCAAGCAGAAAATAGCTGTGCCATGTATCTGGATGAGGTGTGAGAACTTAACATATTTAACACATACAGTTAGTATGTATTTAAGCCACTCGTGTAACGAGTTACCACTCGGTATGTGGGAACAGTAAAAAACTGCAAGTTGTAACCGCTTGCGCTTACAACTTATGCGAGTGATCACTCGCGGATTGCCCACTCTACAATATGAAATGTGAATCTATGTCAAATGTGTAGTATGCGGTAAATAGGGATGGTATGCATCCCATTCCCTGCCATCCGTACTTTTTACTCTTCCTATACAGTATACATGTTCAATAGACAATTTCCTTTTAATTGTGTTAATTAGTTGGTGAGTTCCTTAGTTAAGGGGTAGTTTTAAACGTGTGCGGGATACGTATACACTTACACGTACAGTGCTCGTGTTTGTACTTCGCACCAACTGGATCGCCTGGGGGTGTGGACTGTATAATAGGTTTTTCTGTCGTGAATGAAACAACTAGGCTTGTTCTTTAATAGAGCCGGGGTAGCGCAGAGGTACTTGTTCTTCTTCTTGTTCTTGTTGTTGTTCTCGGAGTGGATGCCGCTGCGGAACTGAGGTTGACCGGAAATGGTCCGCCTTTTATTCATTTATTGGCTTCTCCAACCTCCGGCCAATTACGGGCTTCCCCCACCACCGGTCAATGACGGGCTTCCCCCAGCACTTGTTCATGTATGTACCCCTCCCGCTACCCGCGGGGAATCATTTATTTACTTTTACATTATTTGTACTTATTTACTAACAAATACAAAGTATTTACATTCTTTACATAGGGATCCAATAAGATCCTAACGTTGTGACGTCCGGTTGCGAGCGGACGGGGCGCACGGGAGCGAGATATATTTATATTTCCCCGTCCCCCGCTTCAGGAGTATAAATATTCGTCATGTTCTCCGGGCGTCACAGCGTACACCCACATTGCGCCCTAGTATGTCCTCACCTATACTATCCACCAACTTTTATCCTGATAAGTAAGCAAAGACATACCAGGCATCACTCCATTATTAAATTATACAACATACCATAAAAATTTATAAACTACTTGCGAAACTAACTATATACACATTTGTACAAGTACCCTAGCCAGCCTATGTTTCGTCGTCAACAAAACGTTTAAGTCATAATTACAAAGGCCAAGTTTTTCAAGGTACCTTGTAATTATGGTTTAAAAGTTTAAGTGAAACGGGGCTCTTTGGTATTTAGAAATTACGTCATTCTCGAGTGGTGAATGAAAGAAAATATATTTTTATAATAAATAATGTAATAAAAATTGTAGTTATCTGGAAATATTTGTCCCCCAATCAGTTTTTGGTAAATGTGTTCATTGTACAGACACGCCGGTTCTACAGTTTTATTATATGTATAGATATGTGACATGTAAGAAATTATACAAATCTTACATTATCTGAGAAAAGGGCCTCATTTGTTGATTCGAATTTCCTAGATATTGAGATATAGAAGACTTTTGTAAAATCTTAAAGAAAATAACACAATTTTTTCTTAATACAATTTGCTTTGTCTTAAAAATCAGATATTAGGTATGTTTCTGTTTAAATAGAATTTTGATACAACGAAATTTTAAGTTTTAAAATCTTAACAATACTCACTAATTCCATACAGCCAATAAGGTCCCTACATGTAACGTCACAGATATCTCTTAATTCATTAAATTATAATTAAACTATAAAGGCGATCTAATTTTTGTATATTTTTATGGTTTAACGCTGAAGAATAATTATAAAGTACGCCACTCATTGGATTTTCGTCCTTATTTCAAACGTACTAAGGCACCTATGGGTGTACGTTGACCTGTTGCTGACTGTACGTTAGTGAAAAGATAGCGACTGTTTTAATGAATAATTATAGCGACAATTGGGATATTATTTATAGGAAACCTTCTGAATTTATGGTTTTCAGTGATTCACTGATTCATTTCTGCTATCAGTGTTTGATACAACAATATCAAAAATATTTTTTTAGCTTTATCGCAATGTTTTCTTTCATTTCATTAAACACTAGCGACCCGCCCTTGCTTCGCTTCGGTTTATAAGTTTTTTCTTCAAAATTTTTCTTTCAAAATTTCAAAATAAAATATAGCCTATATTAGACACGAATAATGTAGCTTCCTATTTGTGAAAGGATTTTTGAAATCGGTTCAATAGTTTCAGAGATTACCCCCAACATACCTACAAACACACAATTTTACCTCTATATTATATTATTATCATTATCATTAAACATGTACAAAGCGTAACATCTGTCTTCTTTGAATCATTATCGAGAATTACTGAATTGATGCTGTTGGGAAAATGTTATGGTTTAGAAAATACGATCTTGTATGGTATTTTTTTTTTATAGAATGGATGGCAGACGAGCGGGCAGGCGACATGATGCTAAGCAGTCACCGCCGCCCATGGACACCTATAACACCAGGGGGCCGACCTTGCAGAATCCTGTTATAATCAAAATCAAATTAATCAAAATGAACAATTCTTAAGTTAATTTTAAATTGAATTTCGACATGGCTATAACCGTGGCCAAATGTGATTATCCACGGATTCTGAAACACTGCAACTTCTGGAGCAAATGTTACTACACACTACTACACTTACTACATACATACACTACTATACATAAAAAATAAACCGTGGTATCGCTAGTGGCATAGACCACGGTTATGAAAAGATATACCTAATTTTTTGAACACGTTTGTGACTTTCATTCTTGTAGCTATTTCTAATTGTATCTGTCTAATTGTATAAATTTATAAGAATTTAAATGTTTTTATGTTTCATTGGGCTCAAAATGTTTATCTAGTAGTTAACTGTTGAGATTTTATATTAGCATTTGTTGCGTATTAACATTTATATTCGTCGTTATATCAATATTTTTTTTATTTATCAAATTATAATAGTTATATAAAAAAATTCACAATATAATAATAGTCACTCAAAAATCCACGGAGGTTTATCGAGTGAATATATTTCTGTGCAAAAAAATATACGTGTAAATATACTTCCCCGCCAAGAACATACGGAACTAGTGACATCTTTACGACAGTGTTGACAGATAAGTAAGTAACATTAGGTGTATTCGGAAGTTAAAAATAAACAAATGCAATAAACACCGTAAAATTATTATCGTATCGTATCGTATCGTATCGTATAAACACTTCATTATCGTAAAATAATGAAGTTCTCTTTGCTTCATCGCAAACTGGAAGTTTCTAGTTTGAGTTTAAATCAATGAAAAATCTACCAAAAAATAGCATTTTTCTTGAACGTGATAAAAATGCACCCGCTCCCCCCCGCCCCCCAGCACGGCACCAAAGGTTATTATGAAATGTACTCGTACATTTTAAATGTCTGTAAATCTTGTTTAAAAATAAATAAATATTCTTGTTTAACATTTAGTCACATTAGTAATTTTAAAGTGAGGGTAATAGTAAAGTCAGGGCATGCCAGGGTTCATTCAACTCAAATCATAGACACGTACCTCTATATTTCTACTCTATATAAATTGTCACTAGCTCGGCAGCGAGAGGAATATAAAAAAAATATGTATATCCACCAATCCGCACTAAGCCCGCATGGTGGTTTACAACCGAACTCCACCAGTGATTTACTAGGGGCTGTCTGTGCCCTGCAGTGTGACATTAAAGGCTAATTACCTACAAGATGCCAGTGCATACAAGGCTAATTAATACCTACTAGTTAAACGGACGAATAGAGGTTAGTCGTATAGAAAGTTCAACTTTTCAATATTAATGGAAGTATCGTTTTACGTATATATTTTATAAAATTGTATACATAAACTTAATAGGCTTATAGGTATCCATTTTAATGCATTAGATAAATATTTAATAGGGATATTTTAATATAATGAATTCGTTCAGACACTTGCCATCGTTAACTGAAAGTATTTCACTTTGAAGGGTAGTAGGTAGCTACTACCCAGGTAGTAGTTTTCGAGAAGCTTCTATTCAATTTAATTAATAATTGTTTATAATTGAGATACCTTTACGAACCGTTACCTTTTAGACCGCTGTTCTATAGAAATATTAAGTAAAATACAAGTTCAAATACAAAAAAACTTGTGAGTGGTTATCAATTTTATTAATTAAAATACCAAAATGTTTGACGAAAATTGTTATAATATATGCTATTAGGTATTATTAATAACATAGATTATTATGTATCTGCGGCGAAAATCAAGGTATTGTCCCACTAATATTATAAATGAGAACGTTTGGAAGTTTGTTACTCAAACACGTCGAAACGATTGAACCGATTTCGTTGAAATTTGGCAATTAGGTAGATTGTAATCCGGACTATTACTTTACAATTACTATTACAATTACTATTACTTACCGGATTACCATTCGCGTAGACCACGCGAAGTCGCGGGCAAAAGCTAGTTTTTGTAAAAAAATTAATTCGCGATTGTCGACATGTACCTACCTGTGAAAGTTGATACCAATCATGTAGAACGAACAAACTTCATCAAGCTTTATATTACTTCACGTTGTACACATTTCTTGTATGACTTTCGTAGAGAACACATTATGTGCGTTTTTCGTTTGACGATCGATTATGATGATGCTCCTGCGTACTGTGCAAAAGGTTTGATTACCGACTGGACTTTCATTTCTTTAAAAACAAGTGTTTGTTCGGGTTTGGATTGGTGCGTTCTTCTTTGTGTCTGTGCACCCACGACACAGGGTATCCTAGTTTGGACCATTGTTGCTTTGGTGTTTCTTTATTTAAGAATAATGACATGAGTTGAAAATAGGTAAGTACCCTATAACAGTACCCTACGTAAGACTATAGCCAAATTTTGCTATCTTACCACGTCTTGTTTTTGCCAACTACCTTTTTTATAGGCTTGTATAAATATACAAGATACTATACTTGATCTGGCGATAGAGGCTTGCGGTTTAAGTTAAACGTCTTTAATTAACCAAAGTACGTTATTGATTACGGTGGCTGAGTTACGGCGGTGCTTAGAGCGCTTTGTAATCAAACGAGTCAATAGAATCGCCGGTGTTTGCCGGGGGGAAATTAAACTTCCTGCGACGCGTACGTGCTACGGCTAAGCCCACACTAACAACATTCAAATGTAAATATATAAATATTAATGGACAGTTATTAATTGGGAGGAACTGTATTTTCGGTGTATGGTGAATGCTTCAGAAGGTACGATAAAGAACTTCTATTGTGCTCCATACTATTTTATTAAATGATCATAAGAATTAAATGAAACTCGTGGGGCGTGCGAGAGATGACTAGCGAGATGGTGTGCACTTTGACGCCATACCACAAATTGGTGACAACGTTAAACACCGTGCTCGTTCAGCGAGCGCTGAACTGTGTCCCTACAATATTACCTAATTGTCGGCCGATTTTAGAATAGCACCACCGCATCCCTTCCCATCGGTGTCGTAAAAGGAAACTAATGGATAACAAAGACGCTATCACAAGCCCTGAGGAATTACACCATCCCTAAAAGAGTGAACTCGCCCAACCCGCTTGGTCAGCGTGGCGTTTTAATGACATACATACCTCAACGTGTCTGAGAGGCCCACGTCCACCAGTGGACGAATAAAGGGCTGGTTACGGTTAAGGTATTATTAATATCGGAGAGTATAGTCGAATAAAACCAATTCCTTAATCCATTATGCTCTTGATTTCCCATCCAACTCTATCGTCGTAAGAGGGATTGGCAGGTGTAATGGCTCGAGGATAACTCCTCGTCCAAATCTGGTCCTAAATCTCTAAGCCGCGTATTCGGGGGGGGGGGGGGGGGGGTAGCAACATGTGTCAAGTCATTCTGGACTGATGGCATTATCGCGGCGACAATATCCACTTACCACCAAGTGGACTGTATGCTCGTTTGTCACCTTTTGACTATAAAAAAACATAACTTAGTAATACAATTAAATAAGATATGAAGCGATAAGCTATTCCAACCGAACATATACGAGAGGTGCACGTGTGAGTCAAGCTGAACAATGTTCATTAGTATTTAGGGAATTGCTCGCCTTACTTTAATATAGTTGTTAACTGCGGCTTCGTCTGCCGCACCTGCATCAATAATTTGGCGACGATTGACTGTAAGTAAAGAAAGTTCAGGTATAGTTTGATTTGTATAAGAACAAACGTTTGATCGGAATCTGGGTAGTTAGATATTCCAGAGCCCATTTCCATCCCATTCCATCCTATCTACATCTCCATTGGTAGGCAGCGCATGATTCGAAGTTGGCATGTACAACGAATGTCTATGGGCGACACTATCAATCTACCACCAGGTCGATTGTAAGCTCGTCTGTATATCCTATAAAATTCCTATAAAATAAAATAAAAATATATTCTATATAATAATATCCTATCTATCATATCCTAATGATATCCTATCTATCCTATCCTAATGATATCCTATCATACAACACAATAAATCCCAGTGGTGTTATTGGCTTGTTACCTGCACAAAGTCAGTACAGTCATAGTCAAAATATGGGAGTAGTTGAGATAATTACTGCTTTTGAATTCCAGAGAAAGGCATTCTATGTATGTGTGCGTATGTATGGACACGGCGTATGAATATAACGTACTGTTATATCTTTACTATGCATGTATGTTACTGACTGTGTTCTAATACTGAGCAGCGACCTATCCTCCCGTACTTTGTTTTATGATAATAAAACACCAATAAACAATGAAATAATTACATTAAACAAACTATTGTTTTCTTTTTCAAATAATAGGATAATAATTGTGACGTAGACGTGACGTCACGATTGTTTTATTGGAATAAAACAATCGTGGCTCGTGCTTTCGCGTGAGATTGTTCACTGTTATGTTTTTACTATTATCCACTTTTAGTGTTTATAAACATAAAAGAGAAATAATTAATTGTGGGGCAGAAATACTGAAAGTGGCAGCAAAGCGGTAGGGGGAGAGTGCATGCTGCATTCCCACAGCCGTTGGGCGCACTCGACTGGCCACGTTATCCCTCTCTCACAGAAGACTACCTTGAAATGTACTGTATTTACTACTTTATCGTATTTCCCCAATGCACGTACGTGTTTCGGTAGTGAGTGAGATATGCCGGAGCCCATTCCCATCCTATCCTATCCCCCCATTTCCCCAACTCTTTCTCTCAATTAATTCATTCTCCAACAGCCCAGCGGCTGTTGGATTGCAGCGTGCACTCTCCCCCTCAAAAAATTGTTAGTTGTGTCTGTTTGTATCAGTTACAACTAAAAAAAATCTTAGTAATTTAATGTATTTACTTCAGTTATTCAGACAGTTTGTTTCGTTGGTCATGGTTTGCTGCTCATTTAGTATATTTTTATTTTAAATAAAAATAGCCTAAATAAAATCATACTCATATTGAGCTGAAGTCGCCGACGACAAGCGTCGGACTGCGATTTTATCACTGCATTCGATCCAAAAAACAATAGGAAATGTCTCGCGTCGCTGGCGCTGTGGAATCTATGATTGTGTTCATTCACTATACCATACCAGTGTTGTATGCAAGTGATACGTCGAAATGCGGAAATGTCACTTTAAATCCACTGCAGTTGTGTCAGTTTTTAGTGGGAATTCAACATGTAGCTTTGGGCACAAACGTCGGTATGTCGAGACACATTAATTATGTTCTTAGCGATTTATCTAAAGCGGTCGATAAACAGGCTTAGTAAATAACTTACTCAATTTTTTATGTGTTAGAAATAAATCAGCATCGGTGAATTACTACTATTAAGTACGTGAACTTCCCCTTTCATGTATAGTCAAACAGTCCTTCCTATACAAATTCATTTAAAAACATATTCGTAAGCGTGTTGGTAAAATTATATGAATGCTGCCAGTTTGACTGCTAAAAATTTGTAGCTATAAATTTATGTCTTTTTGTTATGGACGAAGGCGGCAGACGAGCATACAGTCCACCTGATGGTAAGTGGATACTGTCGCCCATAGACATCCGCGATACATGAAAACATTAGTCCAAAATGACAAACTTTGGCACGCCCCCGGATACGCTGCCTACCTATGTTGATTTACCTACCTTTTTTCTGTGAGAGAGAGGTAACGAGGCCAGTCGAGTGCGCCCAGCGGCTGGTGGATTGCAGCGTGCACTCTCCCCCTCCACGCGCGAATAAAGAGTATCTGGGCCTAAATACCTTAATAAAGTAAACGAGGTGAGTGCGTTTTATGTCATGAAAGTAGCAAAATATGTGTGGTAAAAGCAAAAATCTTAAAAGTTATACCAAGATCTTTGATAGAATTCGTAGTGTGCTCGAATTCATATTCTTCGACTTTGCAATATAATGTTTTATGCAAAGACTGCGAAATTACAACCGGTATATCCGTGTTCACATTATATATAATACGTATAAATCCGAACTCATTTGCGTAGGTAAACCTTTGAACTTCAAAACATATGTCCTGCTAATGTTATAATAGGGAATGTTCTGATGGGTTGTTCGATCTGATGCCAACTTCGGACATCTGCGATACATACCAACATCAGTCCAGATGACAATCGTTGGCACGCCTCCGGATGCGCTTTGCAGATTAAGGGATGGATCCCAATCCAGTCCCAACAAAGGGTTGGATAAATGTTTTTTTTTTATATGTTGTATAAATTAACGTGGTTTCGTGATAACGGAGACTCAAGTGGTAATTTCAGCGCAATAAACCGATTGTATAACACGAGTGTTATCGTCGGGGGCGTGTATTCGCGTTTTTCAGCTGTCTGGACTTGCCAGTAGATCACCAGATAGCTGAACGTTGATGGAGGCGCCGGAAGTGGGCGGGGGACCGGAAGTAGCGTTTACAACGGACCGCCGGCTCGCACGTTACAGCGTGTTCCTGTTTATTTACGAGTATACGCCGTTCAACTGGTTTTAAAGGGGCGTTATTAAAATATAGAGCAAGAGAGGCGTTTTAAAATATGGTTTCAGTTTAAGGATTTTTGTAAAGATACAAACGCGACACTGCGGAAAGAATCAAATAAAATTTTAAACAGAAAGTAAAAGCTTAATTCACACAATATAAATAGCAACAAATAAGAATGATTTCCCTTTTTTCGGGGGTGACATAGCAGCCCTGTGGTGTCGGCCGACTATAAAATGACACATCCCCATATCTTCTCGTGGGTGTGGTAAAAGACGACTAAGGGATAACGAAGTCGCCACTACAAGTCCTAAGGAATGTAGTTCCTCAGAGCCACTTTATGTATATCATGTACCATCTCTAAAAGAATGGACTCAACAACCCACTCAGCCAGTGTGTGGTGTGTTATTTAGGACTACACATCCCTCATGCACAAAACAACGTGAATAAGCAGACCCATGTTTAGCAGAGGACAATAAAACTGCTGGCTACGGTTAGTGGGGGGGTCCAGCTGGCCTTAACGCGTCCCAAGCGACGGTTTATTCTCGCTTTTAAACTTCGGTAAACTTTAAACGGTAAACTTCTTTTAATTCTTTTCCATCTTATTATTACCATGTTTTAGCAAATAAATCATGAATTATGAAATTATGAGGATACCAGGCAGGCCTTGGGAGAGGCCTATATCCACCATAGAAGATAAACAGGCTGATAGTATGTTATGGCAGTAGGGTGTTTAGCAACAAAACAAGTCATTAAACGTCCTTACGTTAATGAGCAATTTTAGGGACTCCTAGAATCGTTCAATTAAATAAAAATCGTTTTTGTTTTTTTTTAATATGGAGCAGATGTTTTTATTTCACGTTTTCAATTATACACATTTATCACCCTATAAACAAGGTAAATACATACTGTTTTTTTTAATAACACATAATAAATTCATTTTAAAATATGGTAAATATTGTAAACACCCCGTTACCTCCATTACTGAGTCGCTATTCAAATACCGATTTTCCAATTATCACAAACTTGGCGATGAAGGAAAACGACGCAAGGAAACCCGTGCGACTAAGAATTAATAAAACCTTGAGGCACGTGTAACATTAACCAAAGTCGAGTGATGATTGGTTCGAAACCCTTTTGTGACTATAGTAGGGACCTGTATTATGCAGTGGGTCGTTATAGGCTGATCGAAATACAGGAACATGATAAAATAAAACAAAAAATGCACATCTTAACACCGAATTTCTTTCACGAAAATTAACAACTTTTGTTTGTTTTTTCTTTTCATATATGGCAATGGAGCAATTAGCACATTCTGCCAGTGTAAAGTTTTATTCGTAATAAACAATTCTGTCAATGTCTGAACATGTCTAAAATGAATTCTGTCAATGTCCAGTTTCGTCGAAGTAAATCAGGAGTGGTTAGAGTAGCGATGGCCTAGGAGAGCGGTCATAGCCTAGCGGTATCGATACTCGACTCACATTCGTGTGATCGTGAGTTCAAATCCTCGGTCCGTACAACTGAGTTTCTACTTAAGTACGGGTTTTAACTTAAGTACAAGTCGAGTAAAATTGTACATGAAGAAGATGTACAAAGGAAAGGAAAGTGAAATCGGTTTAATAAATTTAAACTAAGAAATAATATTTCGTGAGAAATTTCCTTCAATAACGAACGCTTCGGTAATAACTATCCTAGCGATCAGCAGAATTGGCAATGTTGGCATATTTGTTTGTTTGCGTCGAGTGACATTTGATGCGTATCGCATGGGGGCAGGGTAACAACACTACTAGTAGTACAACACTATTAATAGTTTTCAGTAGTTCGTCGGCTGACACATTAAGCTTACAGCGGTCAGGATTTTAGTGTTGGACTTACAGAAGTGAAAGCAATTTAAGCTTTATTTTTAACGTCACTTCTTATTGTAGACATATAAATATAGTGCTCAATGAATTGGTTTCTCTTCTTGTTATTCAAAATAGTCTATACATTCACATACAAATCTCTCAAAATTCTGAGGGACAGGGAGCAACTATTTATTTTTATGGAAGCGATTCAGAAGTTACTAGTTAATTTAAATTTAATATCCTTGTGTTGATATTTGTGTATTGGTTATTTGAAGGTTGTTGTGTTGATATTAAAGCTCTGTCTTATGGATACATAAGATACAAGGCAGAGGCGGCTTCATATCTTTTAGAGCGTGTAATAACACGTCATTCTCCAAATTGAACGCCGGACTTTTTGACGGGAACTCGAGCTGTGAAATTAAGATTCTGTTTGATTATTATAAAAATTGTGTTTTGTGTTTTAATAATGATAATTTATTAAACTTCAGTGTTATTTGTGCGTGATGTTTGTGATAATGAAATAAAAGCATTGGACTGCGTTTTTCGTGTGCTTTTAAGGAGTCCTCTTATGTTCCCAATGTCCATGGGCGGCGGTACACTGTACACTTACCATTATGTGGGACCGCTTGCTCGTCCGTCCACTAGTCTATAAAAAAAAAAGAAAAAAACAAGAACAACTTTCACTTTTTGAGTGACTCCTAACTTACTTCGACGGGATTGAACACAGACATGATGCGTTTTAGACTTAAATTATTTATTTTTTTTTTTTTTTTGTGTTCCCTGCTATCTGCCATCGGCTGTCAGCCATAATCAGATGTTTTCAGGTGGTTGGGATAAAGGTAGGTGCGATTCCATCAAACAGCACCACATACATAGATAGAGACTATTCAGTTAGTTTCTCTGGTCTAAGTCCAATATTTGTTTTCTCTTCAGGCGTTTTACATCTTCCTGTGCATTTAACAGACTCTTAGCCAGTTTGTTTGTATGCTTATTGAGCCTTTCCTTATATCTGCTGCATTTTTTGCAGGCCTCCTCCTTTACAGTTGACATTTCCAGATATTCATGTATTTCTGTGTTTCTCACAAACCAGTGTGCATTTGAAATGGTTCTTAGTGCAATATTTTGAAACCTCTGTAAGATCTCTATATTAGAGTTACTAGCACTGCCCCAGAGCTCCACTCCGTATGTCCAAATTGGTTTTATTATGGCCTTGTAGACAAGCAATTTGTTACTAAGGGACAGTCGGGATTGGCGCCCCAGTAACCAAGACAGTTGCTTAAATTGCAAGGAAGCTTCTGTTTTTTTGGCTTTAATATGGTTAGCCCATGTCAGTCTTCTATCCAGGTGCAGGCCGAGATATTTTACGCTGTTATTGCTTGGTAGCTGTTTGTCTTCCATACTCACCGACGGGCAGTCCCCCTTTCTAAGTGTAAATGTTATTTGTGAAGACTTAGTTACACTAGGTTTAATCCTCCACTTCTGCAGCCATGAGTCCACTTTATGAAGCTGTGTCTGGAGTTTCAGTGATGCGTTAATGGGGTCTTTATCACTTGAAAGGCATGCTGTGTCATCAGCATATGTTGCCGTTAATACATCCTCTGTTTCAGGCATATCTGCCGTATATATCGAATAAAGGACAGGGCCAAGCACTGATCCTTGAGGGACCGAGGCAGTGATGTAGTATAACTTTGAGAGTTCCTCTTCGTACTTTACTTGGAATCTTCTTTGATGAAGGTAGGATTTAAGTATCATGTAAAAAGAATTTGGTAGAAGGATCTTCAGTTTAAACAAAAGCCCCTTGTGCCAGACTCTATCGAAAGCCTGTTGGATGTCTATGAATACTGCAGAGCAGTACTCCTTTTTCTCCAGCGATTGCCTTATTTTGTGGACTACTCTATGAACTTGTTCTACAGTGGCGTGTCCTTCCCGAAATCCAAATTGGTGTTCCAAATTATAATGTTGTTTTCTTCCAGAATTGGTTTAAGTCTTGTCAAGAGAATCCTCTCGAACACCTTAGATAATACAGGGAGTAGACTGATAGGCCTGTATGAGCTCGGTTCTGTTGGTGGTTTCCCTGGTTTTGCTATCATACAGATTTGTGATATTTTCCATATCTTTGGAAAGTACTGTATTCTAAATACTGCATTAATTAACATTGTTATAAATACCATAGCTTTTCTAGGTAGTTGTTTAAGGACTTCACCCGTTATAAGGTCGAACCCAGGGGCCTTTTTGTTTTCCAATAAGCGAATATTTCGTAATAATTCACGTGGGGTGACAGGTTTTAGCGGTGGTGACAACTGTTGATCACTGTTAACTATTCCATCCACTTCCTCTTCGAATTCGGCCATGGATGACTGGTTTGGTGTGAATATTTCACTCAGGTGTTTAGCAAAGAGTTCTGCTTTTTCCTTCCCGCTCCTAGCCCACGGGTCGTTGGGGGACTTTCTTAAAGGTGGTACATGGCTACACGGTCTTTTGAAGTTCTTAGTGATTTTCCATAATGAGTAGTTATCCTTTTTATGACCTGAAAGTGTTGAAAGTCTCTCCTGAAAAGATGCATTCTGGTTTTCTCTGATTAGTTCCTTTAGTTCTCTAGAGACTCTATTGTATTCAGTCCTATCTGCATCAGATCTGCTTGCATGCAATTGTCTTCGTAGTCTCCGTTTTTCTCCCAGCTTGTTGCGTATTTCCAGTGGTATATTATTTTTTTGGGTGGAAGAAGTCAGTGTTGGAGTAGCACGCCATGCAGCAACCTGTATGAGATTTGTGATGTAGAATGTGGCATCATCTATGTCTTCCTCTGTTTTTAGCTTAACCTTTAAATTGATCTCGTCTTCCAAGTATTCCGCGAATGCATTCCAGTCCGTTTTATGGTTATACAGTGCTGCTGTCTGTGTTCTATGTATTGGTGCAATGCTAAAGGTTGCAATAATGGGGGTGTGATCAGACATACTATCAAGAGATGATTCCACATCAAAATATATATCAGACAGCCCCTTCACAACAAAGAAGTCCACCAGGTCGGGTATCCTGTTTACATCAGCTGGCCAATAAGTTGGTTTGCCGGTTCCTGATGTTGTAAGATTGTACTTATCAACACACTTTTTCAACTCACGTCCTTTAGTGGTGGTTAATCTAGATCCCCAATGGGCATGTTTACAGTTCCAATCTCCACCACTTATATATCTATTTCCTAAGGTCTGGAAGTAACTCTCAAACATGTGTTGTTTCAAATTGTGCTTTGGTGGGCAATAGATGGCGCTTACATTAATAGGACCTATACTTTCATTAATAGTGATAGTAGTAGCCTGCATCCAGTCTTGTTGGAATTCGCTATGGAGATGGTGTTTTATGTTGTTCTTCACAATAACTGCAGTACCTCCGTGAGATGTGGTATCAGGGTGATTAGTGCAGTATACACAATAGTTGTCCATCTTAAAGTTCTTACGATCATTGAGGTGGGTTTCAGATATTAAAGCAATATCGATTTTGTTATCTTTTAGCAATATTTCCAGTTCTTGTCTATTTGGTGTCAGACCATTGGCATTCCAGGCAGCAATACGTATCGACATCATTGAGGAAGCCTACTGATGATTGTCATGATGAGATTCATCATTGTGCTGAGCTGGGTTATTAATTGATCAATCCTTTCAGTTTGCTTTATTAAAAGTGCTTCTAGATCTAGTCTATGTTCTTGTTTGGTTTCTATTTTGTTCAAATATGTTCTTTGTGACTTGTAGTCAGCGGGGTTTTTGTCATTTGTTACTTGAGAATCTGTATGGTCCTTGTCTTTTCTGTGTGGTGTCTGAAGTTTCATGTGCTTATTGTTATCTCTTGGGGATGGTTTATGTTTCTCAATAGGGTCTACTATGCTATTGATCGTTTTTTTAATAACGTCACTGTACAATATTTCTGTATCTCCAATTCTTGGTTGCTGAATTTTTGGTTGAGTAGCTCTGGTGTAGTTTAAAGGCTCAACGGTTATTATGTCCGCTAGAGTTGGTATTCCATTACATATGGTGTCCTTATCTGTTAATTTCAAAGTAGTTGTTGGTTTTGGATGTTGAGATTTACTTACAAATTGCTTTCTTGCCAGTACTTCCTTATACACCTGGCATCCTTTGTAGCTAGCAGGGTGGCTTCCCGAGCAGAGTGCGCACATTGCTGGAGTATTTTCATCTATCGTGCACATCGTGGTTTTGTGTGCCCCAGCACACTTCACGCATCTGTACGGCCTCATGCAATTATTTTTGCTGTGCCCATATTGCTGACACCTTTTGCATTGTACTATTGTTTTTTTCCTTATTGGGTCTTCTATTGTGACTTTCTGGTTATATATGACTTTTATTTCCTTGACTAACTTATTATTTTCATGGGGGGCTATGTTGACAAAGAATGTATTTAGGGGCTCTTTAGTACCTTGTTTCCGAGCAGTGACTATTTCTCCTTGTACCCTGTTTCCAGTTTTTTCTATTGCTTCTATTATTGCATCTTTTGGCGTACTGAAGTGGAGGTGTTTGATGACAATCCTTATACATTTTTGATCTTTGCGCGTAAAAGTGTGTCCTATAAGTCCTTTGCTTCTTATGTGATCTATCAGAGTCTTATATTTATCAACTGTGTTGGAAGAGATGATAAGCTGGTTTTTAGATACTATTTTGTAAGTATAATCATCCTTTTCTACAACTTCTTCAATGAGCTGTGTGAGTTTTGAGAGGTCATCAACACCAAACAATATTATTGGTGGTGGTTTAGGTATTCTTTTGACTGGAGTATCTTCTACATCCACATCCAGCAAAGCGAAGTTATTGCTTGTTTCTACTTCTGAAGAAGTGCTTTGTTTTGGATTAGTTATTCCTCTGTGATTATTAACAATTTCTTCTCTTCTCTGTGTTCTTTTAGCTTGATTTGTTCCTAATTCTTTCTCATCAGGAGAGCGGATTCTTTTTTGATTTGGTACTCTTTGCCATGGCACATTAGGGTTGTACAGTCCACTTTGATCATTTATTGTCTGTTGATGATTATTAATAATATTTTTATTTTGGCACGTGTCACCAAGTGATGATGATCGTTGTCGTTGGAATAGTCCAGGGTGAAATATTTGTTGAGTAAGTGTTTTCTTTGGTTTATCCGGTAAAGTTTCCTTGGGTAGCAATCCTTTGCCCCCCCCAGAGTACGTGGGGCTGCCTAAGCTATGCTCAGGGAGGGATTCTCCAGCTTCGCTGGTACCCTCCTGGGGTAGTTTCTCTTTAAGTCTTGCTTCTTCCATTTTTAGTGTAATTTTTTTTTTTCTAAGGGTTTTCTTCCCTTGCCAGGTAATTCGGTTATGGCGCCGAAGACTCGCCTTCGCCCTTCATACTTTGCTACTGAGGTCACGAGTTAGATGGTATGTGCGGGGCTCGTTGTTGACCACAGCATTGCCCAGAGGGGACGACCCACACAGATGGATGTGTGTGGGCCCATCTCTAGACCGCTTCGGCAGTCTAGAGATGGCGTGGACGTGTATGAAGCACTTGTTGGTGCGCGCCTAATAGCCTAGCTCCGCACACCTAGGCGTACGCTATTGGCATTCTTAGCATTTTTTAAGTGCGCATTCCCTGGTAAGAATACGTCCCACTAAGGCCTACACCAACCACCCCCCCCAAATTATTTATTATAAAGAAATCTTGATACTGGAAGAATGTGCTAATTGCGCCATTGCCATATATAAACAAAAAAAATTGAACGCCATCTCACTGGCAGTGAAAAATACTCATAAAAACGAACTGTTTTAATTTAATTCTATGTTTTATATAGAAGTACAGTACTGATGAACAGACAGTCCACCTGAATTCCAATGCAGTATTTATATATATTTTTAGTTTTACTTTATTTGGGGGCTTTGATGCATATACCTCATGTCAGCTCCATAATAACCTAAACTACACAAGCTCAAAAGAAAAAGGAGAATAACTTACAGAAAAATTAGCTACTAATGAAGATTCCCAAACCTGTACTTTTTTTTATCTAACCTGTAGTTTTTTTTTAATTTATATGGCTAGACATCTTCTCTAGTTTCCAAATCTACCTATTAATCCAATGCCGCCCATCTAGACACCCTTTTCGCTTCGACGCTCACATATTATATTAGTGCAAATCGTTGCTTGTCTAGGCCTATCTTATATATTCTTGGGCTTTTTGACGATTGACACGTAATTACGCGATTATAACATGACTAATTACGAGTTACCTGAAACATTGTATTTAACTTTCAATGTTAGGTATATTATTAATCATATATTCGTGCAAATACCTGTCTGTATAGGCCACAGCTGCCAACTACCGCGGTACGCGGTCACGTTTGTAGCCAGCCCGCAATATAGCGACAAACTCCATTCTGGTTGGCGGTAGCCAGCTGAATTCAAATATTATTTGTTCTCCTACCAGCCATTGCGAAGTAGCGAGCGGAAAATAGAGGGGGGTAGATGTGAAGGCAAAGGGGGATGTAAGCGCAACTCATTACGAATTAATTCGCGCGATAAATTTAACGGTTCCAGCAACATTTTCAGCTCGATGTCGCCCTACAATCAGGTATTAAACTTGAGACCACGTCGAGCTCTCTGAGACATTGTACGTCACGTTGCAGTCACGGTACGGACACGTGACAAAAAAGTGAAACATTGCTTTATAGGTCTTATAATTGGGCAGTTCTAATACGTCGGATTTGACATATGACGAAGCATAATTAATATTTGATATCCACCGATGTCAAATATTAATTGTCATAGACGCAACGCTTCCAAGAAAACGACGCTTAAAATTAATTTAGTTATACCACCGTGGTATAACTCTATCAATTTAAAGCGTCGTTTTAAGCGGCCCGATTATAGAGTTGCGCATTTCATTTATGTAAGGTACCGGTTGTAAATATGATACTTCTGAAATGAGAAAGAGACGGCGGTTTTCTTTTTAATAAGCTCATTCGACGTCGCGTAAAGCGTAAATTTATACAACATCTCTCTGTACGTATATTTACTCATGTTATAGTAGTATGATTAATTTGTATGTGTTACAAAACAGTCGGCTGTATCTCAAGACAGCTTGCACGTAAGCAGAAATTCACAAGAATGGTGCCAAGGGCATGTATTTTAAGTCACAACTTTGTTATAGTGTTGAACCAAGTATGAGGTACCTCAGATAGTGGAACCATCACACTGAAATTACGATCTAGAATACTTTTTTGCTAGGTACTTTCTAAGCCTAGAATCAGAGGTATGGGACCTAATTTAAAATTCTTAGTATACGTACGTGTTTCGTTAGTGAGTGAAATATCCCAGAGCCCATTCCCATTCCATCTTATTCTGCTCTTCCCCATTTTCACAACCCCTTAATCCCAATCCATACCTTTAAATTGCCAAAGGTAGGCAGTGCGTCCGGAGGCATTCCAACGTTTGTCATTGTCGATTGTCCAACGTCCATTGGTGACAGTAACCACTTACCACCTAGTGGACTGTATTCTCGTTTGATGCTTTCTTTCTATAGGTATAAAAGACACGTCCGTCAGAACTCTAAGCCTCTCCAACTAGTTGATAACGTATGCTATTTCGTAATTGGTCTTGATGCTGTCTTGTTTATGCATGCTGGCATCTTCATCGTTATCAAAAGCTATTATAAATTAATGAATACGCTTATTTCTAATCTTGCCTCAAATACGGTCTCGTGAGTGGCTCTCACTTTTCTTCTAAACAACACTACTTTGTTAGTTTGTTATGTCAAGTCTGTATTCCAGAATAAATGATGAGTGAGTGAGGCACCAGCGGGCGGGAGTAGACAATAATTAGCCAGGCCATGAATAGCAAACTAGGCAAGCGCTTTTCACACTCAACCAACTATAATGCTGTTTACGAAATAATTTGACGTCTCCAAATTACAAAACTTGGTGATAATTTTGTTCCTTCCTTGTTGAGGAAGATCACAATTTGTCTAAATCATACTTTACTTTGATATATCATAACCGTAACCAGCCCTTTTCTCATCCACTGTTGGCCCCTTCAAGCACATTGTCTTGTGCATGAGGGATGTATGGCTAAAGCGCCATGCTTACCAAGTGGATTGGCGAGTCCACTATTTTAGAGGTGCTGTAATTCCCCTGGGCTTGTGGTAGCAGCTTTGTTTTCCCTTATTCGCTTAAGACACTCATGGGAAAAGATACGGTGGTCCTATTCTAAGGCCGAGACATGGCCATGACACTCGTTTATACCAGTTTAAAGTGAGACCGAGAGCTATGGGAGGATTTATGCTCGGAATATCCCTACGCGACAGGATACGAAATGAAACCATTCGCCAACGCCTCAAGGTAGTCAATAGTAGCGACAAAATTGCACGATTGAAATAGCAATGCTCGTGGCGCGTAATTTATCGCCAAATGCAACGGTAGATGGTGAAAGATCGTATTAAGCTGGAGACCCCGTACAAGGAACGAAATGGGCTGGCCGACAATTAAATAGTCCGATGACTTAAAAACATCACCTGGACCAGAGATCAAAGATGAAGAAGTCAAATATCGGTGCAGGTGGAGAAAATATGCAGAAGAACACGTCCAGCAGCGGAGGTAAATATTTTGAAAAGAAGAAGAAAAATATACTATTATACAATATAGTATATTTTTAAGCAAAAGTTAAGCAAATTTAAGCAAATAGTTATTATTAGTATATGAGTATCGATAGTATAATAATAGTGTTTGTCTTTCCAGTACTAGATCTAGAATCGAGTTTGTAAACATCGAGATTGAATTACGAACTTTGCGAGCTGCGTCTACGATAGTTGTAATTTCATAGTGTTCTGGAGGTGAATGAATTACTTAATTTGAGAAAACTCTAAGCTCTAACTTATTGAACACTGGACACACTAATGTAGTAGGTAGTCATTATTTTTTTTTAGAAAGAAGGTGGCAGACGAACAGACAGTCCAGCTGGTGATTAGAAGATACTGTCGCCCATGGGCATCAGCGATACATGCCAACATGAGTCCAGAAAATGGAAAGGGATAGGATACTTCACTAATTACCGAAACACGTACCTACGTACATTGAGAAATTAGGATAGGGTAGGGAATGTATTACATTTTACGGTAGTCTACTGTGAGATAGGGGTAATTTAGCCTTTCGAGTGCGCCTATTGTATGATTCGAGAGTCCGTTATATGATTGATTGCACATCCATGGAATTAGGAAGAAGAAAATTGTTCATATATTTTTTATAAAATGTAGCTAAAAATTTAGCTGTCATTTAGGTATGTTTCTCGAATTTTAATCGAATATTAAGTACTTATAAGTTACTTGTCACTTTTTGCTAATTTTCAGTTTCTAGTGACTTAAAGTGACAAAATTGAAGCGAGGTGACCTTGTAAGTAGAAAATTTAGTTACCATTTAAATACGGTCTATAGTACTCTATAGGTAAACGACCTATAATAATACTTGTCTGACAAACTATCTAAATTTTCAACCTCGCCGTTGTTGCCACGTCAAGTTTAAATGTGACCAGTAAAGTTAGGCTTCATTCACATTTTGGCTACAAATGTTTAAGTTAAAAGAAGATTACAGAGCTAAATAGTGTTTAGTAAGTTGATAACTTAGTCTTAAATTTTTCTCTTTTTTATTAATGACTGTATTAATTGTAAATTATATACCATTCAAATACCAAGAATTTCAACCAAAATACAAAACACCGACCTCTCGTCAGTCGATGACGTCATATTGCCCGTGTTTGCCTTCAAGGTGGCATCTCGCATCAACTGAGCTGAAGTAACACATTCAAAGTTGTACCGAATGACTTCACATAAAGTGGGTGCTGAGACCTCCGTACCTCCAAGACAGGGGGAAGACGGGGTCGTTCTAGACATGGGTAAATGGGACTCATTTGAATAATAAGGGATTTAGTAATCGAATAACGTATTTGAATAGGGAATCGTTCTTAGAATTAATTCGGAGACTATTGACACGTACTTGTAAACTCATGTATCGTATCTTTAAGACTTGTAAGTAATAAATACGACGTGGGGTAAATAAAATAACAAAACAGATTATCAATTAGTGTTGTGAAAATGAGGGCTGAGCGCTCGACACTCCAACCCTGGGACAACGCTAATTTTAATACACAAGCATTAAAAAAAGCTACTGAGCATTATCATTTAAGTTTTTAAGGCTTGCAAATTTTAAACCCTGGAATGTTAAACACGGTTATTGTTTAGAAATTCAATGTGTACTAAATCGAATTATTCGAATTCTTTCAATACTCTAACGAATAAATCGCAGTTTGCCCCTGTCTATTTTGCTCAGAAGTTATCGGCAAATTACTCGTCGGTTATTACTCACAACTTTGCTGTTACCCGGGTTCACCTGTAAAACGATTATCTACCGGGTGTTGCTGTTTTATTAGTTTTCGAACAGACAAAAGTTTTGTATTGAACGTACTTCCGAGATCTACTTTGAGTTCACGAAGGCCATTATTTGTTGAGCTGTCGGAATACACAATAACAAGCAACAAATGGCTATATGTACGGGAACGGGCAGCTATAGTGAGTGCTGTAAAACTGAGTGAGTTAAACAGTGGGGGGACAAACTGATGGTATGTTTTGTATATAAAAATAGGCGGCAGACGAGCATACAATTCGCCTGGTGAAAAGTAGAGATTGTCGCGCATATACATCCGACAAACGTTGACACGCTCCCGGGTGGGGGGTGCCTTCCTTTAGAGATGTAGGAATGGATTTGGAGAAAGGATTGGGAAAATGGGAAGGATAGGATAAGATGGAATGGGATTGAGCTCTGGCATTTGTCTAAGCGGAGGCAACCGGGTTTTATAGTAGGTACAGGTTTTTCCTAGTTCAAGATTCGGTTGTGATAAATAGTTACTGAAAATAAAACACCAATCAAAGAAAAAAATTACAGAAGAGAAAGTAAAATTTTCTTTAATTTACAAATTAGAAAGTAAAATTTTTCGTGTGCGTTGTTACTGGCGCTCCTAATAATTTAAAGCCAGATTTAGAGCCCTATTATTTATAAAAACCAAATCCACAACAAAGACATATTTTTGTCCTTGTCCAATATCACCTTTGACAATGCCGCACCCACGATTAACCTTCATAAACTAAATGATGGTCATTTATTCTACATTTATAAATGACGCTATCTGTAAGGATTAAGTATCTAGATTGAGGATCAGTAGGGTCATACATAGTGCAATCACACTAAAAGCTAGCAACACGTAACTTTTTTTATATTGACATGAAACTATACTGTAATCAGCCCTTTCAGTATCCACTGCTGGAGATGGGCCTCATTCACAAGACAATGTGAATGAGGGATGAGCGTTAAAACGCCATGCTGGCCAAACGAGATGGCGAGGGAGTCCACTTTTTTAAAACTATTTTCCTTAAAACTTGAGTCACTCATTCATGCTTTTAACACCTTCGGCTACATATATATATACATGACACAAACCCCCACACACACATGCATGCCCACACATACGTGCATGCATGCACGCACACAAATTCACGCGCACACATACATTATTAAATTTAGATAACTCTTATTAATATAACACCTTATTAATTTATATACTCTTTAACTTCCCCACTTGAACGTTCGACGAATGCACTATTACTGAAGTTGTTCCACTGAACATGACCATATTGAATTATAATATTATTATAATATTATAATTGATATTTGATAGAAATATAATCTTTGATAGAAGAAATAAGTCCGTTGTTGGCAGTAAGATTGAAGACATAATGTGAAATTTTCTCGAAATATTTACAAGTGCTGTGTGCTTTGTTTACATTTAAAAAAAAAACTCACTTTTTTCCCCGGAGCTTGGTAGGCGTTATGTTATCTCTTAGTCGCATTTTATGACACCCACGAGAAGAGATGGGTTGATGCTATTCTTTAAGCCGGCCATCACCACACTGAACTCTATTCTTATATTGACATACACATATATGTATAGTTATTCGTTAATGGAAACAAAATATTTCATTCAATAATAAAATGCTACTTAAAACTGGAATTTAAAAACAAATTTAAAAAAATGCGTATGGAATAATTAAATATATAAATTTGTATATTAAAGAGATTAATCTACGGAAAATCTTGCCAATTTCGATAATATAACTTTTAAACTTTCGCGTTTTGTACACATTTTATGGATCCTTTTCAATGAAAGTCACTATTATCCCAGGATTGTACGTGAAGCGATTGAAATTAAGGAATATAAAAATTTCAATCGGGAAGATGGATATAAACTGTCGTTGGCGTAGAAGCCAGTGATTAACAAATTTAAACCTTCCGATTTACCATCGAATACGTCCACGGACATTGTTAGTGTAGTGTGCCGCAGCCCCTCCGAATGCGAAGATCAAATGTGGGTAGTTGATAAAACTGCCAGCAGCTCCCATGGTGAACTACCCGCCTCTTCAGTCAATGTTATCACTTGTTTATAATTAATGTTTTCCGAGTAAGCGAATTAAGATTTTAAACAAGAGCTCTTAACTTATGTAGTTCAGGAAAATGCACACGTGAACATTTCTGCGTTTGTGCTTCGCAGAATTGCAACAACTTTTACAGGTACAGCATATTACAGTTATGTCTATTCAGTTTTTAACTACAGCCTTTTAATCTGGGGGAAGTTCTTCAGGTATTAACAAGGCTTTTATAGTACAGAAGAATGTATACGGGTGATGTGTTATGAATCATGTAAACTTGTCTTGAAAATAATTTAAATCATGAAAATTTCTCCGACCCCTTTCTCCAAATCCATTCCTATATCTCCAAAGATAGGCCGCGCATCCAGAGGCGTGCCAGCGTTTGTCATTCTAGACCGAGGTTGGCATATATTGGCATTTACTACCAATAGACGGTCTGTTCCTCTGCCACTTTTATATGGAAGAAGACGGTTGCGATGCCTAAATTTGAAGGTGTATGAATGGATTTTAAGAAACGGTTGGGAAAATGGGGAGAGATAGGATAGAATGGGATGGGAATGGGCTGCAGAATATGTCAGTCACTACCAAAACACGTACGAACATTGAGGAATAGGGTTAACTGATGAGAAATAGATAAAGGGTAAAGGGTAAGTGAGAAACTACCCAGTCTTTTGTGAGTTTTCTGAGAGAGAGGGACGAGGCGTCCAGCTGCTCTTGGATTGCACCGTGCACCCTCCCCCTTCAAGAACTTACTACCAAGTGGACTGTCTGCTCGTCTGCCAGTTTCTTTCTGTAAAAAAGTGCATGCAACCGTAAAGCGGCGACATTATCCCTAAAACGATTTCTTTATTGTGTATTTCTTGAGAAGTAAACAATAGACTTATAATTAATCAATTCCATATTGCTCAAGTATTAATTAAAAAGCAATCCTTTTATAGAACGTAAGTAGATAGCGAGAACTTCAAACGTTAGTGAAACGTTTCAGAGACATCTCGAGAGTTCCATTTTGATCGTTTAATTACTTTCCAATTCTATGCGATGATTGATTACGATTTCGACGAAGCGCGACTGACTATTCGATCTGTTTTTAACTCTTTTTAGAGTTGTCATTTCAGTAATACCCCTATACCAATGATTAGATAACAGTTAGTCTATCAGCATAAGGCACTTGTTTCACTACCGATGAATAGTAAGATCAGCGAACAGCGAGGGGTTAAGTCTGTAGCTGCAAGATTTTTTCCCTCTCTGACCGAATAGCAAGAAAAACTGTCAGTCGCCAAAAAAACTGCTTCAAATAGGCCGCTGCTTAGTGAATGGGTGAGTAATTAAAGAATGCAGGTTACCTGTTGTAGGTAGTCACCAGCCTTTTTAGGTAGTCACTGCTGGGACTCGGTCTTCTCGTGCACAAGAGAATTTACATGAGGGATGTATAGCCTTAAAATTCCACGCTGGCCACGTGGGTTGGCGACTCCACTCTTTTAGAGGTGGTGTAGTTCCGCAGAGCTTGTGGTAGCCGCTTTAATAGCCCTTCGTCGCCTTTAGGACACCTATTGGAAGAGATGGAGTAGTGTTATTCTAAAACCGGCTGACACCATACGTTACACCATACAACAGTTTAAACTTTTCAAAAAAAGAAAATAAATATATTCCGAAACCGATACTTAGCAGTATACATATAATTCATTATTCAAAAGCACAGTTTGTAAGTTTAATGTTTGTGTATTCTCTCTGAATATTGAAATACCCTATCACTTTAATGCTGAAATTTTCCCTGAAGTGATTGAGTATTGAAAGATTTAATTTTTGTGGAGTCAATACAAAGTGATACGATGTGCCAGAATTTATTATTCAATATTTTATATATCTCGATTTATCAACATATTCCTGCCGTGTATGATTTTTTCTTTTCGGAGTGGTTAAATTCTTGTGGCCCCAGTGGCCTTTCAAGAGTCACCTGACATGTATAGTTTAGGGCGAGCGCAGAAGGCGCTCAGCCAGGAGCAAAGAGTGTGTGCAGCAACGAGGCTAAGGGCTCCCCCGCCGGTAGACCGACGGAAGGAACGGACCTCGGCTTAGAACGTTCCTTTGGGAGGGTCCCGCGGAATTGCGAGTCGATGAGAAACCTCCAGGCACGTGCCAATACCTGGTATAAGTGTTGGCTGAAGGCCGGTGTGTGTTCACGGTGTAGCGAGGGTGACGGCGTCCTCGTCTCCGCCGGCGGGGACGGTGTATATGTGAAGTCTGTGAGTGTAGTGTAAGAACCGCATTGGGTGGTCGGGGTCGTCTAAGAAGTTCCGAGGACGACGACGATGACGGCAACGGGGAGGGTCATTCCTATCGGGGAGTGTATGGGTTGTAATAATAATATTCTCTATTGAAATATGTCCATCAAATCTGGGCGATTCACAATGGGACTGAAATAGGATCACCCATTAATGATATTACCCTAATAAGACGAATTTAATTAAAACAAAGTAATGATCGTCTCATTACTCAGATTTAATTGTACGTATTTCAATTCCGCTGGAAGTTCATTTAATCGTCAATAATGTGTACACTACGTAGAATTCAATCCAGCCTTGGTATTTATTGTATTGAATCCAATGTGCCAAAATAAAGCTTTGACAGAGTTGAAATACAATTATAGCATTCGTATGTGTAAATGAGCCGAAACGCAAGAGTGTGTGTAGTGTTGCCACTGACAAATGTCAACACCACCTTTTTTTAAATATTGACTATGAGAGGTCAATTCCGAACAGCGTTATTTCAATGACACGTTGTAGAGATTAACTTATTTGGTCAAATTGTCATTTCCTACATACGAGTACGAGTAACTACTATCGTAAGTACATTTGGTTAACTTTATGGGACAGATAAAAAAAAATCCTTTACTGTGAAATCAAATAAACCATCCTGTATGAATATCCCTTTGTTAATCAATATGTTGTAAATTGACTTCACACCAATAATATGAAAAAGAATCTTTATAAAGTTATCCTAATACAGTATTACGTAGGATGTATGAAAATTTCCTATTTCTTTATCAATAACTTATGATTCATAACTTTAAGATTGACTAAAAATAATTTTAATAATCCCTTTAAGCGTTTTCAAAGAGCCTTTAGAACTTCTCAAAGTCATTGACAGATGATTCTCACCAATGGAAAAAAAAAAATTAAAATCCTTTGCGTTCCTCTGAAAAAAATATCGTCTCAAATTTCAAAAACGAATCCAATTAGTATGAGGCGGACCACAGTTTCAGTCTGAAAATTTACTTTGTGAAAATACTTCTATTATACTTCACTTAATTAATGCCTTGTTAACTTTGTATTGATATTTTCTTACGCTCATTTCTAGTTGGTTACCTTGAGATTTCCTTTAATTAATAAGTAATTAGTTTAGGGATTTTGTTTCTTTTTTGATATCTTTAACCTGGAGTTTTGAAATATTTCTTGTCAACGCTAGGGGTAGGTCAAGTGTAAGTTATAATCGTTAGTATTCGCGACAGTAAGTTGTACTAGCGAAAAACCGCCTCAAGTATTTCTTCTGAATGAATTTTACTGTATGTATGAACTGTATGGGAGTGTGCATATGGCAGTGAATTTCAGCAAAGTAATTTCGGTCGGTTGATGGTGAGCGCGAAGTGTAACGCGACATTACGTTACTTTAGTTACGTTCGGACCAAACGAACAATACGCGTTACGTGAGTACTCGCTGGGCTTAGGACGGCGGTAAGACGCAGTACTAAATTCGTTGAGACAGACGGCAATTACGCTCGGCGGCGTATGGCTGATTGTCCGCTTGGTGCGGTCTTAAAAGCACTTTATTTAGATTTAGACAGACTTCTCTTTCGAAATAGATCTTCACTTATATCAATGTTGTAGGTGTAGTTGATTGATACAAAACTTGCACTGGAAAAAAACTAATTCAGCTGTCAGCTAATACTAAAATTTATATACCTACTCAAATAATACAGAGAGACTTCGGACGAGTATTATAAAAATCTCACATTTCGAAGATCACCTATGAATACAAAATTTCAAAAGCTCTCTTCAACGGTAACACTTAGCTGCGTGAACTCGAACAAATGATATAGAAAAAAACCTCTAGCAATCTGAGAAAAGGGCTAAATAAATCGAAATATAAAGATGACCGCAGTACAAAATCTAACTTGTTGCTGATAATTCGCCAACAAGTTTCGTCAGCGGGGTCAACGATGTATGATTTACGACCATACATCGCCCATGCACAAGACAATGTCCATGTCTGGATACTAAAATGACTGTTTACGGTAAATGGATGAGAAGAGCACTGCATGAGGCCTATCCTATATGCAGCAGAGGAAAAATAGCCCGATGGAATGACATGATATTTACGTTTCGACATTTTGGTCAAATGCTTGTAAAAAATGTAGATGATGCGAAAAAGTTGCACATCAATTAGCAAAAAATATCATTCCTTGCAATAACATAGAAGCTAAAAAAATAAGTAATTATTTAAAAAAACAAAAACCCGCCTTAGTCCAACTCCTATATGAACACAGACTGAAATAAACTAAAATTAATAAACTGTTTTTTTTTTTGTGAATTACTCTACTATTTTAACAATTCAGTATCAGACATAAGTTAAGGATTTAATTAAAATAAAATCCAAACATTGTAATCGCAAGGATTACAATGTTTAAGATTGATTGATTTATTCTTATTCGAAACAATAAATTTATTGATGTTGCTAAAATAGCCAATGAGCTGAAATGATCGTGGGCGTGCTACGCTACATCTGTCGCCGGACAGAAAACTGATGCGGTAAACAAGTCATGAAGTGGGAGTGGTGTACTTGTAAATATAGCTTCCGATACTCTGAAGTTAGATAGATAGATAGAATTCTTTAGGGCCTTACTTATAAAAATCTCGCTAAGCAATACTTAGCCACCGCTTAGTTAAACCGCTCTTAAGCTATAAATCCATGTTTAACTTTTGTTTACTTATAAACGTTGATTAGCTGTTACTTAGTTAAGAAACGAACAAAGAACGATACATAGATGGTTGGCACAGATTATACCTAAAATAATCGATTAGATAGAGAAATTGAATGAACGAAATTGTTAAAAGTTCTATTTTTTCCATATTATATCATCTATGACAGTATCCGAGTGCCGTGAATTTGACAGATAACGCTCATTTAGTACATCTGTCTGTACATCTGTACCTATATTTTATAGCGGGAATTTCATTGTAAATATCTTCATTTTATCTTTCATTTTTAATAGTAGTATTTATAGTGTATTAATTAGTTTTATTCAGTGATGGACACCCCCGAGCAAGCCAATAAAAGAATACGATCCACCAATTGGAGTGATATGGAAAAGGTATTTGTATACTTATTATATTTGTAAACGAATGTTGTAGTGCCTGTAATAACATTAATATATGCCTGAATGCTTGCATGCTAACAACAAATGTATTCTTTTTAGAAAGTGCTAAGAACGCTTGTGCTCGAAAGAGCACATATTATTGAAAAAAAAGACACCACCACGAATACGAATGCCGCTAAAAAGATAGCTTGGGAAGAGGTTTTGTCATGGTTGGTTTTGATGTTTTTCGCATTTCGGTTTTGTATTGTTTCAATATTGAAGTTACTTATTTTCAATTGTATCTCACATTCAAATTCAATTGTATCTGCTGACTCATGCCGTGAATGTCAGCGTTGTCTTCTTGAATCTGAAAACAAAGTTAGGTACGTATAATAAACATTAGTAAAGTATTGTACAAAATCTTCATTATAACCTACTCCTTTATAGTAAATATATGAAAACTTGACAAATAGTAATTAGGCGATTTACCTCATGACGGCCCCAATATCTGATAACTGCCATTACTTGCAATTCTACAGGAATGCTGCCACCTCGAGTATCGCCCTGGATATCTGGTCTCACTATTTCGATGATACGACTCATGTTCTCTTTATTAAATCGGTATCTAAGTTTAAATTCCTCATCCGATAAACTTTGTAGCGGATTAAAGCGAACTCTGTAATTCTTCGTCTTTCTTCTCCTCCTAGCTCTGAAACTGCTTAAATCAGCTACGTCGTTTTGGAAATCACGAAGATCTTCCAATCCATCCATGTTTTAAGCACAAATATTTTTTTTTTTACTAACAAACAAACGCAAGTATGTAGGTATGTAGATCAAACGTCACAATAGAACAGCTGATTTATGTGAAATCCGCCATCTTGCCGCTTAGCGAGAGTTAAACTATGTCTCGGCAGTGTTTAATTTTGACGGCTATTTAAACACTACTTAACGACTTCTTAACGCTAAATAGTGTTTATAAGTGAGGTTTTTGCTAATCCGTAGTTAAGCAATTGATTAAATTTTAAGAAACGTTTATAAGTAAGGCCCTTATTGGATAATTATGACAAGATTAAGGTCTTATATTGTTTTATAGCAATTCCCTCCAGACAACCTTGAGAAAGAGAGTTGTGATGGAGGCAATAACGCAGGTACTACTGTTAAATCAAAGAGGCATGAGCTTTGCGTTTGTGTGAGTGCACACCGATAGTGCGAGCCATTTCGACAATCGGATTGGTCAATTCGGCATCCACTCACGCAGATGCAAAGTTCAGGTCTCGTTGATTTCACTGTACCTGAATGTATGTACACTATCTACATATACCTACTCGTGTTAAGTGACGTAATTATATATATATATATATAATATATAATAAATATTACACATAACTGTAGTAAAATATGAAGTTAGGTGAATCGATGTCTTCAAGAAAGTCGTCAATAGTAGTTGAATGAGAATAGGCAGAGGCCTGTATTCAGTAGTGAAGAGGTATTGGCTGATAGTACGGTATAGGATTCTGCAACATAGACAGCGCACCCGAATTCCTCCTGGTGTTTCAGATAAGTACCACGTGGTTCGCATGCCCGTGTGCCTCCACTCCTATTCAAAAAATAAATTTTACTTGAATTCGCAACCTAATAGTCAGACAGTTCAATTTTAGACCAAATTTTATTTATAGTTTTGATAATCTAATGAAAAAGAAAAACACTAAAGTATAAAAAAAATCGAATAGAAAATTCTTTGCTTTCTGAACAAGTATTTACATAAAAGCATCCTAATTTAACATACGATCAAATACCATTGAAATTAGAATGGATGGACGTTAGATTTACCTTCTCTCAAAACTTTAAAATGTATTAAACGTCCTTGAACTTTTTACAGAGAAACCGTAATCTAATAAAGAGCTTAGCATTGAAAGTAAAATACTCGAACAACTGAATTAAACTTGATTAGCAGTTAAAGTTGACATTTTATTGACAACATTATGCTTTTAAACTAAATTTAAGTTGTAATCGGATTATTGTTTAGATAAGGCGATATAAATGATAGAAAATCACTCGACCTTGAAGGTCTTGACCACCGAAATAAATTATTTCTAACATAATAGCTGTAACTTTATTAACTACACAATTTGAGGAACCACAAGTTGTTATCATCAATAACGTTGTCGTAAACGTTTAGGGCATGAATTAAGTGAATTGTTTACCGTAAAAAAAGTCAAATTATACTTTGTATATTGTATTGTCGATCACGAAATAAACAACTGTTCGATCTAACATTTGGAACTTCATCAAAAAAAGAAATTAATTAAACTTGCAGGATTTTCATTTATACATTATTACTAGAACTATTATTGAAATTATTTGTTCAAATGGTGTCATTTAAAGTAACGACTTTTAGGAGTTTCTGCAGCTTTTGTTGAAGTCGCTAGTGGATATACTCGTATACAAGTGTAAAATCTCAACATTTTCCGAGGAACATAGTTTCTAATGTACATAATATTATATATGAAAAAATTAAGAAATTTTTTTTTTGAAAAACATGCTACGGCCACACCAGTCGGGCTTCGAATATTTCGAAATGTGGCGACATCATGTTCGTCCGATAGTGTGGCCGTTGCATTACAGTCACTATGCCAGAGCGGTATGAGCCCAGTATCTACAGTATCTATTCACGACTCTTATTTGTGCGATCGTTAGTTCAATTCCTCGGCCCGTACCATTGAGTTTCTATATAGTTAGGTACGGATTTTTAAATTATCAATAGCTCGATGGTGAAGGAAAACATCGAAAGGATCGCCAGGTGGGCGTGGCCGAGAATTTAAAAAATCTGAAGCATGTCAATTCACTACCAATCCGCATCGGGCCCGAGTGGTGGATTATGGTTCGAATCCCCCTAGCGATTTTACAATGTTAACTGATTCATATTCTTTAAAGCATAAGTATGATACTACGCTACATAAAAGCAAAAACTCATAAGAGTTATCCTTTTTATACAACATATTTTGGGAATATCGCCTCTTCTCGTTACCAATACCACAAAGTGAAGACGAAAGTGTGTCGTGCCAAATATGACATACGGTGTCGGAACATAAAGGTACGGTATCGGCCCTTATCGAACTCTGACAAGGGCTTGATCCACAAGCTCAAAGTCGTACCGCGAGCAATGGAAACAGCTACAAGTATACATTCGGTGTTTCTTTGATGGATAGGATCCCAAACTAAGATACTTATAGCTAAAGTCATCGATATAACTCAAAGAATCGATTAGATGAAGTGGCAGATCATTTTTTTTTTGAATAGAAAAAAGGCGACTGACCTGCATACAGGCCACCTGATGGGAAGTGGATACTGTCGTCCGTGATACATGCCAACATCAGTTCAGAATGACAAACGTTGGCACGCCCCCGGATGTGCCTACCTTTGCAGATTAAGAAATTGATTGGGAAAATGGGGAGAGATAGGATGGGGTGGGAATGGGCTCTGGCATATCTGACTCACTATTGAAACATGTACGTACTACTGAAAAGTCGGAAATGCAGAACATTTCAAGGTAGTCTTCTGTGAGAGAGGGGTAACGTGGCCAGTCGAGTGCACCGAGCGGCTGTGGGAATGCAGCATGCACTCTCTCCATATTTGTTGCAGAACCGACAATCGTAGATGCATGGTAGGTTTTATTTCAGTATGGTTTTGGAGTGGAGACTGCGTACCGACAAGTGTAGAACGCCATCCAGGAAGGTGGCCCAAAGACAAAGTTACTGGTAGTCTTAGAAGAGAAAAACGGAAACCCAAGTGTAAAGACGTGCAGGGGAGAGACACAGGCTGATAATAGTAATAGTATCTATCACTGCCGGTTTTACCTATGGTGCAGGGTGTGCGGCGCACACGGGCGCAGGGACTTAGGGGGCGCCGAGCGCCGCTCGCGACGACTCCAAAGAGCCTACTAGAGGGCGCCAGGGTATTGATTGCACCCGGGCGCTACATGGGCTAGAGCCGGCTCTGGAATATATACCTGTCTTTTGTCACTTACTTTCATATGAGTATAAATTTTAGCAATTGAAGCAGAGAGATTTATTCGTTGCCCTTTTGATACCTTTACCCCTTTCTTTGTTCCGTAATACATGACCTAAATTAATGCTCTATTTACCTTTTTCGCAGAATCCGATTGATAACTCATCTTTTCTTGTAATATCATACGAACGCCCACATATTTCCGATTCTATTATCCTAATTGATGCTTCTGTATATATTCGACTGAATCTCTATTAAGTAATATTAGTCGGTATTAATTTGTATGGAAATGTATCTTTTTGTATTGCAATCTCTGTAATCAATAGCTCTTTATAGCGGAGTATTTCGATCTGAGGTATCTTTGGATAAGATAATCTTGATGTTCAATATTACGATATGACTGGAAGACAAGTTTAAAAAAATGTGTTGCCGCTGTTGCTGTCATTAACACTATTATGAGCCTTTTAAAGAGACTCTTAAAAGAGAATTTATTAAACTAATGTTTAGACTTTAGAATCAAACCAGACATTTACTTGATAAACAACTGTCCATTTGTTTATCTTATTCTCCTTCCACATTGAAAGATTTTGGCGACGCCTTCAGGTAATTAAGAAGGTGGCACTAAGCCAACCAAGCATAGCTTTTCGTTAGCTTATAAAATTAATTAAGACGTATCCATAATTCTGTAAAATGTGAATCTACCGGTACCGAATAGAAACAGTAAATTGCGATTTTGCTAAAGATTCCTGAAACGTTAATAATTCAATTTATTGAGAGAGTTGTTAGTAAGGCAACATAACCGTTCGTCGATGATAAACGTTCATTGATAACGTCCGAAAACGGCTTGGTAATATTTGCTAATTTACTGTAGGAAAGTGTAGGTGACTGTGCTCTCTTGTAAGGGATTTTCAGCCTCCAGAGGGAACTGAAGGGTGAGGTGAGGGGCAGCCGCGCGTCGCGCAGGGCGCCAGCTCCGGCAGTGATCGCTGGCCGTACGATTCGAAAACACGTCTTCACCACGCTTTACAAAACGGTACGCATTCCGCGCTGTGATTGTGTTCTAAACTGAATGATCTGCTGTGTGTGTTCTTTACATATCTGTGTGGGAATTACCTGTGTGTGTTAACAACGTGGTAAACTCCGCTCAACATCAACATAATCGCATTAGGTAACGTGCATTTCTAAGTCTTCATAAATTACTGTAATACTCTCTTATTCTTTCTAATAGTATGTAGGCAAACGATTGCGTGTTTTTCAAACCAATTAGCTGGTAGTAAATATAATTCTGTGATTGAATGGCGGTTTTATTAGGTTTCGTATAGAATGGTTGTGTGTGGAGGCTGGCGCGGGCCGGTACCGACCGCCTGACTCACTAAATGTGTGCCTCACTTAGTTCCTTGCAAATAAACCTTGTCAATTGAGGTTTAATCGAATCATTTCAAATGTGGCCGAACTGAGTACCTACTAATTAACGTTGCGGTTCAGTGAACGAAAGATAAAAGAACTTCTATGCGTTCTACTTTCGCGCACATGCTTACTTGTATAAGGGCTATAATTCAACGGGCCTTGAACACTTTCTTCTAAATTTTTATTAATATTTAAAAATCAGCTGTGACAAGGAAAAGTTGAAAACAAATAAAATCTTACTCGTATGAAATCTTTGGATGAAATATTTGTTGCATAGGACTAATGGCTATTTTAGTGCCTTATAATTGACGCGCTATGTTAGAGATGGGCGATCTCTCTTCTAATAACAGTTTATAATACAGTAAACTGCAATAAGCTATATTCAATTGCAACTTATTGCAATTGGCATACGGTACCATTAGCCTATGTCTCTCCACTGCTGGAAACCATGGCTCGCCACCACACACGATCCTCGGATCTCCTCAATTGCAATTACAATTGCTCGCAATAATATAGCAATAAGGAACTTGCTATAGACTCGTGCATATTTTGGAATTTTAAGAACGCTCATATAATTTTGAGTTTATTCTTTAACTAGCGACCCGCCCTCACTTCGCTTCGGTTTATTAAATTTAAAACAATCGGAATAAGATATTTTCCTGCGGTAAAATGGAGCCTATATTTTAAGTTAGACCTCTAGCAATACATCGGTGAAAACTGCATTCAATTCCATGCAGTAGTTTTTGCGTGATGCGTGTACAAACATACAGACAGACAGACAGACAACATTTCTAAAAACTGTTGTTTTGGCTTTTGTTGCTCTAATAAAGACAGTTTTTTTTCAATATCTATAATGTACAGACATCGGCCTGTTACAATTTTATTATATGTATAGATTAAACGTATGCTTGTAATGAGAGCAGTAACATTGATTCATCTTTATGGAACATAAGTAAAGTTTGATAATTTATAGCAGGTTTAATTATTACTATTGATACGTTTGTTGGAAAACGTTCGGAACGGAACATAATTTATGTTGTTCGTGTAGGAGTTACCTTTGTGGGGCTTTCATATTACTTTAAAATTGTATTTATAGTTTTGACAACTCTTTGTGATATGATGTTAATCCTTTATTTACTTACTAATGCACTATATATATATTATATATAGTATGTATATTCGTATTCCTCTAGTAAAACGTATTCCAATACATTTTACTAGTTATTTTCCTGATTGGCAATACCGAAAGGAAAGATTAATAAATGATTTATTAATTGCCTTAATCTCGGGAAATATTGTTTTTTTTGTGGTGTAGGATTATCTATCTTAGTAGATTTAATTTTATTACAAGCCATTGTTTTGAAATAAAATAATAAAATACACTCATTAAAATCAACAAATTCTCGTCTGGAGTTGGGTCGTGATTGGTTGAAGCCGCGGCATAGATTATTCTTTTTTTTATATTTATTTAAAAAACTTTATTGCACAGTATGATAAAAAAGGCGAACTTAATGCCTTAAGACATTCTCTACCAGCTAACCTTTGGGTCGATTACAGAGATACATTGGGAGGTGCAATGAGAGGTATAAATATTTAAATGACTTAAACTTAACTTAAACGACAAACAGAAAAAATAATTTCTCTTCATAAGGAATAAATATTTATGCCTTTGACCTAATTTATTGAACTATTCAGGTTTGACATTCATTATCATAAAAACTTTTATCGTTTAAATTACTATGATCTATTCCACTTTTAATAATTGGAATTACAGATTTTTTTTCTTACCAAAACATTATGTCTTTGACATTGTATTCCAAAGGTAATTTAATATTAAATCATAATAAGAGACCTAAAATACACTTTTGCGGTACACCAATATTATTTACATAGATCGTATATATGACTTATAGATGTGAAACATGTGAAAGGCTTGGTAAAAACTTAAATGTGACAATGTATTTTTTTCTTCAAAAACACTTATTCATTCCATCTGCGTTTAGTATCTTTCTTTGCCTTTCCACTGACGATATACCGTAACTTCAGTTTAACAAAGGCGTAAGTTGTGTTATGACGAAATTTAGATTTTACAGTTTAAAAATAGGCAGTTTAAACTACATATACCCAATTTTGCATAATTTTATCCCCTGAGAAAATTATGGCCACGAATTCGTTTAGTCTGTAAAAAATAATAAGCATAAAAATATCACTAATGTGAAAATTGTAATTATTAGGATTTCTTTTTGATGATATCAAAACGCCTAAAACTTTTTACAGTTTTTTTGCTGCATTGAAAAGTTATTTTGGAATTATGTCTTTATTCCACTGAGGGTGCGATACACATATGACTTATTTGAGTATGATTGCTTGATAAAAGTCTAAATCCTAACAACGTGCAAAGGCAAGAAGGATTTCTAGTTAAAATTTTAACACGACAGTCAGGCCGATTTGGGTTGCGTTCAGAAGAGCGCATTATAAATACTTTGACGGTTCATCATTCATTGTCAGCGGCAAACTTCTGGGCGAGGGATCATCTTAAAGTTCTTTCACTTTCAACATTGTAATTTTTTGAGCAAGGCTGGAGTGAAAGGAAATTGTGCGTGGATAGTGGCTATTATTATAACCCAGAATAAAAAGTACACGTTTTGAATGAAGTAAATTAATTTTCAATTGAACGTGACACCAGCTATTTTTTGTATCATGCAATACTAATTAATTCCTAACAAAACGTTATGTCTGTTATATTGTTAAACATTTACTTTCAACTAGTTTTTTCGGTTTTCCACCCCGATAGCATACTATTCTTTCGATAATCGTAACTACATATTTTCTGTCCCGTTATTTTTCCTTACTCTGGTCTGCAACCTCAGATAACCGTGTATAAAGCTCGTTAACTTTTAGTTGTCTATTCTTTACAAATTTTCTTTTTTGTTTTTTGTTTTTTGTTTTAAACAATATATAACCCATTTAAACAAAAAAATAAAACTTAAGCAACCTTAAAGGACCTACAATATACCTTTGCGATACACTGATATTACATACTAGAGACCCGCCCTCGCTTCGCTTCGGTTTAAGTTTTATTTTTTTCATTTTTTTTTAAATAAAATATAGCCTATGTAACACACGGATAATATAGCTTCCTATTTGTGAAAGAATTTTTGTAATCGGTTCAGTAGTTCCAGAGATCACCCCCAACATACAACCTACAAACACACAATTTTCCCTCTTTATTATATTAGTATAGACTATAGATCGTATATTATGACTAGTAAATACGTAACGTATCAGAGCCTAGGCAAGTACCTAAAAGAGAAAACCTTTCGCAGAAGTGGATTTGTATTAACAATTATATGGACCATATAAAGTCTGAAATAAATAATTAGTACTGAATTAATTTTCAATTAATCATGACACGAGTATAATTTAAAAAAGTTGTAACAAACTGATTCCTCTCCTTTCATCATCATCGTCACCAACATTCTTGTAATAACATTTACCTGTACCTCCATAACGAGATGTAAGGCGGGCCGGTGTTGTCCGCCATGCATAATTGAGCGAAGTGGATTGAGCTCAGGAAACGTCACGCCGGGGACAACCCGCCCGCGCACCCGTGTTAATATATAACAAGCTCCTACTATTTTAATGTCACTAGACCTTATTGTTGGACAATCAATTTTGGTTATTTTTTTGTGGACAAAATAAGAGGTAATTAAGACGAATTAACTTCATTGGGATATGTCACAATTAAACTCATTCAGTAGCTCGTACCAAGAGACTTCGTCCTGTTAGGACGAAATTATGCTATTAAAAATATAAAAAATGTTTTCATTATATTGTCTCATTTCTTGTTTGTAACTTATACTTGACGTACAGTTGAGTGAAAATTAGGATTTCAACATTTTAAATTTTCAAAATTTCTTTGTATTACTAACCTGTAATTGTTATAATTAAATTATAATACTTTATATTTTTTAATCTGAGTGTTTTAAATTGCTTTCAGATTAAAATAAATATGTATTGATGTTTATTAGTTATTTTTATTAAAATTATTAAATAATACTTTATTGATTGGTTATTCAGATAACACTGAACCTTCGAGTCGATTTGAAATCGGAATATTAGTTACAAAAAAAAATTGTATTAAAAAAAATTTTTTGCCCATTAGATTTCCATTAAATATTCCTTACTTGTATTAAAATGTTCATAAAAAAACATTTCATGTTATATTTTGTTTATATTGTGTTTTTTAATAATACAATTAGGTAATTTAAATATATTTTTATTTTTTCCTAACTGTACTTTCCATTAGATTTGCTTTTGGGACGATATACCTAATATTCATTATAACGCACACGAATAACGATAACGAAATAAGGAAATTTAAAATAAATATTACTTTCATTCGAAAATAATAGATTTATGATCTGAAACCCTAAGGGGTTACTTATTACCATGACTTATTATGCGTTACACATCACAAGTACCTATATGACACTATGTATTGCACTGTGCGTACGCTCTATTTATAAACAACATACAACGCAAAACACCGTGCACGTTCCGTGTGCACGTTCCGTGTGCACAATTTGCACGTGCCCCTGAAAGATTATATATAACACAACAAAGACGTAACCGCACCTCCCGTCACCGAGGTGCGGTGCGTCCTCGACACGACGGAGGTGTAGTGTAACTGTTCGGTACAAAAACCATTGTATACCGCGAACCCGTAGGCTGTCTTTCCATTAACCTACGGTTGTTTAATAAAGTTGTGAATAGGATTTTACAAGGTCGGCGGCGTACCCGCATGCCTCCAGGTGTTGCAGGTGTCCATGAGTTGCGGTAACCATTTACCATCACGTGGGTCCGCATGCTCGCCCGCCTACTTCCCTATAAAAAATCGTATGTTATATACAGTTTGCTTTTTCAGTTAGTTAGTTTAATGTTATCTTGAAAGCAATCTTCACTGTGCAACTCTCGCATGCATTGTAAATATATGTAGAGGGTACTAACGTGATTGGGACTATGAGTTTGTTTTTATACCTGAAAACTTTACCTAGCTTCAAAATCAAATGTCTACAAAAAAAATATACACATTTCTACCAAAACGTCGTAACAAGAGGTAAGTCTTCAAGAACTGCCTCAAGAGGTATTTCCATTAAGCTACGATATGGGGTTCGTCAAGAGAGCTGTGAATAGGATTTTGCAAGGTCGGCGGCGCGCCCGCATACCCCCTGGTGTTGCATGTGTCCATGGGCGTCGGTAACACTTACCATCACGTGGAACCGCCTGCTCGTCCGCCCACTAGTCTATAAAAAAAAGAAAAAAACAAGTAGATCGAAATGTATTTTACTTAAAAATTTACTACTATCTACTAAAGGTTGTATTTAATCACTGGAAAATGTCAGGACCAACAACAACACTAGCGATTCTTTCGTATTACGCCCATTTTTGCGTTAGCTTTAATGTAGTGAAATGGTGAGCTCTGACTGTCTGCTTATATGAAATGCAACTATAGTGCATAACGATCAAAATCGCAGTTTTTGACAATTTTGTCACCCTTGACATTATTTGCTGTAAATAATATAATATACTAGCTGTGCCCGGCCACGCGTTGCTGTGGCTGCCCAACAGATGGCGCTAAGGGTGGACAACCCTTATCACTAAGGGGTATGAAAAATAGATGTTGGCCGATTCTCAGACCTACTCAATATGCTCACAAAATTTCATGAGAATCGGTCAAGCCGTTTCGGAGGAGTACGGGAACGAACATTGTGACACGAGAATTTTATATATATATAGATATTTAAAAAAATACGTATGTCGCAACAAGTTCCCGAGTATATTTCTCTGTTAATAAAACAAGTAGAACTCTTAATTGAGGAAAAGTTAAAAGTTTTAATGGCGTGGAAAATCTTTACATCGTTGAAAGCATAGTTGCGAGCTTATTGTTTATTTCCTGAACTTTCTCTTTACTACGTTCGCTTTGAAAACTTTAATGCTAACAATTATTGCAGGTCGAGTATTATGGTATAGTGAAACAAAAATATTTGTCAAGCGCGTCAAGATTTTGATAAGTAGGTTATTAAATTACGAAAAACCGGGTTTGGTTTATAAATTTGTCCTTGCGGTTCGGGTCTCCAACCCGTCTATTAAATAAGTTGACAATTATCTGCAAAAGGGTTTGTATGGTTTTTAGTCCTCTCGTGGGGTAGGTACCACGTCAAAATTAAATTGATATTTGATCAAATACTATCCATATAATAATTAATTGATAATATACGAGTAATGTAATTAGAACAAGATACGTATGTAGTGGATATGTAGTAGTTCGTAGCTTTTTTTTTGGAATGGCTAAATTTTTGTGGCCCTAGTGGCCTTTTAGTCCAATCAAATAGGCCTTTAAATCAAAATTTTGGAGGAAATACAGGAATTTTTGATATAAGTTACTTTGCCTACATACAGACGATAAATCAAAGAAATTTTTTTTTCAACCCCCGAGAAGGGGTAAAAAAATGTTTTTTTAACATTATTCAAAAGGGGTATGAGGTAGAAAAAAATGTTTTAGATAAAAATTGTAGAGCATGAAATTTTACATAAAGATGGTCTTTTGACTTTTTTTGCCAATAATAAAATTAACAGTTAGGGTGGTTAGAAGTTAATGGATAACGGCCGGCCGCCTCGTTCAAATGGATGTCACGCCAGTTGAAACCTACTCGCGACGCGGAGCGACGCTGCATGCGGTAATTTTAGTTAATGACACTGCTACGAACAAGGCTATTCGCATAGGTACATGTCTACGTCGTAGACACGTGCTACGCGATATAACAGGCGATACTTGGAGCTTCATATCTTTATAGAGATGTTATTTTAATAAACATACATACATAGATTACCTGTTTTTCGATTATAATCAGTGTCTGATAAAATGGAAAGCAAAAATTTGTTTTCTTTATATTTTCGTCCAAATTGCCTACGGCTTCTCTAGATATTGACCTGCTTTTATTATGAACGGTTCTGTATTTTGACGCTAATCGGCACAGACTACCTGAGAGCAGAAAAACTGCTTTTTTATGTCTATTTCTTATGAAATCTTAATCCAATGTGTAGTTGCTTATACGTGTGTGTACAAACAATGCAAACAACGAGTAACGGTGAAGTTGCCGAAAATGCTCATTTCGACTGTCCATTTAAAGAATGTAATAATCTAAAAAATATTAAATCGTATTAAAAATTGTATAGATGGGAATTTTTAAATTTGAAAAAGTAACCTCACTGACTTGATGGAGTGTTTGTTTATTGTGTATACAAACAGCTTACATAGTACTTATAATTACCTATACCTAAATAAAGCACATCGGTGTTCAGTAAACTGCAATTTATTAAATGTTTTAGACAAACATTAAGTGTACAGTGAAATAAGATCAAAATGCAAAATAACTTATGGTAATAACTCTTTATTACTAATGTTACTGTAACTATGGGGCTGTTTAACAAAGCTGCAAATATAGTAGAACAGCTGCATTCCTCGTGGTGTTCCAGGTGTGTATGAGTAGCGTTAACCACTTACCATCTGGTAGGCCGCCTGCCAACTCAACTACAAAAGATATGTTATTCCAAAATGTTTCTACAAAATAAATAACAGTAATTTTTAATTAAGTGCGGAAGTCAACAGGATAACACGATTTTAATTCAAGTATCATTACTAGATGATAATCTGATTAGAATGAAGGATGTTAATGTTAACAAATAATCCGGTTATTTTTTATTGTTGCTAATAATACCCTTTTCAAGGGTAGACCTGTACCCTGTGCTGATGTCGAACGATATATGTGCATTAACTCGTACCTAGAGAAATTTACAGCAAAGTATTGTATTTTTTTTTATTCCATTCCATAGTGGAGTGTAGGCTTTCTCGGCCGGTGTCCATATTAATTGAATCTTCCGGGCTACTTGGCCGAGGTCTTTTGGAATCTCTTCTCTTTCTTCCAAACGTTTCGGCAACAACTAAGTTGCGCTCGAGAAGCCGAAGAAATAACATCTCTCCGAAAGTGAACGCAGCCGCCACTGAAGATGTCAACCGCAGTTGTTGACGAAACGTTTGGAAGAAAGAGAAGAGATTCCAGAAGACCTCGGCGAAGTAGCCCGGAAGATTCAATTAATATTCCATTCCATAACAGTTTCGCAAAACAACACCCGATTCCATAAATAAAATAACAATCGATTCTATAAATTAAACAAAATCTTTGTACCTACTCTTATTTTACACGGTTGGTGTCATTAAAATTCTAACTTTTAGACTTCGTTCGTAAACCAAGCTGCACCATACCAATCTAGATTTTATGCAATAACCTTAATAATACGTTATTCGATACATGGTGAAGTGACTATGGACAGGTCATATTTGTAAAACACAAAAAATATTTTTCTTGTCCATTTATATGCACGCTTATATCTCGAGTATTGCTGGAATTAAACTTTTTCATTGATATTTGTCTGTAATGTTTTTAGGTATATTCATCAAAACATATGCAACTAGGGCTGCCACCTTCAGAATGCTCTAAACCCGGAGATTTTAAAAAATGGGACCAAAACGAAACAGGAAACAGTAGTGCATTTTTAATCTAACGTTTAGTTAGTACTAAATTACGAATAAAATTACCACAAGATAAACTTACACTGCCTTTGATGCCTTTAAGTTTTATCTTTGCATCTGTTACAACAATAATCTTTAAAGTAATCTATCTTAGTGGGTATTAGGTAATATTTACTAGAGCCGGTTTGAAAATCATATTTCTATTTTATTTGAGATTTTTGAATGTTCAACGTCACAGCCGCCCGGAGATATACGATGTTAACCCGTAGCCCGGACAAGCGTCTTCCAAACCCGGGGACTCCGGGTCAAACCCGGAGGGGTGGCAGCCTTATATGCAACGTACTTGATGAAAATTGTTACAATCGGGTAGTTTATAATAAATAACTGTCACCTACAATCGTGTCCGTTTTGGTTACAACTCTCATTCATTACGTAACGCGTCACGTTATGAGAAATTGCTGCTTAACCCGTCAGTGACTGCGTCCCAGTGACCTCGAGATCTGTTCGTTGGCACGCTCCACTCGCTGCGAACGTTGCGGAGGCGATAAATCCTTGTGCGGACACTTTTTCTGCTTTCCCCCATCTCCCACCTCCGCCCTCCTCCCCGACTCTTGTTTGTCACCGCCTCACGTTTTTGATTTAACTTTTTCAAAGGTTTCCACGCGCGAGGTCAACTTATTGCGTCGATAATCTTCAGATTGAACAGATCTACGTCGGATTCATGCTTATCCTTATTTTAAAGCGATTGACGCCGTCTTAAATGAGTTCGACGCTGGTCAATAAATCTATAACATCGTAACAAAGCCGTGTCTGTACATCAAATATTTTTTTGAAAAAGTGTTTAAAATATTAAAGTACGAATGACATAGACCTTGGAAACATTTTTTATTTTTTTTAAATTTAATGAAACTAGGCATGGTTATAACTTAGATATGTGTCGGGTTAACATGTAGGATAGTTTTTATCCAGATCGGTTACAGAGTTCCCACGGGAATCACAAGTTCACGCGAACGAAGTCGCAAACACCGCCAGTATGGTCACAAGAAATAATTGTTGAGCCACTATCCTTTAGCCAACCAGCGGTGCCAGCGACTTCGTTAACGTGAACTTTAAAGTGATTCCCGTGGGAACTCTATAACGTATCGGGATAAAATGTACCTTAAATTTTAACCCAACCCATAAGCTATATATGTATATATTAAATTTCATTAAATTCTTTCTATTGTTTTTTGCATGATGCACGTTCAGACAGATAGACAGGCAAATATTCCAAAAAATGTTGTTTTGGCCTCTATATCATTCGTACTTTATAATGAAATCAATTTATCAAAAAATATTACATTTACAGACACGGATTTGATCCAATTTTATTATAATAGTTTGTATTTATTTATTATACTCTTGTCTAGATTTTGCCATATTATCTACTGTCATGTTTGATAGTACGACTATGACGTGAAATCATTGAGTTGTTCCATCTGGTCGATGTTTGTTTAATGCTGCTAAATTAAGAATAAAGGTTAGTGACTTAATTAAATATTGTGAATGTTAAATAATATCTTTAAATATCTTTCTAATAATAACCCAGAAAAAGATATGTATATTCGAACTGTAAAAATGATTCAGTGGCTTTGAGTAGCAAAAGGATGAGGTTAGAATAAGCTTCATATCAAATGTAGCGACATTTTTGAATACTTAAATGATTCATACTTAGTTTACATACGCAATTAAGCTTTCAAATATATGAGCCAAAACCCGTCAAATATTCCGTTGACAATTTTAAAATAAAATATGACCGAGCATGGCCATGCTTTTTGAATATTCAACATTTACCCGGTAACGAAAACAACATTTATAGCGACTAATTTAAATTCTCTATTGCTTTTCTATTTTTATGTTTTTCAAATTAAATAGAAAATATTTGATAAATAAGTTTTAGAATTTCGTTTGAGTATTTAAAGTTTATCATCAAAGGATTGATGTTGATTAAAGCTGAACATCACAATTTCGTTACAGTTTGTCTATAGTTCTATTCTAAAAGTCAAGCAAGTTTGAAAACCGTCCAATAGCTTTAAAAAAAAAAAAAAATCCAAAATTAATTTGTTCGATTGGACCCCGCACTAGGATATACATGTATCGCGGGCATCCAAGTTACTAATAATCAAAATGCAATTACAATTTTAAATATCAGCTTGAATGTTAATGATAATTTATCTATTACATTAAAAAAAGTCATGAAGATTATTGGTTATATCAAAAGTTAATAATATTTTAATGGTAAATATGACTTGTTGACTTGTTCGGGGTTCAGACCGTGCTTAGCCACTCGACTTTATATTTGTATAAAGGGGATGGAAAAGGATGTAAAACGATGAGCAAAGACCGACCTTACTTTTGGTTTATCTGGTACAAGGCGTCTCTTTACTATAAGAGTATTGCATGTACTTGGGGGACCTTGAGTATATCTTATGATAAGCAGGAATGGCTCTCAGCTGATACAACTGTCGAACGGTTAAGACCCGATTTTCCTGAAAAGCGTGTGGGTGTGGAACTTAAAGGGTTTCCGAAACATACCCTTGAGAACAGATCTCGTTTTTAGTCATCCTTAAAAAAGTTCGTTCCACAGCCTACGGGTTCGCGGTATAAAGTAATTTGCTCTTTACCGAACATCTTACTACTAATTCAAGAAGTGTTGGCAGATAGTACTAATGCTTCTGGAAGCTAATGCAAACCTAAATTCAAATTCGTTCACTAAAGTGATAGTAGGTTTACTGAGGACAGAAGACTTGAAAGCACACGAAAAAACGCAGTTCTTATTTGATTATTACAAACGAACATTAGGTGCATTGAGATTTAATAACCCATCACTATTAAACCACAAAACCTACAATTTTCATAATAATTATACAAAAACTGGACTTCACTTCTCGAGCTCCCGCCAAAAGTCTTAATTACGTTTACTAATAGACTGCTGGAGTGTAGACTTGCTGCTATTTTTTGGTGAACCCCCACCACCCGAGTCAAAAGCCTTGCATATTAATACAGATAACTTTATTTATTTCCAAATAGTCTTCGCTCAGTAACTCACTAAAGCCCAATTCTACGTCTGTATTCCCGTAATTTGGAGCGCGCGTTTAGGTCAATAATCCTGGAGGGTTGAGTTTGTTCGCCTGGAAGTAATGCATGTGAACCAACTGAACCCGCTTACGGGTTAACGGGGATGTATTGTCCAACGGTAGGACTGTGGGGCTCGGAAGGATTTTTACATATTAGTATTTATTTTTAGAAACGTACATAATCAATAGTCTGTTTTACATAGGATATCATTATCGTGGGTTCATATAGTATGGAATATCAATATTTTAGCTCGTTTCACTATAGGGAATGGAAGCTGTGCTTACACGGTTCAATCCAAGTTCCCGTATTATTAGTGGACATGCATATTTTTTGTTTTTTTGTATTTGTTGTGTGTTTTTGTGTGTTTTGTTTTTTGCATATTTTAGAAAGAAGGCGGCAAACGAGCATACAGTCCACCTGGTGGTAAATGGATACTGTCGCCCATAGACATCCGCGATACATGCTAACATTAGTCCAAAATGACAAACTTTGGCACGCCCCCGGATGCGCTGCCTACCTTTGTTGGTGAAAGAATGGATATGGAGAAAGGGTTGGGGACGTGGGCATATCTCACTCACTACCGTAACACGTACATACATTGGGGAATATGATAAAGTGGGAAATGTAGTACATTTCAAGGTAGTGTTCTGTGAGAGAGGGGTAACGAGGCCAGTCGAGTGCACCCAGCGGCTGTTGGATTGAAGCGTGCACTCACCCGCTCCAATGTGGATACATATAGTTCAAACATATAGTAGGTATATGCAATGAAATCAGCCCCTTCACAAGCTACTGCTGGACATGGACCTCCCCTATGCACATTGCCTGTGCATAGGGGATATATGACCTTCAAACGCCACGCTGGCCAAACGCCTCTTACGACACCAGCGGGAAGAGATGGGGTGAGTAGTATAATAACTGAATAATTGATAACTGATTTGGAAGTATCTTATGAAATTATTGGAAATTTGCCAAGAAAATATCTCGCGAAAATATCGTCATTTTATTTTCGCACAAAATAATTTTCAGGGAGAACAGAATTCAGGTAGATTTTTGTACATCCGATATACTGACGGCTCGTTCTCGCTCGCTAAAGAGGAAAAATTAATTGCTATTATGATATTCGTTAGGCTTTGTCAACCTTTCTCACATTTTTTAAAAAGGGCACCGTTAAAAATATACCTAACTGTAATAAACGAAGCGGTCTTTCATTAAAAATATAATCGAATAACACAAAAATCGTTTCATGTATTCATAATCCCCATTAAAACTTTTCGTTGCGGACGCCGGGCCATTCCCAGTTGAGACGAGTTTGATTCCGAGTTACTCTTCGCATTTTGTTCTATTTTAATGAATTTAGGGCGCGAACAATGTGTGTAAAATGGTTCGATCAGAAAGTTTGCAATTGGTATTACAACTTTTCTGAATTCAATAAACCTGCGCATGGAATTGTTTAATCAAAAGTGCTCTGAATCTGTTTTTAGAGATCTCGTGGTTTTAAAAATATAACTGAGATCTCATACGTACTGTGGTATAAGTTTTTGGTGATTGCGATTGCTGTTTAAAAGTGAAATTTTGCGATAGGTATATTTTGAATTTATTTATTATTCATTGTGACAATCACAGGTGTTCTTGGTAGCTCGTATTGTTTGGGAGAAGGGGGGGGGGGGGGGGGGCGAACGCTGCAATGTCCAGCCGTTGGACGCCCTCGACTGACCACGTTACCCACAGAACACTACTGTACTGTACTACTGCACTAAAATGTACTACATTTACCACTATATCCTATTACTTGCAATATTTCTCATCCAGTGTTTCGATAGTGTGTGAGATATGCCAAAGCCCGTTCCCATCCCATTCTATCATATCCCTCCCCATTTTCCAAATCCATCTCGGAAACAATTCTAAATTTATGTTTCACATGGATGCATTGGTTTAATCAGTGGTGTGCATTGGTTTTGAGATGTAAAGGTGTAACAACTTCTACTCATGATTCTTGCCGTATAATGCCACGTACTTTTTTTTGTTTTGACCAGGTTTTGACCAGTCGGCCAAAACCCTTTGACCCAAAATCCTTTGACCTTTGACCCCTTGTAATACACAAGAAGGCAATAGAATGTCCAAGGAAATATGTAAATAGTCAAACATTACTAGTCTTTATAGCCGCTAGTTAATATAGACTGCTACTCTAGTTGTACCGGGAAGCGTAGTGTGCTAAGCCCCCCGCCCAGGTGGGCCGATGGCTTGAAGAAATTCGCCGGTGGTGGTTGGATGAGAAGAGCCGAGGATTGTGTACAGCGGCAAGCCTTAGGAGAGGCCTATATCCAGCAGTGGAGAGACATAGGCTGATGGTATGGTATAAAGAGTAGCGGTCTATATTACCTTGGCCGTATGTTGTTGATCGGCTTTAGAAGAGCAACTCTGTCTCTTCCCGTGAGTGTCGTAAAGGGCCACTAAGGGATAACAAAGCGGCTACCACAAACCCTGAGGAACTACACCACCTCTTAATCAGTGGAGTCGCCAACCCCCTTGGCGTTTTAGGTGCCGTGCCGTCTTAGGACCATACAACCCCCATGCATAAGACAATATACAGGAGAAGGCTGATCATGGGGAAAGTCAACTAGTGTGTATTGCGCCTTAAACGGAGTTATTAGTTGATATATGTGTGGGAAATTTCATAATTGTGTACACATTCTTAAAACTTTCCCCTTACGGTTGAAAAACGCAACCCTCAACTTTTATTCCACTTGAACACGCCAAAGAACTTCTCCACGGAAATTGCTCTGTATTTCCACAATTTCTCATGGAAATTCCAATGAACTCGCTGTAATGTCAAAAGAATAGGATTAGAATTTCATATCCTTGAGTCACGTCTGCAATTTAAAATAGAACAATCTTCTTATAGTAAAATCCGTTTGTGCAGGATTTAAATCGACTTCGTAACATATTTCATTTTTCTAATTTACGGGTGAGGTATTAAATAATAATATACTTTGTTAGTGAGTGTATTCCTAAAATAATTTGTCATTTTAAAAACCTTGGCCGTTACGACCCCATTCTCTTACCGTGGGTGTCGTAAAAGGTAACCTAAGGGATAGCAAAGCCGTTACCACATCTCTAATAGAGTGGACTCCCTAACCCGCTTGGCCAGCATGCCGTTTTAAGGCCATGCATCCCTCGTGCACAAGCAAGGTACACGATGTACACAAGGTACATCCATGTCCAGCAATGGACGACAGAAAGGGTTGGTTACGGCACGGTACGGTAAAACCTCGCTCGGTACATCCGTTTCTCGAAAAATCGGAATATAGGAAAAAAAATAACATGTGTTTGTTTACTTCTCTAACTACCGAATGTACCAGAAATTTATCCGTATCACGAACAGTCAATCCTGTTTTCCATACACAAATTGTGTCAACATTTCCTAAAATTGTGTCCTACTTGTTGACAAAATCTCGTAATCCAATAATCCCACTGTAACAGTATCTCTTCGTATGTCGTCGGCAGGTACAAGTCGTATTTACATTTCAGGAATCCGAGCCGACTTGAGCTGGGGGACACACGGGTCTTGTATTCGATTTGAGAGATCTACTTCAAATATGTTGAGCAATAGTTACCGTGTCACACGGTGTTTGCTATGGCAAATTAAAATATTGATCGATCTTACGTTAATAATCTTTATTATTAAAACAAAGTATATCATATTACAATATAACTTTTAAACTAAATTCAAATAAATATTACAAATATAGCTGAAGTAGCAATGTGCAGGTCATAATATTCACTTACGAGTAGCAGGTTTCTACCAGCAAATCTGGAAAAGTGGTTATGCCATGGGTATCATATCTTCAGCCTATCTCTCTCCTCTCCAAGGCTCACCCACGATCTTCAGCTTTTCTCATCCAGCCACCACCGGTGAACCTTTTAAAATCATCAGTTCACTTTACTTGACGGCGACACCACACACTGAGCTTCCCGGTACTTGGTTTCCATTCGAGGACTCCTTTGTCTCATCAAGCATTGATTACGCAGATGTTTGTTGCTCTAATATTAGTCAAGACCTTCTTAATAAATTGGATCGTCTTCTTAACAACAGTCTACATCTTATTTTTGGTTTACGTAAATACGACCACATCTCTTATTACCGTTCTCAGCTTAAATGGCTACCTATCCGACAGCGACGAGATGTAAGAATGCTCTGCACCCTCTTCTCAATTCTATACGATCCAAGTTGCCCAGAGTATTTGTAATGTAAATTTAAGTTTTTGGGTGACATATATGGCCATCATCTTCGTCCCGCTACCAACTCCTTACTACAAGTCTCTCCAAGTCACTGCGCAGGCGGCTAGACTATGGAACACCATCCCCACTGACATCCGAAAAGCACCTAACAAAATCTCTTTTATGCAAAAAGCAAAATGCTTCAGGAACATTACCTTTCCATTTCTCATCGCTAGTGGCTCAGCCAGCTCTTTTTGCTTTATCTTTTCTTTCATTTTTATTTTACTTTTGCCATGTTCTGTCTGCTACGCCCATTGTCCATTTTTCTTTAGCGCCTTGTACACCGCAAACGAAGCTAAGTTAGTAATAACTTAGTATAAAATTTTGGAGAAATAAATAAAATAATATAATAATTATAGCGACAGGTGGCCCTTTATTACGTACGATCCTAACATACAAGACGTAAGTGTCATTGAGTTAGAGCGTGCATAGATACAAAATGAATTAAGGTGTTTACACACAAAGTTTGAATATCTAAGTATTAACACTTAGTCTTAGCTCACATAGCAACGAGATTTTTTTGTACTTTACCGCGACCGTAGAGTTCTAAGCGTTGTGAGCTAACTGAACAAGCACCAAATTTTCAACAAGCTATTTCAAACTTTTATCGTGGTTGAATATAATAATTATTATTGTTATGTAAACCCTGACGATTTATTACTTATTTATTATAGCCCCGATATTTCGGTCGAGTTACATGGACCGCGGTCGCGGCGAGACTGCGGAGGCGGCTGAAGGTGTTGTTGCTATTTACTCCGTTGTGTTCGTTTTTTATTCACCCGCCCACACTGAACTTGTCAAGTTCCTTGCGCACTATACTAACGATATCACCACACACACATACACGCGACTTTGCAACCGCATCTACTTTTCCCTGTTTGCAAAGTTCAGTCACTGGGTCCCATGTACGTGCCGACGTAAATCCATCCTCGCGAATGAAATTTCGGCATTTTTAAAATTTCTATTGCCACGGACCAAACGCGTTCAATTGAAATTACTTTTGGTTTGTGTAATTGTGTAATCCAATGATTGGTTCCTGCCTCTAATAGGTGATATTTCTTGTTTTAATAGCTTATCTGACTAGCTTATGTTAGCTGACTAGCTTATGTTAGCTGACTAGCTTATGTTAGCTGACTTCGTTTTGTAAAAGTTTCATTCGCAGTGTATAGAGCCTTTAGAATAATTTCAGTTAATATTAATCATCGTAATAAATGCATCTTGGAATGCAACTTCCCATTTTAATTACAAACGTTTTTAAACAAAATTCCTAACTGATCGATAGAAATGTGTATATAAAAAATTTTATAATATCTTGTTTATGCTTTAAATCTCCTAAAACTGTTTTTATTTGATTACCTTTCACATTGAACAAAAGTGTTATCCCGCAGGTTTTAATTAACCCACTTCCGATCATGAAAATCCGGTCCACGTGTTGTTTCCCACACATCTGCCGAGAAGGGTTCTTATAGGTGGCGCTCTGCAATAAATTCCAGTGAAAAACACGCCGTTTTGTTACTACCTCCCCCCATAGCAAGCTTCAATGAATACTATATGAGAGAGTCGTGTGAGTGGATGTTGATTTAAACTGATAAAGGAGGTACTGCCTTGGAGTTGGAAGCACCACGATTCAATTGCATGAAGTTGAGCGTACTTGATCTGTACCTTTGTTTTTAGAGCTTAAAATTACTTATAGCGAGCTAACCTGCCTTTATTTTATTTTAAGCAATACAAAATGAAAGGACAGCAAAACTAAACATTACACAATACAGTTTTTGACAAAAATGCTAGTTGAATTGTACTGTAAATATGTTAAATATGTATTGACCTAAAAAAAGATCTGTCCAATCTAAGAAATCCTACATAATTATAATTATATCAATAAAAGCATCCAAATATGTGGATACATATAAAATATCTATCCGAAAATAAGACTTTTCTTAATAGAAATTAGACGGCAGGCGAGCATACAATCGAATTGATGGTGAGTGGATACTGTCGTCCCATATACATCCGCGATACATGCCAACATCAGTCCAGAATGATAAACGTTGGCACGCCCCCGGATGCGCTGCCTCCCTTTGGAGATATAGGTATCTATTTGAAGAAAGGGTTGGGAAAATGGGGAAGGGTAGGATGTGATGGGAATGGGGTTTGTCATGACTCAGTCTCTACCGAAACACGTACGTACATTGGGGATATAGGATAAAGTAGGAAATGTAGTACATTTCAAGGTAAGTCTTGTGTGTTAGTTGTGGTGTTAGTGGTTATTTGGTTGGGAAAATGGAGTCATTTTCCCAACTTTCTCTAAATCCATTCCTATATGTCCAAAGGTAGGCAGTGCATCCGGGCTGATGCCAATGTTTGTCATTTTGGACAAATGTTGTCATGAATCGCCGATGTCCATGGGCTACAGTATCCACTTACCATCAGGTGGACTGTATGCTCGGTTACCGCCTAATCTCCATTCGAGGACTCGTCTCTCCCATCAGTTATTGGTCCTGCGACATATATGACCCACCCACTGCCACTCCAACTTACCGATCCTTTGAACTATGTCGCCAACCCTAGCTATTTGGCGAATCTCTTCCGTTACGGATTTTGTCCAGCAAAGAAGCTCAGAGCATAATTCTCTCCATCCCTATACGTTACTCTCGTACGTTATACCTCGTCTCTTATAAATATCTAGGTCGATGATCCACTTGCCTCGATTGGCACTGCCTACAGAGCGTTCGCAAAACTGCAATGGGTATTTGTGTTGTAAATATTTGGATAGGACGCTCGTGTCTATGTACCAACGTTGTTTTCTGGCCAAGGCGTGTCACAATTCGGTTTCTGTTAACAATAATCTATATACATATAATAAAATTGTAACAGGCCGATGTCTGTACATTATAGATATTGAAAAAAAACTAATATGGGGGGGTCTTCATTAGAGCAACAGAAGCCAAAACAACAGTTTTTAGAAATTTTGTCTGTCTGTCTGTCTGTCTGTATGTTTGTACACGCATCACGCAAAAACTACTGCATGGAATTGAATGCAGTTTTCACCGATGTATTGCTAGAGGTCTAACTTAAAATATAGGCTCCATTTTACCGCAGGAACATATCTTATTCCGATTGTTTTAAATTTAATAAACCGAATCGAAGTGAGGGCGGGTCGCTAGTAATAAATAATAATAATAATAATACAAAATATTAACTTCTTCACGTGTTACAAGTGTACCTTGAACTTAATTAGTAGTTTTTTTTTATGATAAATAATCAATAATACGACTTTTAAATTTTATGAACTTTAATGTATTCTCTTTTTATTAGACACGAAAAAGGTAAAAACGCGTAAGTAGAAACATTGGTAATAGCAAAAAATGCAGACTTTGTTCTCTTCATTAATATCACAGTTATTAGTCATTTTCATTAGTTTCAAAATTTCCAAGGGGGCCTGGGCTGGATGGGCGACGGTAATTTTCAGAATTTTATGCAAAATTATACTGCGGAGCACGTTCAATGAAAAAGGGCATCTTAATCCCGGAAATCTGAAAGGCGAGGTTTACAAATACATAATTAATGAGTACATTAATGTGAAGTTAGAAACAGGGTATTTTCTGAATGTTCATTGTAGGCGGCTGAAAAACATAAAGAACGCAGTCGTCTTTCTTTCATGTAGTCGGTTCCGATTAGAATCATTACTTTTTTTGGTTTAAAACCCAGTTAAAACGTACATAGTCAATCATAATAAGACGAGGTCAATGCGTAGATGCCACGTCGACAATACTGACATCATTTGAGCGAAAACATAAATAAAAAATACTACCTGAACACAATTTTCCCACGTTTACTATGTACGCATCATAATAAACATATTTCTAACATATAGAGCTCTCCTATAAAGACCGTGTGTCATATTATGGGGTAGCACGTAGCGCCTCTACGACGTAGACGTCAATACAGTTAGCCTTATTCGTAGCAGTCGTAGCAGAAGGCTATTACAGATCTTGCAACGATATAAGTATGAGCTTTGCATCTGTGTGAGTGGGTGCCGAATTGTCGAAATAGCTCGCACTGAACACTATCGGCGTGCGCTCACACAAACGCAAAGTTCATGTCTCGTTGAGTGAACTGTAGTCTTGTGTACTCGTTATATCACACGAGAAGAGTTTCTCGAATGGTTCGGGCTGGAATATTGTGTACGATTTTCGTATGCGACCAAGCTACATACAATTTTTGCCTACAATTGTTCATATGATGATAAAAACTCGATGGTATCAGGAACAATAATGATCAGATGATGATAACAGTAGTTTGTACTCGCTTTCGACCGTTGTTCGGGAAACTCGAATTCGTGAAACTCCCCTTGTGCAAATGTGCCATAATATTACAACGGTTACCGATAACTACACATACGCATACGATAACTACTTGGTTGTTCGTACGTCAGTGAGTTTTCATTTCCTACACTTCCTACCTGCACGAGGAGAGTGCACGCTGCAATCCAACAGCCGTTGGGCGCGCTCGACTGGCCACGTTACCCCTCTCTCACAGAAGACTATCTTGACATGTACTGCATTTCTCACTTTATCTCATTTCCCTAATGTACGTACGTGTTTCGGTAGTGAGTGAGATATGGTAGAAGAACCCATTCCCATTCCATCCAATCCCTTCTCATTTTCGCAATCAGTTCCTTAATCTGCAAAGGTAGGCAGCGCATCCGGATTCGTGCCAACGTTTGTCACTCTGGACTGATGATGGCATGTATCGCGGATGTCCATAGTCGATCCACTTACCACCAAGTGATCTGTCCGCTAGTCTGCCATCTAATTTCTATATAAAAATATTATATATAATAATTATATATAATATTATATATCTATATATTTATATATAAAATCAATATACTTTACCTACTTTTGTCTATTATACGGAGTTCTTTCAGAGTATACTTTACAGAGTTAAACATATACATACAGTCAAGTAAAATGCGTGTAACAAAGGAATCTCTAATCTTGTAAACTTGCAAAACACGCTCTGTTTATGGCGACGTTTCTACAAAACTACCAACATTATTTTTAATACGAAATTCAAGTTTATTTTGTGGCGAACGTAACTCCTTCTTGTATGCGAGGTATTTTCAAAAGCCGTTCGCAGAAACTTGACTTTACGACAGCTATTCACGTCTCGTACGGAATAAAATGGCGTTTTACAATAATATAGATACAACGAACAGTATACGATCTCAGTAAAACACTTTAATATGAAAGAATGATTGAATGAACGAACAACCTAATGAGCGAATGGGTATTTATTCGAAAACGACAAATGTAACTATCAGTAACTGTTGTCAATGATACAAGATACTTATGTGTAATACACGTGTTTACGAGACATTCAAAATTATTTGTATTTTGTATGAATACAGCTTGGACTAGACTAGTTTTGAACATTCCTCATTACAGACGGTAGAATATGTAGAGAGATTCTATATCTTTTCAGACGCTGAGCAATTCTAAATTATTTGTGAGCAAGCAGGGGGATGAGTAAGAAAATCGTATCTTAAGTATTAGATTAGTATCAATGGATTAGATTTATTTATTTGTAATCATAGTGTAGAATGATGATCTAAACAAACCTACAGTTAGTTCTCTATGTTATACCAAATTGTGTACAAATATTAAAATCTATTGGCAATATAATGATAGTACTAAGTAATTTGAGGGGGAGAGTGCACACTGCAATCCAACAGCCGCTGGGCGCGCTCGACTGGCCATGTTGCCCCTCTCTCACAGAAGACTACCTTGAAATGTATTTACTCCATTTCCTACTTTATCTTATTTCCCTAATGTACGTACGTGTTTTGGTAGTGATTGAGATGTGCCATAGCCCATTCCCATCCTATCCCTCCCCATTTTACCAACCCTTTCTCCAAATCCATTCCTATATCTCCAAAGGTAGGCAACGCATCCGGTGGCCTGCCAACGTTTGTCATTTTGGATTAATGTTGGCATGTATCGCGCATGTCTATGGGCGACAGTATCCACTTACCATCAGGTGGACTATACGCTCGTCTACCGTCTTCGTACATAAAAAAAAAACTAGCATATATTGCCAATATACAGAAGTATGGGACAATACATTTAGAGTACATAAATTAAAGCAACTGAATTATGAGCAACATGAAGTTAGTTACTGAGAAAATTATGCGATGAAGTAAGAGTATTTCTAATAAATTTTCCTTGTATGCATATTATTATGTCAAAAGCTTTTTATGATGTCAAAGTAAATAGGTAGGTGAATTTTATTTACTTTTATCAAAACCCATAGGTAGGTGTACTGTAGTCTGTCTGTATTGTGGTTTTATATTCAGGGTCCGTCATATTTAAACGAGTGGAGAATGTGCAGCCGGTAAACAATGTGTAACAATGTGTAGTATTCAGCTGCAGTGTTGTGCGGACCAAGTTCTGATTCACCATTATTACGTTGGTTATTGCTTGTTTGAAGCTAATTGTACTCACTGTGCAGCCTGTCTGTAGTTTTATTTTATATTTGCGTCTATTAATATATAAAAAAATAATTAAAAATAATTTTAGATGAACTATATCTAAATATTTTTATCACATCCTTAATAAATTCCTTGATACCGCACTCCAGCGATATCGTGTAGTGTGTATTGTTTGTATTTATATTAACAAGATACTATGAAATATTAGACGCAATCATACGAGTAGTTAGTCCTACGCTTTCCAGACTAATCTTATCTCGCGGTTGAAGAGTAATTATGAAGTCATATGTTTATTTATAAAGTAATTAAGGATGCGGCAGATGAAGTGCCGCATGCGTGTCGAGCGCTTCAAGTGCTATTTTGAGAACATAAGGGAGTGAATGCATTATACCCATGTTTTTGATTAATCTTCGTATGATATTTTGACTTGAATAATCATTTTAACTGGTGGCACGTTTTTTTGTGCGGTTTATTTATTAGGTAGGTACAACGACAAATTACCAAACTTATCTAGATACAGACATATTTTATAAAACATTTATACGTTTGTAATTTCACTTAAGAGTTTATCTTTAGCAATAATCATACAGAATACGTATAGGTGAAACTATCTAAAAGGAAAATATTTATCTAACATAATTTTGAAACGATATTTAGCCCTTATGCCGTAAGGATTATTTAAAATTCAATATAATTCTTAAGAAGTTCAGGGGCCCTACCACCATCTTTTACAAAACAATATTGTTGCAGGAACGTTTTGTTTCAGGCTTAAAACAACATTACTCATATTCGTACCACAAACCTCCACCAAAGTATTAATGCTTAGTGCAGAGAAAGAACGAATGATTTTAATTATTTGTCTATTCCCTGCTAAAAAACAAAACGAGACAACGCTATATGAGCTGTATAACGTCATTTCTTTCATACAACGTTCCGATTTGCACTACAGTAAGCTATCGAATTGTGTTGACGTCACCAAAACTTTCTATTAAAACATTATTAAAATAAGCTTACATTAAGGACGCCGCGGTACGAAATTAAGAAGTAAGGTTAAAATAATACTGCTATAAGGAATGGTGTTAAGGCCCCAGAACGCTTGATCAAGTCTCATCGAACTGTTAAAAAAATGTCGAGGGGTGTTTAATTCATCAAGAAATATGAAACTATTGATCGTTGATACTATACCTCTAAGGCGGCTCTGAAGGTCCCAAATAAATCTATTCAAAATTAGGTCCTATTCATGTATAATTTTATTGGTTCTCACACTAGCTATGTTCTAATTAATCGTATTTATAATTTTAGCCATTCAACGATCATCATCTGTCTCATTCTAATTATAGCTATCCCTATCAGTTTTGATCACGTGTCGATAGTGGCGCTTTACACAACAATTACCTTTTATCGCCTTTCAATCGTATTAGTCATACCATTGGGTCCAGAATCGCTTGAATGTTCATAAGAAATGACAAAAGAATTATAAATATTTACTCTCAGCTCTTATCCAATTTATCTAATTTTCTGAAGGCAGCGACCGACTGTGACTGACGACAGCCGGCAGCGAGGAGTCGCCAGTCGCCTCGGCAACACGTAGCTCAACCAGTCAACCTTTGATTAAACACAGAATTTAAGATCTTAACTACCACATAAACATACCTACCAACGATATTTTTTATTTTTTTTATAGTCTAGTGGGCGGACGAGCAAGCGGTCTCACGTGATGGTAACTGTTACCGCCGCCCATGGACACCTGCAACACCAGGGGGTATGCGGGTATGATATGGTTGATAAATCGGGCAATTAGGGTACTTGTACTTGTATCAGCCTATAACCTCCCATTGCAGGGCACTGGCCTCCCGTAGTAAATCACTGGGGTTTTGTGCCATAATCCACCACGCGGGCCCAGTTTTTCTTCATTTCTTGAGTATGCGGGTTTCCTCACGATGTTTTCCCTCACCGCCTAGCTAGCGACAATTTTTAAAAATCCGTACTTACGTGGAAACTCAGTGAGTGGTACGGGCCGAGGAATTGAACTCACGATCACACGAATGTGAATCGAGTATACATACATACATTTTTTTAAAACATTTATTTTCTGAAACGTACGAAAAATATTATAGTAAAATCTACCTTTCCGCCTGGCTTTTGCCATCGGCGTTTTCAATTTTACGATAAATACTAAATTTACAAAAGTGCTTGTACAATTGTTTAATCCAGTTGTAAAAATAATGTTAAAAGCTTTGTAAACTCGTCGAAACTCAAATAACTAGGCTAAACCGCGGGAGAGTCGTCAGAAACTCAAATTTGCCTGAGCGACAGATAAAGGCTTAAAGAACTTAATTCTGCTAACATTGTTCGTAACACTTTCTGAAGGGATGAGCTCGTAATCAGCTTAATTTTGTACCGGTTGTTTGTGAAGATAATGACTACGGTGAACATGTTGCCAGCCCTCGCCTAAAAATATAATAAAGGTGCATTTACATTGGCGTAAGCGCAGCGTGGCTAAGAGATTACTCGCTGCGCTTGTGTCGGCTTTGAGTGGGTACCGCTAGTGTGCTGTATTAATGACAGTCGAACATCGAGTGATGATAGAATGAGAGAAAAATATGCTGTAATTTAAATTGCGAGTTTTGTAAGCAGCATAGGTAGAAATAAGTATCTAAGTACTTCTAGAGTTCTAATTCTAGGAGCAGCGACAACATAGATGTATGTATTTATACTTGACTTACATTCCTGAGTGCATAGTCGTAAATATCAGGTTACTACTGAATCTCTACAAATAGGGATTTATTAGTAATCATTGCCAAAAGAAAATGAAAAATATTGTGAAGAAACTCGTCTAACAGAAAAAGAGAAAAAAATGTGATACGAGTATTAATTGATACCAATTCGCACCAAACCTGCGTGGGGTGGGTGGGTTTTAGCCCGAAACCCTTTCGTGATTGCTTGTGCCATGTAGTGCCATGCAACCTACACGTTTTAAGAATACTAAGTACTTTTAGTGATCGTTTTGGTAATTTTAATAGTAACACATTCAAAATTATCATGGTAGTAAATTTAAATGTGAAAATTTCAAACTTGAAAAAAAGTATGAGCTTGAGCTAAATGTTAATACATTTAGCACACTTTTATTGTATAGGTATTTCTTTATACCTTCTAAGTATTTTGATCACTAATAAAATATTCGAATGGTAGGTACCGATTTTTATTTTCTATTTTAGTTATTTTTATACCATATCAATTTCATTAATTTTAAAAATGACGTATGTAGCAGCCTATAACGTCTAATTGCAGGACACAGGCCTCCCCTAGTAAATCACTAAGGGGTTTCGGGCCGTAATCCACCACGCGGGCCCAGTGCGGATCGGTGGATCACATACTCCAGATTTTTTTATATCTCGAGAACGTGGGTATCCTCACGAAGTTTTACTTCACCGCAGAGCTAGTGACAAGTTTTTGAAAATCCTTACTTAATTAGAAACTCAGTACCGGCAGAGGATTTGAACTCACGATTACACGAATGTGAGTTGAGTATAGATACCCCTACACTCTACACTATTGTATAAAATATACAATTATAATTTCAATATACAATATTGGTTCGAATATACAAATTGGACTTTTACGGAAGAATGAGAATTACGCAGCTGGTCTGGCTATTGTGCTACGGCTAAGCAAATGTGTATACTTCTTAACCTAGCTCCGTCCCCGTAGTTAGCGTTATATTAATCACCGCGGGTATTTGTGTCCGTCCGTCACGGCCTGATTTATAACGCTCATTATAAACAGCGGGGATCATTACCGCTGTATGACCTGGATGTAATGTGTGTATTGTTCGCTATAATGTGTCTCTTAAAATCCACGGGATTTTAGAGCGAGAACAGTTATTCAGTCGCTGAGAACGGCTTAAATGTGGCTTACTGAAAACGAAAAAAAAAAGCGAAAATCGTACTTTCATTTTATATTTTATTTCGCACAAACATATTACTATACGTACTCTGTACACTTTGTGTGTACTGACAGAAAGCGATTAATAAAATGATTTACAACGGGCGAGTTTATCTCCTTTGCAGATTTCTTGTCGATAGTGATTATGTATGCATGAGATAGGTAGATATATAGCGTTTAGTGTACGTAAATGATATATTTACTTAAACTATAATTACTAATAACTGTTTACTATATTTATAGTAAGAAATGAAAATTAAATACCTTCGTAATTACATTATGTTATATTATTTAAAATCAAGCTTGGGAGAGCAGAGTATTAAAGTATTACATTGTGATCTATTCTATAAATAAATAATGACCTAAAATTGCAACTGGATGAAAATATGACTGTTTCTAATAATAACATATTCATTAAAACGTAACGACAGAAGATAGAAACCTGATTGATGACGTGTCACGGGCCTCTAAACGGCTACAATCTATCTTATTGCTGTTATAACTAACATAAATTACTTTTGATCTATTATCGCGTGGAAACATTCGATGTCTTATTCGATGTTGGATCCTACAGTCGACTGGGCCCACCTGACTGGAAAAGTTGCCCCATTCTCACAGAAGATTGCCGTGCAACATTCCGACGTGATCCGGGATCCGAACAAGAGAGTCTATTTCCTATCAAAAAGAATCTGTCGAAGAATCTTGGTATTATAATAAGAAAAGCCCTGACATCACTTTTGACATAAGTCGCCAAACCCGCGGAAATCGCTGAAACTAGAAAACAAAACTAGAAAATTGGATAGTAGCTTCGTATTAAAAACTTACCCTGAAGGGATTAAACACCTAAATCTTTCTGTATGTTTCACTGTCAATACTGTTTGTTTGACTTTCTATAAAAAATGAGAATTTTTACAAAGTGACGAGCGAAATAAGTTTCGTTAAATTAGAGAATGTTAATGTAGTTTGCTTTGCCATGAGAATGTAATTGCTCTTCTTTAGATATATATTCGGTGACACAAGTTACTAACTGTGACCACGTCGCTCTTGCGGTTGTTTCACGTCATCGCATGGCATTGACCACAAATGCACAACTTGATTAATGTCCCGTGTTCTTGTTTTTGCTAGTTGTCGCTGTGTGAAGCGTATGCGAGCTAAAGCGATTACTTTAGCAATGTTTTAGATCCGACACAGTATAACAAACGGTAGTGTAACTTTCTTGTTTAGGAATAAAAATACCTACTGCTCGCGATTCTCCAAAGTAGAATACTTTTTTATAGGAGACGGCAGACGAGCAGATAGATTATGAGATTTAAGAATGGATTTGAAGTAAGAGTTGAGTAAATGGGATAGAATTACGAGGATGGGAATGGGCTCTGGCTTATCTCACTCCCTATCGAACTATTCCCCTAATGTATGTAACATTGGGGGAATAGGTTAAGGCAAGAAATGCAGTACATTTTACGATAGTCTTCTGTGATAGAGGCGTGACTTGGCCAGTCGAGTGCGCCCAGCGGCTGTGTTATTACAGCATGCACCCTCCCGTTAACTCCCGTTGCTATACAACACGTGCATCCCACTTCTCTTGTCACGGTTCACGTGTGTGCGTGAGGCACAATTTCAAACGTTTGAACAAAGATGTTTTACTGCTTGCTTCATATACGTCTGTCTTAAAAGGTCTCGTCAGGCATTCCGAGCAGCTAGGATATTTAACAGCTCGAAATATCTCACGAGACACGGTTGTCTCGAATTTGCTTAGCGGCTCGAATGGCTCGCGATGCCTAACGTGGCATCTCACATAGTTAGAATGGTTGATGACGTTTGTATAGAATACCTCGGCGGTCTTTCAAGTGTTTCTTGGCTTGATGTAAGTGAAGCGAATTGAACCACACGATGACGATACGATTGCCGTTAACGACATTTTTAATAATGCATACAAAGCACTGGGTTTTGAAAAGCAACCTTTATAGTTTCTTAAAATAATTTATTGTATTATGTACTATAAACAACTTCTATTCTGACAGGAAGTTTTATAAATTTATACTTTATTTTCTTTTAAAATTGTTAATAATGGCGTCATTATCGTATAAAATGTGTACAATAGACGCATTAAATATCCTGCAGAAGTACGACCATTAAATATCCTGCAGAAGTACGATCATTAAATATCCTACCAAACTGTTTATACTTGTTCCCAAATGTCCAATACTTGTGGTTATAGTTCGCACGATGAGACCCAGCCTATACTTCAAATATCGTTATATACCTAATATGTATATTAATTAAATATATACCTAAATGTTATACATATAAATAACCTATATTAATTACAAAACAACGAATTCTAGATATTTCTTCCTACTTTTCACAGAAATCTAAATAACCTTAATACTTTTTGTATGCTTAAAATTAAGCGTTTGGTTATATATAGCAGCCAGGGAAATATTTACATTTAATTTGAACAAATATATAAATAATATAGAATTTAATTATTTGTTTTATATACTTACACAGAAGTTTTAAGGTTTGCAAAGCTGACCAAAAATCCGTATTGCAAACAAAGAAATTTGCAATCATAATATAATCTACTTTCGGCAAATATGCACTATCTGCTTTAAAATAAAACCAACTTCCATTTTGTGTAGACCAAGATAGAATCAAATATCAAATTTAACTTTCATAGTTAAAATACGCAACTAAACAAATTAATAGTTCAATGTTTATAGTGTTGTGACGTTAGCAGTAATCAATAATGGCTTCGTTCGTTTCGGATCTCGTAAAACACAGATAAAAAATCTTTAATTTATTTAATTTATAAATAAAATATATTTGTAATTCGTTATATGCACTTTATAATTATTATTATTGTTATTATTGTTATTGTTGTTATTATTGTTATTATTGTTATTGTTGTTATTATTGTTATTATTATATCTGTCAAATAGCCAATTGTGGCAGCTTTGTTTAGGCTGTTAACTGTATTGATCACTTATATAGAATATATATGTAATCAGTAATCTTATAAGCTTATAAGGAAGCTTATAAGCTTCCTGAATAAAATAAAACAAACAAAGTTATAGGATTAGGTTATATCTTTGACATTTATCTTTATCTCCGTCTATTGCTATCAATTGTTACCTTCGAATTGTTTTTAAATGTCTCAAGCCGCGCTTGAATTGTCAAACTTGATTGTCGAATTTAAAATTTTTATTATAATAAAAACAAAATTATTACTATTTTTAATTCAGTTTTTTTTTGTTATAAGAAAAGATTTTTGTTTATTTTAATTTATGAGTAACTAGCGACCCGCCCTTGCTTCGCTTCGGTTGATAGGTATTTTTTTTTTCAAAGTATTAAAATAAAATATAGCCTATATTAGACATTGATAAATGTAGCTTCCTATTTGTGAAGGAATTTTTGAAATCTTTTCAGTAGTTCCAGAGATTACCCCCAACATACTTACAAACACACAATTTTACCTCTTTATTATATTAGTATAGATAGATATAGATAAGCACAATAAAGGCTGTGGGATTGCAGCATGCGAGTCTCTGTCAAAATAGATCTGTTTACTAAATCTATTTCGAAATTATTTTCCTTATAATTTTGTCTCACAACAATCAACCAATTTATTTTTTGTGTATGCAACGTAATATTCTTAGAGCTCCTTTTATTACTTATAGAACATTAGCAAGCAACATCCTGCAGGGTTGTATCACGTGTATTCTCGTTGCAGGTTCGTGAATTTTGTATCAACTGCTGCATAATAGAGTTCTCTTCCTTACTCGCACTGCGGCTTCACTTTCCCCGTAATCAAAGACATCATAAACATATTTTTACGGAGTTCTCCAGTTTATGGCTCGACTCAACAGGCAGGGTTCGAGCAGCTAGAGCCGCACGGGCTTTTGGCTCCTTTTATTGCTCGGTTAACAGCCGGATCGGGCCAGTTTACTTCGCTTTTATTACACCCGCAATACGAATGTTTATTAAAATATAAGTAGGTAAAAATGTGCCCTCGTGACGCTGATTGATTCTAAGATTAGATGGGTAGTTGTGGCTAGGGATGGCGATCTGAGAGTGATTATTTTAGCTAAAAAAAAGTAGATTTTTAAGATCGATCTCACGCAGTGAGTCGATTCAGTGAACCGCAAAAATCGAATCGATTTTTGCTTAATGTCAAACCGTATACTCGGATTATTCATTCGAGGGATATGACATGTAGAACTGTGAATAAAGAGTCATCTCCGTACAAGCTTCACTCTATTTGACAGTTCTATATGTCATATCCCTGACTAGAATAAAAAAATCAACTTTATATGATGATATTTCGCGACACTTGCATTTAGTATTTTTTTCAGTTAAATTGAATATTGTAACCATGTTTGTAAGTTAGTAAAAAGATACGTATTTGATTTTTTTGGGAAATGGGCGGCTGATGTGCCTGCAGTCCGCCTGGGCCACGACGTGGATACTTACCAATGTGGATACTGTACACCATAAACATCCGCAGTGCATGCCAACTTCCGTCCACAATGAAAAACGTTGGCACGTCCCCGGATGCGCTGCCTGCCTTTAAAGGTGTAGGAGTGGAGTTAGAGGAACGATTTGGAAAATGGGCAGGGACAGGATAGGATGGCATATCTCATACACTACCGAAACACATTGAGAAATAAGATAAAGTGGGAATTGCACTACATTTCAACGCAGTCTTCTGTGAGAGAGGGGTTACCAGGCCAGTCGATTGGACCCTACAACTGTTGGATTGCAACGTGCACTCCTCCCCTCTTTTTTATGTTTTTATTTAAATTTTTCCACAGTCCAATATATTAGTTTTCACTTATTTTTACGGCTTTTCAGTCATATAAAAAAAAATGCAAATGAATAAATTAATCGAATATCGATCTTTGAGATCCCGATTTAATCCAGAATCGATTCTGTGGCCTTCGATTCGAATCAAATCTAAGATCATTTTTTCAGAAATAATCGGCATCCCTAGTTGTGGCAGTGGGTAAATACAGCGTCACGTCAGCTTCAGTTTAAGGTGTGGGGACATTAACTCAAGGACCAGTTAAGTTGTCACTACCTTCCGCTATTCACTTTAGTTTTGAAGGCTGAATAATGATGAATTGCACCCTAATTTATTATGAGAGGTAGATTTTATTTTTACGTCGCTATTCTGTAGTAACTGGCCTATAAATTACTCGTACCAAGCTGCTAGTTGATGTTATTCATACACAATTATTATTAATAGAACTATTTCTTGGTTTATAGGAAACTAGCGACCTGCCCTCGCTTCGCTTCGGTTTATAAGTTTTTTTCTTCTAATTTTCAAAATAAAATATAGCCTATAGTAGACACGAATAATGTAGCTTCCTATTTGTGAAAGAATTTTTGAAATCGGTTCTGTAGTTCCAGAGATTACCCCCGACATACATACAAACACACAATTTTAGTATAGTATAGATTACTTCGAAGTCAACTTCTAACTGTCACCATACTGTTCATACTGTCGTCCGTAGTCATTCGCAATACATGTCAATACCAGTCCAGAATGAGAAACATTGGCACGTACTGGGATGTGTTGCCTACATATGAACATTTAGGATGGCTTTGGTAAAAGGGTTTGCAAAAAGGGGAGGGATAGGATGTGATGAGATGGGAATGGGGTCTATCATATCTCATTTACTTAGGAATACAAAATAAATTAGGTTTCTATAAAAATTATCACCAGCTCGGCGGTGAAGGAAATCATCATGAGGATACACGCATAATCGTGAATTTACAAAAATTGGAGATTGTGTATCCAGCATTTCGTACTAGGCCTTATGGTAGATTTTTACTAGAGGAGGCCTTATGTCTAGTGTTGTCGAACGCTTCAGCGTTCGAGCGCTGGCGTGATACAATTAGTGTTATCGAACCTTAAATCTTTTAGACTCGAACGTCTAACTACAGGGGTTTAAAACTAAATGTTAAAATGTTTAATTATAACGCTTTATCGCTAGTCTTAAAGGTTCATTAGCGCTCACTCGGCGCTCGACCGTCGAGCACACAACGCTCGTTTTTACAACACTACTTATGCCTTTTAGTTGGACGTTGTAGGCTGCTATCGAATAGGTATCGTAACGATGGTAACATAATGTTAACGACGTGACCGTTTGAACTAATAGCGAGTCTGTAATTCTGTAAGATCTTATCTAATCTATCCATCGATCGGTTCCACTCCCGTCCTCAAAGTCGAAGTTCGAGAAACTTCGCGATTCATACGAAAACTTCTATGTGTCCGCCATTTGTCACAGTCTGACATATATCTAATAAACCTAGTGAAAGCTTATGTTAGATAATTATAGCTAAAGTAAAAAGGTTTGTTTGTTTAAGGAAATTTCTAAAATTATCCTTTATCTTATCACATAGTATTTATTTGGATAATGGTTTTATTTCTTTGCTACACCGGGTGCAAATAATAATTTTGGCTGGGAGATAATGTTGTCATCTAGCAATATATTGTAAATATATATATTTTTTTATTTTCTCACCATGTTAGTATTTTTTTTGTAATAATATCGTCCTGCTAAGTATGGCTTCTAAGTGCTCTGTAGGGCCATCACATGCTTACATTATTTTGCTTTTATACTCTTTTTCGTTCAGTACTGATAACTAAATGGCAGTGTAGCTGAGTCAAGTCATTTTACTATGCCGTGACATGACATGGAACAAGACGTTCAAATTAATGTGGTCAAATATATTTGCATATTTGTATTTAAATCCGACCTAATCCAGTGTAATTCAATTCAATCTAATCCAGTGCAGTGTAATACAATAGTTCAATTTGAACCCACCTTTTTTTTTGTATATGGAGCGTAGGCGGACAAGTACATGGTCTCCACATGATGGTAAGTGTTACAGCCGCCTATAGACACCCGCAACACCAGAAAGTACGCCGCCGACCTTGCCAAATCCTATTCACAGCTTTCTTGAAGAGCCTCATATCGTAGTGTAAGAAAGGTCTCTTGAGGCAGTTCGTTCCACAGCTTGCGGGTTCGCGGTATAAAATTGTTTTTGATCTAATCCACCTGATATAATCCAATCCATTCCAAAACCAATCCAATCAATTACTATTTCAAACCAATACAATTCAATTCGGTACATATAATAATTTAATCCAATACAATCCCGTTCAATCCAATTGCGATTTGACCCGATCCAATTCAATCCAGTAACTCTAATCCAATAAATTTCATGTACCAGTAATTAGTTCATGTACCAGTAATTAGTTCATCAGGGACTTTACTATGTTAAAATACAATAAATAGATAATATAAATTGCAAGAAACAGAAGCAAAACAATTTCCATTCTCATTAACCTTGAAGATATCGGGTTGATATAATGAATTAATTATTTGACGGAATACTTGATCCAGAAATACTATGTCATTAAAGTCATGATACCGGAAGCGGGTGTAACATCTTTTATATGAAGATGGCGGCAGACGAGCATACAATGTAAGTAGTAAGTGGATTAGTATAGAGTATATATAGAGTATAGAGTATGCGAACTTCAGTCTTCAGTTCAGCATGACTAACGTTGGCACGCCTCCGGATACTATGCCTACCTTTGCAGATGGGAATTGGCTCTGGCATATCTAACTCATTACCGCAATACGTACATGCATAGGGGAAAAGAACAAAGTGGGAAATACCGATACCGACAGAGATACCGAGGCCAGTCGAGTGCGCCCAACGGCTGTTGGATTGCACCCTCCAAGCGGCAGTTAATACTGTTATTATTCGTATTAATACGAGTAATGTTATTATTAGACGCATATTTGAGCACGTAGATCACACATCTGTCGATCAAATTAGCATATTGTCCACTGATTACAATTAGCGTCCATCACGCGTTAAATTAGGTTACTTACGGATCGGGTGCTTTTGTTCGCATCAACTAATTTGTAGGAAATACGTATCGCTATCCACATGACAAAGATTTTATCATACCGTCTCTCCATTGTTGGATAAGGCCTATTATTCACCAAAGCAGAGATGGGTGGAAAGGAGAGGAGTCGAGCTGTGTAGCGAGTAGTGCTAGTCCACCAAAGCGGAGATGTGCGCCAGTAGGAAGGTATTCAGTATGTATCTATAGACTTTCGTCTTAGACTTTGTTTAAACGACTAAAGACTCATTTAGGTTTAATTCCAACGTTCCCGGCGGACCGCCCCCGTGAAGGTGTTCAACGTCTTAGGGTATGCATGATATAACTATATAATAAGATAAACTTCTATATAATAAGGTATTATATACATAATATATATTATATACAAGTTTATGGCATGCTTTAAGGCGATGGACACCGTCGCTGGGCACGGGGTGGGGATTAAACCCTCATTTACACAAGGATAGTTTCTCGGACGGTTCGGGCGAGAATATTGTATGCTAGTTGACCCGACCTCGCTTCGCTTCGGTTTAGTCTTTTTTTTTTCAAAATTTCAAAACAAAATATAGACACGGATAATGTAGCTTCCCATTTGTGAAAGAATTTTTGGAATCGGTTTATTAATTCCAGAGATTACCCCCAACATACCCACAAACAAACACACAATTTTACCTCTTTATTATATTAGTATAGACGATTCTCGTATGCTACCAGACTACATACAATTTTCATCTACAACTGTTCATATGATGATAACAAGGATAACAGTGATCAGATGATGATAACAGTCGTTTATACTAGCTTTTGACCGATGTTCGGAGAAACTAACCTTTGATGATAACAGTCGTTTATACTAGCTTTTGACCGATGTTCGGAGAAACTAACCTTTGATGATAACAGTCGTTTATACTAGCTTTTGACCGATGTTCGGAGAAACTCACCTTTGATGATAACAGTCGTTTATACTAGCTTTTGACCGATGTTCGGAGAAACTCTCCTTTGATGATAACAGTCGTTTATACTAGCTTTTGGCCGATGTTCGGAGAAACTCTCCTTTGATGATAACAGTCGTTTATACTAGCTTTTGACCGATGCAATGTTAGAAGAACCTCTCCTTTATGTAAATAAGCCATAAGGCTGCATGCGTGCATTCATGCACTGAAGGTTACCTTTGAATAAATACCAAATAGTTACGATAACACCAAATTGTTATTTTTTGAATTTAACCGGATTAATTTTAAGACTTTATATGTCTTATCCTATAAAGTCTACCAGAACCTTGAAATGTACTGCATTTCCCACTTTATCTTATTTCCCTAATGTACGTAAGTAAAAGTAAGCAAAAGAAGATTAGCGAAAAATTTGTTGTTTAAAAATGGTCAAAATTTCTGTCGTCAAGTAAACTGAAAAGCAACAAATCAGAGAATTTCAAAAATGGAGAATTTAGAAAAACGCAGAAAAATCTGGCGATTACAATTTATGTATATCACTCTATATGTCATTAATTGACGCTTATCCCATTTCTCCTTTCAAGCGTCGAATATACGAGTATTTGTGATATATAATATTATGTACACTTCCCGGCCGAAAGTAATACAACATCGGCCTGTAGAAAGAGATTATCGGCTTGCTTCGGTTTTGTAGTGTCGTCTCTGTCGTCAGTCAGCGATGTATCTGCACACGACAGAAACGACGCTCTACGAAACCGTAACTAGCCGATCATAGTCGATGGGCATTACTTTGGCCCGTTTTGTGTATTCGTGTGTGTATTTTGTATGCAGTTACGCAAGGACTTTGTACCCTCAATCCTCATGCATTTCTCTGTAACCAAAGATCGTCTGGCAGAAACTCACCCCTAGGTATTTAACTCACCCCGTTATACAATTCAGTGCCATAAAGTTTAAATAAATAAATAAAAAAATTTCACAATGCCACTAAGATTTCTCAGACTGCCCTAAATAAACTCCAATTCTCATTTACTCGAGATTTTAATATTTTTGGCTCCTGTTTGTTTTAGCGTATTAACAAGAAATATTGGCATGCATAAATTTGAGAAATGATATCACTTACCGCTTCCCGGTTCTACATCAAAATAAGCCGTAACGTAAATCATTTTGCATTTAAATCGTTCTCTTTGTGGAAAAAGAAGTCTCAATCTACAGCGAATGCCTGCCGATTTATCCTGTTCGCCGCAAAACAAACTTTATTGGTTTCGAAACTTCGACAAAGATTCATTGCCGATCGTTGTATTCCTAAAACGGTTCCCAGATGCGACATCGTTAGTCTCCCAAAAAGGGGGATTCAAAAATGTCGTATTGGGAGAGGTTGCGAGAGTCACAGAAATATGTCCGGACAGAGCGGTTCAGCTTTCCACGAACTCTGAATTATTTTAAATGTTTTTTTATTTAGTTTTACAGGGTATAATGTTTGCTGTTAGTCTCTAACGTCTCAGCAGCCCCCCCCCCCCCACCCCCAGAAAATCATTAGGGATTAGTGAAGTTACTCTGGACAAGGTTTCCGTCAAATGTTTTTGTCATAATAATAAAGGTCATGTCAACAATCTTTTTACTTTAGATCAGTCTACGTCGCGTTTTTAGTATTTTTTGCATATCACGCGACGCCACTCCATTCTAGACCTTACCACCTCATTAAAAAATCCAGGGTCTAGGTTTACTAGACCTACCGTACCTAGGTGTATAATAGGTTTACTACCGTATTATACACCGGAATTTTCTCCACAACCACCAATAGGACTAATGTTAAGTGCTAATTTATTTCTATTTTATCCATTATGTGAACATGTTATCCGATACACATGGATTGACTTCCCATGTCCATTAGGTCGCGAAACAAACTCAAGGTTCTATACAAATATGTTTTCGCGATTACGCTAGCTAGCGGGAAGTTGACAAAGATGTGAAGTTACGTTAGTGGATAGGATAACTAGGAAAATCATTGCTCGCTTTTAGGAATTTTAGGAATATTACCTAACTCAGGCCGTGTGGTGTTACACCACACGGTGGCCGGCTTTAGAACAGCACCACTTTCGAGTGGGTGTCATTAAATGCGATTGAGGGATCACAAAGCCTCAACCACAAGGTCTGAGAAACTACAATACCTCTAAAAGAGTTATCTCTCCAATCCGCTTGGTCAGCGTGTCGTAAGTTAAGGTTATAAATCCCGGCTAATACAAGGGCTGATTAGGGTACCTAAAAACAACTGCACAATATTATTGATCGTCTAGGTGGCTTCTTGAGGTCACCCATGTCATTGTCAGCAATAGAATAAGTCACTAAGTGAATATGTATTTTTTTTTCAGCTAAATATAACGAAAAAAGTTTTAATCGATTCTACGACTATTAGATTTTCACTCACTATTTTCTACGTCAGTCTAGTTTTTCTATGACATGACTTCGTAATTCCACTCTACAGTTTAAATTTAATATTTTTCGTACTCCACATTTTTCGACGGCCTGTCATTCGTCATTTTTTTTTTCACCACTCACTCAATTAAAAGAATTTTGTGACAAAAGCAAGAGTCGAAAATAATTCTTTAATCTTTCCTCGGCTCACTGCATATTGAATTAGAGCGTGTTATTGTATTTGATACTGGTAACTGCCCGTGACTTCTTTCAAAGTGAAGCGGGATAATATATTACTGTAGTTATTATATTATTTGACATATCGTTGTTTAGCAAACACTGTACACAAGTATAAGTTAAGTTTGTTTACGGGAGCGGGAAGGTGCACTCTGCAATCCCACAGCCGCTGAGAGCGTTCGATTGGTCAGTTGGTCAGACGAGCATATAGTCCACCTGATGGTAAGTGGAGTGTCGTCCATTGACATTCGTGATACATGCCAATATCAGTCCAGAATGACCAACGTTGGCATGTCTACCCTTAGAGATTAAGGGATGGATTGGTAGACAGGGTTGGGAAAATGGGGAACGATAGGATAGGATGAGAATAGACTCTGGCATATTTCACTCTATAAAAAAAACGTACATTCTTTGAGGGATGGGTAGTATACCTACTCGTAGAATTATCTGTAGTAATTTTTAACTTTTCTGAAACTTCAAACTATTTTTAAATCCTGTTTATTAATTACTAATATTCTGCTTGGCTGCATTGCGGCGTGTTTTTCATTTCAAAGAGTCGTGTTTTAGTTTTATTTCAATCTTTACATGCGCTATTTTTAATTATTGAGAGGTGATTGAAAATCGCATTTAGATGCATTTTAATAAAAGTAATTTTTGAAATACACGTTCTTTGTAAATATATAGTTAATTATTTTGCTACGTTTTCGTACGTTTTAGAAAAAAAAAATGTTTTGACCAAAGCTGCAAAGCTTTAATAGGCTGATCCAATAATATATCTTTAAAATAGATACGTTATTATCGTTCACCATCTAAGTTTTTTTTTTCTTATATGGCAATGGTGCAATTAACACATTCTGCCAGTGTCAAGTTTTTTTCGCAATAAACAATTTAAAGTCGCAAACGTATTCTGTCAATGTCCAGGCCCAACGAAGTAAGTCAGGAGTTGCTCAGTAAAGTGATAGTAGGTTTACTGACAGATAACAGAAGAGGACTCCTTAGAAGCACACGAAAAACGCAGTCCTATGCTTTTATTTGATTATCACAAACATTATTCCAAAAAAACACTTTGAAGTTTAATATACTATCACTATTAAATCACAAAATGCACAACACACAATTTCTATAGTAATCAAACAAAAACGCAACTCCACTCTCGAGGTTCCGCCAAAATGTCAAGTCAGTTAAGAGGCGCTCAATAAAGGACAGACAGTTGAACTTCTTACTTCCTTGAAGAAAAGTTTCATTTGATTATCAGATTATCACAGACATTACGCACAAAAGACACTAAATTGTAATAAATTATCACTATTAAACCATAAGACAAACAGTACACAATATTTATAATAATCCAAAAATGTTTCTCCATCTAAGTTATCAGCGCTTTGTAACAACGATGCAATGCAACCGGCCCTTTCAGTATCCACTGCTGGACATGGGTCTCGTAACGCGGGAAGAGATGGGGTGGTGCTGTTCTGTAGCAGGCCGACACTGCAGGGTATTTACAGCATATTTCTTTTTTTTAGAATAGATGCACACGAGCGGGCGGGCCACATGATGGCATGTAGTCACCGTCGCAAATGGACACTTGTAACACCAGGAGCCTTGCGGGTGCATGTCGACCTTGCAGAATCCCGTTTACAGCTCTCTTAAAGAGCCTTATGGGCAGTTCGCTCCATAAGTTTCGGGTTCGCGGTATAAACAACGATGAGAGAGGTACAATGGTAAAATCCCGAAGTTGGCATCAAATTGAACAGCTCTTCAGAACATTCCCCATTATGAAGGCGGTAGCAAACGCAGAGAGATGCAACAATTCTACGGATGCCAAGCGAATCTAAACTAAAATTTGTAATCTATACATATAATAAAACTGTAGAATCAGCGTGTCTGTATATTGAATATATTTACCAAAAACTGATTGGGGGCGATGAAAGAAGAGTATCAGAATACAAAAAGACGATTTTGAAAATGTTTGTCTGTTTGTCTGTTCGAACACGCTAATCTCCGAAACTACGGAACATATTGTCATGGGGTTTTCACAGGTTAATTAAGCTTAGCTTGGCGCTTGGAATAAGCTTTGTTTCATCGAAATCGGCTAACGTTAAGAAACGATATCCCAATTGACAGTTTAAAAACTAAAATTGCACGCGTACGAAGTCGCGGGCACAGCTAGTAACTAATAAATTTGTAAATAACTTTGTAACAGCATGTGTTCAATATTACTGTAGATTGATGAAATTGAATTTCATTCAACCGTTTCATCATATTAGTAAGCTATAAATGGAGATAATTGGACATAAAATAATTTATAACGAACTAAGCCAATGGAGTGTGAAGCGCTATTACGTAGTGCTCGGTTCAAAGCTGTTTTATGAGCTATTGCGTATGTCAGTCGCGTGCTACTAGTGCTACTAGTGCTACTAGTGCGGCCAGTTTCCAGTTTGCAACTTTGTGAAACAGTAGAGATGGAAAACAGTATGGGTCACAAGCATATTCTAACTATATGTTCTTTTTTTTTTATATACTAGTGGGCGGACGAGCAAGCGGTCCCACGTGATGGTAAGTGTTACCGCCGCCCATGGACACCTGCAACACCAGGGGGTATGCGGGCGCGCCGCCGACCTTGCAAAATCCATAATCTAATTACATAATCTACACTAATATAATGAAGAGGTAAAATTGTGTATTTGTAGGTATGTTGGGGGTAATCTCTGGAACTACTGAACCGATTTCAAAAATTCTTTCATTAGTAGGAAGCTACATTATCCGTGTCTGATATAGACTATATTTTATTTTCAAATTATGAAAAAAAAACTTATAAATCGAAGCGAAGCGAGGCCGGATCGCTAGTATAAATTATATTCTAAGTACGTGGTTAATAAGTATCATTAAATTCATTATCATAGGCGATACTTAACACGTTAGAGTAAATTATAAGAGTAAGTCCTGACAAATAAAATGATAACTGACAGGGTTGTACTAATATCTATGTCATATTCCAATACTCCAATACTCATATATGTATGAATGATTAAATTGAATCTCACAACACACTAACTCTAAAGCTGTTAGTGTTAGTATTAGTGTTAGTATACTTCATATTGCTATTTTTTGTAGTTTTCTATACACGTAACACACGCACAAACAGCAAGAGAGAGAGAGAGCGTGAGAGGTTCATAATTATGTTAAAATAATAATGATACTCAGGTGTTTAACGAGTTACGTAACGATGTATGTTTAGATCTGTATTTAGTTAGTAGTGTTTTTACATTGTTCATTTTTTTCTAAAATTCTATGATAGTAATAATAAATCAAATCATTTCATATTTTTGTATAGAGAGAAGTTGGCGGATAAGCGGACAGTCCACCTGGTGGTAAGTGGTAAGGGGATGCTGTCACCCTGAGATATCCGCGATATATATAAATGTCAGTCTAGAATAATAAACGTTGGGCATGCTTCCGATGCGCTGCCTACGTTTGGAGATTTTGGAACGGATTTGCAAAACGGGTTGAAAATAAAGGAAATAGGATTTATAACGGGACAAGGGGTTCTCCCCGTCCTCTTACACCTCCCAATTCTCCTTGATGGGAATAGGTTGGAACGGTTCCTTTGATGGGATAGGTTAGGATGAGAATGGGCTGTGACATAAAATGTGCTTGAATAGCAATTAATTGATTTTTAATTTTTTTCTTTGCTGAATGAGAGAACAATTCTTGCACGACACACTGTTCATCGAGTCGTTACTGGTTGATCGCCAACTTACTGCTACCTACTCATAGGCAGTGATTTAAATAAATTGGTATATTTTTCAACAAAATTTAACAAAAAAAATTGAAAATAGTTCTTGCAGTAAGACAATTGTGCGCGTGCAGTGCATTTTAAGCTATCTTATATAGACTAAGTTCTATCTAGAGTAATAAACAGTACAAATACTGTTCTTGACCCTTGCAGTGTTTGCGCCGTATGAATTTTATGAGAGGCTTGCAGGCAGCGGCGGGGGTGGGGCCAGGCCTCGAGGGGAGCGGGGTAGTTCCCAGTTTTATTGGGCGCCGCTTCGGGAATTTCATTACGGAGGTAACTCCGATTCTCAACTGAACCGTAACTAATTAGTTCTGCTTCGGTCCATGTTATTTATTTTGGGCAACTCCGACGGTAATTATGTTCGACCTGAGATACTATTTGTAAAAATCGCTTTAAACCTCAAGTAATCCAATTAGATTGTGATCAAAGATTCGTTGAACCGTCGTAAATTATGTAAACCACATAGAGAAGATGTAACGCCGCCTTTCGATGAAGTGGCATACTGAAACTATGTCGAATGAGTGTTACTGTCAATACACGCGATACATACACACGATATACAGCTCGATACATACCTACAGCAAAGTCGAAACGGACAGGTGCAAAATCCAGATAACCACTAAACGCTGAAATGCCCTAATAATTGTGGGTTTTATGGGTTGAGTACTCGTTTTTAAATCCAAAACGCCCGAGTAACAGCCAGCTAAAATCTAGTAAATAAAAAGAAGAGTTTAATGGAAACTGTATCGCTCAATTTGAATAATGTGCAAATTTCTTCAACTTATTAATAAAAAAAAATAAGAAAGAGAAATATGTTATAACAATTATGTTATTATAACAATAAATAAATGAAAACATTCATATGCTTTGATAATTATTTTAGTTAGATTTTTTGGTGAATAAAAAAAAACAAGTATTTCTTTCAAATGCATGTCAAACGTATTTGTATTTCACTTTATTGCCATTGATATGTAGTCATACTATGTAGATCGCTGCCATTACGCCTAATAGCAAAGTTTTTAAACGCTCTTACATTCTTACGCAGATCGCTTGTAATATTGTCTATGGTTTATCAGTATCATTGGTAATTCTCACAAGATTTGTGACAAAAAAAATTATATTACGTTTTTTTTTTTTTTTTGTAGAATGTTCGTGGTAACTGACTAGATACTATTCATTTAAAATACATACAACAGTAGGGTTGCTACTTGTTTTTTTCTTCAAATGGATGTACCTGAATAATATAATGAATTGTTGAATTGTATGTCAATCTGACTGAGACATATTTAGGATTTAATGAAAATTGACTGTCATTCAGTATTATGAAATCAACGAAACATGAGCTTTTCTTCATTGCATATGTGTAAGTGGGTGCCGAATTGACCAATCCGATTGTCGAAAAGGTTCGCACTATACACTATCGGTGTGCACTGCCACAAACGTAAAGCTCATGTCTCGTTGATTTCATCTGTACTACACGTGACTTTTCAAGAAAGATTCTTTGAATAGTATTCAAGATGCAAGATCGGCAACGAAACCCGCATACTCCCCGGTGTTGCAGTTATCCACGAGTGACGATGACCACTTGCCATAATTATGGTTTATAAACCGTTATGACGCCATAATTATGGTTTATAAACCGTTATGACGTCTTTTATAAAAAATATGATGGGCGTAAATTAATAGCTCGTCAATTTATCTTTCATGGGCAGTGATTAACATTCACATAAAACTTACTTAATTTTTTTGTCTATAAAAATAAAATAATAAGCTAGTGTTAGTAAAAACTTATAAACCAGGATAGTAATGCACGCGTGGACGCGCGATTGCCGCCAGAACTATTCGAATTTTAATATCACATAAAATTTGTTGCACTATTTCCTAACTCGGTGAAAACATTTATTTAAGTATTTATATTTAAAAAGGCAAGGAGCAAAATAATTGGTAAATGGACGCGCGTCCCACACCGCAATGCCAGGACACAGTTCACTTTGGACACACGTGAGCAAAAAATATTTGATAGTTTCACGATGCAACGCGGAACGCAACGCGTCGCTTCGCGCCGCCCCACTATGCCATAGTGGCATAATTTTATTTAACAATTAATTTAATTTTTTCAGGTAGACTGCAGACACGAAAGCGCGGTCAAGTGGCATATGAGTGACGCGTGTGTGCGTACGTAGTGCCGCGTGTGATTGTACTGCAGCTGTGTGTGGTCGCGAGTGATTAATCCGTGATAGGTCGGTCGGGTTGGTGCCGCGGGGCATGCGGGGAGCGGGGCGCGGCGCGCGGGGCCCGCCCCGCTAGCGCGATGCTGCGCGTACGCGGTGCCGCCGCGCAACTCGCCCTGCTCGTCTTAGCGCATTTACCACCACCAAGTAAGTTCTATTATTTTTGATGTATTATTTGTATTGTAGCACATAAATCATGTACGTGTCCACTGTAATTACACAAGAGCTGAAAATAGATTGTTCAGTATCGAGAGTAGAATTTACCAGTTTTTACAATATGTTCTATTTTATAATTTATTGTTCATTTCTAGTATATCATTTATTCTACGCGCAGTCAACGCAAACACGCCCGCAACCCGTGCATAGCGCTTAGGCGCCCGGTCGTTACCCTGTATCTACTGAGTAATATTAATAAGCACTACGTACGTTTTAGAGAAAACAACAAAACTTTACATACTCGTATAATTTGTTACTTTTAATTTATACCATACTAGCGACCCGCCCCGGCTTCGCACGGGTGCAATGTAGATACTAATGTGGTGTCAGTGTGGAGTGATTCCTCATAATAAGACAGCATTTTCGATGAAAGCTCTCAGTCGGCTTGATTTTTTCCGACATCTTGAACTATTATCGTCATATTTCAACAAATTAACACGAAACAATATTAAACTATACGTATAGACCTTCCTCTTGAATCACTCTATCTATTGATGGAAACCGCATTAATATCCGTTGCGTAGTTTAAAAGATCTAAGCGTACATACAGAGGTACAGACGGCGGGATGCGACTTTGTTTTATACTATGTATGTATAAAGATTTTATTTTGCTGGAACAATTTTTATATTTTAATTTTTTATTCACTTGACGTGTTTCGGGTTTTGCGTTATTTCGGTGACACGTAGTACACTGCGAGGATTGTGATCCCGGAAATCCCTGTCAAAAAATCCCCAATGATGGGAAAAACGAACTACAAAACAGCGAATGAAATTATTGGATATTATCGATCCTATACGGCCGAGTGCGCTTTATAAACGGCAGGTGCTGACGCTCACAAGGCTCTGTTGTGGGAGATTTGCAACAAATGTGTCCCTTAACGCGCTCTGTATGCCATCGACAGATAAATAAAATACACACGAATAACTTACAATACTCAAAGGCAGTTAGATATGTAATATACAGGACAATCGGTTTCTAGTCTAAATTAAACTAGCGATTAGACTGTTTCTAGTCTAATTAGACTGTCTAAATAGGCGATTGGCGGTAGGCGTGTATCAGATACGATTTCATATTAAAATTGAAGGCTGACAAATGACTACATAGACGGCAAGATTACAGGTAACAATTTTTACAGGAGGGCCCAAAAACATTTAAAACATAGGAAGTTAAAATAAAATTGTATCGTCATTATATTACACACAATACAATATGTCATTATCATGCCTAAAATATTATAATTTAATAAATGAAAGAATTTAATAATGAACGTCTTTGCATTGTCTGGAGGCTAGCTTTGTAAATAAAATTTAGTCAAAAAAATTTCTTCTCTAAATTTGTTCCTGACTCGGTTTTGTTTGTTTTGTTTGGGTAGCTGGGTTGTTGGAGTGTACGAGTATAATCTCTAATGGATCATTTACACACGGAGAGTTTCTCGAACGTGAGGTTCTCGAACGTGAGGTTCTCGAACGTGAGGTTCTCGAACATCGGTCAAAAACTAGTATAAACAACTGTTTACTGTTAAGTGTTTGTTATCACTGTTATCATCGAGTTTTTATCATCATTTGAATAGTTGCAGACGAGAATTGCATGTAGTTTGGTCGCATACGAGAATCGTATACAATATTTACGCCCGAACCGTTCGAGAAGCTCTCCATGTGTAAATGGGTCTTAACTCTCTGGCTCACTGTACTTCTTCTTCCTAAGGAGGCAGACGTATATAGTAGCACCCGCTATTGTGACTCACTCACACATAGCCACAAGTTTCTTTACGAATACATATGTTAAATGTGTCGCTTCTGTACGGCAGCGCAGAATATTTATTAGTTTCTCGTGTCCGTGGGAGTTACTTGAGAGCGCTCCACACTTGTTCTTCTTCCCGGGTGGTGCTAAAAGATCAACTTGATCTTGGTTTGCCTGGCTTGTCAGGTCGGTTATCAAAACCCGTGATACCTAAATATCACTAAAAAGACTGAACTCGTACCAGCACTCGTAACAACTTCCAAGTAACAGCGCGGCGTTTTATGATCTATAAACTGTTCACATTTATTACGAGAGGTCTATGCTGTGGACAGTGGGCTTTTATAGATTTATATTGATTGCCTGAATATATACCTAACTATTATATTATTATATTTGAAGGCCAAGCTAAAAACGAAAAATTTGTTCCGCAAAAACCATTCGATCGCAAACACAGTTTAAATTAAACGAGTAATGAGATATCAAATACTGCCTCTCCAATTTAATTTTCCATATTATTAAGAAAAACGGCGCATAAAACGCGAAATTGATACTCGAATGTCTGAAAATTATTTTATGCCCAAAGTTTTCTCTTATTCGTCGGAAAAGGGCGATCTTTATTGAAATTGAAAAGAGTTCTCCCTGTGAAACACGAAAAGGTTCGGCTGTATGAATAAACTCGATAAAATTTACCTAAACGGGAAAGTTGGGTGCGAGGAGATGGCCAGTATATCCTATCAAGGACGGTTATGGTACTGGAAACCACAGTTGAGAATTTTCCTATCCATGATGTGATGATATAAACATGGGAAATAATTAAATGGGCAGTAGAAATACTGAATGAGCAAATTTAAAGACGGGTTAGGTTTAAATTCACGATTTGCTTGTATCAACATTTTCAGTATCTAATTGATACTGAAAAATAAAAATTGATTATTTCAGTTATTCACAAATACATAGTTATGTTTTATTGATCATAATCTGTTGCCCATTTAGCATTTTTTTTGCTGTGCGTTTAGATCAGTGTTCGTAAAAATCCGATATCTACTTAATAAAAATTTAACACCGACTGACTGACAGACAGCCTAAACCTAAAGTCTAGATGACTGACGCACAGCCTAAATCGGTGGGTCTAGAGTCTAGATTCCCATCTAGACTCCCATCTATGGGCTCTGACATATCTAATTCAGAACCCCTACCACGTAAGAATCACGTTTTTAGATTGGGGGAATAAGATAAACTAGGAAATACAGTACATTTTACGATAATTTGTGAGAGATAGGTAACTTGGTCAGTTGTGTGCGCCCAGCGGCTGTGGGGTTGCAGAGTGCACCTTCCTCATCACAAAATTCATATTTTCGTAAATCGATGTGGAATGGCCAATGAACGATTGTAACCTGACGGTTACGATTGTAACATTGACGAGTGTAAGCTGAGACATGGATTGCCGAATGAATGAATGAAAGAATGAATGAAGGTAATGAATCATCTGCATCAGTTAACCTTTGGATGAGAAGTTCATCCGTTTCTAACTCTTCTGAAATGCAACGTAAGAGTTAGTGAAAGCACGGGTTCTGAAAAGCTTTGAAGACTTTTGAGCCACTTGTTGTGGTTATTCTCTTGAAATAAACCGAAAAAAACATCAACACAACTGTTATAGTAATATCAAATTAAAACTTTAAACGATCCTCGAATATCTAAAGCGAACAACCGCTTCTTACTTCCGCTACCTTAATTGGAAAAGTTCCCGTCAATAAAAATATTAAAGATATTTAGCATAAGCGGGTGATGATTATAAACGAATCCATAGTATAAATAGAAGTATATTATAACACAAAACGATACCAAAGTGCACATCTATACTAATATTATAAACAGGTAAAGTTTGTAAGTTTGGATGTAGGAGGGTAATCTACGAATCTACAATCCGATTTCAAAAATTCTTTCACCATTTGAAAGATACCTTATACCAGATGGACATAGGCTATATATTATGTGTAAAACATTTTACGAGCATGTAACGCATGCCGGGCGCAGCTATTTTATTATAAGTCGACATATACATATGTGCCGCGTGCTGTCGGCCGGCTATAGATTAGCACCACACCCATTTCTTCCCGCGCGTGTCGTACAAGGAGACTATGGGATAACAAGCGACCACAAGCCCTGAGGAACTTCACCAGCTCTAAACGAGTGGACTCGCCAATCCGCTTGGCCAGCGTGGCGTTTTAAAGCCATACATCCCTCATATATTGGACAATGTGCACGAGGACGCCCATTTCTAATGTCAGGGGGAGAGTGGACGCTGTAATTCAACAGCCACTGGGCGCGTTCGACTGGCCATGTTACCCCTCTCTCACAGAAGACTCCCTATTTTCCTAAGACTTTCTCCAAATCCATTCCTACATCTCCAACGGTAGGCAGCGCAACCGGGGACGCCAACGTTTGTCATTTTGGACTAATGTTGGCATGTATCTCGGATGTCTATGGGCGACAGTATCCACTTACCATCAGGTGGACTGTATGCTCGTCTGCCGTCTTCATACATAAAAAGAATCTAGCAGTGGATACGAAAGGGTTGATTATATTGCATTTGTTTTGAACAGATTTTTCAACTTCGTGCCTTGTAAAATAAATAAAAATCTCTCTTCCTCCCTAGTAAGTTCAAATTAAATTATTACACTGATGTCAGAGGAAAAGAAAGGCCACACGGGTTGGCGAGTCCACTTTTTCAGAGGTTTTCAGAGGTCCACCACAAGCTGCGCTTTGTTACCCCTTAGTCGCTTTTTCCGATACCCACGGGAAGAGATTTAGTGGTATAACAGTTCTTTCATCCCACGAAGGCGGGTTACGCTTAGTAGTGGTTGTATCTCTCATAAATGTCAACGTATATTATTTATAACTACACCTGAACATAGGTATAGAGCATACAAAACTTATATTGTATTACCCGACATGTTCACAAACAAGAAAAATTGCATCGTTTTATACATGTACGTTGTTTTAGTGTGCGTAAACTTGAGAACGGTCAGTTGGGTTTCAGATGCCGTGGCGTACATGTACGAGCACAACCCCTGCTTAACGTAACCCGCCTTTGGGAGATGAAAGAACTACTATTCTAAAGCCGGCCCACACCACACCACCAATAATCACATAGGGTATATAGGTTTTGGAACTGACGGTAGTTTTGTATTCACCGTTATTGAGATGTAGGTAGTGGTTCCTTTCCGAAATTCGAGATTTGCGAATTAAGAAATGTGAAGTAAAGAATAATAATGACTTGGGCTACTATTTACTCTGTGCTGTTTAATGAATATTGGTGTAATTATGACTTGCGATATCGTTGTTTACCACACAATAGGGCTTGTAATAGGGTCCATTGTACCTTTTGATCGCCGCGTTACAAGCTTTGTCCTAAAGAATGGTGTGTATGTGTGTTTTCTCGCCTAAATAATGTCATGACCTCATTAATGTAATATTCTGCCGACTTACCTTATGTAAGTTAATGTGTGTTTTATACATTGTGTGAGTTCAATCATTGATATACTGATGTCACCCAAATAAACGCAAAACCGCAAGCAAAACACATCAACTAATTTAAAATATATGAAATGGTTCTAGTGATAAATATAATTATTTTAGCGAATAAATCAAGAGTTGCAAACACAAAGTTTTGTCGTTCTATCTAAAACGTTCGTAGTGCTCATTACCCAGTACAGGACTTTTACATTTATTAAGTTTTGCTTTATATTTCTTGCTTAGCTGTGAGTTTTCTTAAAAGTATAAAATAAAAAATAAGTTGATATTCTTTATAAAGGTGTAGTCTAATTTTCGAGAGAAGTTAAAAAACTTTATTAAAAATTCTTACATCGGTTGAAAATGTTCTGTGGCGAATTGAAGTTTCAACTGAGTTACATCCACCATGGTTACGAGCTGATTCTCGTAAAGACGCTTTAAATACATGAAATAACGCCACACTCAACGGCCCACACTAAGATTGCATATGTCGTGAGTCCAGTGACTTATACAAAGGCGAACACATCACCCATACCTAACATAACATTATACAAATGAATGTCTAACCGGAATTCGAACCAGGGACCTTTATTAGCGCAGTAGGTAGGGCCAATACTAACTGGGCTAATCTGTCGTTAAATAAATATGATGCTTGTTGGTTGAAGGAATCGTGTAATCAATAAAGATGACTAATAATAATAAATAACGCTACACTCCATTCAGCGTGGGTCATTGCCTAGGATTCTCTGTGTCGTGGGTGCAGAGAGATCCAACGGGAGTGGGTTTGTATGTGACAAAGACATACACACACCCGGACTCGAACATTAATTTGTCTTTTTTTTTAAACAAATGTATGTCCGACCGGAAACCATGATCTTTTGCACAGCAAGCAGGGTCACTACCAACTGCACCAATCGGTCGGTCAATTAATACATTAATAGTTGTTTACGCACCATGTCGGAACTTGGAAGACAAACAAACCGAGGCGGAGGCGCTCAAAAAATCCCCTTAATTAACACCCCCATCTCCCATCCCCACCCTGTTCTCAAAGAAACCCGGGGAGAAATTAAAACAAACATTCTAGAGTCCCGACTTAACACTGCTCTGGATGTTTTTTTGGATGTTTTTTTCGACTTGTTTTATTTTCGCCTGCCGGATGCAGAGCTGCAATTAGCGCCCGTAGTCAGATAAAAAGGTGACTGACTAGGTACTTTTTTGTGGGTTTACGAGCGAAAAGGGCCCGAATTTCAAGATTTCTAGTTTATTTATATATTTACTCTTTTTTGTAAACTGTTACAAAAGCCGGATTTTATGCCTTACAGCATTGTCACCCAGTCCACCTTTGAGCTATGCAGGACATGAAGTGGTTGGGGAGTAAATAATTGTAACAAATAGATAAGATACAAGAAAGAAATACTCTAAGTAAATATTAAAGTATAAACATAATACTATATAGTTTCTGAGATATTTGCATTTTTATAAAGTTGAGTGAAGAAATTATAATAAATTTTTGAATTTTTTTACATTGAGAATCTGTAATTACTAATAACTATGTATCATTTCTCACCTCTAAAAAAATTACCCTTTGTGTTTAATAAAAAGGATTTAAGGGGCTCCCTATATTATGAATTATATTGTGCAATTTTATGAATTGGGCAATATTCTTTGTCGTTTGCGGATTGTATTCAAACTTCCTTGGGTGCAAGACGTGATTTAATAATATTGTGCAATGACATTATCCTACAATTTTATAGTGGGTGTACGTAATACACTTAGTACAAAATGCTCAATAATAATATATGTTTTTTAAGGTTATTTTAAATGTAAGCGTTTTATTTCAATCGTACTCTAAATAGTAGATACAGCATAGAGATAGGAATAATTCTTGGGTCACCATTTTTCGATGAACTTCCGCATTCATTTCCACACCATCTTCATCCTTTCTACTCAAACACGTTTCGTTATTCCTCACTCCTTTATATGTTCCATAACAGGATTACGTTATTTACAAAAGTGTGGCCTCCATTTCGTGATTTCAGATTGTATATTCGCACCTATTCTTGTCAAGCGGACCTTTCACCAATTCCCACAACTATTGTTAACAAAACGCTTTCAGAAATAAACTTCACAGTGAACGAGCAGCGAAAATAAAGTTCTGTGCGTATTTGTTCCCCTGGGTCGTCAGTTACATAATAAACAAATTAGGAAGTATGAAATCTTGAGAGAAATGCTCCGAATCGCACCTTGCGCACACAAACACACTGTTTCCGTGTCAAAAGCAACACGCGAGTGCGTTCACAATGGTTATACAGCGTAGTTGTCATGCTATACTAGTCAGAAATAGTGTTACGAGTGTCTATATAATAAAGGGAGACAGTGTTTTTTTTTTTAGTTTTTAACTATCTAAAAGGTAAACTCAGAAACTTATAATACTATTGTTTTTTTTTAGCTTTTTAGATCCCATTTAATGCAAATGGATATATAAGAGTTCTCCTTCCATCCAAAAAATCCAAAAAAAGTCCATCCAAGCCTATTTTTATATTTTGAGAGAAGGGAGATTTTTATATTTTTCTATATTTGAGGGAAGCCAGGAGGGATTGTTTATTAAGAGAGGCATTGTGTTTCATAGCTGATTTCACAAGGACGAAAACATTTAAAATTATATAATATACACACAATACACAGAAAATAATGATAAATAAAATAAACGATTTTTGAATAAATGAAATAAGTAGATACTTTTTAATTAAGTAGGTACTAAGAATGTCATCACAAAGGTGGTCACAAACATTCTTTCTATTCACTATTCTTTCTATTCTTTCACTATTTCTTTATTGTCACCAGAGAACCCAAATCTAACCCACTTTTAAATTTACTGCCATCTATTTGCTGTTCTATTTAGTATTTTCTTCTGATCATTAATTGATTTATTCAATAAAATTGGTATCTAAAATCAAATAAATATCGTTTTTATAGCCCTTTTTGTAAAATAGATTATTCCGGAGAAACAACCGAATTTCCTTACTGTCCGTCGTGTATACTGCGCTGCTCATCCCCGCATTGTTCTGCACTCGACCGCGACGACCGGAAAATCTCCCACCTGCGATTTGTCCCGTCTCCCCGTCGGGCGTCAAACTATGGACTTTTTTACTTACACGGGGGACTCAAGTTTACTGGCCTGTACGTCAACGGGATTTATTTATAGATAAAACCAAAGGGACAATGCTGGAGAAGTACGATCGAGTTGGAAGATTGTTGGGTAGGTCTTATTTCACATCGACGGAGCTGGAACAACTATCGATAGATTGTTTCATGTTTAATAGAACATTTATTTAAGTAAGTTTTGAAACATCAAGTTGTAAAATAGCTGTTACATCTACGAGTAGTATGACTGTATCCAGTCAATGACACTACCATATATGTATGTTATGTTCTGGTAGCCTTAAAAACGTGCAATTTTTTTAACTCGTAGCGTTGAGAACTTAGAGCTTCCAGGAGACTGTTGTTGGCTAACTCTTACTCCGCGCACACCGCAAGGCATCGAGTGCATCTACGAGTACATCATACAATCTGTTTCCCTCCTATTTCTTGATATAATCATATTCAGCAGTACCTGCTATTATGTCTTATAACTCGTCCCCAAGACATATTTGTTCTATGGACCTTACGAAGGTCTCGGGTGCAAGTGCTTTAATCACTTCTGGAGTCAAGGAAATAGAACTTCACTTAAAGCAAGAAATGTAACGTGGTCAATGAATGTAAGTCAGTAAGATGGAGGTGAACATGTGTATCTGGTTCATCATAATAAAATCTAAAGGCGGACTACATTTTTATTCAACAATAACACCACGATCTGTGTTCATTATTCCAGTCAATTCCTCAGTTAACGCATACAACAAAAAGTCGCATAAAGGATCTGCAATTAGGTTAAGGCCACATTAAAACCAAGTCATTCTAATGTAGATGTTTTCAGCAAACAAACAGCGGGAAAGAACTCGTTAATTAACGTGCTTTCCTTTTTCGCCTGCCCTTTATACCTTTTCTACTTTAACCCTTTTAAAAGGAATCCATAAACAGGCGAATTAAAGTAAACTGAAATATGAATGAGAATGCTTCATAACAATATTTGTAAATAGCACAAGGGTTATGTAAAAAATTCCGACATATTGTCTTTTTAGGAATAAGCAAGGTATGTAGATATACCTACTACTTGAGGTCTGGTTTGTGAGAAGGTGGCAGTCTATTTGGTGGAAAGTGACACTTATCATGTCAACATCACTTCAGAATGACAAACGTTGGGGATACGCCGCCCACCTTAGGAAAAAGGGTATATAATATAGAAAGGTTGGCGACTAGTAACAGGATGAGAAATTTATCTTATTCCCGAAATTAGATGAGATAGGGAATAACAATATAACGGGGAAGAGTATAATGGAATAAGAATTCTACTTTATTCTATTAGACTTTTTTATACACTCGTATGCTATAGTCATACGCAAATTTCGCTGATTGTTCTCTTTAAGTTGACATTGTGTCCCTCAGATTGATTTACCCCACTTATTTTTACATACGAGTACATCCTAAAAAACATAGTTCATTGTTCTTTTACCTATAGCAATTAAAATTTTAAAATTAATTATACAGAAATAGTCACTATTAAACTAGATTAAGCAAGTTTTTTAGAACAATTTAGATATGTGAAAAAGAATTTAAGCGGTGCAATAAAATTCATAGCTGCGCTTTAAAATATTTTAGACTAACTAAAAATATTAGCACAGGTTTTTGTTTTCAAAAATTTGTTCCGCATGCGTATTTTTTATTGTGGCTTCATTTAACAGCTCAGTTTTTAGCATTATTTGAGTGTTTTATCAAAACTTTTTGGAAAATTCTTAGAGGATATTGTATTTGGGCGCTAATGAAGCGTGAAATTACGGGTGAACATCCCCATCAAGATAAGTGTCTTTTCCCTCGGAAGTAGACATCGATTTTACTCGAATTAACATTTCAGTACGATATACGTAATCAGCCGTTTTATGCCCACTGCTGGACATAGGCCTCCTCGTGAAGTAGGGCCTTTAAATGCCACATAGGCCAAGCGGGATTGGCGAGTCCACTCTTAGATGTGGTGTAGTTCCTCGAGTTTGTTAACCTCGCCTTTTACGACATCCACGGACAAAAATACTTGCGTAGTATATGTTGTACCAGCTGTGCCCGCGACTTTTTTCGGGTAAATTTTATTGTGTCCTTTTTTCTTGGCTTACAATTCCTTAATGCCATATTTAATTTGATCGTCATTCTATCATTGAGGCGCTATTTAGTAACGAACAAACAGACTTTTGTTATTCTACTTCGTAAAACAGCGGATTTGTAAGTACAATATTAGTTAAAACTCTTTGTTTCGTATCATATGCATGTACAAAGATCTATATGAATGCTCTAACGAGTACAATACCCATACAACATCATTTATTCTTATTTACTTTCCATAACATGCAATCCTTTATCCCAAGGCACAATGGGGATTTCGAGAGTTTTATTGGGATGATGAGAATTCTTCCGTTATTCAGTCTCCAGGCTAGGCGACGCATACGGAGGCGTGCCACATTGTTTGTCATTCTTGACTGATGTTGACATGTATTACAGACACAAGGTGGGTTGTGTGCTCGTCTGCCACATTCATTTCTTTTTGGCTAAATTAATCTCATTGTGATAATAATCTTAGAACCACCTTTGGTACGGAGTTTTCAGCAGTATTATATTATAAAAATGTTTTCTTTTGCGGTTATCATTTCACCATCAATACATTTTCTCAGCCATCAAGAATTTCAGTAGCCAAAAATATTTTTAATATTGTGTTTGTTATAGCATCGCTTAAAAATAATGGACGAATCAGAACAGCACTTTGTATACAGAGAGCTCAATCGTGAGTTAACATATGTAGATTACAGGCCATCATCCGATGATAGCAGAATAACTCGGTGTCATTGCACTTTATACAAAAAGATAAATAACACGAGTTTGGGTTTGTAATGGAAAATGCAATGCAATAAAATGCATTGCACATTGTCACTGTGAATTTGGTAGGGGGAGAGTGTATTACCACAGCCGCTGGGCGCATTCGACTGGCCACGTTACCCCTCTCTTACAGAATACTACTACCTTAAAATGTACTGGATTTCCTAAATCTGTGTATGTGTGAGCATGAGAGTTTGTGTGTATGGATAGGTGTAGGTTTGTGTGAGCATATTTTATTTATTACATTATATTCATGATTTTCTTAGTGTCATTTTTGGTCGCAATGACATGACCTTTTGCAGGACCGTTAACCGATGAGGTAGACGAGTCCTCGAATTGAGACCATATACGTGGAGACGTAAGGTGGAACGCCCACCGATCAGGTTGAAAAATGAACTAATGAAGTTAATCGGGTTAGATAATGTGTACTCCCCAGTTACTATCCTGTCCTGCAGAAGACTACTTTGAAATACAGTAAGACGCAAGTCTGTGCATTCACCGCTAAAAAACCCCCCTTTGTCGTAGCACCACGCTTTCAGAGCATGCCTCTTAAGATCTCGGAGAGTATCGGGATCCTTGGTGTCGACATCTCCAGCAAAGTCGAATTTAGGGGTCATCTGGAAAATAAGGCCAAAATGGCCTCCAAAAAGCTCGGTGTGCTGAACAGAGCGAAGCGGTACTTCACCCCTGGGCAACTCCTTATGCTTTACAAAGCTCAAGTGAGGCCCCATATGGAGTATTGCTCTCATCTCTGGGCCGGCGCACCGAAATACCAACTGGACCCATTTGAATCCATCCAACGACGTGCTGTTCGTATTGTCGACGATCCCACTCTCACGGGTGGTCTAGAACCCCTCAGCATTCGGAGAGACGTTGCGTCTCTCTGTGTGTTCTACCGCCTGTACAATGGGGAATGCTCTGAGGAACTGTTTAATATAATTCCCACCTCGGGTTTCTACAACCGCACCTCCCGTCACAGAAGTGCGGTCCATCCGCATTTCCTCGATACGGAGTTGTCGCGCACTGTTCGCTCCAAAAATTATTTTATACCGCGAACCCGTAGGCTGTGGAACGACCTGCCTCAAGAGGTCTTTCCATTAAGCTACGATATGGGGTTCTTCAAAAGAGCTGTGAATAGGATTTTGCAAGGTCGGCGGCGCGCCCGCATGCCCCCTGGTGTTGCAGGTGTCCATGGGCGGCGGTAACACTTATCATCACGTGGGACCGCTTGCTCGTCCGCCCTCTAGTCTATAAAAAAAAAAAAAAATTCCCACTTCATTCTATTCCCCAGTGTACGTACATGGTTCGGCAGTGACTGAGATATGCCAGAGCCCATACTCATCCCATCCTAACCTATCCCTCCCCATTTTCCCAAACCTTTCTCCAAATCCGTTCTTACATCTCTAAAGGTAGGCACCGTATCCTTTAGAGTTTGCCAACATTTGTTATTCTCGACTGATGTTGACATGTACCGCGGCTCTCCACGGGCGACAGTATCCACTTACCAACAGGTGGACTGTTTGCTCGTGTGCCGCCTTTTTTCTATAAAAAAATGTGGGATTTTATAAGCTGATATAAATACAAGGTAAATAGGTTGAGCGGAAGATGTTTTCACCCATGTTTGGTGGTGAGCATTGTAAGAAGCTTAAATTATTTTACAGTGGGATCACTCCCACTCCCATAGGCTAATGGTATAGTACGATTCAGGGTGATTGTTTATGATCCTGATCGATTGGCTTATAGAACCCTGAAACAATAGTTAAGTGCAAAAATAATCCCAACGTATCGATTCGTTATCCGTGTTTGTTCCTCGGTTTCGTTCAATTAAAAATACCGAGTGGTGGTGAAAATCAACAAACAAAGCGTTGGCATGTGGATGCGGCATTTTAATTTTGCGCAACCAATTATGGATTTGTTTGTCAGTATTATTTTTATTGGTTCTCGTCGTGTTTCGCGTTTTGATTTTTGCGTTGGGAATTGAAAGCTTTAATAAGCGGTTTTAAAAGGAAAGGACCAATTTTCTTGTAATAAATCTCAATAAATAGGTTTTATAGGAGAGTGGTTTGTTGATTGTCTGTGTGATGGCAAAATTATGATAAATCTTAGGACGGTATTATATTTTAATCTATACATTTACATTTATCTATACTATAAAATCGTAACAGAGCCGGTATTACAGAGTTTCCACGGGAATGTCAAGTACACGCGAACGAAGTCGCTGGCACCGGTAGTCACTTATATTTAAATGACTGGACTTAAATTTAATATAAGGACTTAAACTTATATTTAAAGTGTCAGAAGACATACAAAAGTATATTTGAAGGCAAAGATCTTAAGACATTTATATTTAGTAAGTTAAAAACTCTTGAAAGCACTGTCAATTTTAGGTTTTAAAGGTTTTTGTGTCTATCATCAACCCATGAACATGCTGGATGGCCTCTGCTAATGCCCTGTTATCATACACGACCGTTCGCTTTTTCATTCAGTCACGTCATAATTATGAAATATATATAAATAACCAATGAATAAATAACCTTATCTGATTAGATAATAGACTTACTCGTATAACTTGCAGTGGACATAGGCTATATATTATGTGCAAAAAAATTGCCGCGCATGCGACGCATGCCGGGCACAGCTAGTGGTATATAAATGGGTATCTCACTCGAATATATAAGAGCCATTTGCAGAAAATATATACATTTAAGAATTGTAACACAACTGACAATAATTGTAACGAAACTGGTGTTCTAAACCTTTGTACACATGCAATAAAAATATATATTATACATACATATTATATACAGACCAATCACCTGGTTTTCCTACGCAAATATGCGAAATATAACGATGTTTACAGGTTACTCATTTACGTTTATTACTGTCACACATGTTTTTCTTTATAGGGATGTAGGCGGACGAGCAAGCGGTCCCAAGTGATGGTAAGTGTTAGCGCCACGCATTGACACCTGCAACACTAGAAGGTGTGCGGATACTCTGCCGATCTTGCAAAATTTTATTCACAGCTTTCTTGAAGAACCCCATATCGTAGCGTAATGGAAATACCTCATCAGGCAGTTCGTTCCACAGCCTGTTCGCGATATAAAATGATTTTTTGACCGAACAGTACGCGACACCTCCGTATAGAGGATATGCGGATACACGGCACATCTGCGCCGGAAGGTTACAATAATGATAATAAGAATTTTATTACAGATACAAGATCGGATTAATTAATTGTAATAAAATAAGGGGGTTATCTACTTTGTTTTTTCGCCGTTTTAGGGGGTCGCGACACCAAAAAGGTTGAGAAACGATGCATTAACGAAAACCACCTGACTGAAGCCAGGGCAGGTCGCTTGTACTATATAATAAGAAGCAACATGTTTGTATTTCTAAATACAGGTTTACAATTTCTCAGTTTCGTAACGGAACAAAATGTTACGCAACTGAAAGCAAAATCTGAGACATTAGCAAGTTCAAAAAGTATTCCTATCGAAACTACTTGTGAAAAGTTTGAGAACTGAGCGCATTTCGGAGGATATAGTTGAATTCAAGTTAGAAATCTAAAACACTTACAATAAACAATCCTTTGTGTGCGAAAATAGCCGTTAATCACTCTTGTGACTTTAGCCACAGGCAAACTACGCACGGTTACTAGTGAAAACAAAATGGATGCCGTTTGGGAACTACTTTGAGAGATAGGGAAGTATTGCCAGTGTTCAGGATAAAAGGGTACATAACAATTTTTCGGACAATTTTACATCTTTCAGTAATATATAAAAGAACATTTCACGAAAACCGTAGGATTTCATAGAACAACTCTATGCAAAGTTAAGTTTGAAAAACATTACAAAAGCCGTACGTAACAAATGATAAAAAATCAAACGGAATCAGCACTGGGACATAGTAAAAATGTATGGGAGGTTTTTTACACAAATTTGTCAGATGTATGAATGTTTACCGAGGGAAGCCTAAAATTTAAATGATTAATACCCCATCAAGTTACGGGCCATAAAAAATTAAGAAGAACATATCTGCAAATGACCCACAAGAGTATAAACCTGCATCTTTCTACTACTGGATATGAGCCTTTCTCACGACACGCCATCACGATGTGCAGTTCGTCCACACTTTCTCGACAAAAAGTCGTTATGTATGTAAATACTTGATGACACTGTATGACCCAAACACAAGAGTAGGATTCTGGTTTTCGCAGCGTGGAATGTTGATAGTGTAGCCGGAAGACATTTATCAATACCATCAGGCAATGGTAATAGGAGACACTTTATGTCGCGTGCTCGAAAGTCGTAGACTGAACCGCCAGCTTAGATTTCTCCACTAATCTACTTGTATGACAGTGAAGAGTGAACAGTGAACGGGATTGTGTTGGGTCGGCAGCGCATGACTTTTCTTTGGTATTGCAGTTATTCATCGGAGGTGGTGACCACTTCTCTTCTATAAAAAAAAATTACATCAATTCAACCAGCTACTACAAGATATATTTAATAGACGATTACTCATATGAATATACATTTATACAAGTTAATATGACTAAAGCTCCTCCGAATGTGTTGTTTGTTGGACTGTAGACAGTTATGATAGATAGCGTCACCCCCCAAATTATAGTGGGCGCGATGTTTGTGATAGCGATGAGTGGTGGGTGTGGCTGCACGCGATAATAGCAGGTAGTCATTTGTAAACGATGCTGTGAAGGTCGTGATGACATTATTAATAATGCAAGTCGAACATGAGAAATTATTTATAGTGTAACTATAGAGAGCACAGACAAATTGGTGATAATCGAAGGGAAGATTCTCACGGGCGAAACTGTCGATGTTAGATCAGCTAAGGAAGAAAAGCTGTGGGTGTCCTTATTCATAATGTTGGAACAGACAAAGATGGAAAACAATGCAAGAAGGAAAATGCATTCGAAGTAGGCCACGATCCCCTAAATGATGCGAATTCAAATTTATTTGCAAGAATATATTCAGTAATTTAAAATCTTAATATTACTAAAAAAAGAAATACTCGAAAAGCAGACATATTTAAAGATCCGCGGTGCGTCGGTAAAAATTTCGCCAGGTATGTGACAATTATTGCAGGTGGATTGAGACTGTTCGAGCAAATACTTGAACTTTTGGACTCTTTCCAGGTTTGTAACCGTGCTACTGAAGTTTAGTCATTCGTTTTAAGTAATTATCATAAACTTGGTTTTACACACAGTTCCTAGCGAGAACAGTTTTGCTTTAGAAGCATTACCTTTAATGTCTAATTGGTTCTGTTCTCTTAATTGTTCCTCTATTTAGTTCGTTCCAAAATTTCCATCATTTTTATGACATGGTTATCAAATATTTAAATGTCTAAAATTTAATGTAGGTATGTACTTTAAATATTTGTGCTATATAACTATATAATATAGTATACTTCCTCAGTTTACATTTATCTATGTATGTATTATTTATAAATACATCTTCGTTATAAGACATAAGTTTATTTATTAGGTACAATTTACTAACAACAAATTTACAAACTTATCTAGTTACAGACATTTTACAAAATATTTATAATATAATGCTATATATTATAAATATTATATTAGGTATATATTAGCTTTATATTTATATTAGGTAGTCAAATGCTTTAGCAAAGTCTGTATAAACAGAGTCAACTTCAATCCCTGCGTGAAACGATGAACTTAGACAGTGAGTGTATACTAAAAGATCGGAAGTTGTTGAGCGATTGTTGACAAATACATGTTGCGATGTACTTAAATATTGGAGAAATGTAATATAAATTCAAATTCATATATGAGACTCTCAACTTTGTAGAAGCAAGATAATATGCTTACTGGGCGGTAGTTTATAACATTGGACATATCTCCTCTCGGATTGGTACAATACGAGCTTTCCATATATCCAGAAATATTCCTTCGGCCAAAGATTTATTAAATAATGTAGTTAGTGGCTTTAATAAAGCTTCCGCACACATTATTATAAAAATGGGAGGAAAGCCATTATGGCCTGCCCCTTTGTTTGTGTTCAAAGTTCTTAAGGCTTTTAGAACTTCAGTTTCTTAGATAAGAAATGTTGAGAGGACGGTGTTATATGTGAAAAAGTTAGGTGAATAATTACTATCAGCAATCGGATTATTATTCACGTCATAGAAATGCGGTGCATTTCCTCGATGCGGACTGTTCGGTCCAAATACCACTTTATATCACGAACCCGTAGGCTGTGGAACGATTTGCTTCAATAGGTCTTTCCATTATGCTACTGTAGAATGCAGTTATCCAATGATACATAACTCCGCTTTTAAATTAAATTCGTATAATCTAGTTTCTAATACAAATCAGGCCCAAATGCAAAATAGGTCTGCCATAACTCCTCAATTCAGTGTTGACATAACAAAATATAATCTAACAATTATTTTCCACAGGTAAAACAAAACATTTCAATGGAAACTTTAAAAAAAATAAGTACCTAAACTACGATACGGGGTTCTTCAAGAACGCTGTGAATAGGATTTTACAAGGTCAACGGAGTACCCGCACACTTCCTGATGTTGCGGGTGTCCATAGGCCGCGTTGACACTTACCATCACTTAGGACCGCTTGCTCGTCGGCCTACTTCCCTATAAGAAAAACTTACATTAGCTCCCACTACATTATATTGCATTATACTACAATGCTTTACGTTAAATTGCATATGTACTTACGTTAGTTTCCACTGCCTTCAATAGGAGTACCTACTTCAATGTTTATCTAATACCTTATTGGCCGTGTTTTAGTTATCTCTGTTACACATCAAAGGCGACAACAACCTTGAATATTCCAAATCCTAGGTTTCTAATTTCTCTTACTCCTACGTAATAGATTACATAACCTCACTTGGTTAAACCCCCGGGACATACGGCCTTTCTGTTAGTGAGGCAAGTTGAAACTTGTAACTTTGCCAATATCAGTCCGGTAATGACTCCGCGTTGTATAAACTAGTGGAACAAACTTAGCCTGGATACCGAATACTGGGGAAATAAGTTAGTATCGACAACTTCGTGCTAGTCTTCGTCAAAATTGAGACCTCGCAAATGAGATTAAGCCATTTCCTTCTGCTTATAATTTGGCTGTATTTCTTTCTAAAAAGGTGGAATGGACGGACTTAAAAGGTGGATAGGACTTAAATACATGTATTTATCCACGTGCATAATTTTCTATAATATATCTCAAATACAATAGTCAATATAAATTTATTTTCATTGATAAAAAGTATATTCAAACAAAAAACATTTCTGTAAAAATGGTGCCAATCGTCGCGACTGGCGCCTTGGCGACTTTTAGATCTCATCTCTTTTTACCGGCCAAACAGTCGCGAGGATTGGCAACATTTTTACAGAATTGTTTTTGTTCCGATTTCACATCTTTTTGTGGATGCATTTTTTAACCAGTAGCTACTCAGTTTATAGATTTTCACTGCTGTTTATAGATAGAGTTTACTATAGCGTGGAGCCAGCTTTAGCGTTACTATAGTGACATACTAAATGTCATAATCTTATCAGATTATTTATTTGGCTTATTATTATTTGCCATGGAGATACATTGATTGTGCCAAGTGAAAATTGTTTTTATCAATTTTACGATAGTTCAAATGTTTCAAATATAGCGGGTATGGACTCGCATTAGAGTCGCTCCTCAATAACATTTTTTATTTTTCTATTTTTTTTTTCTTATTTGCTTTGCCGCTTAAATGAATTATCATTTATCATGAAATACGTGCAGTATTTCATATATTCCGAAATTGCCGTAATCTACATATAATATGTAGTGAAGTCTTATATTTATATTATCTTCTTCATTTTATCATATAAGTAAATTATCAATGTATTATTGTATTATTATTATTATTTATACAGATGAATTAAGCTTTACTGTTTAATACCAAACTTTATTAACGTGCCAAATTTCAGCTTCCTAACACTTTTGGAAAGATTTTTGATCAGTGAGTGTGACAAAATTGTGGTTTTTCGTGTTCATATAACTGCAAAATTTGAAGTCGTAGAAAGTTAAAATTTAGACGTTTAATTTAGCTCGTAAACTTATCATCAAGGTCCATGTCTTTTGAGGTTTTGAGCTGTCCATGTTTCTCCAGTATAATAATACGAGGGGGTCAAAAGTACGCTGAGTTACTTCGAAAAAAGGTTGCAGTATTCTGCAGTACAGCGAGTCAGCGCACCATGATCCCTGATGAACCGCAAACTAATTTTGTCGCTTAAAAATATTCACTTGTCATCCTTGTTAACATTGAGAACAAAAATAACAAATTTCTTATAATCCTTGCTCTTTGGACTCGTCTGTCTGTCTGAGCTTTAGACTTACGTTTTGCGTCATATTAATAATTCTTAAATCCGTGTTGTACCCGAAGGCAGAAGGTTATACAATATAACCTATTTAGCAATACAATATATTTAGCCTTCAGGTACAAAAAATATTTATATAGAACTTCTGTGTTAGATGACCTTCGGCTGTCAAAAAAAATCAAAAACTATAAGTGTATCAGATCTCGCTGAATTTACATTCATGCCCATTTACTTTCATAATGGCATATATATGTACATATATAATGAGTTGTGATAATGTATGATAATGAACCATGCAGAGCATTATGTTCGGAGTTCCTTTGCGTTATATTTGTAAGATTCGAAACGAAGAGATTCGCCAACGATCTAAAGTCACCGACATAGCTCGTAGAATCAATACATTGCAGCGAGTAGGACATATTTACCGCAGGATCGATAACTGATACAATAAATGAGTCATCGAATGGAGATCTCGTACCGTGAAACGCAGTTTGGTGACGCCTTTTGGCCAGATGGACAGATGACCCGAAGCAGTTCGCCGGTGGTGGCTGAATGAGAAGAGCTGAACACAGATCTTGTGTGGTGGCAAGTTTTGGTAGAGGCTTATATCCAGCAGTAGAGAGATATAAGCTGATAGTTATGGAATTATTCATTAGGCAAAGTAATAACTTTTAAGTAACTTTCTTAGTAATTATATGCAGTATCCTGCTTCGTAGAGTAGTTACGTCGTCTCGTCGCACGATACTTTGAAAGTCTAGCTAAGAAGATCACAACAAGACATGTACATAACATCTACTTCTACAAGACAAGACATCTACTTCTACATGTAGATAATGAATGTTCGAGCCTGGGTTTCACGCTGTAAATAACTTACTCGCATATATCTTACATCAACGAATATATGACGATAATAAATTAAGATCAAACACTGGTTGAGATCAAGAAATTAACACTAGTCTCTGTTTCGATTTCAAAAAACGATTTTCAGGAAAGGATAAAGAATTTCCAAATCTGTATTACAACATTTCTGTGATCAGATTACAACATCAGATCGTGGCAAGTCTTGGGAGAGAAAGACATCCAACAGTGGAAATACATGAGCTGATGGTATGGGATGGTATGGCCTATGATATTACCATTATTATATTTTTTTTTATATGCTGGTGAGCGGAAGAGCAAGCGGTCCCACGTGATGGTAAGTGTTACTGTCGCCCATGAACACCTGCAACACCAGGAGGTATGCGGGCGCGCCGCCGACCTTGCAAAATCCTATTCACAGCTGTCTTGAAGAACCCCATATCGTAGCTTAATGGAAAGACCTGTTGAGGCAGTTCGTTCCACAGCCTACGGGTAAAGTAAATAGTTTCTAAAAAATATAATAAAAGTGTTTTTGTGTTACAAAGTTCATATTCAAACCATACAGGAGTGTCCCCAAAGTAAAAACAACGAACTTTTTCCTCATGATTCTAATATTGACATAATTATTTATAATATTATCTATTTTTTTCCGCCTTTGTATGGATGGATGTCGTTCCAGTAATGGCCATAAATATATATATATATATATATATATATATATATATATATATATGGCCATTATATACATATATATATACACATATATATATATATGTGTATATATATATGTATATATATATGTATATATATATATGTATAAAAGTTAACTAATATATTCAATTATTAGTTTGGTTTTATTCATAACCAATAAATATATCTATTTTTATGGTAAACTAGGTCAGATTTTCTAGACTAGACAGCGTTGATATCGTTGTGTGGTAAGCCTAGCCTAGCCTTCAGCCATGAATGCTAATATAAGCGAATCTAATCGAAACCTTTTGTAGAAAGGGAACGCGATTTATGACATTATAATGCAATTGATGTACGTTGCGTGAATGAGAATTGATCATGCTTAAAAGTATCGTTAGGTTTATTTATTTTTATATTTATTCTTTACTACATATATACAAGTTACATATACGTACATATATTACAGAGGCAGGCTTAATACCTAAAGGCTTTCTCTGCTAGTCAACTTTTGGCTGAATACAAATATATGAGTGACAATATCCAGCCCTTTTAATATCCATCGCTGGACATGGAGTCTCTTCATGCATATTTAATTGACAAGTTGAATTGAATTGTATTATGAAGAGATTGACTTATACCAATATATTAATTATTGTTCAATGACATCCTTTTCCAATATATTAATTTATGTGATGTATTGATATATGTATATATATGTGTAATGATTGTACTCAAACTTTGTAACATAATAGTTATGTGATATATTTGTACGCCTTACGGCAGAACTAATACGTTCACAAAGAAACGGATTTGATTTGTCTTGTACATAGAGGATATATGACCTTCAAAAGCCACGCTGGCCAAACGGATTGACGATTCCACTCTCTTAAAGATTGTGTTCCACAGTTATCCCTTCTTCGCCTTTTATGACACCCGCGGGCAGAAATGGATGTGAGACTTAACATGCGCCCTCCCTTTCTATATGTTGCTGTGTATGAGGAGAAAATTATGTAGAAGAAATGAATCTACGTGGTGTAAGAGACTTCGGATCTATCGATATCAGCCTTTAACGTCTCACTACAAACACAGGTCTTTCCTAACAAAAGTCACTGAAGGAATCGGCTTTTAAAAATTCGCACGCAAATAAAAACTCACATCAGTGGTACAGGCGTGAATTTATGACCTCGCGAATGGGAGTCGAGAATATATATATACCTGCGGGTCCAGAATATATACTCACACTAAAATTACTATATCTCTTATAAGTTGGACCAAAACTTTAATAACAGGAGTTCGCTTCTGTGTATTAGTTGGCTACCGTGTCACTGTGGTTAACACCGTACGTTTCAAATTGATACAGAATTCATATTTGAGCAGTAGAAGTGCTGATGTTTCAAAACTAGGAAATTCTATCTAGTGTAGGACTTCTTTTGTTTGTGTTGTCCTTCATAGCTTAATGCTGGTTTAATCTGATGTTTTTTATTGCAAAAGAAAACAGAGTTAACTTATCTCTTTCCGTGGGTGTCGTTAAAGGCGTTTAGGTTATAACAAAATCTCTACCACGAGCCCTCAAGCCAACCCGTCAAGCCCGCGTAGCGTTTCAATGCCATAAATTCCTCAGGTACAAGACAATGTTCTTGAGGATGTCCATGTCCAGCAAAGGAGCAAATAAAAACGGCTGATTACGGTTACAGAATGCTGTTCAGTACCTTGTTAGACTTCTTTTAATTTATTGGGTAAAACAAACAGTTACACATTAAAAGCAAGTAAATAAATAAGAATATCACTACAATCCACACCATTTTTCACGGATAGGTTATACAAACAGAAGTAATTGGAAATGTTACCGATTTCAAATATGTTAAATGCGATTAACTTTTACATTATTTTATAGGTTAAAATTTATTTTAGCCAATTAGTTAGTGCATTTTTAGTGCCTAATAACGTACCAAATTAATGAATGTTATTTACTTTTCATTATGTAGCTCTATCAATCTCCTTAGAGGCGCTCGCACATCAATCGTTGCGCAAAGGGTGTCGGGCACAGGCGAGTAACAGCTCGAAAGGAAGTAAGTATATGGACTTGATAGAGAGATAAAACTCTTTATTGCACATCAAAACAAATTAGGATAATGAAAGATAGTACACTAAAGATAGTACACATGAAGTACACTAAAGATAGTACACATGAAGTACACTAAAGATAGTACACATGAAGTACACTAAAGATAGTACACATGAAGTACACTAAAGATAGTACACATGAAGTACACTAAAAATAGTACACATGAAGTACACTAAAGATAGTACACATGAAGTACACTAAAGATAGTACACATGAAGTACACTAAAGGCTAATAGCAATTTCTTCCCGACAACCTTTGTGTTGAGAAGAGATAAATATTTTCAATCACACGTAGATAGTGTAGTAAAATTAAGTATAAGCAATAAGATAATTAGAATAAGAGTAAATGTAATAATCCAATAATAATGGGGTTGCTTGAAATTGTTCACCCGGAGGGCTTCGCGCAGTCGTCGATAGCCGATCGCTACTTTTAAATGGCTCCCGGGCTGCTTCCACTAGCGACTCTTTGTGCGCCATGCCTTATCGAAGATATTAGATGATACACGGCTAATTTGATTGCACGCAATGCCTTATCATAGAAGACGGCTAATTTAATTTTTAAGATTAAAATTATCGCTTATGAATTATACCACTAAAAGTTTACGTCAAAATTTCAATTTGCCCGAGTCTGTGTTCTATTTGTATCAGCTCGCTTTGCATGACGCTGTGCACGATGCAAGTTTGGTGGACGCACAACTTTTGATCAAAGACACGTATGCAACCACTGATTCTGACGAGGCTTTAAACGAATGGTACCGACAAACGTATCATATGTCGGTACTCGAAATTATTTGGCGTACCTATTGGATAATACGTATAATATGCTTGCAGTCGTGACTAATATACTCGTATATCATCTTTGCAACAAAATAAACTGCAGTTTGGACATTATTTCCCTTAATAAACACGATATGAAAATAAAATAAAATAAATACGTACAAAATTTTAATTACCGTGAAACAGAAAATCTACTGAATTGTTACAGAAATGACGTTAGAATGACGCTCCTCAACGAATACAATCAGGCAGCGCCGGGGCAAGATCTAAATTTGATGTGGGCGAAATTTAAAAAAATACTGTATTTCTCCTTTTCACATATTATAATCAGGAACACACAAAAAATTTTTTTCAAAGTGTGCTTTTTGCTTATATATTTTTAATATTCTTTACGACCTAGAAAACCTCGTACACAGCGGAAAGTTCTAGGGCTGGCCCACAGGGTTAGCCGATTGTCACATTTTTCACGAATCAAAGCTGCATGAACTTTCGAGGCGCGAGGCCCCTCGGGCCTCGAGGCCGTAGGCGGTTAGTGGCCCACGTCGCCCACGCCTTGCGCCGCTTCTGCAATCAGATAACCTTATGCCTTAGTTTGATGGTCACAAGTCCATGTAATAAATATAAATCTTTTCAAAATGATTGGACGTTTGTATTTGTTTGTATTTCTAACATCCTATTTGTTTGTTCATGTTGTTCGCTGGCAGTTTGAATTGATAAACGTGTCTTAAAATTTAAAGGCTGTTTAAATTTTTCCGTCTTAAACTTGTAAATGGTTGATGTATTTTAACTTACCTCTTTTACTTGATATGGAATGTCAGAAATATATAAAATCTTGAAATAATTGGATCATAAGGTCTCAAATAATGACATTCCTGGTGTGCTATTCAAAGGCTAATTCATTATTCGTTCTTTTATTCAATCAGTTATATGATCGTGTTGACTGGCTATTATCACATTTAGTTTAATCTGTAAATTACAATATTGACCGCACTTAACAGATTTGTTTCATTTATCTAATAATTAAGTAAGTGACTACAGTTTGTTTATATCCTAGCATTCCTGTGTCGCTATTTCTACTCTATACCTGTCTATGTAACATATTCACAGAGGCCAAGGCATAAACAGTATATTTTCTCCATGACGCAAATCCACCCACGCCCGCTACGACAAACAGCAAACTTTATAAATATGATTAAAGTTTGTTTTGAAGACACGGAATAAACGGCAAGTTACTCTTAAGATATGTATTTTAAAGATCAAAATACGTGACAATATCTCTTAACAATAAGCACGACATAAAATTGGGAGTAATGTACTCTTGAAGCCGTCGTTGGGTGGCATGTTTGAATTAAAACATCATTCATTTTCTCCTCTTAAAAGTTTGCCATTTGTTGTGGTTGTTGTAAGTTTGATAACATCTTGCCCATTCTTGTCTCAGTGATGTCGTTGGCAATATAATAATGAAACATTCCGTTGCATTTTGAGTAAAATAAATAGCATTAAGAAAATATCACTCTAAATGAAGATATGAATAAAACTTCTATACAAATCTATAGCGAGTACTCGTAAGAAGATTTGTTGAAGCAGAACTCCCTAAAAATCTTTTGATCTTTTTCTGATGATTATTATTAGATATGCGTATATTAATTTAGACGACTTAATGATACATTTGTCTGTCTACCTAATTTTTATTGACCGAAAAGGAGAATCTTCAATGGTGGAGTACAAGCTGAAGAGAAAGTTACCAGCAATGAATAGTGAAGCGAATGAAAGCATCTGCAGCTGCATATACATAATTATCAGAAAATGAAAACACTCCTTCGGGTATTTAAGAGCTTTGATTAGGTTTGTAGGGGGAGAGTGCATGCTGAAATCCAACAGCTGCTGGGCGCGCTCGACTGGCTACGTTACACCTCTCTCACAGAAGACTACTTTGAAATGTACTGCATTTCCCACTTTATTTTATTTCCCCAATGCACGTACGTGTTTCGGTAGTGAGTGAGATGTGCCAGAGCCCATTCCCATCCCATCCTATCCCTCCCCATTTTCCCAATCCATTCCCTTAATCTGCAAAGGTAGGCAGCGAATCCGAGGGCGTGCCAACGTTTGTCATTCTGGACTGATGTTGGCATGTATCGCGGATGTCTATGTACGACAGTATCCACTTACCATCAAGTGGACGAGCACGTCTGCCGCCTTTTTTCTATATTGAAAAAAAATCTGTTTACCCTATCTATTCCTTTAGGAATGGATCTAAAAGTATACTCTAGGAGGGAAAGTATATGAATATTTCAACGGAGACTAATAGGGAATCATATGAGTTGTTAGCTAAATTTTGAGACATATTTTGCGAAATCCAAATGTGAACAGAATGAAAATGTTTGATAACGCACAAGTTTATCTAATACTAGCGACCCGCCCTCGCTTCGCTTCGGTTTACAAGAGGTTTTTCTTTTCAATTTCAGAATTTCAAAATTAAATATAGCCTATATTAGACACGGATAATGTAGCTTCCTATTTGTGAAAGAATTTTTGAAATCGGTTCAGTAGTTCCAGAGATTACCCCCCAACATACCTACAAACACACAATTTTACCTCTTTATTATATTAGTATAGATTTATATTCTTAGTTAGGTCAATATAATGGTTCCTTATTTAGAGAAACAGTTGATAATGTCTGTTTCAAACTGTCAATACACAAATATAGCTCATTCTTTACTAGCTGTTCGAATGAGACTAGATGAAAACTATGCTACGTGTTAATCTTTCCCATGAAGTTTGTCTATAGTTATTTATGCAGATAGAGACTGTCTTTTGAACAGTTACTCAATTAGACCAACTAGATACCGTTATTTTAATAACTTTAACCGAATTTACTTTGATGTATTTGATCAGGATGCCAGATGTCGCATAGTAGATATATATCCTATCCTGACCATCAACCAATTACGGTTCCCACATTTGATTGCCAATTTCGCTACCGTGTTGTTGCCAGTTGATCTTCAATTAGTTATTAATTATATTCCAGTTTCGACTGCCTTGTACACAGATTCTCTAATAGCTGTAGGACATACTTAAGCGATTATGGGCCTTATGACAGTCTCGTTATGTCCTAAATTATATACTCGATTATCGAGTACGAGAGCCTGTAGAACGACGCATTTCATTAATAATAACGCAATTAACAATATCTGTTCGAACTGATTTAATAGCAATTCATCTTAGAATGAATTGCGTAGCTTATATTAATAAGTAACATTTATCAGCAGCTTCGCCTGCTTGAACCCAATTGCCAAATCGGTTAGTCAGTGCTCCCGAAAATACGTAACGTTCAATTAACGTATCAGTTAATTTATAATTTTATTATAGACAAGATCCATGGGTTTCTAGGCTTTGGGAAAGGTTTGGACACATCCTGTATGTTATGCTCAAATATCATAATCGCTCAATGGGCGAATAATCATCCATAATGCGTTGTGGATGGTACTGGTTGCCCAAACATCGAACATAGAAACTTCTATTTTCATTTGTATTTTTTTTTAAATTTATTTTTGATTATTAGGTGTTTTATTTCTAACGATTTGTGTTGTAGTGTCAAAATAAAGTATTCTTCAATTCTATACTAAATGAGATATTGTTTCGGTGTGCGCTTGGTTTTGATTATCGTCAACGTGACGTGGTATACGAAAACCGTCAACACTGCGTGCAAGTGCTCGAACATCTGATATCACTTTTAAAAAAAAACATTATTGAAAGTAAGAAAGAAAACCATTTATTTGTACTCACTTGGAACCCCATAATATATAAAATTTAACATCGAACACTGATATGAGGTACGATGTGATTGTGTATCGTCAAACGTTTGTAGCTCACCATATATTCTGCAACATCAAAGAGTATCACAGCGATGGTTTATAGCTACATCCTGGCATTAGGGTCACCCACGGATGGTAATGGATGTGATACCTAACGGTTAAAAAGTACAGAATATAATTTAAAACAAATAAAAAAGAAATAGTTTAGTACAGAAGGAGCTAATTGTCCCAATTTGACGAAATTTGATAAAATAATAATCGTAATCTTTATTCTGGCCGATTTCCTCACTTGGTTGAGTACAGCGACTACTGTGTATGTCCACTCCTCACAGTATGGATTGGGTATGCAGTGATTTGGGTCACGCTAATCATCTCATTTCCTTACAATAATGGATAAAATAAAATAAAACAACTAAACTCCTGATTTCACTCGTGATTAAAATTACGTACGATTCGAGTGAGCATTCAAAAGTGCTTCAATTCTCCCACACTTCAAATGAAATGCATATCGAAATGTTTTGAGATTTTTGATTTTGCCCGTACATATTTAAAATACCTTTACGAATTAATAGGACACTGTTATGTTTCAATTCATTTCAATTCTATGAAGGGGAGAGTGCACGCTGCAATCCAACAGCTGCTGGGCGCGCTCGACTGGCTACGTTACACTTCTCTCACAGAAGACTACTTTGAAATGTACTGCATTTCCCACTTTATTTTATTTCCCCAATGCACGTACGTGTTTCGGTAGTGAGAGATGTGCCAGAGCCATTCCCATCCTATCTCTTCCCATTTCCCCAACCCTTTCTCCAAATCCATTCCTATATCTCCAAAGGTAGGCAGCGCCGCATCCAGGTGCGTGCCAACGTTTGTCATTTTGGACTAATGTTGGCATGTATCACGGATGTATATGGGTTACAGTGTCCACTTGCTATATGACCTGCCATTTAGGGACCTTGAGGATTCCCTGAGTGGCGTTGATCACTTTAGTTTTTTGGCGAATCGTTTCGTTTCGGAATTAATTCAGTAAATAAAATTTAGCAAATAAAGTAAGTTAGTCATTTATATTATATTGCTTTTCTATTTTCTCTATTTAGAGTGAACTGTTTTATGGTTTTTCGGCTATTTCTTTTGTGTAACTTGTAATTGTGTTTCTTAAAGGCGACTTGGACTAATTAGACTGTTTCTAAGACCTACTTGTTCAAATTAGCTGGGAAGAAAAATAAATTGGGCCTAAATCTCGACACTACAAATATAATACTTTATTTCGTAGACGTTAAGTTTAATTGAAAACGTAGATATTTTGAGTACTACTTAATTGAAGTACTTAACTAGGCTTCGTTGAATATTGGAATACTTCTTTCCTATTCTGAAACAATGTTGTCCACAGATTACAATAACGCAAGTGACATAATCTGTGACGATTCTCGATCTTAGAATTAGTCACTGTCGAGTTTTAGTTTATGACACTTTATGCAGTCTGCATAGAGGTTAGTTTCGAACCACTCGATCAAAGACTGAGGTCTTAGAATCGTCTATTTATCTGGGGCTTGGTCCAATTTTCTTAGACCATACAGGATAAACGACAAAAACCACCATCTAGACTTAGAACGTAACTATGGTACGTTGTACCCAGTTAAAATATTAAATATTTGAAGTACCTCAGTGTGAGCTGGGTTTTAGGAGACAGTTTAATTAACAGTGGGTTATTGGACATGACCCATGGCTCGGCCTGTTCTGTTCTCCAATGTGACGTCGCATAACTGAACATTGGTTCATTTTATAGTGACTCAGAGTGATGCATGAATCTCTAAAATAATAGTAAATCTAATTTATTTTACCTGACTACGGCAAAACCAAAATAGTTATGATTTTAGCCCGTCTATGTTAGTATGTATGTATCTGTTCCTTCGTAGCTCCTAAACCACTCATCACATTTCGACAAATGAGGTGTCGTTGGATTCGTCTTTTGATGTTCCGCATAACATAGGCTATAATTATGACGTCATTTTAAATTTAATATGGCGGATATGAAAGACGAAAACACGCTTAGCAAAAAAAATGCAGATATTTGATACTGTATTTAGTATCGAATGAAAGATTTTAATGTGCACATTTCAAATATATATATTTGAAATTATGCAATTTTTTTTTTAATCCAAAAAAGTCGTTGGATTAAAGCTCTACAACTTTTGTCTTAACATTTATTTTTAAAACGCCCGTGAAATAACGAAATCTATCTTTCCGACTTGCGCCTAATATCATGAGCTTTGCGTTTATGTGAGTGCACATCGATAGTGTACGGTGAGTACCATTTCGACAATCGAATTGGACAATTCGGCACCCACTTATGCAGATGCGAAGCTCATGTCTCGTTGCGACAATCGGATAGGACAATTCGGCACCCAATATGCACACTTAAATGCAACACTCGACTGGCCTTACCCCTCTTACACAGAAGACTGCCTTAAAATGTACTGCATTTCCTATTTTATGCTATTTCCCCAATGTAAGTACGTATTTCGGTAGTGAGTGAGATATGACAAGCCCATTCCCATCCCATCCTAGCCCTCCCCATTTTCCCAACCCTTTTTCCAAATACATTCCTAAATCTCCAAAGGTAGACAGCGCATCCGGGGGCTTGCCAACGTTTGTCATTCTGGACCGATGATGGCATGTATTATTATTGTTATTAATAATAATTCATTTATTTCAGACCATAGTAATTGTTAGTTAGTAAAATATAATAATAATTAGTTACAAATTAATTAACTAAATTAAACAGTCCTATCCAGTGTCCTAGCCTGGACAGTCAAATTGCGGATGTCTATAGGCTACAGTATCCATTTGCCATCAGGTGGACTGTATGTTCGTTGCCGCCTTCCTTCCATACAAACAAACATCCGCAATTTACATACATCATTACTAACAAATTTTAATTTTCTGATCAACTGGTACATAGAAATTTCTCATATGCTGCAAGTACTCATTATATCTACGAGGAGTGCATCCAAATGTATAAGACGTTCATTGAATTCACATGGCGCTTCTATTACCTCACTCCGTTCTAAGTACGCCAATTAGCACGCTCTAATGGTACGAAGCATGTCGCCCAATGTCGTATCGAAGATTGGTCGACCCATTCGCCGATACACGGGAACATCTGCTCCATTTATACTAAAATATATTGCAGTACTGGGTGTAAGGAAATTCATTTGCTTACAATGATATTTTCATAATAGGTGTATCAAACGCAATTTGCTATAATTGCAAATGAGCGCTGCATCTTTTGTTGTAACACATGCTATTGACGGGTGGAAATATGCACTAACTATAGTAATCAGACCTTTTAACATCCATTGCTGAACATGGGCCTCCCAATGCACATTGTCGTATGCATGAAGGATGTGGCTCTAAAACGCCACACTGCGCTGGCCGGGTGCGTTGGCAAGCGTTGGCTTTTAGAGGTGGTGTAGTTCCTCAGGGCTGGTGGTAGCGGTTTTCTTATCCTTTAGTCCCCCTTTACGACGCCCACGACAAGAGTTGGGGTAGAGCTGTTTATTCTAAAGTGAGCTGGCACCATACGGCCACACGGCTGCTGTAGTAATTACATATGTTTAGTATGACAATATGGTCTTTTAAATTTTATTGTATCCAATGTATTACAAGCTCAATTCTGAAAGAATTGCTTGAATGACAAATAACCGTTAAGCGTGTGTAGTCTTATTTAATATCAAATTGTCATTACCTTCTTCAGAAATATGTCATCTATGATGATGAGACAGCACGATGTCTATACTGGTTCAGTTTTTTGAGGTTCGCCATCTTGGAAAGTTGCAAATATGCTGCTACTGATAACACGTTAGCGTTGGGTATTAATCGAACTGGTTGCCTTGTTTCACATTGAAACAACAAGACCCTTAGCGGAGGATTTATCTGAAACTAAGTAAAAAAAGTGGTATATTTTTTTCATCTCACGAATATGGGTTATGCTTAGTAGTGGTTGCGCTCGTTTCGTTTGTACATGTACGAGCACAACCACTACTAAGTGTAATCCTCCTTCGTGAGATGATCGAAGTCTCCTTTGCCTTCTCACCATTTTAAGTTGACTCCATCTAACGATGTGTTGTCAACGATCCCATCTCACGGGCGGTCTAGAACCCCTCTGCGTTCGGAGAGACGTTGCGTCTCTCTGCGTTTTCTACCGCCTGTACAATGGGGAATGCTCTGAAATATTGTTCTACATAATTTCCACTTCGCATCTCTAGAACCGCACCTCCCGTCACATAAGTGCGGTGCATCCGCATTTCCTCGATACGGAGGTGTCGTGTACCGTTTGGTCCAAAAAAACCATTTTATACCGCGAACCCGTAGGCTGTGGAACGAACTGCCTCAAGAAGTCTTTCCATTGCGCTACGATATGGGGTTCTTCAAGAAAGCTGTGAATAAGATTTTACAAGGTGGTCAACGTACTCGCATACCTCCTGGTGTTTGTTGCAGATGTCCACGGGCAGCGGTAACACTTACCATCACATGGGACCGCTTGCTATTCCACCTGCATCCTATAAATGAAGTTTCACAGCAGCGTTTGAGGACAGTGTGGTTTCCAAAGGCTCTAAACACTTCCTTGTCCCAAAGAAACCATTTTAGCTTATCTTCAAACTTTAACACGTCACTTGCAGCTTAATATTAACAATTCTCAAAACTCAACAAAACAAGATTAAATTCAAACGACTTGTGTACGCAACAAGATAAGATAAGATTGCTTGAAAGAATGGCCCTACAGTCTGTACTCGACGTAATGCCCCATATTCTTGGGTGTATGTGTGTGTGAGATACACACAATTGCTAGCTAGTTAGTGCCTTGTATGCCATTGTTACCTCGGATGCTATACAACTGGCTTTTAAGTACCATCATTATTTTTTAAGATGTTATTTTTAAGACGTTAGGATAAGGCTCTTCTTGCCGACAGAAATGAAGAGTGCCTTCCTCACACAGAGACTGGGAGATTAGATACAAACAGGCGGTGATGCAAATTTTTTCGCACAAGTAGATTTAGAGTCAGAACCACGAGAAAATGCTTTTAAAGTGTAAATAATTAATAATTAGGAGAATAATTACATGAGCGACTCCCAAACAAGCAGGGGTGTTTGGGAGTCGCTCATGTAATTATTCTCGGCAGGCTAAACGTCACGTTTATATAACAAGCAGATTCCGCTGGAGTGTTATCATCACGTTGCCTTTATGGTAGTCGCTAATCCAAGTTTTGTCAGTTTTATATACCCTTCACTATTTAATTTTGATGCCTCTAAGGCCTTCTACGCAGAATGTTCAGTTTTCTCTTCAATTAAGATGACTCAAAACAACTTTCTAGTTCAAAAGGCTTGAAGTATATCCAACAGGGTCATAAATTCTGTGATTTGACCATAATAATATGGATATACATATATAATTATGTATCAGATGTGTTTTGAACGCGTATATTTAGGTACCCATTTTATTTCACTCGACGACGTTTCGACTGGTTTACACCGTCCTTAGGCGTGAGCTAACTGGAGAGGTGGATAATTCATTTAGTATTTATAGTACCCCGCTTCTCCATCCAAATATTTAAAAAAGCACTTTTTAGAGTGCGTGTTGAATACACTTTTGCTACGAGTATATACGATAAATACATGTGTATGCATACCGCGTAAATCTTAATGAGAACTTTAGACATATTTGGAACAATTTTTTCAATAAATGCCAACATTCCTAACAATAATATCAATTGGGAACGTTGGAAGGGGTTGCTAATACGTAATTACGTCGCTTCCCGTACCAATGAATAATTCATGAGAGATAATACGGCAATAGTCGTGGACGAACATGAAAGAACCGAGGATTTCTTATTGTATTACTTGAAGTCTTGATTTATTCAGCTCAGTTCTATTGATGGTAATTTTTTACGAACTTGATAAATCGTTCCGTGATTACAGAGGCCTATATAGGCCTGAAGCCAGGAATATGGTTCACCCCATCCTCCGAAGTTCTCCCAAAATAGAATATGCCAATGTATAAAATGTCAAATGCGTACCGTTGAAGCATTGGTTGTAGTTCCGACGATAGAAAAAGAAGTTTATTTTATACTAGCTGGTGTCAGCGATTTCGTTCGCGTAAACTTGTGATTCCCGTGGGAACTAAATGTTAACCCGGCACATAAGCTATAACTATACCAAGTTTCATTAATATCCGTCCAGTAGTTTTTTCGCGATGCGCGTTCAGACAGACAGACGGACAATAATTCCGAAAAATATTGTTTTGGGCTCTATATCAGTCGTATTTTATGTTGCCATACTTTTTTCAAAGAATATTTCATGTACAGACGCGACTTTTTTATATGTATAGCCATGTTACGTTAGGCAACACTAAAGAACAATGTTTTAAAAAGAGAGTGATACCAGGCTGTCTTATTGCTGTTAGCAATTTCTTTAAGGCAACCTGGAGAAAGAGAGTCAGGAAAGGAGGAGAAGCCTTGAGTCGGAATTTGGAAAGATAATTGGAAGTAAGTATAATGGGGTGACAAGTTTTTCACATCCAATTACATTCCATATTCGATGAGATAACAATAGAGAGTGCAATGCGGTAAGGTATATCTCTAGATCCACATCATTCCGTTGAATTAAGATACGGATATATAATGGGATAAGGAGTTTACCCTATCCCATATCGTTAATTCCTCTCCATCGTCATCGCATCGAATATATGAGATGAGATATGATTGGAGAGGATCGGAGGTAAGGAGTATAATGGAATGAAAGACTTCACATTATACTCTCTACGTTATGATCATTTGTATTTCTTACTCACTCCCTAAACACGTTGGCATATGTCACTGCAAGCTTCTATGAAATTGCAGTAACACGACCAATTCATTGTCAGATGCAGAATCGCCATCTTCCGTGTTTACAGAAATAAGAGAAAAATATGTCTCAACTCCTTGACCTGCGGGAAACCGGTTCCGATCGATGATCCGCAATCGGCCGCTGAGCAAACGAATCTGAAGCACTCCTCCATATTAGAGCAAACAGCGAGTTTACGGAAATTTCATTTCGCCGGGTAACATTAATTGCTCTTTGAAGTTATGCCTTTTGTTTGCCCGGAAGTTTATTTGTTCTGCTGCGTTGGCGGGAGCGAGAACGACAGATAGTTTGCGTATGGAGAGAACAGTATCGCATTTCGAACTCTTCTCGAATTGCCTATACCACACTCGCAGTGTCGCTCTGTCTTATTGTGACAACTCCTTCGAGCACAGTCTTTTCAACGACCAGTTCAACGAAGAAATTCGACGACGACCTAACCGGCCAGCTGATGTGGCAGTGGGCAGGATATGCCACAAGACGTATGACCAATGGAGGAACGACTCCTCGAATGGAGACAACGTACTGGGAACGCAATGTGGGAGGCCCTCCGGCGCCTAGAAAGTCTAGAGATCGGTCATGATAAGAGCAGAACACCATGTATAGTAGCGATTATCGGGAGAAAAATATATCCAGCAGTGGAGAGACATACTGATGGTACTGTCTTTTTACTGACCCATTACGTTTTCGTTGTTTTTTATTGACTACAGTTTTTTATAAACCTCCTTCGAGTTTGGATAGAAATTCGTATACCCTGCAATAAAGCTGATATTGATTACAAGCATAAATAAAAATCTGAGATCTAGATGGCGACTAATGCTACGAAGCGTGTATGCGTTAGAGTCGATTCATGCATTTGTATGAAGATTAAGTACTGAAGCATGCAGATAGTTCACCGGATCTCCGCTTTGTTTCACAAACATAAATTAATTAGTACACGAGATTTGTAAGCGATATCAAACTATGTGCTAACTGCTTGTAACGGGCTCATTTGAACATTTGCGTCCATTCGTCGCCACTTAAACAATACAGTTTGTTGCCTGTGAATCGAATAGTCGGGATTCCGAAGGGTATTGTATTGATTCAGTGGCAATGGAATTGTTGCTGTGTTATCTGATTCATTCAGTTTAATGGTCCATGTTTACCGTTCACTATTATCATCGTATATTTGAAAGATGTAGGAATAAATTGCAAATAGTTAATTGGGAGAGTCTCGGTATAGTGGCCATTGTATATAATAATATATAATTTTTGAAGGCTACTAAGATAAGAAACTCCATTCGGTCGTATAATAAGAAACAAATAAATATGGGTTAGAATTATACAGGCGACATCAGAGGAAGCTCGAATGTTCAACGACTTCCTGCCTAAAGAAGGAACGCCAGTGTTGTGATAAGAACACTTTGGTCATAATTCCATGCTGCAGTTTCTAAAGTACAAATAGTTACGATGATTGCCAACCTTCGTTAGATGATGAAACTGCAGATGAAACAGAAGGTTTTGCAGTAAAATATTCAAAGAAACTTTATATTAGGCTAAGAAGTTATCACATCATGTTGTTGACTTTTTTTACTACTCTTTTTTTTACATGCTTTAAAAAAATCCTATATTATTCAAACTACATAAACCATGCAATATCCAATATAACTTAAATCGTCTATACCGGTGTACTGTTCGCTTAAGTGTTCGTGTGAGCCCGAGGAAGTTTCCTCATCCATAACAAGTTGATAGCTCAGATATCGCCCGTCCCATACCCGATATTTCAAGGGATCAATGTCCCAGTAATGGATAATAAACAGTAAGGAAACTTCATGATTGAGAAAACTTGACACCCAGATTGTAAACAACCTTGAAATGCTTCCGTGTCGGGTAATACGACTTAATACGGATTATGATAAAAATCTTTTCAGTTTTTAGTTAGCCAAGGTGAGGGTTATTTAAACTCAAGATAGGTGCCTTACCTTTTTTATAGAAGTTGTATTTTTATAGGACTCGCGTGAGTGATTAGTGATTACTAATCACCGCAACTCGTGGACACCTGCAATGCAAGGGCGGTTGCAAGTGCGTCGCTGACTTTGGAATATTCTATTTACAGCTCTCTTAAAGAACAATGTAGCTTATTGGAAAACCTTTCGCGGTGTAAAGGGTCTTAAAGACCGCACTGTATGATACTTATCAAGGAGGCGCGTTACTTACATTAGTGCCTACGTGAAGGTATCGCTGAGTTTTAAACAACATTTTATAATTTCGAAAACGTTAATAATAATTAGAAATGTATAATTTTGAAGAATATCATAGTAACTACATAGGTGCACGAGAAAACACCAGCCGAGTTCGTAAGCAACGCGCCAGTACTACCGTTCACCTCATTACAGGAAACAACTTACTACTTTTGCCCCCCTCTCCGTCTAATAATTTACCATGATTTAATCACTTCATAGCGGCATTATCTACGTGGTACGTAAAATCCACTGGAATTTTACGAGAATATTACATTCCAAGACAGATTCCATTTTCAGTATGGTTAACATATAAATTTGCCTTAACAAATTCCAATTAAATAACGATATAATTATTATTATCTGCGCTTATACTCTAAATAGTTAAGAATGACATTTTTGCGGCTTCCTTGAGGTAATCGTTGAGGATCATTGGAGTTATTTGGAGTCGAAGATATTGCGATATTACATAATAAATTGTACCTATATTGTCTGTAATAATCAGTCTCAATTAATAAGTAACAATCAGTACCAACCACATCTTATGGCATGTGTGTGTGTTGTATTTAAAGGTTTTCTGTGAGGTTCATTACGATGCAGATGTCGCCATAGGCTTCTTTCTTATACAACTGTTAACGTTTAGTTTTACTCTCTGTATCTCATGTTAGTTTCTTCTATGTATCTTATGTTGTCTGTATGAATAATAAATCATGAAAAAAAATCATTCAAATCATTTATTTATTATTGCTGACAAGTGGCTTGTTATTTGAATTACAATTAGGATTACTTCAATTATGATTAAGTAATGATGATTCAATTATAATTCTTTTAATTTGCGAGATGTTTTAAAAATAGAATGACATAATGAAAGAAAATTCCAATGATTCTTTTTTTCATTATGTCATAGATGTTGTCTTTATTATATCGGTGTATCAGTAGGAATCCCTTTGGGATATTATTTAAACATAAGAAAAATAACAATATCCTCGATTCCCTACTGTCTACGTTTCCCTACTGTGTACTGTTTCTGCGTTATATTTTATAGGTCAATATGTTTTGCCCTTGAATGGTATTGTAGTGAACATTTTTCTGTCGAAGCACATAAGACACGTTTCACCAGATGGTGTATTGTTTTGCGTTACTTTTTCTAGGTGTCCGAAGGGATCTCGTAATATGTCTGGACAGAATTTACTACTATTTTATGAGGTTTGGGAAAAAGAAATTTTAATAATATTTGTGAAGGTTTATACAGAAAGTTTTATGACATTTTATGGGATATAAAAAGATGGCGGTCAGACATGACCTATGTTTAGTCCTTCAAGTGATTGCTCTTTCGCTCTGCATTGTCATTTTATAGGATAAAATCCTTTATATGGTCCGAATAAAGAAAAATGGCCCGACTGACATATCAACGCTAAATCCTGTAAAGATAGAAACATGAAATTTGGACCGTGGCTTCCTATTACGACATTAAAACATACTGAGAAGGGATTTCTTGAAAGTCTACCATTTAAGTAGTGAAACGGTGTGTGAAAATTTGTACCAAAAAAATATTTTATTGTCCTATTAACTTCAAAATCTATATAAAGATTCTATAATACAAATAGTTAAACACGTGTCTAAGCGTTTTGTGTGATTGTGTCAAAATTGTGTCAGGTGGCTAAATAAAACAAAGTGCTAAATTTTGTAAGGAAGTCGATTATTATAAGATCCTACCTACAAAATAGTGAGAAATATTTTAATATGTCAATCTGTACACTAAAACTAACCATTATATCTAACTAAAAATTAGTATGTATTGCATTATTTTTTATTACATTAAAAATAAGTAATTGGCGATGAATTTACTTGTACAAGTATGTGCATAACACCATCCACACTCGCTCATTTAAGTCTTGACCTTTGAACGCGTTCGTTTCTGTTAAACTTACGCGCGTACTTACGCGTGGGTATGACCTACGTAGCGTGTTATGCACATACGAGTTAATTAAAACAATTATTTATTTTCAATATATGTACTTAATAAAATAATCATGAAATACATATGTTAATTTTAGTTTCATATAAATTTTACATTGACATATTAAAATATTTCACACTATTTTTGCACGATTTAATATAACTTCCAGAACTCCATACCCGTTTCTTTCAACTTATTACCATCAATATGTATGTACGTATTCGACGTTTGTTACCGATTCGCGGTAGTGTTTTTCGAAAGGTAAATTTCAAGTATTACATTTTTGGAAACTCTTTGTTGGTAACACAGAGGCTGACTTCAAAACTGTTGAAACGGTTAATTTTAACTATTCGCTGTATAAAGCTGGTGTTCGTTCAAGCCTTGATAGTAGCTTTAAGAAGATTCCTCCAAGATTATCTTGACTACTTTTATCAACTTCGCTGAAATCCCATATCGACGAACTGTGCGTTTCTAATACTTCTAACTAGTTATTGCTCGCGCCATCCCTTGTGTTGATTTAATTGTTGCATTTTATATGGCACTGGAAAAATAGGGCAAGCACCGAAGGCGCTCAGCCAGTAGGAAAGAATGTGTGCAGCAACGAGCCCAAGGGCTCCCCCGCCGGTAGACCGTCGGAAGTACCGGAAGTACGGATCGTGAGTCGATGAGAAGCGCCCAGGCACGTGGCGATACCTGGTAAAAGTATTGGCACGCCCAGGCACGGTGTAGCGAGGGTGATGACCTCGTCTCCGCCGGCGGGGACGTTGTATATGTGTTGTCTGTGAGTGTAGTGTAAGAACCGCATTGGCAGCAGTAATTGAGTCGTCGGGATCGTCTAAAATATGCTGAGAACGACGACGGCAATAGGAAGGGTCATTTCTATTGGGTTAGGTTAGGCTGTAAACTACTAGGGGTTGGGATGGTGCGGGATTCTGTGCCAAATGCCGAACACGATGACACAAGTTTATAGTTGCCGCAACCAGCAACTTAGACATTATTTCTATTAAAATTGTTGTAAGTTGACTTAACAAAAGATGTATGTATCCAAGATGTATGTTCGTTAGTGTCGACTACGTGTTCTCCGAGATCATTGTCACACTGACTATTCTCGTTCGTTTGTAGCTTGATCTGAAAAGTTGCAGTGGTAGCCACTGGCAACTGTGTTTAGTTACCGTAACCAGCAACCCCGATGGAACCTTGTGAAAGTTGTGGATGGCGGCAACTAAAACTTGATACGTTTGAACAGCATTCTATTCCTCTTGTTAGAGTTTGTACAGTGCTTCAGAGCAATTTTTTAGAGAAACCTAAGAGAGATATATTTCTTGGTCTATGATGCGAGATAGACTTGGAAATTAACCAAGAACAGAGCAAATATGCTCGGGTAGCAATTGAAATTTAGATCGAAACCCTGGAGTGATTCATGCGAATTATGCCAAGTTGTGTTAATACAAGATTACGTAGGAATATCTTCCACAATTCTGCGGATGTGTAGTGTAGAGAACTATTCCGAGATTGCGGGAGTGCGGATTGTGGGGGTCTTGGCATAATATTGATGAAGAACAGTATATAATCTCAATACAGTTTTTGGATTCGCATCTCACGCACACAGCTAAATCAACGTTATGAGACGTATAATGCTGCAATCGCAAGACAATCACAGGTGAGTATCACCATGCTCGCTGCTCACAGGTTTTGGTTCACACAAATATCAAATATGCCAGTATTCAGAACATGGAGCTCTGGCTGGAATTGAAAAAAAAAAAAAAAAAAAAAAACATTTTACTAGAGAATATTTTCATAAGCTTAATCAAAGCTGGAAGAACATATATATATTCGGAAACAACAAGAAACAACTAGAAACTAGAAAGAAACTGGAAACAAGTTCTACCCAGTTGTGTACGAGTATAATTCCCTTGTTATTATTATATTGTATCGTATTATTATATATACGTTATTATTATATATACGTTATTATTATATACGCTTGTTTATTATTATATTGTATCGTAAAAGAAGAAATGTTTTTACCGATATTATTCTTCAAAATGCAATATTCATTGTTGATTTTATGTAAAAAATTTATCTTCAATAATGATGAGTTTTGCTACTGTTATTTCTTAAGTAGGTGTGGTAAGGAGTGCGGGGAGGGGGGGTCACCATCTCCGCACCGCGAGATATTAAACTGGAACTCTGCTCTCGCGAACAGATTTATTATCCAGTAATTATTACTTACCTGTTTGCTTGGAACATTGAGTGAGAACTTTAAAGAATGCAGTTACTGCAGCAATGGTTTATACTCTGTTGAAGAAGTTATAATTGGGTGTAATGCAGTTTAATTCGGTCTTTCCATTAAGCTACGATATGGGGTTCTTCAAGAGAGCTGTGAATAGGATTTTGCAAGGTCGGCGGCGCGCCCGCATGCCCCCTGGTGTTGCAGGTGTCCATGGGCGGCGGTAACACTTACCATCACGTGGGACCGCTTGCTCGTCCGCCCTCTAATCTATAAAAAAAAAAAAAATCATTACTTAAAGGCTAATGGAGGCTTGACATAAATTGCATATTTGAATATTGTGTAGTAATAGATGTAAGTGTGGTTTGCATAGCAACTGTTGATGAATGCAGTATGCGGCGTTGCCGTTAGTAACAGCGTATAGTGAGTAAGTAGTACAGAGTAACAAAGTCAGAGACTATTTAAACTTTTAACTTTTTGGGGAAAATATCAAGTTCAGAAACAGCTGTAGAACAAAAATTGTTAGTTTTAATGATAGAGACTCAATGTTATCAGGGTGCAGGTATTTATTTAAGTCTAAGGAAAGATTTGCAAGTAGTCTTGCAATGTTGAATGTAGTCTTGAGATTTTCTTTTTTTCCTTAACATTTTTCGTCTAAGTTAAGTTTTATAGAGTTCTTGCTGCGCTCTGGCTCTTTGCCGAAGGAGTTTTCCTAGTCAAAATAAACAAACCCTGTACGTCTTTTAAACATTCGTGAAAATATTTAGATTCCTAGCAAAATTCGTACAGGTTACGGAATATTCTGGTTGAATCGTGTGGATTCATTTTTAGATATATTTTGTAAAATCGTCGGTTGAATATGAAAATATTTCTTGTTTGTTTGTTTGTATAAAAATATTGAGTAGTTATACTTTTTAATTAAGTTTTTTCCTGTCAAACGAGTAATACTCATATTTCTTTGTTCAAAGTAATCTGTCGCTGTGTTCCCAATGAGAATTATGGTTGAAATTAAACACAATGTTTTGTTAAACACAACTATTTAATTGACCATTCATCGTTTACGATTCAATTAATTCGGGGTTTTGGTATACGAAAACAGGGCAATGTCTGCAATCGTACGTAACATTTGTATTGTAAATATTGCTATTGTCAAATTACAACAGAATGTGTATAAACGAAGTGGGAATTAGTTTTCGGGGACTGTCATCACAAACTGTAGTTTCCCGAAAGGTAAATGGGTGTTGTGGTTTCGTAATGTCGCAGTTTATCTTTGTAATGCTCTAATTTCGATTGGTATGACTATCTACAGATAAAATGACCCATTTTGGACTATTTGAGAAATAATTAAATTTGCATATGAAAATACTGAATGGACAGCAAATCGATGGTAGCACATTTAAAAGTGGGCTGGGTTTAGATTCTTTTGATTTGACTTTCTTTGACTTTCATAGTTAAAATTTATTTTATTTATTCGAAAATAGATTGTTTGGTTGAAAATGATCTACTGCTTATTTAGTACGTTTTTTGTTGCTTATACAATGGGAAAAAGGTAAAATAAGATGGAAATTTTGTGCACATATCTGTACAAAAATTGGCACGATAAAACGGTTTAGCTTGTTTTAAATAATTAAATGATTGAATGTGACGATACTTGAGCAGAGGAATGTTATGGTCAGAATAGATTTATTTCACAAGTTGGTTAAGATGTTCCAAATCAGAATTTCTTTATTTCAATATTCTGTTTAACTAGAAGTATTTAAGTAGAAGAAGTATAGAAGTATAATTTATTCGCTACGGATTATGTCCAGAAAAGACACTCCGAGCATAGCTCTGTTCAATCTGTTAATCCCCACCTCGGATTTCTACAACCGCACCTCCCGTCACAAAAGTGCGGTCCATCCGCATTTCCTCGATACGTAGGTGTCGCGTACTGTTCGGTCCAAAAATCATGTTATACCGCGAACCCGTAGGCTGTGGAACGAACTGATTCAAGAGGTCTTTCCATTACGCTGTGATATGGGGTTCTTCAAGAAAGCTGTGAATGGGATTTTGTAAGGGCGGCGGCGCACCCGCATACTCCCTGGTGTTGCAGGTGTTAACGGGCGGCGGTGACACTTACCATCACGTGGGACCGCTTGTTCGTCCGCCTACTTCCCTATTTAAAAAAAAAAGCTCTTTCCCTGTAAACCAGATCTACCGTCAGAGACACAATAACGCTCCCACAATAAAACATAAATTAATATAAGCACTAGATCACAGTTCTAGAAATACAGCAAATTTAAGTTTTCACAAGTGTCATATAAACAGGTATACTGATAAGATGGGGTACCCGCCCCTTTGCCATATATTCTATGAAAAAAAGTATAATGAAACGACGCATCTCGGCTTACGAGTATATCTATCATTGTCAGGTTCGTGTTTCCGTAAAATAAATACACAAATGATGCGTGTTGGCCGTCAGCCACACGCGTTCTGCTGCCGCCATTATATCCATTAATTACCCGAACATTAAATGCTCTGTAAGAACACACGGCTTTTAACTCGTATTAATCGTTCGTTTTTCGGCGCCTGCCACTATCAGCATGCTCATTTTTTTCATGGTGAAGGTGGCAGACGCGGTCCACGCGATGGTAAGTGGCTGCCGCCGCCCATAGCCATCTGGAGCACCAGGGGGTATGCGTTGCTGGCTTTATAAAATCCTATTCACAGCTTTCTTGAACCCTATGTTGTAGTGTAGCGGGAAAACCTCAGCTGGCAATTCATTCCACAACTTACGGGTTTGCTGTATAGTGTGTCTTGATGAACGTGAGCAAAATGGCGGCGTGACTTAAAAATAGTTTAAAAATACCTTTAACCTCAATCAGCCCTTTTATCGTCCACTGCTAGACACGGGCTTCATCGTGCACATTGTCTTGCGCATGAGGGATGTAAAACGCCACGATGGCGAATGGTATTGTCAAAATCACTTTTTTTGAGGTGATGTACTTCCCTAAGGTTTACGTTAGGTAGCGGATTTGTCCGCCTTTTACGACACCTACGGGACAAGATTGGATAGTGCTATTCAAAAGCCTACACGACATTAAAATCATCGTTTTTATTGACGCAAAACAAGATTGTTTTACACTAAAATATTTAAACATAAAATTTAAACCTAGAATGTTTGTTTACATATTATTTGTCTCTATGACGGATACATTCGTCATTGACGGTCAACTTATAAACCGGACATATCCGTATGTTATTGGCGATGAAAATGGTTGAAACTATGTTTCATATCTATAAAATTGTTCCTTAAGTATATTTCCTTAGTAAGTATTTATTAGACGAAAGACCTTTTTTGTTTCAAAACAGATTATTTATTTATAATTTATTACACAAAATCTCTGCACCAGTCCCTACCAGTCAACCTTTGGGTAAACGGAGAATCCCAAAGATTACCTACTAGAAAGTGATTATTTTCATTAATCAATCAATAAATAATTTATTAACAATAACTTCTAGGCCCCGAAACTATAGACACGGAAGTAAAAGTTAATAGTTTCTATTTATTATTGATTAATCTTTGCCGCTTCTAAATACAATAACTACCTGCCGATATCGAGCGAGGTAAATATAAATTAGACCTAAAACAACAAACGAATCCAAGTTTCTGATACACTAGTTGCCCCAAGTTCTTAAAGTAAACTTGAAGTATCTCACAGTTATGTTAAGTCGATTTCACCCCATTTGTTTTTAGTGGGTGTAGAAATATGAGGAGGGAGTGATATGGTGCAGAGTATAGACGTGTTAAGAATAGTGTACAGTCACCAACAGAAGCCGAGTAAGCACTGCGAGCTATATAGAGAGCTATACTCAGGGTTTCTTTATGCGATAAGATGCACAAACAGTTGCAATCCACGGAATAATTCTTCGAGACGGAGACATTAGCCAAAGATCGAAAGATATGCTGTGATATTTCATAAAATCTGAGTCCTGAAGTGGCAATGGACGGATCATATTTGCAGCAGAAACGATAGAGAAGTAGATGAAACCACATACTTGGGAAATGCAGTGTTTGACAGGCAGGTAGATCGACGACTTGAAGAAGTTCGCCGGTAACGGAAATGGCGGGCCTTAAAAGAAGCCAGCATTGAAATATTATGGTATAACCTACAATAACTATGTATAATTTAATTTATATATACTATTTTATTTTCACTTTAACGCACTTTATTCAAAGCGTGCAAATAAAAATAAATGAATATGAATAGAGTAGCGAAACGGCAGAACTTAAATGAATCAATTAGTTGGAAGGTCAAGGGAAAGGAAAGGTCACTTCATTAAAGTGTTGACCCGAATGAAACCTACTAACTTCTAATTGCTTTACTAATGGCACCTGAATGTATAAAATAGAGAAATATAAAGTGTTTACTCTTTTTCACAGTTTCCTTGTTAACAATTGTAAAAAAATGCATAGATTTTCTTTAATTTACAGTTAATGTCTTGTTTGTACACTGGCTTAGTCTCTTTAGACTTAAATATGACCTCTGATGCGTGATCGTTGGCCATTTGAAAGTTTTATGATCTTATATGACCCTTCCATCTTATTACGATGTAATTTTTATTAGACGAGCAATTGACCATTATAGACAAAAAATCTTTAGTGAATCCTCGCATTTTATTTTTTAATTTTGTTTTTTTTATTTTATGTATAGTCATAATTTTAATTCACAACAAAACCAGCCAGTTACACTTTGTCGCAAAACTTTCTGAATAGCCTGGTATACTCGAAGTTATCCAGTAATCAGTGACCTGAAATCCCCTGGCCTTGTACCCTACAATGGGTTGATAACGATTCTTCTGAAGTACAAAGAAAGTTAATACACACCTCTAATATTAATAAGTCTCTCTTCTCTCTTTCTCAAGTATGTCTGGAAAAAAATGACACCCACGGGAAGAGATGGGGTGGTATCATTATTAAACAGCCAGCCGACTCCACACGGCTCATAGCTATAAAAATGCTATGAATCAATTTATATTCGTTTCTTATTAAAATACTAGCTGTACCCGGCCACGCGTTGCTGTTGCTGCCCAACTGTTTTTGGCTGTGGCTGTTTTTGGGTAAAAAGCATGTTTTTACTTCGTGATAGGTATATAAAAACAAGCGCGTATTCGAATGCAACGTTTGTTAAAATTTCAAAGCAATCGGTGAAGAACTTTCGGAGATTTAAGATTTTGAACAAACACAGCCGCTGGGCGCTTATCTTGAAGACTACCTTGAAATATATTTCATAGTTTATCGCATTTCCCCAATGTACGTACGCGTTTCGGTAGTGAGTGAGATATGTCAGAGCCCATTCCCAACCCATCCCTCCCCATTTTCCCAACCCTTTCTCCCAATCCATTGCTTAATCCGCAAAGGTAGGCAGCGCATCCGGGGTTGTGCCAACATTTGTTATTCTGGATTGAAATTGGCATGTATCGCGGATGTTCATGGGCTACAGTATCCACTTACTATCAGGTGAACGAATGCTCGTCTACCGCCTTCTTTCTATGAAAAAAAAAAGTATTTCATATATTCTATCCATCTACCAAAAACGTTACACCAATACGCGAATAATTTTTCAACTAATCTATCAATTACTTAGAATTACTAAACTTACTACAAAATTCACGGGAAAGATCAGAAACATTTACAAGTTTTTTGTAACTCTCCCCATCTGTTATGCCTTTTATCTTTTTTCCAGTAAATTGATGTAGCACTCGGGCACACGGGCGTATTTTCTAATAGCAAACAGTAAAGCTGTCAGTGTATACGCTTATGGATCGCTTTCTCACTGCGGCTGTAAGCGCGGGCGCACACAGGCGCTATAAATAACGCGGCGTTGTCACTGCCCGTCTCTGTTGATGCGATGTAAAGATAACAAGTCGCTTAATAACATAACATTTTTATGACAACTAAATAGCAATTTTCGAGTATTATTGTAATGTACTTTATATAATCATAATATAAGCGGTTACGACTTAGGGGCAGTCACGACTGACATTAGTGATGTTGTGAGTTTCAAAACCCCCGCTGTACCATATGTACCATTGTGTGTTTACTTAAGAACTATTTTTTCCATTATCATTTGCTCGGTGTCACTGGGTCCATGAAGTGGATTATTGCACCCTGTGATTACTCGATCCCCCTGCTTTGGAGTGGGACGTTATAGACTGATACAGTGGAAGCAACGAGACATGAGCTTTGCATCTGTGTGAGTGGGTGCTAAATTGCCCAACCCGATAGTCTTCGCAACGAGACATGAGTTTTAATTCTCTGTGAGTAAATTGTCCAACCCGATTTTCTAAATGGTTCGCACTGTACACTATCTGTGTGCACTTACACAAACGCAAAGCTCATGTCTCGTAGATTTCACTGTACTTTTGTAACGTACCCTCCATAATGCTGAATGCCAGCCGATTTTTTTATGGAACTCGAATTCCTATGGAAAATCATTATTAAGATCATGATGTCTTACGTCTGAATGTGTAAAGAAAATCTATGTTCAATTAAGATAAAGAGATTTACCAAGAATATGAAATAGTTGTTTACTAATACTTATTTACTTATAAATCTAGGTTCTACTGTGTTTTCGTAATAATAATAATATCCTTTACTTCTCCAGAACATGGTACTTACATTAAAGATTAATAGTAATTCAACATATTTAGCCATCCTAAATAGTATTATAAATCCTAACGTGTAATCAAACCCAAGTGGTAAAACCCTGAAAAAATGGATTATTTTCTCTCGAACAGTTATGAAATCATATTGGTAAATCTTTTCCGCTCTTCGCATTATTACAGTAACCTCTAAAATAGTGTCTAATCTAAAATAGTCTAAAACGTGTTTTGTACACAAGTCAGTGAATTATCGGACCCACTAAAATCACTCCATATTGAGATTTATCTATATGTCTATTACTTACCCATATATGCAATTCGTCGTATACATTTCACTTATTAAGACTTAAAATTAAACAAAGGATCATCTGCAACAGAAATATTTGAACTAGTGTGCCAATAGTTTTGGCACAGTAATCTTTCGCATGCCTGGTGGGGTTTATCAGACCCCAGTGATATTAAAATTGGTGAATCTTTATGTACACTTAGCTGTCAAATCTATATTTTCCAGTAACTAGGATCGATTCAAGTGCTTATTAGAGGTGCCAAATTAAGTTCTCAATTTGTAGGATTTAGTGGTAAGAAGAAAAATGTCTCCGCAAGAAGGGGCTTTACTCGTTTAGAGGTTTTATTATTTCATCTTGATGAACTTTAGTTTTTCATTATATCTGTGCCATTGTCAATTTGGGTTACATCGACGATAATGTCAGGGCTTGCGGCCGCTTCATCACTCTCAAAGGCTCGTCTGCGTCCAGAATATGTCCATACGCCAATAACGCTACGCTACGATAAAAAATATATCAACTCTAATACCTTCCGCTGAAAGCCTAAATTCCAATGGCGGAACTCCAAACACTGTCGAATTTGGCACTAAAACCGAGTTGCATTTGCTGTTTATTTCCTTTACGTTGTTAGCCAATTAATCCTTGTTTGGCTGCATTGATAACTTTGCAGGGTTTTCAAGCTAATTAAGAGGACATCCATCACGAGATCCGTCGATGGCCGATTGATTAAGTTGGTGTTATGTCATGAGATTGATTGTTGGTCTTGTTAGCCTGAGATTGGGTTTGAAGCCAATTATGATGGAGCTGTGTTATTTTACTAACTTTGAAGGGTTTTTTCTGCTGCCTTAACAGCCTCTTTCAATAGATAGGTATTTTAGTAGCTTTGGAAATTAATACTATTTCGGTTTCAAAAAATTTTAAGATTATCGTTTACGATACTTATAATTACATTTTGAAACACATACTCTGAACTCAATATACTGACTACGTTTATTGTCCAATATTGTATCGGGACTTATAATACTTGTAATACTATTGCAATGACCCAATGAAATCAATGAAGAATCATGTCAATTATTTTATTTATTTAATTCAGAATATAATTTGAATAAAAAAATATGAAGAAAGTGACGCGATTGAAGAAGATTGACGTAGTGATTGGATGAGAAAAGCCGAGGATCGTGTAGTTGCTGTGATATTTATAAATACTAAAGTTTGTAGGCTTACCTAAATATGTAGTAACGTATAGATATGTATATTTATGTACTCTCAAAAAATAAAATGGAAGATACCTTGGAAAGTTACAAGAGTTAGAAGTTAGAAGATACTTTGAGAGGGGAGAGTGCACGCTGCAATCCAACAGCCGCTGGGCGCGCTCATCTGGCCACGTTACTCCTCATTCACAGTAGACTACCTTGAAATGTACTGCATTTCCCACTTTATCTTATTTCCCTAATGTACGTAAGTGATTCGGTAGTGAGTGAGATGTGCCAGAGCTCATTCCCATCCTATCCCTCCCCATTTTCCCAACCCTTTCTCCAAATCCATTCCTATATCTCCAAAGGTAGGCAGCGCATCCGGGGGCGTGCCAACGTTTGTCATTTTGGACTAATGTCGGTATGTATCGCGGATATCTATGGGCGACAGTATCCACTTACCATCAGGTGGACTGTATGCTATCAGCCTCCTTTGTCCACAATAAAAAGTGCCTTGGAAGATACTTTCGAAGAAAGACTAGGTTAGGCTAATTAGAAGAAAGCTAAAGATGGGCTAGGCTGATAGTAAAGCATAGGCTGATGGTATGGTAACACGATCTGCAATAGAGTAATCACTCAATCCATTCCGCCGAGTTTTCAGCCATACTGCACATGGTTATAACGTAAATTAATGTCTCGATAGACTAGTTAGTTAACAGCGCCCGACAATCTCCGCAAGTGATTCCGCCCAGAGTAAGTGAATCAGACATATTATCCCAGGACGTAAACGAACTATAAACAGTACAACTTGCAACTACTGGTATAAAATAGTAATTATGTTACATATTAGTGTTCAATTTAAGTCAGATCGTGCTTTGTTTCACTGTTTCAGTGTTTCATCTTTCTTCTTTTATACTAAAGAGTTTTATACTGTTTCATCTTTTATACTTAAGAGGAAACGTGCTTTAACATGCTTTAATGCTTTCATGCTTTCATGCTTTAACACAATGAATGCGCCTACATAAAAACTTTCGACTGATAGTGTGTTTGAGCTCTTTGACTGCTCTTTGAGAAGTGTTAAATTACACCTAATACTTGCCATCGATGCAGCGTTTGTCGAGAAAGAGCTTTTAGCTAAAAAGTCACCTATTGCTTTTGTACCGCTTATTGGTTCTGTATTTTTCTAGTGATTAAGTTAAAATATGAATGCAAATCTTTCCTTAAATTTTGTTTTTTTCACAATTGTGTAACCAAAAGACTTAGTTATTAGATATTATACAAATCGAAAAATTAATAAATAAATATTTGATTATTAATTCTGAGGGCGAGACTGGTTGAAAAACCTCTCTATAGCTCTTCGTGTCCTCTATACATTGCTGTATTGTGTCGAAGACATATTAAAATTAATCAAGAAAATGTTTTAACTTGAAAAACTGTCATAGCTCACAGAATTAGCGTGATGAAGTGGCAGTGGACGGGTCATATTTGCCGCAGGACCGATAACCGATGGGGGAGGCGAGTCCTCGAGTGGAGGCCCTACGTACCGTGTGGCGCATAAGCGCAGTGTGGGACGCCCTTCGGCCACGTTGACCGCCTACTTGAAGAGGTTTGCCGGTGGTGGTTGGATGAGAGAAGAACCGACAATCATGTGTGGTGGCGAACGTGGTGGAGAGGCTTATATCCAAGAGTGGAGAGACAGGCTGATGGTATGTGGGTATGGTTGAAAAATTGAGTATATAAAAGTCGATAGAAAGATGATAAAATAAATGACCTAAGTATATGTTTTTCGTATTAAACAAGAGATTCCAAAACTAAGTTAGTAGATATGAGGCCATCAATCACCCACTAAACTAGTGCTGAACTAAGCGGAACGATTTCCGCTTGCCGGAGTAATTCTGCTCCTGTGAGAAAATCGCGTTATTATGTAGCGTTGCGCCTGGAACGTTTCCTGGCTGTTGATGCAGGGATATTGGGAAATGAAAATACATTTATTTAATGACGTTGCAGTGGCATTACATTGCGGTACAGTGAGATTTTTTATTTGGTTGTTCCCACAAAGACCATAGAGAAGATAAACGAGTGATGTCATAAGGAATGTTTATTTGAAGAAGCACAATAATTGTTGAGAAATATGAGATATTATGTAATAAAAGCTAGACTTCATTATGTCCTATTTAGAGGATCTTTAGAAATGATACGTTCAGTGTATGTAACTTGTCAGTGGATTTATTCAGTGCTACCAACACGTCAATGACGTCAAGACTAACTGCTTATTAAAAGGTCTTACGTTAAAGTATATTCTCGTATATTCTCTCAAGCAAACAAAAGAAACAAAGTAGTATGTATGTGTGCTGTAGAAGTGCTCAATACCTTGCATGTGTGCACTGGGTGGGAGCGAGAGAGGTGCGGCACGGATGCAAGAAGTCGAGTAGAGACTCCTAGCGGTTCTATTTTAAAAGGCTAGGATTCAAACGTTTACGGAGCTGATAATTTGTCAACCCTATTCCCTACCATTTCCAATCCTGTTCCCTATTCCAAATCCGTGACAAGGTAAGTTATTCTAACTAATGTCGGTATGTATCGCGGATGTCCATGACCGACAGCATGCACTTACCAACCGGTTTCCACTTCTTTTCTATAAAAAGTTATCTTTCTACATGTCGCTAAAGGAGATTGGGTGCAACAAAACCGTAACTAGTCCCCTTTACATCCACTGCTGGACCCATGTCCTCCTCATGTACATTGTCTTGTACCTGGTTGACGAGTCCAACCCGCTGTATGCAATTTAATAGTATTGCTAATAAGCAATTCCGTTCACACATTTTCAAGGTCACCGGATCGATTTGACACTACTATTTGTCACCGTCCTACCATAGCTAAAGAAGAATGCTTCATCTAAAGGTATTTACCATGGAAGTGTTCCTTTAGATCTGCTGTTTATTGTTTCAGGCGCGTGCGACGTGGCGGGTGGGGCGAGTTCGATTAACGCGCTGCAAGCGGGAAGTGGGACGAGTCGCCTCGCGCCTTCTTTCGACGCGGCGACTCCTCGAAACGTCACCGCACTAGTCGGCAAGTCTGCTTACCTTAGCTGCAGGGTGCGGAACCTTGGGAACAGAACGGTGAGTACCTTTATGACTTCTTTCACGGAATCCATATGTCAGTTCAGCGGCTTCATTATAGAAGTGGCGACGGCGCTGATGCCACAAATAAGCTAAGTGAATGAAAACTCATTCGAATGGCGGTTATATTCACTGGATCTGACTTGAAACTATAGTTTTTGATGTTAAAGTTTGATGATAATGTAAAGATAAAAGTTATAAGAAGGAAGAAGCCCTTCCTAGGCATAATTAAGATGACGTGTACACGACCAAGATCCTTAAAACTTAAAGGATCGGCGTCTCAAACACATATGAAGTTTTCCTGTAAAGATCTTTTTACTACAAATAATCAAATTGAATATGAAACGTTTCGATCAATATATTATGAAATATTTTTCAATAAGTAATAAAAATACGTCAAAGTAACGCACATGTATTTTCGATCAGAACGTCGACCTTATGTTTCCGGAAAACATGTTCCAAGCACATTTTTCTGCAAAGTCAGCTAGGCTGGTTTACTCACTTAATCTGAGCTAGACAGTTTCAATATGGATAAATCGATTGCCAAAGAGCTTGTAGGAAACCATTTGTTTCTATTTTATAAATCTGTGAAGAGGATTATATAATTTATTTTTGATGACTACAAAATCAATGTTTGGTGAAGGCAGGGCCTTATTGTATTTCCTTATGACGTTGGCGACGATACCACACCATATCATCAGCCTGTGTTTCTTCATTATGCCTCTTCGAAGGCTCGTGTTCGTTAGTTCGTCTTGAAACACAACGTGACATCCTTCATGTTGTGGGTGAGGGCCAGGTCTCATTCTACTAAGGAACTATGAAATTGTATTTGTTTTTTACTGTTTACAAATAAATGTCGTATTCTGTACAGTTCTTTCATCTCACGAAGGCGGGTTACGTTTAGTAATGGTTAAGCTCGTACATATACATTGTTTTAGTGTGCGTAAACTTGATAACGATCAGTTGAGTTCCCGACAACGCCGCGACGCACATTAAAATAATGTACCTACATGTTCGAGCACAACCACTGCGAAGCGTAACTCGCCTTCGTGAAATGAAATAATTAAGAACTAACAATACAAATACACGCTTCTTTGAAAAAAAAATGTAGGCAAATAATTTTTCCTTTGATTTCTTTATTGGAAACTTTCAAAAGATTTGAAACATCGTCGAAGTCTTAATATCGGATCATAGAATAAAGCTTCAGCCTATCTATTTTTATTGTAATATAGAGAACTTAAATGATCGTATAAATTTTACAAAAATTGTGAGACACCTACGCTAACAGTTCAAAAGTCCAGTATTTTTTTATTCACATAAGTACAATAGCCTAAAAAGAGCTATGAACTGAATGTACTAAAGACTATGTTCCGGACTAATAAACAAGAATCGCTATTAGTACACAAAAAGATATTGCGAAACTCGGAAATACATCTCAGCCTAGATATTTAGAAAATGAGTCCGATAATGAATAATGTCTGGAAGTCACTGAACTTCAGTCTATTTGTCACTTATTACCACTAAACATTATTATTCTAGAAAAATACAAAAAAAACCTTGCTTTCGAGTTTTTGTTGTTGTATTACCATTAAAGAGCTCTATTGCTTTTAATGATCGAGAATGTTCTCGTATTTTGTCGTTCGTTATTCTGAAGGTTTGCTGAACCTTAATTGGAGGACTGACGGTGTCATCATCACCATTACGTAGACGATCTATCAAACATAATTGAAACCGTAAATTTATTTTACAGAGATCAACTACTATACACATTCGTTTAACTCTTGGGTCAATATCTAGGTTGGTAGGGGGAGAGTGCATGCTGAATTCCCACAGCCGCTGGGCGCACTCGACTGGCCACGTTACCCCTGTCTCACAGAAGACTACCTTGAAATGTACTGCATTTCCCACTTTATCATATTTCCTCAATGCACATACCTATTTCGGTAGTGAGTGAGATATGCCAGAGCCCATTCCCATCCCATCTTCTCTCTCCCCATTTTCCCATTACATTCCTTAATCTGCAAAGGTAGGCAGCACATCCGGGGGCGTGCCAACGTTTGTCATTCTGGACTGATGTTGTCGTGTACCGCGGATCTCTATGGACGACAGTATCCATTTACCACCAAGTGGACTGTATGCTCGTCTACCGCCTTTTTTCTATATTATTATAAAAAAACTTGTTCCAACATTACTAGTTTCTAACATTTTCATAAAAATATTCCAGGTTAATATGAATATATAAACGGTATCTTCTTGGATAGGACTTGTAAAGTTCTATAAATTATGTCCAATCGTTTTTTTCTCTCTAAAACGTACGGTAAGTAGCTAGTCGGAAATGACTGTCCCATCGGCTTTTTTCATCTGCATCATTATCATCTATTCCGCTCCGTTCCATCCACTCACTGGTGTTAGTTCTATTTCTTTCCATCTGGTTTCATGGTTTCTTTAAAAGAAACAGTTCTTTAAATCAAATTCTTACCGAGACCAAATTTTCGATCAAAAATATCCTCATCCGGATCAAATTCTTGGCAATTTTCCTACTAGTCATTAGCAACATTTGTAAATACAAAACTCAGCATTACTTAGACTGACTACACAGAATCACTTACTATTTCATTCGCAACCCTGACCTTTCAAGGAAGTCAACGTACCAAAAAATATATACAAATATATATTCATTATATAATATATATTATTATTTCTGCTAAAGTGAACTCAGCAATAAACAACCGTGTTTGGAAATTGTAAACAGTTGAGTCAATTTCTATATTTACTCGTTTGTTGTATGTAGGGTCTAATGAATATTCAGGTCCATTCCCCTATTTGTATAGTATATGTATTAGGAATCTACTCGGTTATCACAGTATACAGAATAATCAGAATAATATCTTTAAATAGTTTTAAAATAGCGTTCTGGCTTGTGCGCTCATTTGTGGAATGCCAGGAAACTCGAAATGCGTGTTACCATAGCAACTGCATAACGAATGCTCAAAGCGCCAAATTTTAAGAGAACGCACGATGTGAATAAAAGTGTGTGGATGACGTCCCAACCCACCAACATATATAAAATTAGTGACAATGTATTTGTTATATTATAATATAATATAACAAATACAAATACATTGTTATATTACTGGCCACGTTACCCCTCTCTCACAGAAGACCACCTTGAAATGTACTGCATTTCCCACTTTATCGTATTTCCCCAATGTACGTACGTGTTTCGGTAGTGAGTGAGATGTGCCAGAGCCCATTCCCATCCTATCCCTGCCCATTTTCACAACCCTTTCTCCAAATCCATTCCTATATCTCCAAAGGTAGGCAGCGCATCCGGGGGCGTGCCAACATTTGTCATTTTGGACTAATGTTGGCATGTATCGCGGATGTCTATGGGCGACAGTATCCACTTACCATCAGGTGGACTGTATGCTCGTCTGCCGCCTTCGACAATAAAAAAAAAAAAAAAAAATTTTTTTGCAAAAACACATGTTTTACAGATGTTATAATTATTAGAAATTGTATCACTGTATTCTGCTAGAGTAGCATGCAAATCATAATAATATGTTAAAATGAAAAGTACAATTTTAATTAACAAAAATACAATTAACTTAAAATAATAGTATATCAAATAATATATAGGTTACAAAACAATAATTACACTTTTATGATCCACTATATTAATGTTTCTTTTTTCTTTTTATATATTCTTTAATATTAATGTTGCAAGGATGCATATGTATTAATTAGCACATTCTAATAAACAATTATAAACTCTAAAACGTCCAGTCCCGTCGAAGCAAAGTAAAGTGATATAGTTAGTGATATCACTATATATTATAAATTAAAGTCCCCCGCCGCGCTGAGTTTGTGTTTGTTCAGGCTAATCTCAGAAACTACTGTACGGATTTTTATACGGTTTTCACCAATAGAAAGAGGGATTATCTAGGAAGGCTATAGGCTATAATTTATGAACATTTTGACAAAATAAGCTAACGGCGTGATGATATTATCCACCAGAAGTCATCCGGCTATAGATAATTAGTGCTACCCGTGCGAAGCCGGGGCGGGTCGCTAGTAGATGATATAGGAGATAAAGTGATAGTAGGTTTACTGAGCATATTACTGGCAGAAGAGGATTGCTTATAAGCACATGAAAAACGCACTTCTGTTCTTTTCTTTGAGTATCACAAACATTACACACAAAAAATACTTTAACTAACTATCACTATTAAATCACTAAAAGCAAAGATACGCAATTTTTATAATAGTCAAACCAAAACTCAACTTCACTTCTCCAATTTCCGCCAGAAAGTCCATATTAATGGTTATAAGCAATTGTAGCTGTTAAAGCTATTGGTTTTTTTTTACTGAAAAGATATGAAAAAGATTTTTAATATATAAGAATATGAAAGTGGTTTATATCGTGCTTTGCCCACGATTCCCACATTTACTGCCTTAACATTAAAAGAGCTATGAAATATAGATTTTTCGTTTGAGGTATATCTGAAGAGTGTTGGTACATGTCGATTTTTCTAGGACGCCCGTCATCATTATGGGATACCCAATCTCATCTCATGAGTGACAACAGCAGAGGCTTTTGTTAAGAATAAAATTGTTTGTGGAGTTGTCTATAATATCTTCGTGATGTGAATCAATTATGTATTCTGGTCAGGTGCAGAATATTTTCAATATTTTTACATTACGCTACTGTATTTTCTCTGTACTGTGAATCTAGTCGACTCGTTAGGGTAGTACGCTTTATGATCGGCATGGGTAATTAAATGTAGCCAAAGATCGTTGCAGATACATCGACAGCACATCAATTTAGATAATTCCATTTTAGTTCTTACGGTTATAACCTTAAGGGTCTGCAAAGAACTTGTACACGGTAGTGAGGGGATGGGTAAATTAATTCTGTCATGGTAATTGAAAACGGCGAATAAAATCAGAAGGGTGATAATGAATTTCATCTTGCTGAGGCAATTCTGCGCAGACTTTTATTTATATGGTCCAATCTGTCAAGCTCTACTACCTTTTCCAAGGTACACAGTGTCGACACGGTGTCGAATGCTCGACACACTGTTTTGTTAACTCGGCAGTAGAGGCCAAACGGCATCGTACTGTGTGCCTAGCACTGTGTCTAGCATTCGACACCGCGTCGACACTGTGTCCCATAAACTTTAATTCTTATCCTTTGTACTAGTAACCTTACTGGTTTATTATATAGGATTAAATAAAAAATGCCTTATTCGTTTTACACTGAATATATTTCATAAAAACACAGTGGTTTTAAATTTTAAACATACTAACAATTGTGTTCTACAACTTTTTAAAATGAGCTCTTTTTTTTTCAAAGAAAAATAAATACCTATTTTTATACTCGTATTGCCTTACAATGTAAGCTACTCTGCTGAAACGAAACAATACGCAACGTTGTCAAACTGTTGAGAAACAGAAATTGCAAGCGGATAGTGTATTAGACAGACTAAGAATACAAAAAGTTCAAGTCGGAGACTTCATTTCAAAAAACAGTTCAGAAAAAAGTAGAAAAAATATGTTTCATTGTATATTGTAAATCGGTTCAGAACCCGTAAAATTAAAGGTTTTTGTTTACCTTTTATGTTTCTGCACGGGTTACACCAGCCGTGGCCACAAGTTGACTGAAGAAGGCTGGTAGTCTAGAATGGGAGTTGCGAGCAGTTTTATCAACTACCCACATTTGATCTTCACATTCGTTTTAGATAGAAATTTAATGTTAGGAGGGTGCATTTTTACTTAACCCCTACATCACAAGTTTATTATTATTTACTACATCAATTCGAATTCTCAAATTTCGGGATTAAATCATTTCGATTAATGGTGACTAGCTGAATGCAAAAAACCAATCAGTTTCGAAGTAAAAAAAAAGTCCACATATACAAACACAATAATCAATATTTTATAGATGATATACACCGCTTTTTTATTCCTTCGCTCTGTAGTTCCAATGGGTGTATTTGTTTTGCGCGTAGAATAAAAAATATACTAGAAATTAACAATAAGTTATTAAAAAAAAGCTATTGTAAAAACTGGTAGAATCGATTCTACTCGATACTGACCAACCATTAGCTTTTGCGTTATTTCAGTGGCAGGTTGTATATAGGCGATAAATGTTGTCGGATAGGGGTCGTAAAGTTCTACAAGTTTCGTCTATATTTTTTTTTTTCTTTTGTCTAAAAATAGCGAACGGGCGCTTTTACGTGTATTTATGTTTGTTAACGTTTTTAGGTAATTTATTATAAAATATGTTTTTTATTTATATGGACGTGTAAAAACATCCTCCCTTTACTACCAATGCATCTGGGTGGTAATAAAATTGTCATTTTTATTTATCACACCCCAACGTCATCACCCTCGAAAGAGTTTCAATAATTATGACCTGTTGTTTTATGGCATCGCTTTAAACCCCTCGAGATTGTTCTAATTAATTATTCTCAGTAGAGGTACAGTAATATGGCTTCTGTGTTAAAATGGTATCTAATTTATTTTGTTACGTTGGTACCTACTACAAGATTATTTTGCAATGTAAACATGAAGAGACACAAAGTACGAGATGTGTTTTTGGCGGGATCTGTTTTGTATATGCATGTTGTCCTTTAGCCCCCTTGCACATATCGTGCTTAAATGTAAGTCATTGTTTAAAATGTCTTGTCATTATTTAAAATTTAAACAACGTTGAGAAATAGGAGGTTAAGAAGATATGTCGGTATCTCCTTTCTAATTATTGTGTAAATTGCGAACAGTAAGAGCATACAGTTCACTTGGTGGGAAGTGTATTCTGTCGTCCATAGACATCGCCGATACATACCAACATTAGTCCAAAATGACAAACGTTGGCACGCCCCCGGATGCGCTGCCTACCTTTGGAGATAGAGGAATGGATTCGGAGAAAGGGTTGGGAAAATGGGGAAGGATAAGATGGCATGGGAATGGGCTCTGGCATATTACTCACTACCGAATCACGTAGGCACATTGGGGAATAGTATATAGTGGGAGATGTAGTATATTTCAAGGTAGACTTCTGTGCGAGAGGGGTAACGTGGCCAGTCGAGTGCGCGCAGCGTCTGTTGGATTGTAGAGTGCACCCTCCCATTCCAATATATGATAAGGTAATACTTGTATTACGATGACGTAATAATTATCTCAAAATCGAGCAACCGTTCAATATGCATATTGACTTTATACATGAATTCGGTTACATTTTTTTTTATAATTCCATAACTAACGCGTTGTCGACAGGACGCACAATGAAGTCTGACAATAATATTCATGCTGTCGAATTCTAGGTCCCTCGTCCAGTTCTAAACGCATGTATTATGTGAAAAATGTTGAAGAATGTCATTGTTTAAAAAATGGTTATATACATACAAATATTTCACTAAATAATTTTGTAGTATGTATGTATGTATGTAGTATGTATAATTTTCCTCTATGTACTGTAGTTAGTGAACATAAATAGTAATTAAATATACATAGTAAGTGGCAATGCTATGAAAAAGCTTATCATATAAAACACTGCGTCGTCTCAGTGCCGTACACTTTGTCCCCAAAGACTGCGAATAGCATAAAAATGAAAAATTTACATAATGTTTCTCCTTTAATAAATTCGTTTTTATATCGCAAAAATGTGTGGAAATTACGTAAAATATGAATGAAAAAATGGTTTTTGCTGCAGTTTACGTAACGAACGTTACGTAGTTCACTCAACACTCTGTGTTTGCTTGCAGCTTCATTCTATAAATTCGATTGTTTTTGTTTGTTCGGTTTTCATAAAAGCAAAGCACATAAACTGGATCGCAAAAATTCCGGGTCCCTAATAAATGGCGTGATAGTTTCATAAATACATAAGACTAATATGCGAAACTATAGTATATTGTAGATGACTGATTAATATATATATAAAAAAATGTGTAACACGTTCTGTACACTATATAACTTTAATTAAATACTAAAAAAATAAGAAAATTTCGCTTCTAACTTATGACAACAAAAATACACTTCGCAGTAAATCTTAAAAAATGAAAGTTTTTTTTTGTCAATTTAATATTTTGTATTTCCTCCACGAGCCCGCATCACTTCAATAAGACGATGTGGCATGCTGTAAACCAAATTTTTAATACGATTTTGGTCTATGTTTGCCCATTCTTCCGCTAGCGCATTCTTCAACTCGTGTAAGGTAACAGGAGCAGGAGAGCGTTGTCTCACGCATCTCCCGAGCTCGTCCCATGCATGTTCTATGGGATTTAAGTCTGGCCTGCGAGCTGGCCACTCCATGCAGGTAATACCGACGTCTTGAATATACATATTGACCAAATGAGCAGTATGTGGTCGCGCATTATCGTGCATAAGAATGGAAATTGCACCCATATTCACTAAGAATGGACCAGCATGCTCATTTAAAATCTCTCCTACGTATCTGACAGCAGTCAGAGAACCGTTTTCTATGATCACTAACTCCGTGCGATCCTCTGAAGATATCCCAGCCCAAACCATTATTGATCCTCCACCGAATGGCACCTTTTCTTCAAAACACGCTTGATGATACCGTTCTCCTGGCCGTCTAAATACTCTTCGTCTCCCGTCGTGCGTAAATAAACAAAATCTGGACTCATCGGAAAATATAACCTTGGACCAATCTTCATCTGTCCATCGGATGTGTTCTCGAGCAAACCGTAACCTGGCAACTCGATGTTCTCTGAGCAGTTTGGGGCCGTTTGCTGGTCTATAAGGCTTTATATCAGCTTCACGAAGACGTCGCAGAATCGTGTTAGAGCTCACATTGTTGTGGTGAATTTCTTGAAGACTGTTTCGGACCAGAACAGCCGTGAGATGTCGATTTCTTAACATAGTGCTCACGATGAATCGGTCTTGTCGTGTAGTTGTGCACCTTGGCCTGCCATTTCCTGGTCTCCTGATGTTCATGCCGGTCTCTTGAAATCGCTGGAGTACTCTTTGGACCGTTGATAAAGATACTCCTACTGTTCTAGCAGTGCTACGCTGACTTCTTCCTTCTTGTACCATGGTAATAATCCGTGTACATTCTTCAGGTGATAACGACATGATATTGCATTGAATACTCTGATCAATCCAAGGAACCATTTATAATGATAGCTCCGTTTGAAACAAAAGCAGAAAAATTATTCTTTTCCTAATTATAAATTTTGAAATTTTTCAAAATGCAGAATATTTTTTTTTAAATCTGTAACTTGTACAAATGAAACCTCTTTAGAGATTTAGAACAAGCATTAGTAACCTCCTTACTACATATTATTTATTCGAGCGATCTAGGTATATAATTCATGGAGATATCACGGTTTTTATTAGCGACCCGGAATTTTTGCGATCCAGTGTAGCATCACGGTCTCACGTGATGATAAGTGTTACCGCCGCCCATGGACACCTGCTTTCAATTAATTTGATGGTCTTTTTTAAACATTCCATGGATTTTCGTATAATATTATTGGTAATGCTGATATGTTAAACGAGTGGAATTAATTTGAATTCACATATTGAAATAATTTCATTATCGGTGAATTTGAAATTTGTCGTAAATATTTTCCACACAAAATACATACTTTAATCTACAATAGTTTTGACTAGTTTTATTTTTATTTTTATAGACTAGTGGGCGGACGAGCATGCGGTCTCACGTGATGATAAGTGTTACCGCCGCCCATGGACACCTGCAACACCAGGGGGTATGCGGGCGCGCCGCCGACCTTGCAAAATCCTATTCACAGCTCTCTTGAAGAACCGCATATCGTAGCTTAATGGAAAGACCTCTTGAGGCAGTTCGTTCCACAGCCTACGGGTTCGCGGTATAAAATAATTTACGGAAATACGACATATTAATTAAGATATTAGGTATTAATTAAGGTAAGAAACGAGACTGTTTGTTAACTGACGATTAGAACAAGTGTAGAACAAATAGTAACACAGTTTGTTAAAGTTAGTTGACGAGTAGGTTTAATTTTTCTATAGAACAATTTAGACCACAGATCTATGTAGAATTTTATGTAGGTATTATTAATTTATTTTCACTTTACCAAACAGAAATTGTACATAAGGCGGTTCTAAATAGAAATGCCTAAATGAAACTAGGCGGGGGCATTTTCTGCCAGTTAACCTTTGGTTAAACAGAAATGCATGAGGGACCACCCTCAAAGCAAAGTTCTTGCTTATTATGTAAGGTATGTCTGTGATTTAGACTATATAATAATATAGCAATGCAATGCAACCAGCCCTTTCAATATCCACTGCTGTACATGGGCCTCCTCAAGCATATTGTCTTGTGCACGAGAGGAATATATTGGCATAAAACGCCAAGCGGGTCGGCGAGATCACTCTTTTAGAGGTGGTGTAGTTCCTCAGCGCTTGTTGTAGCGGCTTTATTATACTTTAGTCGCCTTTTACGACGGGAAGAGAATAAGAATATAGACAAGGTTGAATAAATATTCTAATGTAAAAAATAAGGCCTAATTAAAAAAAAAACAGATAAAGACGATAGAATATAAAGTGACGTGGTTACTGGCAGTTCTGGAGCTCACTTCCTACGTTGCAGAGAGCAGTTTAATGACGCGAGATCAAAGAGGTGGAAACCGCGGAACAGCCTTTGTTTGTCGGTAAACGTACACGTGCGCGTTTGCTGACCGCGGCGTCCGCGGTTTACGTTAACTCTTGCTTAACATAAATATAGTTTTGACTTGGTAGTGTCGCAATGTTTCGTTTGTGGTTTCCTCGCGATACTGACATAAAATGCGGTTAATACTAAGTACATATAATATATTGTATCATTTTCTGTGCGATATTCTGTAACTTGAATTTTGTTTCGATCGATGCGTCATCGATGACAGCTGACAGCGTTAAGTTTTTACATTTTATTTTTGGTTTTGTTAAACGTGTTAGCATAGTAGCACATATGTGATTACATTGTTGTATTTGTCTAGATCATGACGACGAGGTGTGAAGTATAATTGCTATTAAAATTACATTAAAGCGATTGTATTATCAAAGTTGCGTTTATTTTTTAATAACGTGAATAATTTTTATTTAAACGGAAAGCCACTCAACAACTCGCGCTTGTTAAAGGCGGGAAGTAAATTTTTATCAATATAAGGAACGGGGGACTAATTATTTATTATCAGAATTAACTGAATCGGCCATAGAGGTAGCATAAAATTTTAATTTCGTTCGTATAGGCTTATTCGTATTGTTATCTTGCGTCGAACATTCAAGTTCATTCCGGCGATACTTTGATGACGTAATCTCGTGAAGTTTTGATTGAAAGCCGTGTCCTTTTTCAAACAACCTAGTAAGGTTCAATGTAGTCTTCTGTGAGAGGGGGATAACGTTGTCAGTCGAGTGCGCCCAGCGGTTGTGGGAATGCAGCGTGCACTCTCCCCCTACAATGTGCCAACGTATGTATGTATTTGCGCCTGTAATTGGTTTCTGTTTATTTTATTTTTGTATGTTTACATATGTGTCCGTCCCTAATTAGTTGTCCAGAAATCAAATAGTACGCAAAATTTTAAGTTTCCGTAAAATAATAATTTTTATACAGCTATTTCCCAGTTTTACTTATATTTTGGACATTAGTGTACCTACATGCCAGCATTAATTTAGACAACAAAGTCTCATGAATAGACATGTTGGGCGGACTAGACGAAAAATCTTACTTAATTTAGTATTAGTGTCGTTAATAAGCCAACCACGACTGTATACTAGCTAAAATACAATAAAGTGTTTGAATTTAGTATTTTTACCAAATTCAAGCCAAAATAAAATGTTTCAAGTTTCCTTGTAAACAAGTGTTCAGTGAAGTAATAGAGTCGCCACAAGGGATGCTAAAGGAAACGTCACCGCGTGGACGGTAAAACATCTCGCCTCGGTTGGAACCTGTCCAGCTGACTCCCCACTTACCCGCACCCCCCCATTCCCCCCTGCGAGAATCGATACTTCCCCTGACCACTCTATCGCTGAGTTATCGCCTCCTTCCCATCGTTTACACGGACCTGCTCGGATACTTTGGAGAATTTTATGGTTTTCGTGCTGAAAGGTTGAGGTAGGATTTAACTTTCAACGAGTGTAGATGTATTAATTGGTCTTAAAACCATCAGTTTCTTGTTTTTATGTTGTGAAAGAGGAGCTAATGAGAATAACTACGTGCTTCAAAGCCATAGGCCAGTACATTATTTTATTTAAGTTAATTATTTTATTTAAGTAAAAAAATGGTTTCTCTTTTACTTTCTTGGTTATGAGCAAGGAAGCTGGCGGACAAGCAGACAGTTCAACTGGTGCTAAGTAGATGCTGTCGCCCATAGACATCCGTAATTTTATCTCATTAGTTATACTTAAGTTCTACTTAAGTTTTAGCATAGTACCTTGTGTCACTTTGTGCAATAAATAGTGTAGGGCACTTGGTGTAATATGAATATAGGGGAAGAGTGCACGCTGCATTCCCACAGCCGCTGGGCGCACTCGACTGGCCTCGTTACCCATTTCTCACAGAAGACTACCTTGAAATGTACTGCATTTCCCAATGTACGTACGTGTTTAGGTAGTGAGTGAGATATGCCAGAGCCATTCCCATTCCATTCTGTCCTATCCCTCCCCATTTTCCCAACCCTTTCACTCAATCTATTCCTTAATCGAACAGGTAGGCAGCGCATCTGGGGGCGTGCCAATTAATGTTGGCATGTATCGCGGATGTCTATGGACGACAGTATCCATTTACCATCAGGTGGACTGTATGCTCGTCTGCCGCCTTATACTTTTAAATTTCTTAAACTTTCATCAAAAATACGTATAAATTAAAAGAATAAATAAATACCATAACATCATTTCGTGTCACTTTACACTTCGATATAAGCCTCATTCTGTCAGCAAACGACGTTTTTTGCTCTTTTCATCTAGTTACTACCGTCAACTTGTCATCAGTCCACTTGACTGGCCCGCCTACAAGTAATCTTAAATCATTTGCATAACCCTTCTAGAACACTAATGAAATCATGATAGAGCGAATCACTAACAGCACTTGTTAGTAAATTGATACAAAAAACCGGTCAATAAAGCCATGTTTATGTTACAAGAGGAGTAAAGAAAGGACAATGGATAGTTTGTGTGTTGTAGAAGCGTTCGACGTCATGCATGTCTGCGTGGCAGATGCAGTTCTAATCGGTTATGTCGATCCTTTGCCCTTTCATCATAAAAAAAAATATTAACCAATACGTAGAAATGTGGCACTGTAAATTAGTGAGAAAAGCATTTTATCTTATTTCCCTAATGTATGTACGTGTTTCGGTAATGAGAGAGATGTGCCAGAGCCCATTCCCATCCCATCCCTCCCTATTTTCCGAACCCTTTCTCCAAATCCATTCTTATATCTCCAAAGGTATTAGTGCATCAGGGGGCGTGCCAACGTTTGTCATTTTGGTCTAATTGCCAACGTTGGCATGTATCACGGATGTCTATAGGCTACAGTATCCACTTACCATCAGGTGGACTGTATGCTGGTCTGCCGCATTCGTTAATAAAAAAAAATTATAAAGAGCCTAATAAGACATGTGATGTCGGCCGTCTTTAGAATAACACCATCCCATCTCTTTCCATGGTTTAGGTAAACGCGACTATAACAAAGCCGCTGTCACAAGTCCTAGAGAACTACACCACCTCTAAAAGGGTGGACTCGCCGACCTTCTTGGCCAGTAGCGTGGTCTTTTAAGGCCATACATCATCTCATGCACAAAACAATGTGCTCGAGGGATGTATGACTGGTTACGATACGGTATAGAGCGCAAATGTATTTTAATATGGAAGTTCATATATTATAAATTATTAGTTGAAATATATTATAATTTTTGACATTTTTGTATTAATACTGACAAACCAAACATTCTGAACTTCCTGACTAAAATTAAAATTATACATTTTGCTACTTGACATTTCTAACATCAAATTATATTATTAACTACACAGCAACGCTTGGCCGGGTACAGGGCCACGCGTTGCAGTGGCTGCGCAACAGATGGCGCTTACCCTGTTTTTGGGTAAAAAGCATGTTTTTACCCTGTGATAGGTATATAAAAACACGCGCGTATTCGAATGCAACATTGTGTCAAAATTTCAAAGCAATCGGTGCGGAGATTTGAGATTTTGAACAAACGAACGTTTACATTTTTATTTATATAGATTACATTAACATTTACTTCTTGATATAAATATGACTTATGGAATGGCTAAATATTCCTTTTAAATTAAATAAAATGTCTATATTGTAGTTTTGCACGATGTTTTAAAGAATGTGCGAAACATCTAAATATAATTGTCACCTGTTTATTCTGCAAATAAACTATTATTATTATGAAAATATGGAAAAATGCTATTCTCGTAGCCTATACCACTTGAAATTCAGTGCGCCCTGCCAATTATATCGTACGGTGCTGATACCTGGACTCGACCGTAGGCTGATCCTTAAATTCAAATTCCTTTAGGGATCTATGGAGGGAGCTTGGAGTTTCATTGCGGAATAAGATCCGAAAGGAAAATATTCACTAAAGAATGAAAGCCAGAGAATATGTAAATATAATAAAAATGCTGAAGTGACAATAATTACGTCATATTTGCTACAAGACCGACAATCTATAGGATAGACGAGTTCTTGAATGGAGATATCGTTGCGGGTAGTGCCTTCCGATTAGATTGATCGACTTCTTGAATAAATTCGACGGTAGTAGCTGCCTAAGAGCGGAAGGATGCATGTGAAGTATATATGTATATATATCCATCAGCAGATAGACACAGGCTAATGGTATGGCATATTACTTAAAATGTGTAATATGTACATTATTAACTTTGTCTGTGCGTTGTTCGGTGGTGACAGTTTCATTTTCATTCTTTCTTTAAAATCTCTTTCTTTTTCCCAACTTTACCATTACGAAGAAGCGAATCCTCTAAACATTTCTCGGAAAAGCATGTAAATGGACTCGTCATAAAAATAAGGATTTAAAGACCTTTTAAAAGTGCAACTGAAATCTTAAGAAGCTTGAGCAAAAAAGGAAACCTTGGTCCCATAAACACCAGGTATTTATAAAATACGCTAGCTTTTATCTTGGTTTGATGTCGGACGGTTGAGTAGTTTTTAATTCAGTAATAAATTGTAAGATATTTGTGATAAAGGGAGTGGTGATGGTTTAAGGGTTTATGAAGTTCTATTAAAATAGCGTTAAATATTGTAAACTCATGATTTTTTATTACAATAAAAATAATTATATTGGCTGATTACTTTACACGTACCTATATGCATAACACATTAAGGAAGTACCTACTTACGCGTACTTACTAACAGAAGCGGGTGCGTTCAAACGTCAAAGACCTAAGCGAGTGATAGTTGATAGTGTTATGCACATAATATGGGTAAATTAATCATCAATTATTTACTTTTAATGTAATAAAAATATCACGAAATACATGTTAATTTATAGTTTTAGTGTTCATTGAAATTTTACGATATTTTCCACTATTTTGTGTGTGATCTTATATATTCTCGATTTTATTTCGTGAGGTTTAAATTTAATGCCCGGCCTTTTCCAGTGAGTTTCTACTTTAATACGGATTTTTAAATTTTCACTAGCTCGGCGCTGAAAAGAAATGTTTCGTTAATATTAACTTCGTCCTTACTTGGGTTAGATTAGGATAAGTACCAGTTTATTTGATGACAGAATAGGTCAGTTGGTAATGCCCCTACTTGCTCTACAAATGGTTCGATTCTCGGTCGGTCAGTCATTTGTCTATAGATAAATGTTTGTTCGGTTCTGGGTGGTGTGCTTCGTCTTTGTATGTATCTGTCTCTAGACCTACGATACAGGTAATCCTAGTGTGGACCAATGAGTCTGGCGTTATTCTATTATATATATATATATCCATTCTATGTCTTCTATTTGCGAAGTTGACAAAAAAAAGTGATTTTTATTTGTATATTTATGGCCGCGGCCATTGACTGTGCCATTATTTCCAAATATATAAGACATCGGTCGTAAATATTCTGTTCTGCAGGTGTGCAGATATTAATATAATTCCTTGTGTTCCTACAAGTCCTACAATGTATTTGTCTCATCATCAACAAAAACTCACGAAGAACGCTAAAGTAAATATGAATCCAATCACGCGAGTGGATATAGCATCCCGCAAACGAAGGGAATCTATCTGGTAACGGCAATCAAAAATGGCATTCAATTAAAAAGGGCCGATGTGATAGCGCGATAACATTCCGTCAAGCGAGCCATTGTTCACACAGGCTTTGTTTTATATGGACGGGTAATGGAGCCAGCAGTAGTGATTCTCAGTGCTAAATGCCAAATAATTGTCTCCAGAGAATTGCCTTATAATTGCACGCCATTACTGCCAAATGTGACGATTTTACTATGTACTTACAATCCGTTGTAATGCACATTGTAAATAAATATATTGAAATTGGAATTTCAATACCCGAACTTCTAAGAAAGAAGAAGAGCAGTTTCCATTCCAATATCAATGAAACTTTATGGCTATATAAAGTAGTTCATTGAGAACATAACCATTTATTTATTAAAATAACATTTGGTATATTTATTTCATAATCTAAGTTCGTTAAATAATCCTTTGAAAAACAAAAATATGTATAAGCATAGATATCCTATTTTACTACATAGTCGATGAGTAGACGATGATTTTACTGCTTTAAAAGAGCATTGTCTTTCTAAGTTATTTTCAAAACTGCTTTCATAGGCATAGTTTCCATCCATACTTCTTTGAAAGTCCAATATATTTTGAAAAAATAAATCAAAAACAAAATACAAGGCAGTAAAAATATTATGTACATATTATGCAAGGTTTATCTAAAGAAACAATTCGTTCGGAAGGACGTTGTGTCTCTCTGCGTGTTCTAGCGCTTGTACAATGTGGAATGCTCTGAAAAATTGGTCAACATAATTAAAAGCATCGGGTTCTACAATTGCACCTTCTGTCACGTAAGTGCCGTGCATCCGCATTCCCTCGACACTCCCTCGATGTCGCGTACTGTTCAGTCCAAAACCCATTCTATACCGCGTACCGGTAGATTGTGAAACGAACTGCCTCAAGAGGTCTTTCCATTACGCTACGATATGTGGTTCTTCAAAAAAGCTGTGAATAAGATTTTGCAAGGTCGTCGGCGCACACGCATACCTCCTGGTGTTGTTCTATAGACATTGTAGCACATTGTTCTATATACATATTTAACACATGATACTGTTACTAGTTCATGCACTCATTATTCTGTCGTTTACAACATCATGGAAATTATGCAGCCAAATATATTAAAGCTGATGATTTTTTATCATGATTGAAGTCATGATTTTTGCTGACAAGTCACATTTCTAAAAGCTTATAAACAAATCTCTTCAACGTAAATCTGTTGCATACAGTGTAAATTATTTGCTGTTATTAAATTTTCTTGCTGACTAGTCGTTTTAATTGAGTGCAGTATTTTGTTGATCGATCATTTATCTGCTGCTATAAAAATATATCAATGTTTCCGTAAATATTTATTTATTTTGGAGAGTTCGAATATGGGCACTACTACTCTTGTAAGTCGCTATCGATCAATTGAAGTTACAGCTTTTAGGTTATAACGTTGACTGATTATCGGTACATAATTGGAAATATCAGTTACATGCTCCCTAAACGTTATGATCTCTCTTAAGACGATTTCAAATATCAGTAATCAGATTCTTAATTTTAATTACATTTTATTCGTGAGAACAAGATTCTAAGGCATTCGCTACTACTTTGAGTTTCCATTATCGTACTGTACGAGCTGAATTACTGTTTCCTCTATACACTGTGGCACAGAATTTGCTTTATACGGAGAGGTTATTGGTCGGGTGTGGGCAGAAATTCGGCTTCGTTTCAAATGCCGTTCGCGTTCAGCCGATAATGAAGGCCAGAATAAAAGCCGAACGGCCTCGCGAATTCAATCTTCACCAATTTAGCTGTTCCCACTTCCCTATCTATTCACGGTTTGATTTGAAAACGTGCTCTGAACCACGAGTTTGTCTATTTTAGTTCAAATAAATGTTTTTCAAAGTGGCAAAAACAAGTTGTCAAAAAATATTGGAATTCAGTTCTAACTTTCAATTGATAGTTCCCTTTCAGGGACTTCAATTCTCCCTACATGTCATTTGTATGTCTACAAAATTGATGTGTAAAATTGAAGCAAGCGCTTGAAGAAAATCGCTCAGAATTAATGAATAGAAAAGGTGTAATTTTCCATCATGACAATGCTCGACTGCATATATCTTTGAGGACTAAACAGAAATTTATGAACCTTGGCTGGGAAATTTTAATGCAATGCATTCTCCATCCAGTCCAGAAATAGCACCTTCCGATTATCATTTATTCCGCTCTTTACAAAATTCTGTAAATGGAGTAAAATTACATTCAAGAGAAGCCTGTATAAGCAATTTAAATCAGTTTTTCGCTCAGATACCCCAACAATTTTATAGCGATAAGATAATGGCTCTGCCAGAAAAATGGCGAAAGATAGTCGAATTAAATGGATAATGTTGTGTTCAATAAATATTTATGTAATACAAAAAAATCTTTATTATTTTCACTATAAAAAGGCGCGAACTTATCCGACTACCTGATATAATGTCGCCCCCTTAGAATTATGCAGGTTATAATATATAAAGCTCGATTTTTAATATACCTTATATATTGTTACACATCATAATTCTATGCTTTGAGAACTATGAGAACTTTGAGAGCTTTGAGAAGAGATAAATGATTTTTTTTTATAGAAATAAGATGGCAAACGAGGTGGTAAGTGGATACTGTCGCCCATAAAAGATAAATAAAGATTTGAAGTCGAATCCAGGTCCGTAGACATATATTATTTCACAGAAACGAGTAGGTGTGCGTACCTGGGCGGCATGGTTGCTATGTTAACTGACATAAATCCCTAGAGATTAAATTATGTGCCGGCGTGTGTCACACCACTGAATATTACGTGAATTTTGTTTTAAATATTATTTTTTTGCTAAAATGAAAGGAGTTTAAGTGAAACTCCGTAGTGATTCGGTGTTTTTGTGAAGGTTTCAGACCATCAATCATTTTCGCTCTTTACACACAGCGAGCAATAACAATATAATTTAAACAATATCGCTTATACAGCAACGCTTAAAAATAAATATTTAGCTAAAGAAAGTATGAGTATTATCAAGGGCTACGGGGGTCAAGCGTGGATCAAGCGTTGTTCGGGTCATTACTGACGTGCCGATGACAATGTCATGTAGGTACATGCGAATTCGAGCCATAGACTATAGAAACGCCATATCAATTAAAATAAGGTACTGATGAGAGCGCATAAAATGGCGCCTATTTGTAATAACAAAAAGAAATCCCCAAGCAAGACTAATGTTATATTGTAAAATATTTGTAAAGATTTAAGTATTACTTAAATCTTTACATAAGTATTACTAATTTTTTTTTAGTAATATTGTGGTGGAGGCACATATAAAATGATGATACACCAAGAAGGTAGATTCGCTCGGCGCTTATAGCTAAACCGCCGCGCGTGCGCCGGCCGGCTCGGTGCGCAGGAGTTCTGCGCATGCGCCGCGCCGCGGCAGTAGTAGTCAAGAGCTCGCACAGTTAACGGTGCCACATACATTCCTAAACAAAACAACTGTGAAATAAATACCAATCAACGCACCTCACCATAAGGCCAAACTGGTGACCCCGTTCAAGGACTAAAACCGTGAGTCAAGGACAAAATTGAACTTATAAGTGTCCTGTGCAGTGCATATCTTATTATTTAAGCATTGCAAATTAAAGAATTTGGAAGAAAATAAAAAAGACGCGTGAGGTACTTCGAAAAAGTTGTGTGGTACAAGTCACAAGCGGATAGCGATTTTCACACTTTCGCTGACGAAAATTATAACGATGCCGAACAAGAATGAAGAACATGTTTCTACTGTCTCCGCCGAGTTATTTAGAGTGGGGATACGCGTTCCACCCTTCTGGCCAGAAGAACCCGAGATATGGTTCGCACAAGTCGAAGGTCAGTTTGCTGTATCGAATATAACTTCAGACGTGACTAAATTCAATTATGTGATTGGACAGCTTGACCACCAATTTTCGAAGGAGGTGAAGGATATCATTATATCCCCTCCACCGACGGAAAAGTACGAGAAATTGAAGACAGAGCTCATCAAGCGCCTGAGTGCTTCTCGTGAAAAGCAAGTCAAACAACTTCTCATGCATGAAGAATTAGGAGACCGTCGCCCGTCACAATTTCTAAGGCACTTACAAAGCTTAGCGGGACCGAACGTGCCAGAAGATTTTGTGAAGACCATCTGGACGAGCAGACTGCCAAGTAGCGTACAGACGGTGATAGCCGCGCAACATACGGCGTCACTGGAAGTACTATCCGACTTGGCAGATCGGATCCAAGACATCGCTTCTGCCACACCACAAATATCAGCTGCAACTGCACCTGGTTCGTCACTGGACGCTATGGCCAAGGAAATAGCCGAGCTCCGCAGGCAAATGAAGACACTGCTGGAGCATCAATCTCACCCCCGGACCCGACAAAAAAGTCGCAGCCGCTCTGAAACCAGATCCCAATCCAACTACAAAAAGTGGCCTAATTGTTGGTATCATTGGAAATTTGGATCCAAATCGAAGCGCTGCGTGAAACCGTGCAATTATCAAGCGGGAAACGCTCAGGGAGGTCGGTAATGGCGACAAACGACCATCCCAATTCGTCTGGTCGCCTGTTCGTCGTAGATCGTCGGTCGAAGGTACAGTTCCTTATCGATACAGGAAGCGACGTTTGTGTCTTCCCACGACGAGCACTGCATGAGCGTCGTCCTAAGTCTGATTTTGAACTTTCCGCGGCTAACGGGACATCAATCAGCACGTACGGATTTACAAACCTGGAGTTGAACCTTGGATTACGCCGCGATTTCCCATGGCGTTTCATCGTTGGTGACGTCACTAAGGCAATCATAGGAGCTGACTTTCTGAAGTTCTACGGCCTTCTAGTGGACATACGTAACCAACGCCTGCTAGACAACACTACAACACTCTCCGTCATTTGCTCACCTGCACACTCGTCGATTGCGATTTCTTCCATCAAGATACCAATCGGCGAGTCGCGTTACGAAAAATCTTGAAAGAATTCTCCGAAATCACCAACCCATCCGGAAAGCAAGCTGAAGTAAAGCACCGTACCGTTCACTTCATCAGGACCACATCAGGACCACCAATATCCTGCAATCCACGCCGCTTAGCGCCAGACAAACTAAAAATAGCAAAAGCTGAAATCGAGTCTATGCTGAAATCAGGTATCGCACGACCATCGGAGAGCTCCTGGGCGTCACCGTTACATCTCGCACCGAAGAAAGACAACGGATGGCGGCCTTGTGGAGATTACCGAATGCTGAATGCTCGCACCATACCGGATAGGTATCCAATCAGACATGTGCACGATTTCACACACAGCATATCAGGCTGTAATGTATTCTCAACGATTGACCTTGTCAAAGCTTACCAACAGATTTCAGTAAATCCTGAAGATATCCACAAGACCGCCATCACGACACCATTCGGGTTATATGAATTCCCATTCATGACATTCGGATTGCGAAATGCTGGACAGACATTCCAGCGCTTTGTCGACGAGATGACCCGCGGGCTGGATTTTGTCTATCCCTACATCGACGATTTCTTGGTCTTCTCGAAAAATGAGGATCTCCACGAAGAACACCTTCGTATAGAGTATACGAAGAGTATATCGATAGACTGAAGGAACATGGTATCGTCATCAACACTTCAAAGTGCAGCTTTGGCCGATCTGAAGTCAAATTCCTGGGCTACCATATATCAGCCAACGGGATCAAGCCACTGAATGAGAAGGTGGAAGCAATTAAGTCATTCCCTCCCCCGAAAACAGTCCGAGAGCTTCGCAGATTTTTGGGGATGCTAAACTTCTACAGACGATTCATTCCTAACGCTGCTGAAGTCCAGGCACCACTACACGCTCTCATGACTGGATCTGTAAAAGGTTCCCATCCTATCAACCTGTGTGATGGCACTCTGAAAGCCTTCGAGGATTACAAAGAAAGCCTCTGCCGTGCAGCACTCCTTGCACACCCGGATTGCCAATGCAAACTAGGCCTCGTCACAGATGCATCAGATACTGCAATTGGCGCTGCCTTACAGCAATACAAAGATGGTGACTGGCAACCGCTTGCCTTCTTCTCGCACAAGTTTAGTACAGCACAGAGAAAATACTCTCCTTACGATAGAGAGCTCCTCGCGATTTACGAAGCACTGAAATATTTCAGACACATGGTCGAAGCCAGAGAATTCACAATCTACACCGACCATAAACCATTGTGTTTCGCTTTTCACCAGCGCAAGGACAAGTGTTCGCCGAGACAGTTTCGTCATCTGGATTTCATATCCCAATTTACAACTGACTTGAGACACATCTCGGGGAAGAATAACCTGGTCGCGGACACGCTGAGTAGAGTGGAAGAGCTGGAACTGTCGATCGATTTCTCACAGCTCGCTAAATCACAGGCATCCGACCCAGAGTTAAAAGAGATGCTGGAACGTGGAACCTCATTACGACTGGAGAAGGTGAAGTTACCTGGAACCCGTGCTGAATTATATTGCGACGTCAGCACACTCATTTCAAGACCTTACGTCACGAAGCCTATGCGCAAGCAAGTTTTCGATAGCTTGCACGCATTAAGCCATCCCGGTGCCAACGCAACAATTAAGTTAGTAGCAGAACGCTACGTATGGCCCGGTGTGAAGAAAGACTGCAGAGAGTGGACGCGTACATGTCTAGCTTGTCAACGTTCCAAAACAACTAGGCATGTATCCTCCCCGTTGGGCACCTACCAGCTGCCACGAGCACGATTTATTCACGTGCATATTGACCTCATCGGACCGCTTCCAATATGTAATGGAAATCGCTATTGCCTCACCGCTATAGATCGTTTCACTCGGTGGCCTGAGGTGATACCTATACCCGATGCAACAGCTGAAACAGTAGCAAAAGCCTTACTTACTGGATGGATATCGAGGTTCGGATCCCCCGTGGACATAGTAACAGACCGCGGCAGACAGTTCGAATCTTCTCTATTTCAACATCTATCCAAAATATCAGGATTTCAACACAAAAAGACCACTGCCTATCATCCTGCATGCAATGGAGCTATAGAGAGATTCCACAGACAGCTAAAAACTGCTATTACCTGTCATTCAACTGAAAACTGGATGGAAGCCTTACCGTTGGTGTTACTTGGCATCCGAAGCGCGTATAAGGAGGACATTCAATCGAGCACTGCAGAACTTGTGTACGGAGAACCACTACGCTTACCGGGAGAATTCTTCGACCCAAGCACAGCTGGAACAGCTGACGTCACAGACTACACTGCCCGATTACGCTCGTTTGCCAACAATTTAAAACCCACACCTGCTTCGAGACACACCAAGCCATCCATATTTATCTTCAAGGACTTACCAACTACCAGCCATGTGTTCTTGAGAGAAGACGCAGTACGAGCTCCCATGCAACCTGCATACACGGGTCCACACGTTGTCCTGGAGAGAACTGAAAAAGTTTACAAATTATTAATTAAAGGAAAACCTGTCACAGTATCAGTAGACCGCTTGAAGCCAGCCTACATATTAGATGACAGCGACATCAAAACTACAGATAAATCTCCTAACGACACACCTCCACCACCTGAAAACATACAGAGACAAACAAGATCAGGACGTACTGTAAGATTTCCAAATTATTATCGCCCGTAGGCACGGTCTCTGGAAGGGAGTAATGTGGTGGAGGCACATATAAAATGATGATACACCAAGAAGGTAGATTCGCTCGGCGCTTATAGCTAAACCGCCGCGCGTGCGCCGGCCGGCTCGGTGCGCAGGAGTTCTGCGCATGCGCCGCGCCGCGGCAGTAGTAGTCAAGAGCTCGCACAGTTAACGGTGCCACATACATTCCTAAACAAAACAACTGTGAAATAAATACCAATCAACGCACCTCACCATAAGGCCAAAATATTTCCATTTCCACGCTGCATTTCCACAGCCGCTGAGCGCACTCGACTGGCCACGTAACCCTTCTCTCCAGAAGACTACCTTGAATTGTACTCCATTTCCTACTTTATCATATTTCCCCAATGTACGTACGTGTTTCGGCAGTGAGTGACATATGACAGAACCTATTCCCATTCCATCCAATCCCTTCCTATTTTCCCAATCAGTTCCTTAATCTGCAAAGGTAGGCAGCGCATCCGGGGGTGTGTCCACGTTTGCCATTCTGGACTAATGTTGGCTGTATCGTGGATGTCTATGGACGACAGTATCCACTTACTATCAGGTGGACTGTATGCTCGTCTGCTGCCTTAAACAAAAAACTTTATTTACTTAGTTTGATACCTTTGTTTTTAGTTAATTTTATACCTTTATTTTCTTCATCGCACCTATAAAATTATGTAACATGAGGAAACTTTCCTGATCTATGTTTTTACTTATTTTTTTAATTTATTTATTGTTTACAGACCTTAACATTGCTTAGTGCCATCAAACTGAATAGTTTATTTTGGCACTGAACATTCGCTCTATTCGTTAAATACATAGTTATTGTAAATATTAACATATCCATGGGTAGAAGGTATTTCCGTTTTTATATTGTAAACAAATCGTGACGCATCGCGTCCCTGTCACAATTATTCTTGCCACTTATAATAAAATAAAAAATATTAAATGAAATTGGTACCTTTTGAATACACCAGTAGACATCTGATGTTAGAAAGGCTCTGTTGTCAGACCTTGAAGTAATATTATTACATCGATTTCCGTGTCTCTTTAACAAAGAATCCCACCCTTCATTCGAATCCACTTTAGATGTTAGTGAACTCAAAATTATGTACGGAATACATGACTTAATTTTTTCTTAATATACGAGTAGTATTTGTTGTACATTTTATTTTGAATGGTATGGTATATCGTTGAATGGTATATGGTATATCGGACGACATAATGAAGAGTCCATGAACAAGTGGCAGTGTCGTGTGCCATATGCATATAGAACAATGTGCTGAGGGAAATGGACTGTAAACTGCGGTAAGCAAGCGTCATAGTATAAAGTCAGTGCGCATACTAGCATCGCGGTTCTCGAGGAGGATAGAGTTGTCTAAATGTGGTTGCGCAAGGGGTAAAGAGCATCGGAAGAACTTCTGAGCATGCGCAATATAATCATATAAAAAGGTTTGAACTGCTTTTCTCCGAGATTATGTGATGTTAGTTACATGCCTTATATATCATTATACTGTTAAAATATAATGTTTTTATGTATAAAATGAATTTGTTGCTTGTTGCCTTATTTTACTTTATGTTAATGTTTATTTTTATTTCAACATTTATATTTTACCTTTAGCTTTCCATTTTTTGCATTTATGTATGTATGTCTAGGTATAAGTTAGGTCTTAAGTATAGACTGGAAACAAATAAAATCTACGTTTCCTGTGTGTTTAATTGAAAATAGATGGAAATATATAGTAGCAGACTAGATAGAGAATGACAAGGAGTGTCGCCATTCCGGCACTCGTGTCCAGACTCTCTCCCGCACTGTTCCCGAATCTCCTTGCTACTCAACGGGAGGGGTGAGGAAATAAAAGTTCCGAGTCATCAAAAGGACTATCAGTTCCTGTCTTTCACTATCGAAACAAGTTAGACTCTGTGCAAAAGGATAATTGACAAATTTGTATGTACTTTATAACTTATAAACTGTTTAAAATATGCATAAGCGAAGAGTAAATAAATTCCTCAAGGAATGAGGGATCGCAAGGCAACTAGCGTATATAAATAGGAGAAGCTCTAGCTTTCCCGTGACCAGTTCGACTTGTACAATCGCCCAATTAGTACGCAGTATTTAGTAGGCAAATCTCTGCCCATAAAATGAGTTCGTTGCCGACTGTCGCTCCCCCTGTACCTGTGCAGTTTGTGTGAACCAGTAAAGCGGCGTTTCATTCCTGTATTTTCTCCCCTACAACCCCTGTTGACCCTCACCGCCAACAGTATTAATAGCAGCAACTACGGTTGCTGTTATCCAGTGACATTAGTTACTTTCGCTTCTAAGTAACCTTTTTAAAGTCTCGTTTTTACTAACCTTAAAATAAAGTTCTCTTCAGATTTTAAGCGATTTTCTCTCTGTAAGTTCGCGTCGTCGGTATCTATTACCGAAGCTTGTTGAAACAAGCAACCATTCGATCGGTGGACCCATGTCATGTCGTCGGCGCGAGATAAACTGGCAGATTTATGGACGCATCTACAAGATCTGCCGACGTTTCCAATCTATACTAATAACTACTAATAAAAGCGCAGATGCTGTGCAAATTCAATGTTTCTCTAAAGCATTATACTAACTGTTTCTCAGTACCTAAGTATTGGTGGTGTTGGCCGGCTTTAAAATAGCTTCACCCCCATCTCTTCTCCAACCCGCTTGGCCAGCATGGCGCTATATGTATATGTTATATTATATGTATGTTATATGTGTATACCAGTGAGGTCCAAAAGATTCTGGCCTGACATATTTCTAAATGTTTAAACTGGTATGTCGTTCCGTGATTAAATTCCTTACAAAGGAACAACAAAGACATCAACAATCAAACCGATATCAAACAAAGGTTGGATATGTGTACGGGGATTCTCCTTCATAATTTTCCACTGTCTAAGATTGGTGTAAGCAATTTCGTTTAGGACGAGAGTCCATCGACGACGAACCTCGCCTTGGTAAACCCGCTGAGGCACTCCAAACAACATCAAATTAGTGGAAGAAGAAATTCTGAGCGACCGACTGCTTAAGACGAAAGAAATAGCAGCGAGGATAGGGCTTTCAAAAACTACAGTCCTTAGGATTCTACATGAACGTCTTCATATGAATAAAGTTAGTGCGAGGTGGGTGCCAAAACTTTTTCCAAAGTGCAGCGAAATGAACGAGTAGCGTGCTCTAAGGAACTTTTGGATAAATTTCATAAAAACGGAATCGATTTTTTGGAGTCAATTGTTACTGTGCATGAAACTATGGTTTATTACTATGATTCCCTTTCCAAAAGGGAGTGGATGGAGTGGCGTCGTTCTTGTGAAGCACCGCCCAGGAAGGCAAAGATGACTCAATCCACCAAAAAGTTTATGCATGACTTCGATATTCTGGGATTGTCAACGAATAAATATTGCTTATGGACATAAAAGAAGGCAACTGGAAGGTTTCATGCCAACCTTATAGAGCAATTACGAGAAGCAATCAAGCAGACCTCCCCTCGTATATCCCTGATGCATTAAACAGTGTGCATGAGAAGCCCTATGTCCAACAGTGGATGATAAAACGGCTACGGTTACTAAGTATTTCTATTTTATTTAGTGCCTTAGTTTAGTAACCATCGGAACCATAAGATCTTACTTAATAAGGTGTGATCCCTAAATTATTCGTATTATTATGTTTCGAAACTAGAGTAAACAAAGTCTCGAGTAATTATAGGTAAACTTTCATAATGGCCCAGTAAATGTCAAAGATGATACTTTTCGAGATTATATGAAAACGCCACGGTAATAATAAGTGACAAGTTCTTGAATGGGAGAATATAACCGCAAAACGCAATGTAGGACGCTCTCGGGGCAGGTAGACCGACATCTTGAAGAAGTTCGCTGGTGGTGGCTGGATGAGAAAAAGCCGAACTGGTGGCCAGCCACCACCGTATTTGGTGACGAGCTTTGGGAGAGATCTATATCCCGAAGTGGAGAGACATAGGTTAACGGCAAATAATTCATAATGAGCAATTTATAATTCCAAAGTAAGTAACAAAACTCCAACATTCTGTCTTAAACTTTGGTAAGCTTTTATTCTAAAACCAGTACTAATGGCTTACCATTAGCCGAATTTCCAATTTTAGATTTTGAAATGGCAGCTTGAAGGTTATTATTTTGTGAAAGATTTATTCATTTAATTACTAAATTCGACCTCAATCGGGCCTAATTTAAATTTGGCGTCCATTTAACAATTATAAACAACAGTGAAGTAGTTATTTACCGTACTGAGTGATATTTTTGTTTTCATGTATGGCAATGGCGCAATTAGCACACTCTGCCAGTGTCAAGTTTTCTTGGTAATAAACAATTTCAATGTCTAAATCGATGTTCCAGTCTCGTCGTCAGGAGTCGTTCAGTAAAGCGATAGAAGGTTTACTGAGGACAGAAGAGGAATCCTTGGAAGTGCACGAAAAACCCTTTGAAGTTTAATAAACTGTCATAAACCACAAAACGCCTAATAAAAAAAATTCACAATAATCAAACAAAATACTGAACTTCACTCCTCGAAGTCCCGCCAAAAAGCGAGTGATAATTTACGTCTATGACTATCTTCGGCTCTTCTCATCCAGCCCCGAATGTTGAACTTCTTCAAGTCATCAGTCCACCTTGCAAGGTGCGGCACACACTATGCTTCCCTGTACATAGTTTTCATTAGAGGGCCCGTCTATTCCGTCGGTTGTCTTGCCGGTCCTTCGGTTAACATGACCTGCCCATTGCCACTTCAACACGCCGATTCTATGAGCAATGTCGGTAATTTTAGTTCTTTTGCGAATCTCTTTGTTTCGAATCTAATCCCGCAAAGAAACTCCGAGGATAGTTTTCTCCGGAAGTCGCTAAGCGACTGTCAATTTATAGATCCGGCCAACCGTCAGACGCCAAAATACGAGTATACTCGTATATTATTATATATTATTATAACCATCGGTGCCTGCGACTTCGTGCACATATACGTTAGAATATGTGTTGTCAGCTAGATTACCGTGAGCACTTTAAAATCAATCTGGATAAAAGTAAATGTTTACTCAGTTCATAAGCTATAGCTACGCCAGGTTTCATTAAAATCCGTTCGGTGGTTTTTGCATGATACCCGTTCAGACAGTAATTGTTTTGGGCACTATATCATTCGCACTTGACACAGCGACAACCGTTTTCAAAAAATATTTCATGTACAGACACGGCTTTGTTACGATTTTATTATGCGTATAGCTATATAGAACCTTAAATGTTAAGATCCATCTTTCATGTACGTCCACCAGTTTTTTATAAATAAAATATATCTTGATTTTCGACAAATACAAACGAAATCAAGCTCCAAATACATCTCGTCAGGTGAAATCACCAGATTTTCGGCGGAACGTGGCACAGCTTATAGCAATCCCGTTTAGTATTCCGCGGTTCCTACATTTAAGCGAGGTATAAAGTTTACCGAATTAATTCAAAGCACAGATACGGCTATTAACAACTTTATATGTATGGATTAACGTGCGGTTGCCTGTACTTTCGAATATTTATGTATTCATGAACAGATATGCACAATAAAAATAAGCTAAAGTAAGGGAAGTTCCTGAAGAAATCTGAAATATACTGAACGCACACATTCTTAGGCTGAACGATGGTAAAGTTTTGAGCGAGTACATTCACTGATCTATTTGTTGAGATGTGTATATATCATGACTGTTTCCGAAAGTCATATTTATATAACTCTTCATATTAAAAAACACTACACTCTTTATTATAATGACAATAACATTCATTGGTCTCCCAAAGATTTTTTTTACAATTGTTTAATGAATTTAATGCAATATTTTGAAATTTTTATTTTATTTTAAAACGTGAGTTGACAAACTTGTTTCTTTTTAAAAAGTTTACCTACTGTTTTTACCTAAATTATGGTATGTACGAGGGACTAGAGAGCTTCTCGCTCCCCCAGCAATAATCGCTGCTACATAAATCAATTCGCTGGTACGCTGGCATTGTAACGTAGTACAAATTATGTCTTATATCACTCCGTACACGCATTTATTAGCTTTTATGCGCATATTTATCTTTACACGAGATTATCCGCACCTGAAGGCGGAAATTTTAATGTATATTTTCTTTTTGTTTACTTTGCATGTTCCCAATTGGATTCTTTATGTGGTCGTTAAATTCGTTACTAGTTTAATAATGGGAGTCGTCTAATTCGCCAATCGTCCAGATCTGGACTTGTGTAAAGTTTTTACAGTCACCAATATAGGAATATATAATTAATAAATCTTTTTGAGAAAACCTTCGCGTTCTGAGGAAATTAAAAAAAAAGTGTACCTAGTGGTAAGTGGATACTGTCGTCCATGGATTCCCGCGGTACATGCCAATATTAGTTCAGAATGACAAACTTTGGGACGCCCTCGGATGCGCTGCCTACTTTTGTTACTGTGGGAATAGAATGGGAGTGGGTGGGATAGTAATGGGCTCTGACATATCTCCCTCACTACCTAAGGACGTACGTGCATTGTGGAAATACGATAAAGTAGGAAATGCAGGACATCTCTTGGAAAATCATGTTATTTGTTTTTTAGTTCTTTAATTAGTAAATCATCATTTTCATTCATTATAAAGGTTCGTTGCAGTCGTTGTAACATCTCCATGGTATTTACATTTGTTAACAGATTTATTTGATTTTTTTAATTGTCTGTAGTAATAGCCTTTTTGTCGAGTGCCGAATCAGACGACCAAAGAATTAGACTAGCCCTGAACTTAGACGACTAACGAATTAGACTAGTCCCGAACTTGAACGAGTAACGAATTTGACGACGTCCTAAAAATCCACAAATGTTGAACAACATTTTGCGTACTACTTTGTTTGGTTGATATGGCATTTTTTCGTGCTTCATATATCCCGTTGAATCTGCAAAAAATATTGGTGCAGAATTACCTCGCCGTACAGTCAAATCGACCTAACAGCTGGTCGCCAGACTATGCAACTCTCTGTGAACATTTTCAAGCGACTCCATACAATTAATAGATGATAACCTATTAGCCCTGTTCATAGTATACCTGTCTACTATACAAAAGGTTCCAGGTTTTGGTTGCTGGTCTATCTGGGTAGTATATTATCTTTGTATTGTCTCTGGATACACGGTAAATGGTTGAAGACGAGTTTTTCATATTAAACTCATGGGTAAGTTCCCCCATCTCTCGGCATCTTCTACATAGAAGGCGATTTTTGTACTATGCGAACAAACCTTCGCGCAATGTAGGATGTAAGATTAAAGATTAAGATTATTCGATGACATTCAACCAGGTATTCTGAAGCCGTTTATCGGACAGCCGTTAAAACGTAATTTACTGTTACAACAATGCCTATAATCACCTCGTTGTTTTTATTTAAAGCCTATCGTGTCGGGCTTTTCTTTTCAATGGCTTTTTCAGGTATCCTCCTAACGCCCCTCACCCCTCGCCCGCCCCCCGAGATAATGTATTTCCTTTGTCTATTGTATGCTCTGATTTTTTCAGAACTCCCTTTATGAAAATCGTGATTTTTCACTTTATTGTTCGTGTAATATTTGTAAAAGGTTTCAGTTGTTTATACAAACAATCGCTTTAAATTTTAGTTGATTTCTAATTTATTGCTAGTGAATTAATGAAAAAACAATTAATATTAATTAATTCAGTTCACGACATAACTCATAGAATTAGAAAACTCATGCTGAAGTGGCAATGTGTAATTTACTCGTATAGGCATAACACTATCCTATGTAACGGCTACGTACGGGGAAGTGGGCGCATTCAAAAGTCAAATACAACATTGGGATTAATTTGGGACTAAAGTATGTTAAGCATATGCGAGTAAATTAATCACCAATTATGTGTTTCTAATGTAATAAAAAAATCATAAAATACATACATGTTATTTTTTTATAGTTATGCAAGATATAATACTTTTGCTTTATTAATCAACATATTAAAATATTTTGCACTATTTTTGTAGTATTTTATGTAGAACCTGCAACGTTAGTGGAAGAGGAATCCTTCTTGCAATTCACGAGCGCGCATCTCCTTTGCTTCTAGTGAAGAGTGTCCGTACATGTAAAAAGAGACCTTATATCCTTCACAATATATATTCATATACATTGACGCGAAATTTACTTTTTGCGTACAAATGGACGTTCATTTAAAACAAACAAGTAGTAATTTTAATCGGAGGGCCAGAAATTGAAAAACAACATTGGGACTAATTTGTTGTACTTATAATATTATATTTATAAATTTTCCGCCCAATATCTAAAATTCGAGGAGATTATTAAAAATAAATATTTATTATTGACATTTACCCTCGATATAAACCCATAACATTCGCACTGCAAGGCACAGGTCTCCAGTAATCAGGTTTAGTTTCGGACCATAATTCATCGCGCGGGCCCGGTGCGAATTAGTGGACAGACATGCTCCAGATATCTTTAATTCACTTCCATATTTTTAATTCACTTTAATTCACTTCGCCATGTATCTCTTCACTGCTAAATATAGGCATCATGTATTAATCATCAATTCATGACTGTTGACGACGTGCCCCGCGACGAACCACGGCCCTTTAAAACTGTAAAATAAAATATTAATTTGTTAAAAATCAAAAAGGTTTAAAATAAATAAATAATAAAACATAAATATGCTTAAAAATAATCTTACTTATCGTCCTAAATTATTTAAAATATAAATACATGTTTGTTATCAATAAAAGCAACTGACCGCTGAGCTGCGTATGTGTGCGTGCGCGTGTACGATATAGATAGTAGTGCAATAGGATGCCTTTTTACCGGGCGGCCGCCCGCGCTCAATTTCCGTAATGTATCTGTACGTAGGTACTATTTTTACTATTTTTTTTATATATGGAAGCGGGCGGACGAGCATGCGGTCCCACGTGATGATAAGTGTTACCGCCGCCAATGGACACCTGCAACACCAGACACCTGCGGGTCTGGTCTGGTGTCTGCGCCGACCTTGCAAAATCCTAACAACTTGTTAACCATGTTCTATGCAAATCATATATTTATCTATCTATAACTTTTTAAACTTTCACATTTTATATTATTAATCGGGTCTGAACACGTACAATAAAGGTATTTATTTACCTTTTATTCCTAGGCGACGTATCGGCACGGGTTACACCAGCCGTGGTATTATTATTATTATACGCGTTCAGACCCGATTAAGAATTTAAAAAATATCTAAGTATCTATCTCCCAACGCTCGCTACCACGAAATATATGAAAAGGAAATCGCAATCCTGTGCGCGTTCAGAGTTGAGTGCTCGATGCTCAAGTGCTAAATCAGCGGTAATTAACCTTTAAACTCGAGTGTTAAACGCTCAAGAGTTTAAGAGTTGCAAGCGTTTACAACTTGAAACATAACATTCACAAGCGTTTAACGCTAGTGTCTTAAAAGTACATCTTCTACCATTATTGGCAATTTCTTCGAGTCGTCAGTGTCTGACGCAAACCTCTCGATGTATTAAATCTAAAAATAGATATACTTACTGAATAAATTGCTAACCAGTGTGCAAATATCGTGCAAATACAAATGAATCGTTTGTTCCAAAAATAGTGACATTCCAATTAGTATTCCAATTTTTCTTACTTCTGGCAATAATGTTAGCTCGAAACAATAATATCAAAGCTTATTAGTGTTAAAGTGCAAGTTTTCTACTTTATGCACTGTTTGCCGGGTCGGTAAGGAGGACAGGTCAAGTGGTGGGTAAAGCGGAGAAGAAGTCCAAACACAACTTAAATAAAACCAGCAGAAAAACTTGGTACGGAAAAATGAAAAGGATGCTCTGAATAGGTTTTTTTTTCCGGATTGGCTAAATTCTTGTGGCCCTAATGGCCTTTCAAGAGTCACCGGACATGTATGGTTTAGGGCGAGCACAGAAGGCGCTCAGCCAGTAGCAAAGAGAAGCGTCTCCACCGGCGGGGACGGTGTATATGTGTAGTCTGTGAGTGTAGTGTAAGAACCGCATTGGCAGCAGTACGTAATTGGGTCGTCGGGGTCGTCTAAGACGTGCCGAGGACGACGACGACGATCACAGCGAGGAGGGTCATTCCTATCGGGGACATAGGTTAGGGCCTAACCTATGTTCTAACCGTAACCGTTAGGCTGTCAACTATTAGGAGGTTGGGATGGTGAGGGACTGTCGTAGTAGCGTCGGACTGAGTCTTTCACGTATTTGACGATGGAGGGAAGTTCCAAGTCCTTTCGGAGGTCGACATTGCGAGAGTACCATGGGGCAGCTACGGCCTTACGCACGAATCTATTTTGCGAGGGTTTGGAGTATTTTAATGTTAGAGGGGCTACGTGTGCCCTTACGTGTGCCTAACGCTAGCGAAGACCATTATTGGACGTACGCAGCTTTTGTAAATACAATGTCAGCTTATTCCTAAGCGACATTTTACTTCTCCCGCCTATGAGAGGGTTGAGACTACCGAGTACAAAGGCCGCTCGGTTTCGGATAGTTTTTATGTGTTCTCGGAAGGTCAGCCAATGGTCTAGGGTGACTCCAAGATATTTAATCTTCCTAGCCCAAGGGATAGTTTCACCGAAAAGGGACATCGGGGGAGATGAAAGACGAGGCCTAGGGCTGCGAGTGCCGCCCATGGGAAAAGGGAAGTCATATGGCTGCACTTTTCTCAGGGTTGTCCTCAATCCTCCACCTCACAAACCACTCGCCTAGGGCGATGACTACGCGTTGGAGGCGTAGAGAGACACGCCGTAGGTTCCTATCTGAGCCATAAAGGGCGGTGTCATCCGCAAAGAAGGCAAGCTCTATTCCAGGGGAGTGGGGGATGTCATTGGTGTAGAGGGAATAGAGCGTAGGTGCTAGAATGGAGCTCTGATTGGGCGAGAACTGGAGATAGTGCCTTCAATTCTGTAGCGAAAGGCAGTCTCGAATAATGAGAATGAGGCTTTCAGGCACCTCAGGTTGATAGAGTTTATAGATTAAACTGTTGTGCCAGATCTTATCAAAAGCCTTCGCTACCTCGAAGAAGACTACTAGTGTCTTGAAGGGTCTCTTTTGGTGCAGACCTGTACTAAATAGGTCTTACACACACACACACACACTCACACACGGACACACACACAATATCAACACGGCGGCATTGAAGTATTAGGACCAACCTATCTCTTCTCGTGAGTGTCGTAAAAGGCGACTAAGGGATAACATAATTGCTTCCGCAAGCCCCGATGCACTAAATCAGCCTTATAAGAGTAGACTGGGCAACCCGTTTGGCCAGCGTGGGGTTTTAAGGCCTTTCTGGTGCAAGTTGTTTTGTGCATGAGGGAGGTTTATTAGCCAATTTAGCGTTCGAACAGAACCAAATTGCTTTTTAGTTTATAATCAGCTTGTATAAAAACCATACTAGGTGAGGCTAACCGCCAATACAAGAAAAAACCTACTCATTCATTTAGAGTAACGAATATGAACTCTATACATACTTTCACTACTGTTTTTCTCACTAAGGTCCGTAGTAATTAAGGCTAGCCCAGTCGGCTCACTTCACAATTGGGTCAGGTATCAATCGCGACTCGCCGATAGCATGACGGGCTATCTAGGAATATCACAACGGATTCAAGTCTTGGATTATTAATTTCGTGGAGATTTTTGTCTAGTGATAATTTGAGTTGTAATTTGTGTACACTGCAAGACGAACAATGTCAAATTTGTGCGTTTTTACTTAAAGAATAGTACGAGAGGTGGTTGCAAAGAATAATGCTGAGCCACTTATCGTCAGATGGGTTCTGTCTGTCGAAACATTCTATAAGAAATATTGCCTACTGCAGCAAATTTATTTAAATTTTAATTATAACAGGAATACCGGGAACATCCTTTTACATCCTAGCAAGACTCAGCGGTGCTCCGCTCAAATTAGGTCAGGTATTTAATCGCTCGACGGCATGACAAGCATTTTGTGATACTGTTATACTAGATTTTAATTGACTCATCATTATCACCGATATTTAAAGCAAAGATTATTAAATTACCCATTGGAATTTGTACGAAATGAAACTATCTAAATTTTTATCCGTTCATCTGGCAATTTAAGAAACGTGCTCTTTGAAAGCCCGATCCATAAGTTCAAAGTAACTCACCGAGCTACAGAGGGTGCTATTCTCGAAGTTTCTTTGTGAAATAAGATAAAGTATTACCCATCGCCCAACTAGTCAGCACAAGTAGTTATCTCGTAGGAGATTCTTCCGTGAAATTATTCCCCACAATACAATCAATCCAACTGGTCAGCATAACCAGTTGTGCAGTCGGGAATTCTTCTACAAAATTCTTCTCAAGCTTCCGAAACTGATTCGCCAAAAAACAGTCATATTTCATTGAATGTTCATGCTGAAGTGGCAATGGACAAGTCATATCTGCTGCAGGACCAACAACCAAGAGGTAGACCAATCCTTGAATGAAGAACTTTCAAAAAGACTATTCAAGCGGAAATTGGTTTAATCTAAAGGCCAGCGTAGACCTGGCGTTTGAACGAATTAAGTGACATTACTGAAAATGAATAACAGATTAAAGACGTCGATTTCTGTAGCCATGTTTTCGTAAATTACTATAAAGCCTAATAAAAAGTAGAATTATCTAGCTGGATAGTTTAAAAGGCTAGGTGAGATACCTCCCCATCGTAAGGGAAATATTTGGTTTGATTAAATTTTTTGATCCAATACCGTGAAATAAAGACGCGATCGTGGTCTCCATCAACGTTAATAATCCCAAAGCTAACAATTGGATACCTCTTTTAGCAGAATTGAGTGGGGGTTTATGCGGCATAAGATAAAATATATTATAAGTTAACCTATGTATTTTTCACTAATTTGTTTCACACATTTCAACTAATGTGTTGGTAACAGTAACCTTAAGTACTTTAAGCTTCTTTGTAAATATATTTGTTTCTCCTTACAGCGCGGTCTGCTGTGTTGAAGTTGTATTATCATAAATCCATAATTTAATTGGTTTTCATTGTGTGTTTCGTAAACAAAATACTTAAGGAATTTGAATTAAATATTTGATTAAATTTGTATAATTTAATTATTTTTTATTTTGCCTTTGTTTTTTTTTATTAAATACCATTAATACGTGTGGCTGAGAAGAGGAATGATTTAGAAGAATAAAAGAGACAAAGTATAATATATATATTATACGTTTAATTAGCCTTTGACGAACAGTATTTCATTACATTAAAGCGCTTATAAAGTTTTAAAAACTTTTACTTAGAACGTAGTCGGCTGAAAGTTTTAGTCTCGTATCATTATAACTTCTTGTAGTTTTAAATCATTAAACTTTGTAGAACATAACTGCCTGAAAATTACAGTCTTCTGTAAGAACATTGTACATTACACTTCCTGCCCCACCATATTATCCCCCAAAGGCAGAACGAGAAGTGTAACAAGGAAGAAAGAGATCTGTTTAATGATAAGGTCACTCACCCTTTGTATACATAAGTTTCTTTGTATACTATGTTTTGTGTACGTATCCAAACTGTTGCGCCAGTTTACAGTATTTTTTGGTGTATAAAATAACAGTAAAAGCAAGTTTTTTTATTGAGAAATAATTAAATGCGCAGCAGACAATTTTGCGTTAGCAGCAACTGACTTACTTCGTTGGTTCGGCTACCCAAAGTGGATCTTGGTCTCCGAAGCCACGAAACACCTTTTTTTTTTTGGGCTTGCTAGCTAAGTGCCAACAGGCTATGTCGAGCTCCCGCAGGTCCCTTTCCCAACGGAAAGGGACGCTCGCTCCTAAGGTGCTTGGAACGTCCGACCGTAGCTTGATGGCAACAAATTTAAAGGGGTTAGGTTAAGTTAGGTTCTCTGGTGGCGATGAAGAAATGGGAGACCCGCGAAGTGTGACCCCGTCGACTTGGTGACATTTTTAGTAATTTTAGTAATTTAGTAATTTTTAGTAATAAAATTATTCACTGCAATTATTAAAAAATAGGTTGTTTTATTGATCATGATTTGCAACTCACTCAGTATTTCTGTACGTATTTCTCAAAACCCGTACCCGTTGAGACTCGTTTAAATAGATAAATAAGCCCCTTTTGTCGGTGTATAATATTTAATTAAGACATAATATAGTTCAATTTAAAAAACAATACTAATTAAAACTATCTTGACATTCAACCATTTTTCACAGACTTAAGTCAGTGTTTCAGCTGAGAGTAATTTATAGTCTAAGAGTAAATATAAAAAGGGCCACGTAGGCTTCATTCCTGTTCGGACAGGTTCAAGATGGGTCAGAAATTCCGTCTACATTCCAAAGGCTGTCTAGAATGTGCTGGAATCTAATTGGACCGAAATTGGACCGAATTAAATCTCTACGTCTCGTGAACGTGGAACTTAACCTTGTTAAATAAAGGGAACCTCTTTTCTACATCAATAATAATTTCGCGACTGCAAGCTCTCTGCGAGAACAGGGTATCTGTAAACATAAGTAAGGTATCTCATTTTCACGATCGCATAAATGAATCAATCGTTGGCCATATGTTATCGGCCGGTTTTAAAATAATATGACCCCATCTCTTCCAAAAGCCTTCTCTTCTTGGGTGTCGTATCATAAACCCTGAGATGCTACACCTCCCCTAAAAGAGTGGACTCGCCAACCCGCGTGGCGTTTTAAGGCCATACGTCCCTCAGTAACAATGCAATGTGCATGTAGAGGCCCACGCCCAGCAGTTAAATAAAAAAGCTGGTTGCGTTAAATACATCGCATACACCAGTTGACACTTGGCCCGGCCTCATTGTGGCCCGAAACTCCCCGTTTAAATCCCATATAAAATACAAGATTTTATATACAAAATACATATAAAACTAGGAGGACATATTCTGAGACTATTATTTGTATAAGCGCAATGCCAAATGATTTATTTTGGAAAATTGTTAAATTACATTGTTATCTCATGTCTTAAACAAAATTAGGCCTTAAACAAAAATTTTGTGTAAGTTACATATATTTTTAATAATAAATTTAAACTATAGGTACATTTATTCATATCTATTTAAAATTTTAGTTTTAACAAATGAAATAATCTATTCATAAAGTCTGTTCAACAGTTCGTTTTTGTGCTCAACATTTAAAGCCGAAAAGAAGATTCGACACCGAACTTATCTATGTTATGTCAGAAATGACATTAGCCGGGATGTGCTGCCGACATGAACAAAGGCACTCAACTCGAGAAGTGCTCGAGTATCGATACATTAATGTAACCTATATTACGACTTCCCGTACTAATGACGCGAATTGTGTCACAATATCTGACATTATCATATCTTATGGAACCTGAGCGCTCGACGCTCGAGTACTGAGTCGGCGCTAATGAAGTTTAGGGCTCGAGGCGTTTGTTATAACGCTTGTGAGTTTAAGATTTTAATACTACTTTAATTTTAATACTAAGTTTAATTTAATACAGACAGCGCTCGACCGTCGAGCGTTCAGCGCTCATATTTACTACACTACGGCAATGTCGGTTTGAGTTTCTCAGACTTTAGTGGAATCTTTATAAATTAACATGCGTTTTAATTGTTATCTATTTAAACAGAATTTTGAATCAACGAAATTTTAATTTAGAAAATGTTAATCAATGCCAGTAATACCAACAATAAGGTCCGTTTACTCAAATAACGTCACATATATGTATAGATATAGAAAGTTATAGAATAGATAATCTGTATAGAAATATTCGGTAGGAATTTGTGAAAGAACGACAGGAAAAGACTGAGAAATGTGTAAAAAAATATTCTTGCAAAACATTTTTGTAAGATAGAATATATATATTATAGTAGAGAAATATAACTTTTTAGACTCGCGTTTTGTATACATTTTCTATTGTGAATAGAGCAAACAAAGGTCTTTAATTGTGCGCGTATAGACCCGAAATACGATATAAATAAACAAAACATCCAATTTTTCATAAGGAAGAAAGCGAACGAGCAAGCGGTCCCTCGTAATGGTAAGTGTTACCGCCGCCCATGGACACCTGCAACACCAGGGGGTATGCGGGTGCGCCGCCGACCTTGCCAAATCCTTTTCACAGCTTTCTTGAAGATCCCCTCTCGTAGCGAAATCGAAAGACCTCTTGGGGCAGTTCGTTCCACAGCTACACCTCCGCATCAAGGAAATGCGGATGTATAATAATACAATAATATTAATAATAATGTTCAATACATACATTCAAACTGTTTTATTGTACAGCCGTGATAAGGAATACAATCACACGGTCTTTTTGCTTCATAGCGATTTCTTCCAGACAACCTTGAGAGATGAGATTGAGGTGTGAGATTGAGACATGTTAAATAATGTAAATTGTAAATACATGGTTTATGATTAATAAATACACACATAAATATTTTTTAAAAAATGAGCGCTAGTTACGGAGCGCTAAGAATCACTATTCGTAACTTTTGCTATAGAGCTAGCTTGCGTCAAATCACGTTCACCATTAGCAGCATAGAACTAACTAGTATAACTAAAATCAAGCTAAAATAAGCTCTTAAAAATTATAGAGAAAAGGGGAATAAATGAAACAGCTCTTTGGTTACGGAACCACAAAAAGGTTAAAATGAAAATAATCCCCGATATTGATGCAGAGAAAATCCGAAAAGTGGTCCTCCAGAACGTTTGTAAAAACTCAAGGTTGAATCCAGTGGTAGCATTCTGATACATGCGTTAACTATGTCAAGTTGAACATGATGCTCTGCAATAGAGATGCACAATATTTTTATTCGAATCGATATCTTTAATCGACCCGGATCGTAACTATGTATAGCCCAGTCATTTTAGAACAAAAAATTTAATTGCAGAGTATACTTTATAAGATACTTCAATATTTTAGATCGATGCAAACAAAAACGATACTAGCGTACTGACTGGAATCGAATGGAGCCATTCTTTATTTTGACAAAAACGGTTGGTTCTACAAAAAATGTATAGAATATATATTGTAGAAAATCTTCTGATTTGTTATTTTTATGATAACCTTATTTTATGACCTTTGACCTCGAATAACCTTCAATGACGATTTTCGATAAGTTGTTTAGAACAATAGTACGAAGGTATATGCCAAAATTCAGATAACTGATTTTTTTTGGAAATAAAACCTAAAATAAAACGTAACCTAGGATCATATCGAGTACCTAATTGCGATCCGATCCTCCAAATAACGAACGGAATCTAAGACTTTTTAATTTATACAATAGTATAATTATTCTTTTGTTGAAGTAAAAATACAAAATCATGATAAATATAACAAATTTTTGTTTTTCCTAGCCTTTTTGCAGTCAATTACAAAATAACTATGAATTTTAATTTTCAAATTTAAACCTCTTCAAAGATTTAAATGGCTAATGGGCTGATTCTAATCTTTTCCTAGTATCAGTTAAAATATGTCTCGTCGAAGTAAATAGACGTTCTGTTGGGATTGCTGGGGTTTCTACCGCTGATAAATAAAGGGTTCCATTCGATTCCAATACGTTACTATCGTTTTTGTTTGCATCGATCCAAAATATCGAAGTATCGTATGATGTTGTATCGATAGTGGAAAGTATCGTATCGAATCGTGCATCCCTACTCTGCAGCATCTCGACATTGTTCGCGAGTCTAACCACTCTAAATATGCGGACCTATATTCAGGTTTAAACTAGTTAGACAATAGTGCGGGAATTAAGCGTCAGATTCAAAGGCCTTTTGTGCTCTGCACGGTTACGAATGTTGCAATTATGAACGAGGAATTTCCTTGTTATTCGGACTAGAATTTGGAATTGTTGAAGCTGAAATCTTTGGTCTTTAGGCCTATTTTAAAGGTCAGCTCAGTCAGTTCCTTCGATAAAGAAAATGGCCGACGACACCGCTAGTGAAGATTTTCTATTTTTCGTATTTACGTTTTAGACAAAAAGTAAGTACACTTTATTTCATACCAAATAATACAGTGTAAGGACTCAAAGTTTAAATAAATAGGTAGGTATAAAAAGGGTAGGCCTTATCGCTAAAGCGATCTTTTCCAGGCAACCTTTGAGCGGGAGGAGATGTTTACGAACGTAAGGGTAACAGATATATTAGACATATTATATGTTAGTGCTTATACAAAAATGTAGAGTTTTATAAGCCTTATCCAACAATATATAGTTTGTATGCTATACATATACGTGTTTTCATGGGATTTTTGGTAATGATGACAATGATAATTTTGAAACCACTGAATCGATTTGGCTCATTTTCGAATTTCACCGAGATATAGACCCAAACTATTTTTCTGCCAGACTGACGACCATGGTTGTTGTAATCAGTTGAAATGATTAAAATATATGACATACGCGTTTAAGACCCGTTTCATATATAAACGTCTATATAAATTCTACGGGTTTCTCATAGTATTTTAGATTATTTTCTAGAAAATTTTCAATGTTCAAATGTTTGTAAAGTTTCATCAGAGTACAATACAGCTCTAATTACACAGAATACAAAGTTCTAGTGGTAAATGCAAACACCCCAAAGATACTTATCGAGGGCGACACCCCGATCCTGCCTGACTCAACAAGTATACGTATGTAATGACAGCGGTTTCCCGGGTCTCGGGTCGATTCTACTGCGTACATGTTAATTTGAACGAATTGATATTGTTGCTGTTATTGTTGCCGAATAAGAAGGGAAAATTATTGTTGATTTGGTTTTTCCTGTGGATTAGGTAACCAGCAGATGACTTCTATGACACAATGTATTCACTTAAGCCTCATTATACGTTTTATAATGACGGACTTAGTCCAGTCCGGTTAACATTGGATAGTGTTCTATAGATGTAAATCATAAAAATATTAATATTTATGAATAAGAGAGGAGAAACGACGTTAAAAAATAAACAACTTATATACTCGTACATACCATACCGGACCATACCATCGTCTGTCCAGCATAGCGTGTCATAGCAGTGCCTCTCCACTGCTAGCTATAAGTCACTCCCAGATATTCATGTCCTTCTCATTCAGCCACTATGGCGACTTTCTTCAAGTTCTCAGTCCACGGAAGGCGTCGCATGCCAAGTTAATTTAATAAAAAACAAACGCAATAAATTAATATAAAACCTCATTTTTAAATATATTTTAAAATAATTATAACGTTTATATCACATGTAAAAGTACACCATTACTTGGGACCCACTTAATTTTGAAACAGGAAATACTTTCACTGTATCTAAAATCTAATAACTTTAGACGTAAAAACTGATATATTTGGTGCCTCAACTAAGTTATTCGGGCCTTTTCAGTGTAGAGCACATCAAATCTGCCAGAGTTTTACAATAGAACCACTCCTTTACTTCCCGGTCACGTCTGCGCTCCGAAGAGACCCCGGCCCGTTCCCGGAGTACCTATAATTAAGCAAGCTTCCCCATTGCGGACCGCTCCATAAATGGGTCGCCTATCAATCCCACCTTACGCTTCCATTTGAGATAGAAAAATGGACTGTCCTATTTTCGGCTAGGGGTCCACTTCGGACAATCACTCACTTTCGTCTCGATTTGGAACTGTGACCAAACCTTTTCCGTAATAGACGTAATTGGGACGCAATCGCAATAAAGTTTAAGAAAAAATACCAATAACAACGTTATAACGTTTGTTGTAGTAGTTTGTTGATGTATACATCAACCTTATAAAATGATAATCAACGACTCTAATCTCCTTCTAGGACAATACTTAACTATTACTTTTTATTTATTTTCGTCCATTATTAAAAATTAAAATTATTATTAAAATTCCATTATTAAAAATATTCAAAGACTAGTTTAGTATGTTTAGACTAGTTTGATATGTATGTATTGTATATAGATCTTATATTATCAGGCGTAGTCATCTGCTTGGATTCCCACTTCCACTCTATGGGACCATTGTGTTCCCTTAACCACACCTTGTACTCTTGCTCCTCAAATATTATTTCCATGTACCTACTTCAGGATATCGGGCAGTCGTAGAAGCCTATAGTATTCTGGCTCCGGGTTATGTTTGCCCAAAAGACTCGTCATTCTGCATGTGTAAATATATAAAAATATTCTTATTATTCACAATAGAAAACATGCACAAAAAAATTGCATGAATACTGCCTACATCCATATCGCCGTGTTGTGTAGTAAAGCGGGACCGCTTTGGAATAACACCAGCCCATCTCTCTCCGTGGGTGTCGTAAAAGACGACTAAGGGATAAATAAGCGGCTACCACAAACCCTGAGGACCTACCATTACTACCATCAGCCTATGTCTCTCCACTGCTGGCTGTAGGCCTCTCCCAAGGACCGTCAGCACACACGGTCTTCAGCTCCTCTCATCCAGCCACCGCTGGCGACATATGCCGCAGGATCGATAACCGATGAAGGAGGTGAGTCCTCTAATGGAGACCAAGTTCCGGGACTCCGGCCAGGTGGACTGACGACTTGAGAAACTACATCGCCTCTAAAAGAGTTGACTCGCCAATTTAGTCAGCGTGTCGTTTTATTTAAACACTAGCTGTTTAAATAAACACTAGGGGAATTTTAAACTCTAAATTGAGATATCTTTTGTTCCCGTCAGACGAAACAGAGCCTAATTGAAGCGCCAAGTTAAGCTTAATTAACCTGTCGAAACGCTATGACAATCCGTTCAGTAGTTTTGGAGATTAGCTTGTTCGAACAGACAGACAAACAAAATATTTCAAAATTGTCTTTTTGTATTCTGATACTCTTCCTTCATCGCCCCCAATCAGGTAAATATATTCAATGTGCAGACACGCTGGTTCTACAGTTTTATTATTTATGTATAAATTTCTCATGCACGGAGCAAGCAAGGTACATGTAGCTGTTTGCAATTTACTATCAACTACACATATCAACATCGAAAAAGTGAAGTGTTCCAATTTACGCAAGCTATTATAAAATCGTCACGTAACACGGACTAACTAGTGGGTAACAGCGAAGGGGGAACAAGCTGCGGCGAGATTGAATTATAAGACCGTCCGCATAGTTGAAAACTTTAAGCTCTCAACTTGTGGTATGTGTGATTTTGCCACTTGAGCGACGCGAAACCTTAATGCGAATACTTGATAGGATAGTATCGTTTAGACAGTGTACAAAGTTTTATTTATTTAAATAGATTCTTTATTGTAGGGAAATTCGCTGTTTACCATTTGTAGAACTTTAAGTTCTATTGAACGAAATATCGTTTGTTACACACCACCATTTCTTTTATCGTTCACTGCTGGACATGGACCTCCAAGTTCATGACATGGAGAAGATCCATGTCCAGTGGTGTCAGCGGACTGTAGAATAGCACCACTCCCCATCTCTTCCCGTGGGTGTCATGAAAAGCGACTAAGGGATAACAACGCGGCTACCACAAGCCTGAGGAAATACATCTCGCTAACCCTCGTGGCCAGCGTGGCGTTTTAAAGTCATATATTCCTCATGCACAAGACAATGTGCATAAGAAGGCCCTATCCAGTGTCCGGCAGTGGATACTGGGCTGGTTGCATATTTTGTTTTTATTATCCACCGGATTGAAGAAGCAAATATTTATATATTACCTTATTTATTTTACGAAACATCGAGTAAGATAAATATGGTAAACATTCGCGTTAAGAGCCGTTTAAATAGATAAATATGTGTGAAAAACGCGAAAATCTTAAATGTTATATTAAAGAAGCAAATGCTCGTATGCAGCGATGAATCTTGGTATTTATATTTCTCAACTCCTGCATTAAGGTTCCTGTCTATGTCTAACAGTCGATAAATAAAGATCCATGATATGGCATGTTTGTACTTATGTATGGCATGTATGCTATGGGAATACACACAGGCATAAGGCCAGTGAACTTATTCCAAGGTAACTTCACTGCCTAATCTTCTGCTCCAGTACTTCAGAAACCAGAGTCTTCTCACCATCATCCAAAGGCTTAAATCTGAGTTGCGAACCGTCTCACGTATACCCCCTTTGCCCTACTCCTCAAGACCTCGCCCCACGTAATTGCACACCCTTCCAACTGTTCAGAGGATTATCCCTTCTCAAAACTTGCTCGCGATGTCGTGTTTCAGCTTAACTTCGCGCCTGTAGTGGCAAATAAACGAAGACATGCGGTAGCGGAACTACGCGTTTGTTCTTTACTGTTATCAGTAATGTCTGAAAGAATACGATTAACTCCTATCCAATGCCAAGATGCAAACGAATATGTCGTAGGATTGTTGCAAAGACGGTACCTATATAGAGATACACGCACTCACCCACATTGAAAATGTCCGAATCATGGAATTTGCTTATGATTCCAAGTTAATTAACATGTGTATAATGTTACGTATTTTCCGTTAAAAATATCCGATATCAGGGAGAAAATTAAAAAAAAAATTGTGTTTAAAATAAAATTTCTAAAATTTTCTTCATATCAATGAACTCAGAATCATAAACGGAATCCATGGTTTCTGACTTCAGGATTTTTAGTAGTTTGGACGGGGGGAGGGGTTAATTGGGGAAATCTCTTAAAATATAGTTTTTTTCCAGTTTGCGACCTAGAAATTGAGTTGCTTCTTTATATATGCCCATTATTATGTATGGATTACGCAATATTTAGTTCGTCTGACAGCAAGCTACAACAAGGCCGGATAAAGTGTTCCAAGCTTGGCGATCGCCCAGGGCACCAATGGCAGTGGGAATGCTCTAAAAAATAGTTCAATATAATTCCCACCTCGGGTTTCTACAACCGCACCTCTCGTCACAGAAGTGCGGTTCATCTGCATTTCCTCGATACGGAGGTGTCGCGTACTGTTCGGTCCAAAAACTATTTTATACTGCGAACCCGTAGGCTGTAGAACGAATTGTCTCGAGAGGTCTTTCCATTGTACTACGATATGGGGTTCTTCAAGAAAGCTGTGAAAAGGATTTTGCAATGTCGGCAGCGTACTCGCATAGCTCCTGGTGTTGCGGGTGTCCATAGGGTTACATGGGGGGCGGTAACACTTACCATCACGTAAAACCGCTTACACGAGCACCTACTTCCCTATATATAGAAAAAAAACAGGTAATCGAAGGGCGCTGCGTTGCAAGCGGAAAATCTGATTTTATAAGATTCATCTGATTTTACATTTGATATACAATATATTAAATTAACTGAGTATGCGTCCAAAATACTAAAGGTAAATCATTAAAAATTGATTAATCTGCTTTTCATACGCCGCGAAAAACGCTAGACACGCTTGATCCGGCCTTGAGCGACAGGTCAAACTCATAGCGCTTTATGCAGCTCTGGGCGGCGATATGAGCAACGTGCATCTGTATGCGTGATGTTCTTTTTCTGCAATATATTTCGTGAAGATACCATTCTGTTTGGTGTCTATGTTGTACGGCTACTTAGATTGATTGTTGCTGCCACTTTGGGGATCAAGAAAGTGACGCCTTTGATATTAAACTTTGTTCAGTGGCTCGACTTTCCTCAAAAAGTCTTTAAAGAACTTTCCGTAAATATTTATTATGAAAATTTCCCTAATGCAACCAGGGGAATGAAAGCGGGGTTAAACTGTTTTGCCTTTGGACATCCATTGTTTTTTGTTACTTTCGATTTCAAAGGGCGTATTATTTTTCGCTTCCGGATATTGATGGGTCTGAGGCTATGAGAAAACAACTGTATATAAGTTGAATAGAACCATACGCTTCTTTCTATTGATGGTTCTAATTAATAATTGATTATAGAAAAAACATATAATTTTATAACTTAAAACACTAGATAAATTTGTAAAAACAAAATTAATTTATTCCATAATATGAGGTTAATTATTTATGATTATTAGTTAGGAGAGAACGTCACTATTTTTTCTAAATAGCAGTAATAATAACAATAAATAATAATAATAAATGCACTCTACTGTTTAAAAATAATAATAGTGCATATTCAGTGGTGGCCGGCAATAGAGAAGCAACATCTCATTTCTTACCGTCTGTGTTGTGAAAGGCAACTAAGAGATAACAAAGACGCTACCACAATCCCGAGGAAATAAATACACCACCTCTAAAAAAAGTGAACTCGCCAACCCGCTTGGCCAGTGTGGCGTTTTAAAGTCATACAACTCTCATCCACAAGACTATGTGCATGTTAAAAGGGCTGTAATGCGCGTACGCAGTATAACAATACGAAGCAATATTACGAGTATACTATAAACTTTAAAGTTTCAACATACAAAACTGAATGGAAATAAAGAGCCCATTCAACAACAAATGTCTCACAATATGTTAGTTTCTGTTCACAATAGAATATCTCTCGCGAAAAGATAAACGAGTGATTGAGTATAATCGATCGTAACCGAGACTCGACGAATACAATGCATCGGGATATTGTTACCCCCTATTGGGCGGGCGGGCGGCTCCCAGAAGCTTCTCTCCTGGTTGTATTTACAACTTTGTTTTATCTTAGCCTGAGGTTGCGTACAGTTTGAATACGAATTAGGCTTAACTTAAACACACCTAGCATAGCACTTTCCATCGCTCGCTGAGCCAATTTTAGATGGAATCAACTTTTTGGGCATCGTAAGTCAAAATTCAGTACAATTAAGAACCAAAGTTATCGATATAACTCAAAGGGTCACCAATAGAAGGTTAGTATTAACGATGTCAAATATAAGTCGGGAATAAATACACCTAGACATAAAGTATCACAGATCTATCCTATTCCCCCAATGTAGGTAACGAATGATATTATAACCTAAGAAAATAAATTCAAAAAGAGAACTGTCACAAAGTCAAAGTTGAACGGCCTCTAGATACATTAGCGCTACATTTTAGGCGCGAAGTCTCGAATATTAATATAATTAAGGTTTCTCAAAAGTTATAAAATTGAGAGTAATGGAATACAAAATTCCAAAATCTGTAGTAAATTATACACGTACTGTCTATGGTTGAATTTGGGAGGATATTTGTTTTTATTATATGACTAGTTATGTCTACGAATTAGTTGGTGTCGAGTTCAGAAATATGTGTGGGTGCATTTAATTATCAATATTATTGGCAAACGTATTAGGAGCAGCCAATTGGACCCCGCTTTTTACAAAATGAACAGTACAGGGGCAAAACGGTCCATAGACCTACAAACTGAACTGAGTCTTCGTGAATATAATAATAATTATAATTATTTGAAACTATCAAATTTTTCGAATATAAAAAAAAATACTGGCGACAAGGAGTTCGCGACAATCGCATTGTTACTACGTAATTATTATATTGCCTGTGTAAGTATTTGTCATAATGGGCATGATATTTAGCGGTTAGTGATTGCTATAACATATTAAGCCATTATTGCATCATAAATACATATGGCAGGACTCCCCCGCCCTCTATGACTAGTTAAAAGCATTTGTCACTTGAAATTTCATTCTGACTTTTTCTAGCTTGTGATTAGCATGCTCTGAATATGATTAACATGGTCTGAATTATTGTTTTTATTGATTTTTGTTATCGATCCATGGACATCATTTGTATTTTTATATCAATAACAGCCATAGTAGTAGGTATCAATATCGTAGTTTCAAAACATTTGCGACACGGGAGTAGTGCCAGTAACACATTTATGGCGTAACATTTTGATTTTATTGCCACCACCGCCGACCTGCGGCTTTAATACTTACTGTATTCTCGCACATAATAGCTGAGGAAGAGTAGTGAAACTCGGCGATATTTTAGAAAATCTTGTCTATATTTGTCTATTAAGCTGTTCATAAATTCAATGTATGCCTTTTTGTAATACGATGGTTGCTGTTATCCAGTCAAAACGTCGAGTAAAATAAAAAAAATAAACACAATTTTGAGTGGCGTTTAATGGAATAAATTTGCGAAAACGCAAATACGTTTAAAGTAAATTTGCCTATTTTTTGTTGATGTATAAGTGTGTCTCCAGGAACAACAAAAAACTATGCCTTATCTGAACCTCGGAGGACAAAACAGGAAATAGCCCTCTATACTATATAAGTAAATATTTTTAAAATATTATCATACGGAGTTTTTATAGAAATATTCGCTTAATCGCATGGATTAAGGATTGTCGTCATCTCTCATTCAGTAGGTATACATGACGTAGACCCCAGGAATAATGAAAGACTAAAGACATCTAAAGATCTCATCTAAAGACGTTTTCCAAAGGTGTCTGTTTTTCTCCTTTTTTAAGAAAAGGACTTCATACATTTCTTCATTTTTATAGTGCCATCTCCTAATCTCTTATCTCTGACAATCAGTCTGCTGTCCTCACATGAGAGACTGCTGCCAAGAGTAAAGATTTCGTGCCAAATCGGCACCATTACCTAAGATTTTTGAGCCAAGATGTCATACACGCAGGCGCTTATCAAAACACAGTTTTTGCTGCGATTAGGAGATGAAGGCAGCTTGTACCATATTATTTCTCTCCCACTGGAATTGAAATATTTTTTGTTAACATTTGATTTTCATCACAATTCTTGTCAAACGTTTCGTTGACTAATTACACCTTTTGCCGCGATGTAACTTTTCCAAATGCGTCCATTGCTAACGTTCGCTGTATCTGTGTGGGTAAGCCGCATTTCTTAAACTTGTCTCCTGTGTGTACTGTCTGCTATATTTGCTGTGGTAACATTAAGTAGGTAGTTCCCACGCCGAATTTATCGCTTTAAATTCGAAGCGATCGTAAGGCATTGTTATTGTGTTTACACGACTGAGCTGAGCTCTTTCAATGTTATAGATCACTGGATTTGTAAGGAATATGGCGGTTTATTCTGGTATATTCTCAGAACAGCAAATATTTATAAACGTCAATTTTGTTATCACCTCAACATGCCTAGAGGTATATAACAGTATCAAATAAGTTTCCCAAAGGGGTCTGAATATGGAGTATTTACTATATAATCCATTACGATATCCCAAAATAGTTTGTTTTCAGAACAATTTGGATTGAATGGACTTGTTTACTATTTGATGATTGTGTTTCTTAAACGAAATATGATCATCTTATAATTGTATCCCTCTGCTAACTGGGTACTTCCGACTGGGCTAATTAACTTCTTTTACAGAAGACTACCAATAAAGCATATTAATTATAACGTGAGTATACCTGTTTGTGGCCAACTTGTATAGAACAGAGTTCTACTTAAAAAAATCTGGCCTCATGCGATCGACTTAATTGTTTGACTTTAGTAGGATGAATTAAACACTTATTAAATAGATTTTTTTATATTATTTACTAATATGTAGGAATTAATAGGAAATAAACATTATTTTGACAAGTTTGTGCTTTCATTTCTTCTGTCAAATCAACTATTAATTATTTCAAATTAAATTAAATATGAGTACCGATAAAAAAAATGAAATTCCCTTCGCGATCGACCGCTCCGATTTCGGCGATCGCGATCGACTTGTTTTTCACTCTTGCCCTGTACCATCCCATCATGGGATGAGCGACAATTACCACTTACCAAATATGGACTGTATGTTTATAGGTATGTCACATTCTATATACGAGCTGAAATAGAAAATATCTGCACCCTCTTATCACTGTTTTTCTACAATTAAAATTAACAACCTCTGCTTTACAACTTTTTTATGAACGTTATATTTTTTTGAAATTTGTGAGGGCCGGGGGGGGGGGGCTCGTGTGCAAAATTTTGTATCTAATAAATACACCACCGATGGCACTTCCGCTTCTCAACAGTTTGACAAATTACATTTTTAAGTACCATTATGGTACATTTATATTTCTAAATTTATGTTAAATGGTTTTAAATTTTTTATAACTGCTCAATTTTAAAAAGACGTAAAACAAAAGGAGAATGCGGGTATTTTTTTGAACGTGTATATTAACTTAATAGGGCTAATAAAAACAACTGTGTGTTTTTATTTAGCCCTGAAAGAAAATGCACTCGATAAACATTAGAGAGCATATTATATTTTTTTTAGCTGCTAAAAGAGTCTCCAATTCCTTTGACTTATCTCAATTGGAATAAAAATCCTCAACGTAGTAACACTGGTAACGATCGTGGGGAGAGATGAGACGGTCTCGGGGAGGCACGAGTGTTGTACTTGTTAGGCACGACTTTTAATTAATACAGCTTCGTTACCCGTAGTTTTTAATCTATCCAGATCGATGGCGGAAACTTGGGAAAGGAAACCTGATTAAAATTTAGGTAAAGCTTTTAGTTTGCGAGTTTTTCTTTAGATTAAGTAAGATAGTCAATTTTAAACTCCGTGATCGCTACCGAATTATTTAACAGAAGACTATACTCGTATAAGCCAAATTTCTTGATATATAGATGGCTGGATACAGGTTTCGTAATGAGATGACTTGTGCCTCCAAATCACTTTTGACATTCACAGCACACTATCACCTCTCAGTGTCAATTATCAATCCTTACTAGGGTTACCAGATATAAGATCACTTTTTCCGAGACATTTATATTTCGTGTCCCATTTCAAATTTACGACAAAACCTCATTGAAGTAATTTTTTTTAATTTTTTTGTTCAAAATCAACTACTAAAGTCAGATTATTTATTCGAGGGATATGACATATAGAACTGTCAAACAGAGTGCAATTTATACGGAAATGACAGATACCTGATGCGAATAAATAATCCGACTATACAAACTTTCAACTCCTATGCCTTTAACACTGAGGAACTAAATTAATTGATTGATGAGTAAGCGGCACCAATCAAGCTAGCAAACAGTAGCCGATCTGCTGCGTTGATCCGGCAATAATTTTGTGTGATTGCAACATAAAATTGATTCTTATTACCATATTTTTTATCATACCAAGCATTTTCGGCAGGGACTGCTTAAATTCCCGGATACGGGATACATCAACAAATTACGGTACAATCCCGGCAATCCCGGATACCGGACAACCTTAATGCTTAACAAAATGTGATTCATTCTCGGTCCAGGAACTAAATGTTCTAGAAAATTCTAGGTTAGATTCTGCGATCGGCTAATATAAACATCCCTTCGCCTTTAGCTGCAAAATTCCATTACGACGCATTGTGATACTCCTCGCCTTTCCAATTTGCCAAAATGTTTCAAGTGAGCTCTTGCGTGTGTTACATATTCTTTTTATGTTTCGTCTAAAGGCTTTAAGTAAATTTGTTCATAAGTCACCCGTAGGTAACTCCCGGAGGAAGCATTTTTACTACCTCTCTGCTCGATAAATCTAAGGCAAACAAAGAAAGGGGGCGTGCCGAGGTCAGATATATTATATAGTGATGTCAAAAGTTTGCAGAGTGATAGAAAGCCATACATAATAATATTACCCGTGGAGAGAGTAATTATGTCAACTTGATTGTATGATGATGTTTTATCGCAAACTCAAGCAGTGTATCCAATGCGTATTTTTTTTTAATGAACGAAGTCTGCAGACAAGCATACAATCCACCTGATGGTAAATGGATACTGTCGCCCATAGATATCCGCGATACATGCCAACATTAGTCCAAAATGACAAACGTTGGCACACCCCCGGATGTGCTGCTTACCTTTGGAGATATAGGAATGGATTTGGAGAAAGGGTTGGGAAAATGGGGACAGATAGGATGGGAATGGGCTCTGGCACCTCTCACTCACTACCGAAACACGTACGTACATTAGGGAAATAAGATAACAGTGGCAAATGCAGTACATTTCATGGTAGTCTTCTGTTAGAGAGGGGTAACGTGGCCAGTCGAGCGCGCTTAGCGGCTGTTGGATTTCAGCGTGCACTCCCCCCTCAAATACCGTATACCGCACTGGATATTTTATACCGCAAACTCGAGAGTTATGAAATGAACTGTCAACTATGTTTATTTTCTACTACGCTACCGGGGCTTCACGAAAGCTATGTTCAAATTCTGCAAGGTCAGGAGCGCATCCTTTATAAAATTATAAAGAAACCTGAATTCAAAATTCAAATATTTTTATTGACGGAAAAAGAAATACATGTTTTAGTTAACAATGCAAATAATAATTAAACATAAATCTAAAAATTAAACTGAATTTAAAAACAAGCAAGCTTTGTTAGTTACGAGAACATCCTCGTGAACTGAAGAACTTACATCGTTGGTACAGCACTCGATCACTATTTCGTGCTGCAGTTTCAAAAGTACAAATATGCATTCAGTTTACCGTTTGTTCTGTATCCTTCTTAGGAGGTGTGGCAACGCTACTAACTCTACTAGACGGTGAAACGTAAACTAACCTCCGAGCATTTCCTTGACTATTTCTCGAGAATCTTGTGTCAGCCACCAAGATTGCGAGCTCCATTTATTTCCTAAAATACTGAAGAAGAAACCACTGCAAACAAGACAACAGAATGTTTTTCTTTTCTCAAAAAAATCCTGTTCATCTACGAGTATATTAATTTTATTTTGTCATTCTGGACTGATGTTCGCATGTACCACGGGTGTCCATGGACGACAGTGTCCACTTACCACCACCTACATTCTACACCACCTGTCACCTACATTCTATAAAAAAAAATATGTATTTTATAAAAGTAGTATAAGGACTCGTAAGTATTAACTATATTATAATATATATTTCATACTGGCTGGTGTGGTATCGGCCGGTTTAAAATAGCACCACTCCCATTGCTTCCCGTGGGGGTCGTAAAATCGGACTAGGGATAAAACAAAGTCGCTACCACGAGCTTTGGGGAACTACATCATATCTAAAAGAGTGGACTCGTCAACTGACTTGGCTAGCGTGGCGTTTTAAGATCAAACGTTCCTCGTGCACAAACCAATGTGCTTGAGGAGGCTCATATCCAGCAGTGGACGGCTAATGACGATGGAGTGAGTGACCATGGACGGCTAATTACCATATGACATAAATCAATTTGAACCTTTGAATGAAGAAACAAAGGAATTGGTGAAATTACTTTACTTCCTGACCTGATAGATTCGGGCTTAAGAGCAGTCACTTCGTCATACTATGCGCCCCAGAAAATCGAATACATCAGTTCATTATGTAATGTTGCGAAGAAGTTTGCTCGTAGTAGCTGAATAGACGAGCTGCATCTGAATCTGAATGGCTGAATCTATATTGACACGGTCTTCCGTGTCAATATAGACCTCTCCCAAACGAGCCTTGTAAGGCCTGTATCCAGCAGTGGAGAGACAGAGAGACATCTTATTTTTACAGATCGTGTCCTATAGCGTGTGTCGGAGAGAAATGTTGAAATAGGGATATCACGAAATCACGAATGATGTTGAAGATTTCAATTAATTATCACGTATAAACATGAAATAAATGAATATTAGGATATATATATATCCTAATATTCATTTATTTCATTTAGTGTGATTTACCCAGAAACAATTTGGCTTCCTTACGTTAAAAGTGTGAGACCTCAGATTTCGTAGTTATTTGTTTTAAACAACGCGAAGATCCTTCCTGACCAGAAGCAATTTCTTTCAAAAGAAAAATCATATGCTTTTCATTTATTTTGTTGTCAGGACGAAATAGTTTATCCTAGGCTAAACTGGTAGATCCTAACACGTAAGATGAGGTAATCAATTGAAATATTCTTCGTCATCCGCGATTTCGTTATAGCCATAGGGATTTTTCGAAATGTCTGAATACTTTTTTTTTATAGACTAGTGGGCGGACGAGCAAGCGGTCCCACGTGATGGTAAGCGTTACCGCCGCCCATTGACACCTGCAACACCAGGGGGTATGCGGGCGCGCCGCCGACCTTACAGAATCCTATTCACATTAATTCTTAATTCTCCTGGAACTTATACTATTCTAGCAAAACTACTATTCACAGAACAAAACCATAGATGACATGACCAGGATTGCCAACTTAAATATGTTTATTTATGCTTGTTCTTGCAGCTCCTTAGATCCACTATGCGCTCGCGTTATAGCGTGCTGAAGAGTCAACAACTTCTGAATAGTTAATATAAGAGTGCACCGATGAAGCAAAAATTGCAGCCGCGGCGATGATATATCGCGGGGTACAAAAAGCGCGACTTTTTAAAATTACGTGCAGTTTTAACGTAACGCGATTTCCTGGTTAGAAGTGAAATATACCATTTGTCAAGTCAGCGCACGCAATGTTGCCTGGATTCACGTTAGCGTAGAGGAGCGGGTTGCACAATTCGCGATAGTATGTAGGAGTATACTAGGCGTAACAGTTATATTCTAAAGTTTTTTTGTATTTACCAAATATCTAGGAGACATTTTGCAATAATATAATACAGAAAAACAATAAACACCGATGACAGCTCCAGTTGGAAGGGAGAATTAGTTTTTTCGGTATGTTTCAAGAAGTGTTTAGAATAGAGATGTAAATATTTATGCGACATGTATTTTTGGGATTTCTTGAATACATTGCACTGTCATCATTTTGGAACTAATGGACCGATTTTTACCCAACTGCCTTTCATTTAATTCGTCAAGAAATGTACCATACCATCAGTCTGTCTGTCCACTGCTGGATATGAGCCTCTCTCGCGGCTCGCCACCACACACAATTCTGGACTCTTCTCATACAACCACCACCGGCGAATTTCTTAAAAAATGTGCACTGCAGGAGCAGGTGTTCCGTAGTCAACGTGACAAAATTCGAAGAAAAAAATCCTTTGAATAGTGATTTTGTTTCTAGTTCTAGTTGTTTTTTTTATTGAATTAGAATATCTTCGCATGAGAATGTCTTTGAACTTATCCACGACGCCAAAGAGTAAATGGTTTATAGTTCTCGTATTAATCTAATGCAATGCTTCCTTTGTATGAAATGATACCGTAGTAATGTACTCGTTTACTGGATCTGTAGCGGAGACGATCGTATTTCATTTACCTCAGGACAAAGTCCCGGTTTACCCGACAACTATGTACTGGTGTAGTTTTGTCTTAGGTTTAGTTTCGAGGTTCAGACAAAATAAATATCTGATTGTCTAAAATAAAACTGAAATAAAAATAAAAGATTGACTATAAATGACAATGCCGGATTTGTATGGAGCTATTGTATATACTGCACCACAAAAACTTGTTTACAGTAATCATATATATATATATATATATTTATTGCATGTACATTTATTGCATTTGGTAGGGAGAAAGTGCATATTGCATTTCCACAGCCGCTGGGCGCACTCGACTCGGCCACGTTACCCCTTTCTCACAGAAGACTACCTTGAAATGTACTGCATTTCCCACTATATCGTATTTCCCCTATGTACGTACGTGTTTCGGTAGTGAGTGAGATATGCCAGAGCCCATTCCCATCCCATCCTCTCCCTCCCCATTCCCCATTCCTAAATTTGCAAAGGTAGGCGGCGCATCCGGGGGCGTGCCAACGTTTGTCATTCTGGACTGATGTTGGCATGTATCCCGGATGTCTATGTACGACAGTATCCACTTACCATCAGGTGGACTGTATGCTCGTCTGCCGCCTTTCTTATATAAAAAAAAAATGTGTACTACTGACTAATTTTAATTTTTAAACTGTTACGCAAGATTACATATATTTCCATTTGTGTGTACATGCAGGTACATGAACACGCCATTTGTATGTCAGTGAAAATATACCGTTAATGTTATTGCTCCTACAAGTAACAGTTTTGCGATAGTTCCCCCTCAGGTTGGCTTCTGTAAATTTCGTTCTTGACCTCGTTTTAAAATGTATCTGGAGTTTAAGATGTAAGATACAATATGTCAAGTTTTAGAAAGTATATTCAACGTTATAGATTTACGTTACTCTTAACGTTACTTTTGGTAATACATTTCCCATATCAATACGGTTGAATCAACCATGTGGCTGAATCGCGTCCCGCAACATTTAAGGACTCGTCTACCCCACCGATCGTCAGTCCTGCTGCAGATATGGCCCGTACTGCCCATTTGCCACTTCGGCTAGCTAATTCAGTGAGCTCTGTCGGTAACATTGATTGTTTTAAGAATTTCATCCTTTCCGAATCTTTTCAATCAAGAAACTCTGAGCACAACTCTTTCCATCACTCGTTGACCGTCTTTGAACTTGTGAATCAGCCCCACTATCAAATATGAATGCCGAAATGTGGAGACGGACTGGCTACGCACCAAATACAGTTTCAGAAAATAAGGATTAATTTTGTGATAAAAACAAATCGTTCATCTTCATGTGTAGCTGTAATAATAAATATCTCCTTGATTATTGGCAGAGATTAATCACCACACGAACCACAACGCGATACAGAACCATCTGTCTGTATGAAAACAATCGTGATATTGTATTGTGTTAACAATTACAGAAGTTCGTTGCCTTCGAGAACGTGCGGAATATAACTAAGAAAATCCTCATTAGTCACACCCGCTAGGTACGCAAGTACGTAGGTAGGGTTTTTATTGCCAAAAGTCCTCTTCTGGTCTCCGTCTCTACGTAAGTAAAATATATTTGACTTTATTCGAACTTACAATGTTGTGCAGCGTGTTTTATCTTTTATCTTCATGTATTATTATTTTATCAAAATCGGTCGAGTAGTTTCAAAAATAACAGATTCATTACTGTTATATACTTAGATGATATGATATTGAGATTGTGTGTTTCTTATACAAAAGCAATTAATTATCCATGGATATTGTATTGTATTGTAAGTATATTGTGTGTAAATGACGTCATTTTGTACTTTTTAATATAGTATTATAATAATAAAATAATACAGGTGAAGTAAACTTCATGTTAAGAGAAATGTAGTCAGGACATTTCTCTTTATATGAAGTTTACTTCACCTGACTGACAGATTCACCAACGCCGAGTCGAAACTACTAAAGCTAGGAATGTGAAATTTGGTGAGTAGCTCTTCCATTTACGACTTCTCACTAAAAACGACTTCTCGAAATTCAACCACTAAGGGAGTAAAATGGCATGTAAAAGTTTGTATGGAAAATAGTTATTTGATGGTCCTATTAACTTAAAATTGGTATAAATATTCTACAATACAAATAATTAAACACGTAATATACCGTTTTTCAAAATTGTGTCAGGGTTAAAAATGTAGGATATCAAATTTTGTATGGAATCATAATTAATTCCACGCGAGCGAATTCGCAGGCAACAGTTAGATATCAATATAAATGAAGAACTCATAATGTGTGGGTGAATACTCGGGTACCTTTTCAGTCATTTAAAGATGTTTTATTTGCCAGTCATATAAACGTTAATTATATGAATGAACATTAAACTTATACCATATCGCCTTGAATCGTAACAGTACAGCGCCATCTGTTGATGATTGAGAAAACAAATATTTACATGAAGTTCATCTTATTCTTAGTGATTGTTTACTACAAAAAAGTAGTTTTGAAAAAAGTGATACTTCAAGTGTCTAATCAGTTGAGAGTTCAGACCTAGTAACCTATAAATAAGGTTCAACACTTGGCAATTTACCTACTGAAATTATTGAAGCGTATTCGTATGAATATCTGTCTTCCTAATGAAGTCACTGATTCACTAACAACTAATTGCGATGGTTCAGTTATTGTTCAATGACAGTATATAGAGTAGAAGTAGATAAACATTGCATAAAGGGTAAAAATGAATCTCACGTTCTTTTAAATGGATGTTTTATGAAATATTTACGGCCGCTGTGAGACGATGTGTTTCATATTGTCTTAGTACAAAAAATTGTAAAACTATTACTGTATTAGCAAAATATGAAAATCTAAACAATTTAAATAAATGTTGAACACAATAAAATAAAATGACAAAAATGACTTGTTTTGAGAAAAAAAGTTCATATATGTATGTGGGATGACGATTGCGCGATACGGAGTGTAAGGATGTCACGAGTGAGAGCGAAGTGTAGGAAAAGACAGTAAGATCGAGAGAGAAAGATGGAATGAAAGGGAAGATGGCGTGAGACTTGAGATTAGTTATATAAGACGGAAACGCGTGTTAAAGACGGTGTAAGTTTAGGTGTAAGGTGTAGTAAAAATAAAGTCAAAATTTACTGAACACGAGTAAAACATACAATTAAATAAAAAGCATATCAACTGGTACGAGTACTATGGTAGAAAAAATAAAACTAGTTAGCTTAACAAATTAATATAAACATATCGGTTACCTGAACCAGACCTATCACAGATTTTATTGTACATGTAGATAAATCTTCCAACAGGGCAGCAGATATCTCTTCAATTAGAATGTTCTCTCATAAAATTATTTGTTAGAACTAGGGTAGGATATTTACATAAAATTACACATATGATATTGCCATAATACATATAGGACACATTTACATATAGGATATTACATGCTTGCTTTTTACATATGGAGGAAAATGCGTAAGGGATCTATCTTATTTATTTGTGTTGTGTTGTATGTGTGCGTACGTGCATACCTGTGCGTCTGCGTATATGTGTGTTAGTATGTTTTCTATCTTTTGTGAAAGATCTGTATAGTTATTTATATTTATCAATTATTTATTTAATATTTGTAGTAATTAGTGCGGTACTCTTTAATTATTCCAAACTCTAATTTGCCATACTGTTCCCTTATGTACAGTGCGGATAACGGACATGTAGATAAATAGCTACGGATTGTATGCAGTCTATGATTGATCCCGACCCAGTTTCCGAGAATGTATTATGACAGCCGGTTGTGATCCAACTGCATCTCCTTTGATGTTCGTCTCATTTCCTAATATAACCCATGCTACGTTCTAGAGGTTTATACATACTCGTACTAATGACTTCATTCATTTCTATTAAGATATCTAAGTCTTTTGTTTATTGATTGATCTATGACTATGACTTCTTTTGTGAAAACTTGTCTTAGTCTTAGAAAGAAACCGTTATCCGATTTTATGTTATGTTTTGCTCACTTTTAGTAGCGGTCGCCTGCAATGTTGTTGGCGTGGTAAAGAAATTTCCTATCGGTGATTAGTCCATTGTATTAAGAGATAGAGAAACAGAAGAAAGTGCAGATTGTAACCTGCTCTTTAGTAAATATCTGAAGAAAGGCAGACACCATGCTCCAGTCGGAATGGTAGATTCACTATTTCGTCGTCGTATGTATTAGAAAACGTACAAACATATTCGTAATATTGCAACTATCGAAATGATTGGGCCCATTGTTGACAAATGTCGCGCAAGGGGAATGATCATCATTCATCTAGGAGAAATAAAAGATTTCATAAATTTGACGTTTCTTCAAAATTTCCCTAACAAGTGTATATTCTGCAGTGGAGAAACCTATAACAACAGATTGATTGAACAGATTGAACAAGGTTGTCGGGAAGGGATTGCTATGAAGCAATAAGCCCGCCTGATTGTATTCTCTTCTTATAACATTATTACTTATTTAATCATAAAGTATTAGTCATAAAGTAATAATTATACAATAAATGGTTTTATCTATCTATTTATTATTAGTACGTTTTATACTTTACATCCATTTCATACTTTTTTATATTTATTATCTTTAATGTATAATTTAACGTATTTATCATTGAAACTATTGTGTAAGCTAGTGTTCTAAAATGAACACTGAACGCTTGACGCTCGAGAACTTACTGACCGCTAATGAAAATTTAAGACTCGAGTGTTAAACGTTCATGAGCGTTAAATTCAATTTTTTAATGTTTGATGGTTTTAAATGCTTGAGGTTAAAAACTCGAGTGTAAAACATTTATGGTTAAGGTTCTTAAGGTTCATTAGCATTGTTCTAATGTAGTTTCATTGGCTCGAGCGCCCAGCGCTCACTTTTATTAGGGTTGTTAGGGATATGATATTTCTGATCAGGATACGGATATAATGTATACTCTTTTACCGGTTTCGGATACAGATACGGATATGAAATTGTTTCGGTTACGGATATGTTTTTAATGAACTGTTTAAGAAATGTATTACTAACTAAAAACAAAGAACTAACTAAAAATAAAGAACGAACGAATAATTTATCAATAATCAAATGCAAGGCAGCGTATCTCTCAAAACTCGTCTTGTTTAAATGCCGCCCCTAACCGCAATGGATAACATTATTTGTAATAACATCCGAATCTTTTATTTCGGATTCTGTTTCGGTTTCGAATATTGTTTTAATTCGGATATCCGATAGTATCGCTTACCGAGCTCCATCCCTAATTTTTACACCACTAGTGTGAACTTTTAAGTTACATTCTAATCTCATTTACATATATATGATTAGAAAGAAATAGGTAATTTCTATAAATAGACGTATCCTTTTGTTGCTTAGCTGATGACCCCAAAATCGTGCTGAGAATAAGAAAAAAAATGGCTCAGAACAATAAAAGGTTGCCGATATTTCTCATCATGAAAACGTTCGTGCGTGAAATATGGAGAAAATTTTTCGATATGATATAAGAAAATGTTATGGTACAAAAGTATAAACAAACTTACAAAGATCCACCAAAAGAAGAGATATTTTTTTTATAGAATGAATGTGGCAGATGAGCATACAGTAAGTGGACAGTGAGGTAACATATGCTGAAGACCGTATCCAATGAATATAAATAATGTCACTTTTTGGCAAGTTGATTTTTGTTTGGTTATAGGTAAAAATTGTATATCAGGCGTTTTGTGGTTTAATAAATAAGGATAGTTTATTAATCTTCAAAGTGTTTTTCGTGCGTGGTGTTTGCGATAATCAAATAATTGCGTGGGACTTCGTTTTACGTGTGCTTCCAAGGAGTCCTCTTCTGTCCGCAGTAAACTTACTATAGTTTTACTGAGCGACTCCTGACTTACTGCGACATGACTGGACATTGATTGAATGACATTGCTACGTTTTAGACTTTAGATTGTTTAAGAAGAAAACTTGACACTGGCAGAATGTGCTAATTGCCCCATTGCCATATATGCAAACAATAATATAAATAATAAAATTGTAAATATAAATCCAGAAAAAACTACAGCACCTCTAAAAGAGTGGGCTCGGCAACCCATTTGACCAGCGTGGCGTTTTAAGGCATTACATCCCTCATGCACGAGACAATGTGCGTTAGGAGACCCATGTCCAGCATGGTTGCATTGCATTGCAATTTTATTATCTCTTCATTCGACGGGATAAGAAAGAATAGGATAGGATGGGAATGGATTCTGGCATTTCTCACTTAAACCAAAACACTTACGAACATTGGGAGTATTGGATAGGGTGAAAAATGCGGTACATTTTATGGTAGTTTTCTGTGAGCGCTGGAAAACGTGCCAAGTGGCTGTGGGAATGCAACTTGCACTCTCCCCCTACAATCCTATCTTCTTAATCCTATGTCATCAAATTATAAAATTAAAATCTGTCCGATGAATCGTTAATTTGTGGCAGAATTGTTGCAATGTTACTAAGTAACAAAATAAACAAACTAAGATCTTTTACATAGTATTAGTTATAATAGCGGGATTAGTATATCTCCTTCTGCTTATAAAGAAAGACTATTGTTTTTTGAACACTTGAAAATATTCGAGTAAATCCGCTTGGAGGTATATTATTGAAGCACAGAGACTTCAATTTGTAACCAGCCACACGAACTCTAGTCCCCAAAGTTAATGCAACAAAGTGACCCATTTGAAACATGTCCGTCCACTCAATGTGATGTGGAAATTTACGTCATCCTAAAAGAGGAAATAAAACAGGTAGGGCACTATTAGGAATACTGCTTCTAGTACTGAAAATTACCACCGTATTATGGTATGTTAAATTTATGTAAATATCTAACGCAACCAGATGTAAACAGGCACTTAAGGATGTATGGGAGTTACCGTCACGAAGCCCTCCACATTGACGACAACGACGGGTTCCATGAGGTCATTTCTATTTGCCTAAGTAGAAGAGTAAATATTGTAAACAGATGGCAAACAATCTTGTTTTAATTTTAAGTTCATTGAGAAGGGAAGCTCGATAATGACCTCAAATAATTTAAAAAAATATCTTTTGATAAAAATTTTAAAAAGCGAGCGATGATTCTGACGTGTGATAATTTAGGACTTAGTAAATTGTACACGTATCTGTTTACTTGCATACTACTGTTTTAAGAATGAGAGAATCCCACTGGCCCTATCCTTGTGAATTTGGACTGTGATCTTAGTCAAGCAGGAACACAGTTGACTGAAAATATTCCATAGACTATTTCATCGACACGCACGAAGTAGCTGCGTAAATTTTTGATTTCTAGTCTTTAAAATATAGAACCACCGAGACTTGACGGCTTGCATTCGCTTCCATTCCGCGCACACATGCAAGGAACCTTAGCTCATTGGCACACAAAATACATTATAACCTGTTCCTTCATATCATTTGGTACCACTAGTGTGTGTAAGATGCTGTTGGTATAGTCCATTAGCTGGTTCACCTAAGATACACATATTTTACGTACGATGGTAAGATTCAGCTTATTTCATTTCCTGTAACATGTCTGAATAGAAAGGTATGAACAGTAGGTACAGAAATGTACGTGTAATACCTCAACCATGTTGGAGTTTGTTGCGATAAGTTTCATGCAATCTTTTTAAATTAATTACTAATTTTAAGTACATATATGATGTCTACTTAAGTACATGGTTCAGACCTCTGCAAGATAGGTGGCGCATTCGTAACTATCCTGATCTGCGACTGTGATGAGCGCCTTAGATAAATTGACTTTTTTGTTACTTTTAGGTAAATTTCGAAGAATGTGGAGATAACAAATTTTGAAATTAGGAAAAATATTCTTAATATATTGAAATGAAATTTGGCAGAAATTTTTTTGGATTAATATCTTGGTTAAGTTCTTACGTTTATGTCCACTGGTTATGTTGTCCACTAAGATACAAGAAAAATTATGGTTTAAGTGACAGACTAAAGTCGTATAAAAGCAAAAGTTGTGAAATGGGAAATATGGTACGGAGATGGATACCAGAGTTGTGTGAAACTGGAAGTCTGTCAACTTCACTTTCCTACGGTTAAATATGTCGGCTGAATAGAAACTAGACTAGTCCAGTAAATTCTTTGATCATATATCCACGCGTTCGTAAAGAAGGCTACAAAATATTTTGTTGCTTACACGTTTCTTTAACATTGGTAAAAACCTAATATTCTGCCGACCAAATACAGCGTTCTCCATAACAAGTTCATATTACATACAGACACACAAGTTCACTTTCTTTTGTCGTACCTTACGCGCGCGGGCTTAGCACGGCTAAAATATGGCGTCGTTTAAATACTTTTTTATTTGGACCTTCCCCGAAATTCTTTTATCGTGACATTTTTGTGTTGTCCATGCGAGGGTAGGTTGTTAAAAGAGAATTTAATTGCACGTTTTTTGGATTACCCGCGAACGTAAAAAGGACATCTTTATAGAGCGATTCGACTGTCATTATGATGGAAACATATCTGTTATGTTTTATTATACGAGTTCAATTCAAATACACAGAGTTCTTGATGCTATGACCTAAATATTTTTTAGTAGTCTTAATAATAATAATATGATAATGCCACAGACAATGGCTCACATTATGATTCCCAGTGTCGTGTGTCCAGACAAAGACACACCCAGACTCGAACAAACATTCGTCTTTAAACAAATGAATGTTCGACCGGTAACTTTTTAAGGCGTTCGGTTCACCTGGCTAAAAGGCGTTTCACGCTATATTACCCGGGAACTGATTATTATTTACTCCATGGCCTAAGAAGCGGGTTTTCGCGACAGGTCACCGATGTTGCAGTAAAACGATTAACTCCCCCGTTAATGGATCTTAAGGCGGAGATTATGAACTTAATCCTTTAAATTATTCCTTAAGCGGCCCGTGATTTCTACAAGGAACATAAACATCTACAATTGTTTTGAAGACATGACAATTGTACGAAAACAGAACAGATTGTAAACAGATTAATTAAAAGTTGTACGGGAAAATTAAATTATTGTTTTATTCTGATGGCATATTAGGCGAATAGATTGCTTTAAATTAAATCAAATGTATGCATTTAGTTGGATAAAACCGTGTACAAGATGTAGGTAAGCATAACATAAAACGGGTTGTAAACGACTGTTTTCCATCCATCTAGTATAAAACTGAGCGCGGAGTTCTCTATACTAAGCGATGAGTGAGCGCCAATGAACGTTGAACACTCGAGCGTTAAATGCTTGTTTTAATGGTCTTAAACCTTTGAGGTTAACATTTCGAGTCTATACCTATATAACATTATTTCTATCTCTATCAGAATTATCGATCTGCGTTTTCCCACTAATTGCTATTACATTCGTATGTCCGCCAAAGTCTTCTGTTACATTCATAAAAGTAATGTTTCTTTTTTTCATTTTCTAATGAAACATCTAAAACCTTTATTATCACCTAAAATTGTTTCCGGTCTAGATATCTTTATACAAGTTTCTAGTTCGGCTACTTTAAGCTGAATTAATGTCTATTCTGTTGTCTCCTTTACTAACATAGTCATATTCACAAACATTCTGCGTCTTCAGTAATGTAGGTAGTGTCGCAGTACGTACGTTCCCTACAACTTCCTAACGAGTTTGCGACAAGCTTATAACTATGCTGGACGCAAGTTTCCCAATCACGACCCCAACTTCTGTCATAATTTGAAACACACATTTTGAGTTCCCACATAGTTTCACATCACTCTCATTTTGAATTTAATTTTCCTTTTAATTTTTGAGCAAGTCAGGAACATTTGTTGCTTATTCTCTTTTTTACATCAAATAGAGATTTCTATTGTGATTTCTATCCATCCGTGCAGCACGGAACTGTCACAACGATGATTGTTTTGGGCAAAAAAATAACTATATGCATAAAGTGTAAGTTTAAATAATTAGTTCAAATGATTGGTAATTTGACTATCTGTGCATAGGACTGACAACCAATGTGGTACACCAGTAATTCAATCGAAACCACGCCACGATATGGGGTTCTGGTTCTTCAAGAAACCTGTGAATAGGTGTTGCAGGTGTCCAAGGGCGGCGGTAACACCGACCATCACGTGGGACCACTTGCTTGTCCACCTAATTCCCTATAAAAACGTACCGGTACTGATACGAACCGACGCGACGACTTCAAGAATTTCGGCGTTGATGACTTGATGAAAAAAGCCGAATGGTACGATGGCGAACCTTTAGAGAGGTGACCAGTGGAGAGGCGGGCTGATGGTATGATTTAATGTCGTACATACCTAACAGTAGATCTTAAAATAACGTCAACTCGTTAGAGTTAGTTATCTTACGAAATGACTTTTTAATCAGTTATACATACATTTCTTTCCATTTTCAAGACTCAGGCCCATCGATAATGCTGGTTTTATGGTATAACGAGTGTGCCTCATTTGTTTCGAGTGCGCGAGAAGTTCTTTACAAGTTACTCACTCACTTTAATCACTCAATATGGTCTCGATGATTATCACGAGTTCACATGCGTCAATATCTTTTCTATATGCTTGTAATATTAATTCCATTTCACTAGTAACCAACTATCGTTCTCACTTCTTTTTGTTCCTACCTGGAAAGAAGGAGTCTATGTAGATATGTCTATGTCTATGTTTTTGCTGACTACGCGGCCGGACGACTATAATGTTGTTGTTGATGCTCCGTTAGGATCATCCGACCATTGTATCGTTCGAACTGCTGTGCCAGCCAAGCAATCCGTGCCGACCCATTCACAGGGAACGCGCAACGTCTGGCACTACAAGTCTGCAGATTGGGATGGGTTGCGCGAATTCTATGCTTCTTATCCCTGGAGGCAGCTCTGTTTCTCGTTGGGAGATCTGGATACCTGTGCAGACTCCGTTGCCTACGTGGTGTTGCAGGGCATGGAATGTTATATTCCTTGTTCCGTGATACCCGTAGGTGGACGGAGCCAACCTTGGTTTAATCAGTCCTGCAGAGAGGCCCGTCGTAATAAACGGGCTGCATACAGGGCCTGGGCCAAAGCGCAGGTGTCCGAAGATCCGAATACCACCGACTTGAGGAAGAAATTTAACGCTGCCTCGAGGTGCAGTAAGAAGATCATTGTCAGAGCAAAGAATGAGCACATCCGCAGAATTGGGGATCGACTAGTTAGCTGTCCTTCTGGAAGCCGAGTTTTCTGGTCGCTCGCCAAGGCTGCTGAAGGTAACTTCTGTCAGTCGTCACTCCCACCACTGCGAAAACTCGATGGGTCACTGGCCCACGGGGCGAAGGAGAAAGCCGATCTCCTGGGGTATCTTTTTGCCTCGAACTCGACTCTGGACGATAGAGGTGCATCACCACCGTCTATCTCGAGATGCACAAGCTCCATTCCGGAAATCTGTTTCACGCAGCGTGAAGTCCGGCGAGCTCTAGCAACTCTTGATATCCGAAAGTCGAGTGGGCCAGATGGTATTCCTGCAGTGGTGCTCAAATTATGCGCTCCCAAGTTGTCCCCGGTGCTTACGCGACTCTTTAGACTCTCATACTCCACAAAAAACTTCCCGGCAACATGGAAGGTAGCTCATGTTCACCCTTTACCCAAAAAGGGTGACCGCACAGACCCGGCCAACTACAGGCCAATAGCGATCACCTCCCTCCTCTCCAAGGTGATGGAGCGTGTCATAAACACACAGCTCCTTGGGTACCTAGAGGATCACCAACTGATTAGCGACCGTCAATATGGATTTCGCTATAATCGCTCGGCTGGTGATCTTTTAGCGTATTTAACACACCGCTGGGCTCACGCCATTGAGAGTAGAGGCGAGGCTCTGGCTGTAGGCCTAGACATTGCGAAAGCTTTTGACCGGGTATGGCACAAATCTCTGCTTTCCAAGTTACCATCTTTCGGGATACCCGAGGGATTATGCGAATGGGTTGCCAGTTTCCTGACTGGACGGAGCATCAGAGTCGTTATCGATGGTAGCTGCTCCGACACCATGTCTATTAACGCTGGCGTCCCGCAAGGCTCCGTGCTGTCCCCAACTCTGTTCCTTCTGCATATCAACGACCTGTTGCAAATTGGTGACATACGTTGCTATGCAGATAACAGTACTGGTGACGCCTTGTACAGAGGCCGCGCCAACATCCCTCGGGTCGAAGTGGAAGAGAGTCGCGCCAGGCTTGTGTCTGAAATCGAAGACTCTTTAGATCTAGTCTCGATTTGGGGTTCTCTGAACCTAGTGGATTTCAACCCCAGTAAGACGCAAGTCTGTGCATTCACCGCTAAAAAAACCCCCTTTGTCGTAGCACCTCGCTTTCAGAGCATGCCTCTTAAGATCTCGGAGAGTATCGGGATCCTTGGTGTCGACATTTCCAGCAAAGTCGAATTTAGGGGTCATCTGGAAAATAAGGCCAAAATGGCTTCCAAAAAGCTCGGTGTGCTGAATAGAGCGAAGCGGTACTTCACCCCTGGGCATCTCCTTATGCTTTACAAAGCTCAAGTGAGGCCCCATATGGAGTATTGCTCCCATCTCTGGGCCGGCGCACCGAAATACCAACTGGACCCATTTGACTCCATCCAACGACGTGCTGTTCGTATTATCGACGATCCCACTCTCACGGGCGGTTTAGAATCCCTCAGCAGTCGGAGAGACGTTGCGTCTCTCTGTGTGTTCTACCGCCTGTACAATGGGGAATGCTCTGAAGAATTGTTCAATATAATTCCCACCTCGGGTTTCTATAACCGCACCTCCCGTCATAGAAGTGCGGTCCATCCGCATTTCCTCGATACGGAGGTGTCGCGCACTGTTCGGTCCAAAAATTACTTTATACCGCGAACCCGTAGGCTGTGGAACGAACTGCCTCAAGAGGTCTTTCCATTAAGCTACGATATGGGGTTCTTCAAGAGAGCTGTGAATAGGATTTTGCAAGGTCGGCGGCGCGCCCGCATACCCCCTGGTGTTGCAGGTGTCCATGGGCGGCGGTAACACTTACCATCACGTGGGACCGCCTGCTCGTCCGCCCACTAATCTATAAAAAAAAAAAAAAAAGATAGACTCCTTCTTTCCAGGTGTATTCTTCTTTAACTTATTTCGTGAGTACTACTGTATCAACCTTGGTTCTTATCATTTTTATTACGACGAAGTTCTTATTCTAAGACTCGCCCCTCACACGGTCTTTCGATCTTATTATCCAACTTTGGACGGAGATAATTGTCGTAACAAACGCAAATAACTTAAGTACTGGTTTTTGCGTTGCACCAGCTTGGCGAAGTGGTTCATCTTGAGGAGACTGACCCTCAAAAAGCCTACGCCACGCGGTGTGAGTCTCAACGTTGCTTAAGGTAATCGAACGAGAACCGATGTTTCAACGTGGTATGGACGACGACAATCATACGACAAGTGTGATAGTTCTTTATCCCTATGGTCATATGTTTTATTTTGTAAAACATTATGAAAGCGTAATAATTTGTGTAACCAACTCGCGTTGAAAAGTTTAAGCAGATTACAAACTCTTGATTCATATCTAAATTAAACATCCCGTTTACAAACTATACGAGGTTTTAATTACAACAATGTTTTATTATAGCAGTGTAAGTTAATTTGAAAATCATAATTAAACTTAACACGAGAGTTGTTACGGGAAGTTAGAACAATGGGGATGGTAAAAGTTTTAATGAATTCCCAAAAGTAATAGGATATACATCACCTAAATCAATCTGGTGATGGTTTCAAGGTTTTCGACTAACAATATTGTTAATTAAAATTGAATAATTTAGAAGTACCTATAATAGCATCACTTATGCTAGAATTCTAACCAAATAAATGGAGACTATATTATTAGCTTAAAATCAAATTTGCTGTAGTTGTTTTTCTAGTGTAGTTATTCGTCTTGTTGCGTTTGGTGATCTGATTAGTGTTCTAGTGTTCATGTTGGTAAATAAAAAAAAAATGCGTCTAATAGCTACTATGTTCGTATTTTAAAAACAGTATTTCATTTGTTTTTCTGTACTTAAATTTTGTTCATGTGATTGTCTTGAAAAAGAAATGGATAAATTGAAAATTCGTGCTATTTTTGAGTATGAGTTTCGTCCCGGCAGCAACGCAAGTCAGACAGCACACAATATCAATAGTGTGTATTGGCCAAACACCACAAACAATCCCACGGTGTGTCGATGGTTTGAACGCTTCCGTTCTGGAAATTTCGACCGTAATGATGAACCCCACGGATGACCTTACGACCAAGGTCAATAACGATGAATTAAAGGCTATAGTGGAAGCAGATGCATCTCAAAGTACAGCTAAGTTAGCAGCAGGGTTCGATGTTAGTGATAAAACAATGTTTATTCATCTGCGTCAAATCAGCAAAATAAAGAACCTCGAAAAGTGGGTACCGTATGAACTAAACGAACGTCAGCGACAACAACGCGTTGAAGTGTGCACTGTGTTATTGAACCGTTACAAAAACGAAGAAATATTGAATCACATATGGGTCAATATTTCGACTAACATAAATAAATACTTTTATTAAAACAAAAAAAGGGTCTCGTACAAATCTGTCATTTCATAGGTAAGCACCGAATATATTAAAGATATAATGTAGAATACACGTATTTTTGTGGCAGTCTGTGACTAAAAAATAACTTGTTACACGCACTTATCTTGCTGATTGTAAGTAGACTATCGGTTTTTCAGTTTTATACAAACATGAAAAAGGCGGGAAATCCCTCAAAATTATAAAATAAGGTATTTCTTCAAAAATGTCGACGAATGAGTTGTTCAAGAATCTAATTGGGATTGCGAAGCAAGAGCGGCACACAATGCCCTTGTTTCCTTAAGCCGGCTCTAGACTCACGCCGTGAAGTCGCGGCAAGAATTTATGACAAGTACCTCGAGAACATCTCTCTACACTCACAATTGTACACAGTCGTATTCCAACACTTGTTCGAAATTTATGTAGTAGCTGCTTCAACTCTCGAATGTATGAAATCCTTTATCATCTTCAGGTATTTCCTCTCGAAATGATTTTCATTCCAATTGTGGCTATGAAATCTCCAAAAAATAACTTATAATATTCTGATAGTGGTAATATTCCAAAAACTTTAATTCTAATTCTATTACTTCTATTACTCATTTTGAAAAAAAATACATGCCATATCCGCTCGCAACTGCTTCTCGCTCGCGGCCCACTGAAGACGACGTGTGAATGCATTTCGCGCCCGCGAACCCTTTGTCACGGATACAGCTTTCCGACTCCGACCGGGAAACAAGCTGTTCACAGCTTGTTCGCGGAACTTCACGGCGTGAAGTTAGCTTTGTAGCTATTCACGTCGGCGACGTAGGTTGACGGTGTATCTGTGCGTTGCGCGTTGTTAATTTCTACTTCAGGATGTCTACAAATTTAATTATCATTCGCACAATCGTCACGCTGTCGCGTGAATATGCACGATCAGTTTCCGCTTCCGTTTCGCAGTCGCTTAAAACCTAGACTATTATTTCTGAACCGGGGAGTGGCGGTCACGTATACGGGGTCATGAAAATTTAAGCACTTATGTTCGAAAATACCTTTTATCTGTTAATGATTTATAATGAAATGTTAAATGGTAAAATTTAATTTTTAACCTAATTACATTAGTATCTAAGAGGGTCGTGAAGTTATTAACTTTATTTTTGGACTTTTCAGGAGGTCGCGACACTAAAATAGTTGAGAAACGATGACCTTCACTCATGCGTCAATAGGCTTACTTTCAAACAGGCTTGTACTCAGCTAATATTTCAATCCAACCCGATGTTAATGACAACATTTTGGCATTAAACCAATTTACATTTTATTGTAGACCGACCTTTAGAAGGTGAGCTCGTTTACATATTTAGCAGAACAACTTTAGTCTTAGAGAATTTTCTTACATTAGCTCGTTTACGATTTAGCTTAGACGTTTAATTTTTTGAACATAATAACCGAGGTACGTGAAGCTCGTTAGGTTATTTACAATTTTTGTATAGACATTTGAGATGCTAGCTTTTGTCCGCGGCTTTGCCCGCGTGGATTTTCTTTCTAGACAGTCTCAATATTCCGGATTAAAAAGTATCCTATGTCCTTCATCGGATTTCAGGTTGTCATTCTGTTAAATTTCATTGAAATCGGCTTATCGTGAAGATGTAACATGCCTGCAACGTACAATGAGCAAATAGCAGTTAGCCTTGCAGAATTCTCTTCACAACTTTTTAAAAAAACGTTTTCCGTTGTATAGAGGTGTAAAAATAAGCAGTGCTTGTGTTCCCTCGAATGCGCCGCAACCACTAGCAGGGCAATGTTTTTGACGTGTATGTTTCCATCTGTGAATCATCGTGAAATTCCTTATGATCAGAGAGTATCAAATGACAACTCCGAACAAGGTGATTTAAGAAAAAAATGTGTGCGATGTAGTAAGATAGTTTTATAAAATGTTATAAGTCACTATGTATTAACATATATATGCACACATTTATTCCCTTTCGTATCTTCGCATTTCTCAAGATACGAATATGTTAACTTCTGCGGTCGTTACCCTAGCAGTTGTCTGACGCAAATTCTCAATTTCTCAACCTTATAAAAGGAAAGACTTTTATTGAGGTCACGTTTTCTGAAAACTCCATTTACAAAGCGCCCCTTTGTGAAAGTAGTTCAAATTATACGCCTTTTCACGATACCTTCAGTAATAAAACTTTCTGTTTTAACACTAAATCTAAGTCGGTTGAGACGTGGCTATTTTCTTTTCACAATTGAATAAAAGGAGGCTGGAGCGGTAGATAAGGGGCGCCCTGTACCCTCGTCACGCCTTTGTCTCGCCTCTTTGTTTGTTTGTTTGTTTGTATTTTTACCCCGCACTCTCTAATCCGGGAACTGATTGTTCCGCGCGACTCTGCCTCAAATTAAATCGTAATCCCACACCAGCTCAACAACACATCTCAAAGAAGCAGTATCATAACTAAAGGCTCTTGTCAAAATGCTACCAATCATCTCTTGAACAACAATGAACGGCAGACTGATTTTATATTGTTATTCTTCAACCACTTGAGTATTGATTTTGGATGGAGCTATTTGTTATTACTAGTCTTCATTCTCTTTGAGTATTAGTCTTGAGCACAGACAATTGTTTTTACACCTTAACCATCTCGGGTATTTTAAATGGAATTAATTGTATTAATCTCCTTGTGGTATTAATCCTAGACCACCTTTGGTATATAAAAACAAACCTGCATGTGGTTGTACAATGTTGATCGTAGGTGTCTTATTTATCCTTTCTGGCTATACGAAGTTTTACCTTCATTAGCGTTGTGGGGTCAAGACGCGTTTGATTGGCCAAACTGGAAGCATTCGAATCTAATGGCGGTTTTTGCACGAATTGACGTTTTTATAGAAAGAAGATGGCAGACGAGCAGACAATTAACCTGGTACAAGTGGATACTGTCGCCTATGAATATCCACGAAAAATGACAACGTCAGTCGAGAATGACGTACATGCCTTGACACGGTGTTAGAAATGGATTTGAAAATGGTTGTGAAGGATGTAGAATAGAGATTATAACGAGATAAAGAGTTATCCACATTCCATCATACTCTCCATTCGATGGGATTGAATTGGACGGGGTGTAGGTGAAGACGAGACATTCCATCGCATTACATTTCCCATATAGAAAATGGACTCTGTGAACTTGTGAAAGTGATGACTTGGGAAATGTGTTAATACATTTCCCAAGTCTTCTGTGCGATAAGATGAACTTGGCCAATCGGACACGTATAGTGACTGTGGGATGTAGCATGCGTCCTCTCCCATGATTGCTTGAAATGCAGTTATTATAAAGTTTACAATTTCTTGCTTCTTCGTCTTTTTTTTGCATTGCCATCTTCTAATTTTCTCAATGTCATTGCCTATTTTCTCAATGTAGGTAGGTGTTATGGTAGTTGAGAGCCACAGCCTATTCCCATTCCAACTTATCCCTCTCCATTTTGCCAACTCATTCTCCAAATCCATTTGTATATATACAAAGATTACAATGGCATGCAACGCATCCGGGGGCATGCCATCATTTGTCATTCTGGACTGATGTTGACATGTATTTCGGATGTCCATGGACGACACACACTATCCAATTACCATCAGGTGGACTGTATGTTCGTCTATCACCTTTTTTGCTTAAATAAAAAGAAACATGGCTTCTGTAAGCATCCAGGTCTCGGTTCCAACATAAAACATAGTATCGCAAGATTCTAGTAAGCAGACCAAGGTTTAACGTACGGTAGAAGATATCTTTTTTAATTTTTTTAAATGTAACAGTTCCTACTCCGCTGCATAATTTAACTGTGCCAGTTCGTTGTTCTGCTGACATAATACGCGTACGCGACGAATGCGAAACGGGTAATCAACGTCTGTAAAGCCTTTTTGAGGCTGGCTTTACTGGCGAAGGTTTCTTTAGTTATGACGAAAGCCTTAAGGACCCTTTTAGGGCCGTGACCTGCGCGTGTCGTTACTATAAGGTCGGTTTTTAGTATAAAAGCGTAGTTTCGCCTTGCAAATTGTCGGGTGGTCTTGAGTTGTGTGAATTTTTCGTTATAACAGTCACCGGTATTGTAAAAAAGAGAAATTATGTAGATCGAAAAGGTCAACGATGTCGACGTCTACCGAGATTAAAATATGGGTTATTTCACAAGGATCTAAGGTTCATGTCATACCTAACCAAAATCACCCGACCTCTTGAGAGGGACCTGTTTTAAGGTCCATCCTTATCCCTAGGTTGTTATTAAGCGCTTTCTTTTTTTTTTTATAGACGAGTGGGCGGACGTGTAGGCGGTCCCACGTGATATTAAGTGTTACCGCCGCCCATGGACACTTGCAACACTATGGGGTATGCGGGCGCGCCGCTGACCTTGCAAAATTCTATCCGTTGTCCACGTTTAAGCATACTTCTAGGTGCGAGCGGTTATTATAACATTGAAGAGTATGAGTTGTAATGAATCTGATTACGTATTAATAAGAATACATCATGAAATAGAGCGGGGATAGCCTAGGGGTATTTATACACGACTCACATTCGTGTGATCGTGAGCTCTAATTCACGGCAATTAAAATTGTCACTAGCTCGGCGGTGAGCGGAAAACATAGCGAGGAAACCCGCATACTCCGAAAAAAAAAAAAAAAACGACTGTTAGATTAGACCAACATCGTTTTCGAAACATTGTTATCATAGGTGATCCACTTCTCATCGCCTGTTACCAATCTCTTCAGAAATGGATCGATTTCATTTCGTTTTAGCAACACCTAGCATATGGAAATTCTATTAACCAAGGTTTTGTCATTTAAGTCATGCGGTACACCCAAATGTCTAGTTTTTTTTTACAAAATTCAGTTTATGCAGGTGATCCGAAACTGTTGAGTGGTAAATGCTAAGCTCTTTAGCAATTTGATGACTGCTTATGTATCGATCTTCTTCAACATTAACAATAATATTTACCTTAATAGGACGACATCAACAACAACAGCGAGAAACATCAATCACATCAAAATTGCCAGACCTTTAACGACTGAACCATTTTTTGCAATAGTTTTAGATAAATCATCTTCCCATAAACACCACAAATCTCTTTTCAAGCACTAGAAGCATTGTCGAAAAAAAATTGCAAAGCATATCTAATTTTCTATTAGAAAATTGTTAATAAATATGAAAATATAAAACTTTAACTTGTAATTTGCCAATTCAATTTGCCGCCATTACAAAAAGCCAGCTGTCAAACGATATATCACTTTCCCGCCAGTTGCCAGAAATATAGCATGCTAAAGTCATGTGTTCAAAAAGGCCACGAACTATTCCGACTACCTATTATTTAAATTGTCTTTTTGCAACATATGTTGGTATATAATAAATAGTTTATATATATATATATATATATACTCTTTATTGTTACATTTTGATAGATAGATAAACACTTTATTGTTACATTTGGATAGATAGATAAACACTTTATTGTTACATTTAGATAGATAGATAAACACTTTATTGTTACATTTAGATAGATAGATATACTCTTTATTGTTACATTTAGATAGATAGATAAACACTTTATTGTTACATTTAGATAGATAGATAAACACTTTATTGTTACATTTAGATAGATAGATAAACAATTTATTGTTACATTTAGATAGATAGATATACTCTTTATTGTTACATTTAGATAGATAGATAAACACTTTATTGTTACATTTAGATAGATAGATATACTCTTTATTGTTACATTTAGATAGATAGATAAACACTTTATTGTTACATTTAGATAGATAGATAAACACTTTATTGTTACATTTAGATAGATAGATAAACACTTTATTGTTACATTTAGATAGATAGATAAACACTTTATTGTTACATTTAGATAGATAGATATACTCTTTATTGTTACATTTAGATAGATAGATATACTCTTTATTGTTACATTTAGATTGAGAGATAAACACTTTATTGTTACATTTAGATAGATAGATAAACAATTTATTGTTACATTTAGATAGATAGATATACTCTTTATTGTTACATTTAGATAGATAGATAAACACTTTATTGTTACATTTAGATAGATAGATAAACACTTTATTGTTACATTTAGATAGATAGATAAACACTTTATTGTTACATTTAGATAGATAGATAAACACTTTATTGTTACATTTAGATAGATAGATATACTCTTTATTGTTACATTTAGATAGATAGATATACTCTTTATTGTTACATTTAGATTGAGAGATAAACTCTTTGTTGTTACATTTACATATACAACATTGTCAAACGTTGCATTCCCCGCGCTTTTCAGGTCACCACTCACACTGACACGGCAGTGTCACAAAGCTGACAATACCCTCGACATTACTCTAAAGTACCCATGTAACATTACCCACCGCCCTTACGTGTCTTGAAAATTTTATGCGTGCAAATAACATCGACACTTGTCCAATCTGGACCTTTTTGACCTTCAAACGGCTGTAAATATCACTCAAATGAAATTTACATAACGTCGCCAATAAAATCCTTCGCTCCCTGGAGGTTTTTGCTTTACCCTACTATGGAGGGTTATGTTTAGTTCAATTCGTTTATAAAATACAATTTTGTATTAAGTTACAGTTTTAGAGATTGTTTTGCATTAATTGCAATTATAATTATAATATGAATTATTGATAATTATTTTACTTACTAATTATCTTATGCAATATACTGATAATTACGAAAAGTTATACAAAATATTATGACACAGTTTTTTTATGACCGAATCCTACAACCCAATACAGTTTCATTTCACTAAATTGAGTATTATGGCTTGTTATTTTATGAAGAAGATCAGTGAAGTATCTTCTTTAAAGTTTTGCGAATAAATCAATAATAAACACAATACATGAATCAGTTATAATTATTTTGCTCTCTAGATACCTTTATCTTTGAGCAAGTAACTTTTCACTACCTAAAGTGGTCATTCGCGCACTTGTACTTTCTTTTGTACGAATATACTAATAACTCTAAAGTACATTCATTCTTCAGAATGAGAAGTGATATCGATTACTTTGAGATGGCCTTGAACCTAAGCCCCCACAGCATCACTCCCGGAAAATTGTACTGAAATTCTAGTATTTTTTTAAATGTCAATATTCGTCAAAATTGATCCATGTAAACTAGCTTATCGGACAGGCTATAGGCGAAAGTCGAATCGCTTAAGTGTGTTCAAACCCTAATTTACCCGGTCATTGGAGCACAAAGTACTTGTATAGTTTATAGAGGCGGCTGTACGAACATTACTCTCAATAAATACACGAGAGATTTATCGCGTGGCGAACAAAAAATAGAATCTCTTTACCCATTTTCTAGGCGCAGAAATTGCGCTGAAAAAACCTTTTCTCGGTATTGTTGTACATTAGTGTTGTACATTAGTGTTGCTCGAGTATTATAGTAACCTTTTGAATAGTATGATCACAATAACGTGGTATGATAAATACGTTTTTTAGTGTGAATGGACTGCATAAATTGCGGTCTGTCTTCTGATTATATAAGTAAAAAAAAAACAGTTGAGGAGAAGAGTGCGCGCTGCAATCTCTCTCTTACCCCTCTCTCACAGAAGACTACCTTGAAATGTACTGCATTTCCCACTTTATCGTATTATATTTCCCCAATGTACGGTACGTGTTTCGGTAGTGAGTGAGATGTGCCAGAGCCCATTCCCATCCTACCCCTCCCCATTTTCCCAACCCTTTCTCCAAATCCATTCCTATATATCCAAAAGTAAGTCTAAAAGAAGAGAGATTGTATATCTGATTTAAGTAATAAATTGAATAATTCTCGTTTAAATCTGCTAGCAGGGAGGTTAAATATATCGATAGTAACAAAATGAGAATTATATATAAACATGAGACGACGCATTGGTATATTGTTAGGTACTCGAGTTAAAACTGGATGACTTGTCTGGACCGTCCGAACTGTATAAAATTATCCCCTCAATCATTAAGAAAACCTCAATTGTAACATCATGTAATTTGCATATATTGTGTGATGAAGTCCCGTCACTATCGCTACGAGTCAGTTGTGTGTTACACGAGTAAGTAAGTAGCTAGCGTGTGGACCCCGCCGCTCTTCCGCCCTGCAGGAGCTGTCCAAAGTATTGTTAATGGTTATGTCGTGTTAAAATGTTGAAAAAGTAAATAAAATGTTAGAAGAGAATCGCTTAATTAATACTGTCCGAGAGAAAAAGAGTGATCCAAAGTGATCTTTATAAAACTGTAGAACTACAATACAATATACAATACAAATACAAAAAGGATTAGTATCAGAATATAAGAATAGAATGGAAGAAGAAGAAGATGAAAAATAGAAGAGTATCAGAATACAAAAAGAAGATTTTGAAAATTTTTGTCTGATTGTCTATCCGAACACGCTAATCTCCAAAACTACTGAACGGATTTTCATGGGGTTTCCACAGGTTAATAGCTCAGCTTGGCGCTTGGAATAATAGGCTTTGTTTTATCGAAATCGGCGGGTGGGAAGAAAAAAATATTCCAATTTAGTAAAAACTAAAATTCCACGCGTACGAAATCGTAGGCACAGCTATAAATATATAAAAACAAACGAGAGTATACACAGTTATTATAACATACTAGCTGTGCCCGGCCACGCGTTGCTGTGGCTGCCCAACAGATGGCGCTAAGGGTGGACAACCCTTATCACTAAGGGGTATGAAAAATAGATGTTGGCCGATTCTCAGACCTACTCAATATGCTCACAAAATTTCATGAGAATCGGTCAAGCCGTTTCGGAGGAGTACGGGAACGAACATTGTGACACGAGAATTTTATATATATAAGAGATAAATAGAGATATTGTATAATTGTTTGATATTTCCAATCCCATAATAAATATTGAATGCTTGCGAGCAAACTGTATCACTATACTGCATCAGTTTGTACACTTGTTTGTTTAATTTACGATTCAATATAAAACGCTTGTAATAAAAATTTTATGATTTCGCTATTACCTATTTTATTTTACTCCACGTTTCGTCTAGGTTACGCTAAATGGAAAGGCGGGTTAGTTCACGTCGAGAGCACCGAGCGCTTTTCTTTACTACCCGCATTCGGTTTTCATTATTCGGAGGTTGTGGAGACTTTCAAATTCTAGTGTAGCGTCGGAAAAGTCTCAAGGTTTAATATTATTATTAAATTTCATAATCACCGGATTCCACGTGAAGGAGAATACAATTTGTGTAAATTTTGTTGTTTTTTTTTAATGTTTTTTAATTTCAATTGTTTCGCGTGTAATTGTAGTGTAATAGACGCGTTTAAGAACATTAGATAACACTTTGTAGAATTACAATTGAAGTTAGATATAGTAAAAGATTTTTATGTCCATTGCCTTACGAAAAATGTTCGCAGATTCGCCTCTATAGAGTTCTCTTTTTGTGCGTCAGATAGCATTTGACTCCAGTTTCAAAGGACGGGTAGAAGTCATTTGCATATTTTCTTTATCATTGTAATTCCAGCGCTCACATATCTAACGGAATAATCCGTTTTTGAGTCTAAAGGCTCATTTAGATTGTGCTACTTTCAGATTTGAAGCGTAACTAGATATGCGTAGATTCTCGCATCTAAATATTGGCAGATTTTTCGAATTTAAAAATATGTGCTTAATTAGAAGAAAGAGATTAAGAAATCAAATCTGTATATTTTCAGAAGAAGAAATGTATTGAGGATCTTAACCGATAATGTTAAACGTTTTTAAACGTTCTTAATGTTTAATGATGTCCCGCGATGTGCGAGCTATTCGAGAGACAACTGCCGCAGCTCGCGTAGAAGTTACCACTCAGCACTCCCTCTATGTTTTCCTATGGTGGTAGCCACTAAATGGGCAGTAACACAACGTCGAGAACCCGATGACAGGCGACCTACCAGGCTCACCAAGGCCGCTATCACTAACCATAGGGCCCAAATAATCGCAAAATAGTGGATTCGCCAACTCGCAATGGCCAGCGCGGCGTTTTAAGGTGTGTGAATCCCCTCATGACTACAAAGTGAGACCTATGGGACTTCATAGATTGATATTGAATTGGAAAAAAATCTATGACTATACGATATATCTTAAAATTATGATAATTATAAAATATGGATCTGTCTTATTTTATTTTTATTAAAATACTAGCTGACTCGACAGACGTTGTCCTCTCCAAATTTCAATAATACAATAATTTCAATAAGTTCATACAAAAATCCCATAGAAAAAAGCACTCAGTTTTTCCCGAATTTTCCGGGCAACTTTTCCAATTTTTCTTCCCCTAAAACCTTATTCGGAATATTACGAACATTTAAAAAAAAAATAGCCGAATCGGTCCAGCCGTTCTCAATGCGCTTACCAACGAACTGCATTTAATTTTATTTATATTTATTAAATTTAAAACAATCGGAATAAGATATTTTCCTGCGGTAAAGTAGAGCCTATATTTTAAGTTAGACCTTTAGCAATACATCGGTGAAAACTGCATTCAGTTCCATGCAGTAGTTTTTGCGTAATGCGTGTACAAACATACAGACAGACAGACAAAATTTCTAAAAACTGTTGTTTTGGCTTCTGTTGCTCTAATAAATACCCCCCCCCCCATATTAGTTTTTTTTCAATATCTATAATGTATCTATAGATTATGTTAAGTATAGTAACTATTCTCTCTTCTATTAATGTACTATTTTTTTTTTGGAAAATGTTATGTATTACACACATAAAAGATGTCTCCTTTAATAAAGTGATGTGACGAAGCCCGATTTTATGTGCAAGGTTTGCGGACATAAAGTCCATAAAAGCATTACCATTGCGTGACCACAACGGTGGACCTCATGGGCATTAATCGCGGCGATGGCTATCAATATACCATTTAATTAACTCCAAAATATACAACAGCGTGCCGTATAATCCTACGGCACGGTAACATGCTAGAGTCCAGCGCAGGTGGTTAATACGAGTCCACATTCTGTAATTAAGGCTGTGGATACTTATAGGATAAGAGCTTCGATGCTGAAAATGGTGACCAGATCTTTCTATATTCACTGAAGTCAAATTATATATAATGTAATATATAAGTTAATACATCAGTAACTAACGAAGACAACAGACATCTTGAAGAACACGCACATCTCAATAATATCATCAACGTCGAACCTATGGAAATCTAGAACGTCGACGCTGGTGACGAGATTATTCTATATCCACCTGACGTTGGTGGTATATCTGTAACTATCAAAGACTACAGAAGCCTTGAAGAACACGCATATTTTAATGATACAGTTATGGATTTTTATTTAAAATATTTATTTAGAGAAGTCCTCATATAAGCAGGGAAAGGGCCAATATTTTCAGTTGAGAATCATGTCTCGAAAAGAAAACGCCCATTCAACCAGCTTGATGAAACTAAAAAACTTATATCTCATGGCTATAATAACTGGCTCATGGCTTATATAACTTATAACTCATGGCGGCAATCACTTACCGTAATGTGGCCAACTGTTCTGTATAAAGAAAAGCTCATGTGTTAATAGGTGGACGAAAAATGACAATTAATTTTACAAGGACTAGATAACAATAAACAATAGACAACACTTTATTCCGACATACACTAACGCATATAAAATATGCATATAAAAATATAAACAAAAGAAAAAAAAACACAATGTAGGCAATAAGAAAATCAAGAAAATTACCAACATAAAAAAAATACAAGAATTGACAAAAAAATATAATAATAAAAAATGCCACTGCTATTTCATGGATGTGTGTGTTGTGACGCCCGAAATCTCCACTCCAAGTCAGCATGTGCTGCGACAAAGTATCAGTCACGGCGCTGATTTTAGGTGGTGGTTTTTAAAGGTTTTTATGGCTTTATATTTTCCATAAACGATGTCTAGTTCGAGTACCTATTGGCCGGTTGAGCGTTCAAACAAATACAAAATCCTTTGCAGTTCATTGTCAACATACTTAATTGGTAGTTACGTGGCGCCAACCGCAAATACAATTTTGTAGAACAAAGCTGTATTGTCTGTGGTTTGGCAAGCTTGGAGTGCTTGCCACCCTATGGCCATAGACTAGAGAAGACAGACTTGTCAGGTGACTTCTGTAAGTACCACATCTATTCTAATATTAATATAGTTATTTGTTTGGTTGTTGAGTCTTTTAATACACACCACATATTAAACAATACATGGCGCAGTCGAATTAAGAACTACGTGGCTAAAAATTAAGTTTGGCACAGTTATTTCGTTGGAAAAAGTTTTTTCACAACTACCCGTCGGCGTGGTCGATGAGCCGGCAGAAAACAAATTTAAACCTGAGTTGAACATGGCTTTGGGAGTAGAATATCGTTTACCAGCACCAATAAGATTGGATTCGATAGAAGATTTGTTGCCTCAATGGCAAAGATTTAAACAATCGTTTAAAATTTTTATTACGGCCGCAGGGTATGAACAGTTAACAAGTACAAGAAAGGCGGCAATTTTGTTAAATAGTGTTGGTGATCAGGCTCAAGAATTATATTTAAACATTTTAAAAAAGAGCGATTCTCCAAAATATGAAGAGGTTATCGAAGTCTTCGATGATTATTTCGCGCCCAAGCAAAATGAGGTTATTAATAGTTACAATTTTAACAATAAAGTACAAGGGGACGGAGAGACTTTTGATTCGTTTTATTCGGAATTAAGGAAATTGATAAAAAGTTGCAATTATGACACATTGGAAGACAGAATATTGCGTGACAGAATAGTCATCGGTGTACGCAGCAAGCCATTGCAAGAAAAATTGCTTTCCATGAGAAACCTTACACTAGATCAAGCTGTGGATGTCTGTAGATCAATGGAGCTAGCAAAAGAGCATTCCAAACACATTGCAAAGGAGTCGGTTGAAGTAAACGTTTTACAAAGTCAAAATAATAAGAAAATGTCACAACAAAAGAACGATAAAGCTAAGTATAATGTGAATAACAATGTTAAGAGAAAGATTAATAGTAATTACTATCAGTGTAAAAAGTGTAATACATATCACGGTCCAAAGAGTTGTCCTGCCTATGGAAAAATTTGTAAGAAGTGTAACAAACCAAATCATTTTGCTGTGGGTTGTAAATATAAAGAATGTAAGAATAAAGTGTTTTACATAAATAAAGATCAGACTGATGGTTCTGATTTCAAATATGCCCAGAACTTATGACTAAAAATGTGTCATTCTATTAATAATAAACGTATGGTGGACTGGTCTCACAGTCTCCAAGTAGGAAATAAAATTGTTAAATTTAAATGTGACACCGGGGCTCAGGTCAATGTGTTATCTTTGGACGATCTAAAGAAAATTGTCGATGATGATAAACCTTATTGGTCTGAGACAAAAGTAATATTAGAAGTTTTTGGGGGTTCCCGTATCAGGCCAATTGGTCAAATAACATTAAAGATTAATAAAGATAATAAAACATATGATACGGAATTTATAATAATAAAAGAAAATGTATGTCCTATTTTGGGATTAACTTCATTAATGCAGTTGAAATTAATGAATAATATTAATAGTAAAAATAAAACAGACTGTAATAAGTTTCTAAAAAATAATAGAGTTAATAGTGTAAACTCAAAAAATAGTAAAGATTTAATTATTAATAAAAACTTTGAACTTTTTCATGGTGTTGGGCAATTTAAGAAGCCGCTGGAGCTACACATACAGTCTGGAGCTGAACCAGTGGTTAGACCTCCGAGGAGAGTCCCATATGCTATTAAGGAGAGATTAGCAAAAAAGCTTAAAGAATTAGAGCATCACCAAATCATTGAAAAGGTAGAACATCCTAAAAATTATGTAAGTAATTTGGTTATTGTCGAAAAGAAAGATGGGTCATTAAGAATCTGTCTTGATCCTAAAGATCTTAATAAAGTTTTAATAAGAGAACATCATCTGATTCCAACTTTGGAAGAAATAGTACCTAAGTTATGTAATAAAAAGTGGTTCACTGTGGTGGATCTTTCCGATGGCTTTTATAATATCTGTTTAACAGAAACTGCTAGTGACCTGTGTACGTTCAACACACCATTTGGGTGTTATAAATTTAAAAGACTACCCTTCGGTCTATCTGTAGCACCAGAAATTTTTCAAAAATATAATGAAAATGCCTTCGGAGATATCCCTGGTACAGTGATTTATTGTGACGATTTATTGATATGTGCAGAAACGGAAGCAGAACATGATTTAATATTAAAAAGGGTTATTGAAAGAGCAAAATTATGTAATGTACGATTTAATAAACAAAAATTTCAGTACAAATTGCGTGAGGTACGATATTTTGGACATGTCTTTTCAGAAGAGGGCATGAAAATTGACCCTGACAGAGTAAAAGCAGTAATTAATATTAAAAGTCCTACTAATAAAAAAGAATTACAAATATTTCTGGGTATGGTTAATTATTTAAGGAGATTTGTACCTAATTTAGCTAATGTTGCAAATACTTTACAACTTTTATTAAAGAAAGATGTGGATTGGTTGTGGACTGAGGTTCATGAAAAGGCTTTTAATAATATTAAAAATTGTATCAGTTCAGCACCAATTTTACAGAATTTTGACCCAAAACTTGCAATAACTATACAATGTGATGCCTCTAAAGATGGTTTAGGCTGTTGTTTATTACAAAATGACAGGCCAGTGTGTTTCGCTTCGCGTTCCTTAACGTCAGCGGAGAAAAATTTCTCTCAAATTGAAAAAGAATTATTAAGTGTGGTGTGGTCTACTAGAAAATTTCATTTTTACATATATGGTCAAAAATGTTTAATATTGAATGATCATAAACCATTAGAGAGCTTATTGAAGAAGGGTATACATGAAATTTCCTCACCCAGACTCCAACGTCTGAAATTAAAATTATTAAAATATAATGTTGAATTTAAATATCTCAGAGGAAAATTCATGTATATTGCAGATTTACTGTCTCGCTCTTATTTAAGTGAGAGCCATATAGATGACTCATATATGCATGAAGTTATCCATTGTATTGGTCTTGCACACTACTTACAATGTACTGATCAACAAAAACAAGAATTAATAACAGAAACTATGAAAGATGATGAGTTATGTCAATTAATTGATTACACAAAAAATGGTTGGCCGGAACATATAAAGCATGTTCCTGACTATTTACAATACTATTATAAATTCAGATCAGATATCACAGTTGATGAGAATTTATTATTTCTAAATGATCGTTTGATAATTCCTAAAACATTGAGATTGTCAATAATATCAAGATTACATGAAGGCCATATTGGAATGACCAAAATGAAACAACTGGCTAGAAAGCTTTATTATTGGCCGAAAATAGACTTTCATTTGGAAGAATATGTAAGAAAATGTATGATTTGTCAAACTTATCAAAATAATAATATAAAAGAACCACTGTTGAATTACGAGATACCAAAATTACCATTTTTGAAATTAGCAATAGATATTATGGATTTTAAAAGAAAAAGTTATCTTGTTATTTATGATTATTACTCTAAGTGGTTAGATGTAAAGTTTTTAAGTAGTAAAAGTGCAAGTTGTGTTATAAATGTATTGACTGAAGTTTTTAGCTATTTTGGTGTACCAAATGAAATAGTGTCTGATCATGTACCATTTGACTCAAGGGAATGTAGAAATTTTGCTTCTGAATGGGGATTTAAATTTACTTATACTAGTCCAAGGTACAGTCAATCAAATGGTATGGCAGAACGAGCAGTACAGATAGCTAAGAAAATAATGTTTAAATGTGATAGTGATAAAACAGATTATAGAGTTGCATTGTTACAATACAGATCTTCACCGGTTTCTAATACACAATTTACACCAGCTCAACTCTTAATGAACAGGAACTTGAAAACAAAATATCCTGTGCATTCTCAATATTTAAAACCAAATTTAAATTATAATGTTGATAATGAATTTAGTAAAACTTTTAGAAGAAATGAAAAGAGCTATAACTTTAGAACAAAAGCAAAGAAACATTTTGCATTAGGTCAACTGGTATGGTTTAAGAAGGATGTAGAAAAAAACGTTTGGTTGCCTGGTACTATTACAAAAATTAATAATTTTAGGTCATATAACATACTTGACAGTAAGAATTGTATATATACTAGGAGTTCTTATCATATAAGACCTCAATGATTTGGTGATAGCTGCAGGTTCTGTATGTGGCTCTAGCTGTTGACTTGAACCCTTTTGAGTTCATATATATGATATACATATGTGTGTTTTGTATATGATTGTATAAAATAATTGTAAGTATAATATAATACATAGTATATGTAGTTTAAAAAAAAAAAAAAAAAAAAAAGGGAAAGATGTATTGTCTGTGGTTTGGCAAGCTTGGAGTGCTTGCCACCCTATGGCCATAGACTAGAGAAGACAGACTTGTCAGGTGACTTCTGTAAGTACCACATCTATTCTAATATTAATATAGTTATTTGTTTGGTTGTTGAGTCTTTTAATACACACCACATATTAAACAATTCAGTTAGAGGAGCGAATATGAATGTTAAAGTCATCATAATACGTTCTTTATGAACGCAAAAAAGTAGGTTTGCCTTCGTGCAAATGCTTGAGCGGTAACCTCCTTAGATTGTATAACCTCGCCATACTAAGCAGATGTTGTTTCTCTTTACGATTATTTTGTTAGCGCATAAACCCATACGTTCTAATATAAATGCGGTGTCGTAAATTCACGAGAAAAGAGCCTTTATTTCCTTAACAATACGAACAATAAATTATAGCGCTATTTTCCCCGGTCCCCTCCCAATATTCGGAGGACTCTCCATTTGGTAAAATAGGATGTTTCCCAGAATTGCGAGTTTTACTTATCTATTCAAGAAGTTTAAGTAGGACTTGTATTTGAATTGAAACAAAGTAACATAATTTATGAGCCGGGATATTTAAGGCTCGCGCATATTACGGCGGGCCGCACCGCAGCGTATAACATTGCTAAAGTCCTCCTGAATCATTTTCATACATTTTGTATAAACCATCGCACACTTGAGGTTATCCGTATCGCAGCGCAGCGCACTACCGGATCGCTTGACAGTCGTATTTACCGCCCCACCTCAATGTGCATTGAACGGGCGCAGTTAACGGACGTAATTCGCGTTATTTGCTATGTGATGACGTGAAGAATCGAATGTCAACAGCTCACTGACTTATTTTATTACGTTGAGCTGCGGCCCGCCGCGTCTGTAAAGTGCGTTGTCGCAATTTTGAAGTGCGACGCGTTGCGGCTCGTCCTCCCACTAGTATATAAAAAAAAAATATGTGCGCGAGCCTTTATTGTTAAACGTAACATATTATTGACAATTACTGCACTTAGCTTACTGCAGAGCGCTTACTCTGTTCCCAGGTTAATAAATGACTTAGTTCCTAAATTTAAAAAAAAATATCAGCGAAAATAATTTAAAATATAAATTAAGAACATATTTCTTGTCCAAATTATAATTTGTTCACTGCTCACAGGTAGGTTTTTAATGTCTCGACTACTGATTCCAGCAGTACTTGTAATTTAGACAAATCTGTATGGTTTATTAGATACAATTATGTTAGCTATATACTTATTCTTTGTAAATTTGTTAATAAAAAAAATAAAAAAATAGTACATTGTTTTAGTGTGCGCCACGGCGCGTGTCGGGGAGCCTTCTCAAGTTTACGCACAACCACTACTAAGTGTAACTCGCCCTCGTAGAATGAAAGAACTATACAAATCGAGTGCAATCTTTTTAATATTTTTATTCGACGACAATTGTGTAAAGAATCAATCTTGCGCAAATGTATGTATACCCTTTATCAAATAACGCTTGCGCAATGCTTGCCTCGCTTTTACTGCTGCCCCAAGGAAGCGGTCAAAGGAAGCAATATAAACTTTGGGAGTTAATTTCAGTTCATTCATGTGGTAATATTACTTTTCTCCCGCAAGTCGGGCTGTGCATTTTATTACATGTAATATTTCGTAATGTTTACAACGAACGGGGGCAGTCTGGGGGAGGCTGTAAACTTACTTCCTGACGTGTTTGAGTAACTTGGGCATTTATTGGCTGCTATACTCGTAAAGTGAAAGAATAATTAATGACGTGAATATTTTACTTATATTTGATTCCATAAATAAGTATAAGTCTTATTGCACTTACTTCGCAAAGTCAAAGCTAAATTGGATTCTCAAATAATTATAATTATAACCTCTTGTTATAATAAGTTGGAACATATTTTTTTTCCATATGTGGCAATATATGAATAGCAATAGTACCATAGTGGCCACCCGGGAGTGACGTGACACAGCGATACCTCAAATATTCTCAAGCTCGTAACTGCATTTTCTAATGAATTTGAAAATTTCTCCCTGTTCACTTGGCTCCCGTGGCAGGATCCCTCAAGGGATCCTACTGAACTTTGTAGTGCGCTTGAATTCCTTCAAAAGAGAAATCTTATATATTTAAATGAAGGCAGACTAAATAAATCTAAATCTACTAAAAAAATGGACTATATTTTGAAAAAATGGGAAAGCTTGGAAGAAGTTCTTGAGAGATGCCTATATCCAGCAGTGGAGAAACACAGGTTTGTATATGAAAGATTATCATTCAGATTAGAAAAGACACTACATTTATAATTCTCACCATATTCTGCGCAGAAAATCTTATCACAAACGCCGCAGCTTAAATTTCGCCTTGACCTTAACCCTTGAATGAATAAATAAATAAAGGAAGCCTTTTGTACAGTTTATTTTTCCGTCTTACAAGACGTTCGGTTACAATGGACATCAGATGGTGACGTAATATTTCGTCCAGCAGGAGAGGCTATTGTGAGAACATTTCGGCGCGTGGGCGTGAAATATATAGTACCCGGCGATATATACGCTACGTCCTTTGACACGCAGGCTTTGCAAAAATGCTAAATTCTATTTAAGAACTTCACTTAGACGCTACTTATACCTACCTACTTAGACATTGTTGAGTGACATCTCAAATAGATATATCTATACTACAACAATTGTTGTATATATTTATATAGGTGTAAGTATATCTATACGAAGGTATTATATGTGTATTGTATTAGTATGTAGTGTTTGTGATTATTTGCTACAATATTCTTATTGATAATACGATGCACCGCTCTGGGTGTTACCGTTTAACTGGCCTAAGTTTGACTGGCAGTGAATGCCACTAGGCATTAAGGGTCGGCGCAGACCTGGCGAAACGAAGCGCGGAACATGCTCACTAGGCGAATCGCATTAGCTCTGGGCCTACGTCCGCTTTAACGCGCTCGAAGACTGGTAGGTAGGTACGTTGGTGAATTTTTTCTCTTACCCCAATGTCGAGAAAGTTAAGTGTTGTTTGTTGATGACAGCCGCGTTGCGCTGCGCTTCGTTAGGTCTGTGCTGGGCCTAAGTTCGCTTTTTTTAAAATGCTTGTTTGTGCATTGAATTTTAAATAAATTAGAAGTAATATTTTCAACGTTCACAAACCCAACAGCAGATGGTGACATAACATTTCGCTCAATAGTAGATGCTATTGTGAGAAGATTACGTTTCCGCGTCGTCTAGGACAATGTACTCGTTACCGAAAGTGTTCAGATGGACATTACTTGATTCGAAATTTCTCCTTTCATGCCTGGTTTCTAAGGCGATTTTTTTTCAAAGCGCTGTCTATTTATTGTATTGCATAGATAGGCGTACCGGAACATGGACTCTAATGGTTGATCTGATCTATAAGTTGAAAGTCATTGGAGATATGGAGAGAACTCGGAGTATCTTTACGGGATAGAAACGTACTAAAAAATCAGGAATGGGATTTTGATAAAGAGCTAATGTCACCAATAGAGGTTATAATTAGCAAACAAGAATAGCACGGTAGGCAGCGCATCCGGGGGCGTGCCAGCTTTTGTTGTCCTGGACTGATGATGGCATGTATATCGGATGTTCATGGGCGACAGTATCCACATACTTTAAATTGATTATCTGCACGTCTATCGCCTTCTTTTTATGAAAAAAAGTTGAAACCTGCCGGTGGTCTGAGGGTTTCCACTTCACCTTTAGCAGAGCCATAAACCGATGGAGTATGAGAAGAGCGGGGGATTGTATTTTGTGGTGAGTCTTGGGAGAGTAAACATAGTGTGATGAATTGTTAAGATTCAGCTTAGTCCAAAAACCAAGAACAGTACGAAAACCGGTTGTCCTACCAATTATGACGTAGGTACATTGCCGACGACATTTCTTTCTGAACATTTCTGACATATTTACGTACATTTCTGACGGTGGGCCTAATTCATAAATATAAAGTCGCTCAGCTATGGAGAGGTCTTTGCTTGGAGTTTCTTTGCGGGATAAGTTCGCCAAAGAAATGATGTCATGAATACAATGCTCTGCGTATCCAGTACAATAAATGCATTCAGGGCGCTATTGCGGTAGCCTCGGTTTTACAGTGTATCTTCAATGTTCACAGAGAACCACAGGGACCATCCTCTGTCGATGCCGTGTGAAGAAAAAAAGCAGAACTTATTATTATGTTATTATTGAGCCCAACTCGATGCAGTCCGAACAACGTACTGACGATAGTGTCGCAAAGGTATGACTGCCATGTTGTGTGAGGAATGATTAAAAGGGTAAAATCAAGTTTAAAACTTGACATTTAATTATATTTCATTTTAATTGCAATCATTCAATTTATTTGAATTGATTGTACTAACATAGTTTTAAGTTTTTACTAACTCAAGTGAACCTTTTTATTGTCTATATGTACAATAAATAATAATAATAATAGCTCATAGACTCTCCATGCTTTGCCATAACATTTACGTAAATTTATTTTTTTGTTCTAGGTAAGTACTTTCTACGCAAAATTGATCTGCGGAAGGAACTCCAACTTAGAAACAGAATATAGAACTGCAACCTGGTGAGGAATGCGTAATAATTATAATATGATTAATTGACCTTAATGTTTAGATCAACTTTAGGTATGCTATTTCTTAGCAAAAACTGTTTATGTGGTTTCATTAAATTAAGAAACATTACTGATACGACCACTTTTATCACTTTTATCTTTACTCACGAAGGCTCGTGAAAATGTAGTTTAAGAACCACCATTATTTAGTTCCTTACATCTTTCTATATCTATATATGTAATGTATGTATGCATGCACGTAGGTATGTATGTATGTATACCTATGTATGTATGTATCTATGAATTTATATACATACTTTACATACTTTTTTATATACGGATTTTTTTTATATATAATATATAGCCTATGTTACTCAGGGATAATGTAGCATTCTAATGGTGAAGAATCGGTCCAGTAGTTTTTGAGTTTATTCGTTACAAACATACAAAAATACAAATCTTTCCTCTTTATAATATAGTATGACTAGCGACCCGCCCCCGCTTCTCTTTTCTCTTCTCTTCTCCCCGTTTATAAATATTTTCTTTTAGTAATTTCAAAATAAAATATAGCCTATATTAGACACGGATAATGTAGCTTCCTACTTGTGAAAGAATTATTGAAATTGGTTCAGTAGTTCTAGAGATTACCCCCAACATTTTACACACAAACACACAATTTTACCTTTTTATTATAGTAGTATAGATATAAAATACCAGAATCCACTGATTTATTTATTTATTTATTTTGCGTACCAAACGAGAAGCAAACGGCCACTAAATTTTTATTACATTAGAAAAAGATATAAGAGAGATTCGCCACAATTTTTTCCACACTCCTCTGCGCTTTTCCATTCTTTCCCTTCTATTCTAATATAAGTTGACCTCAATCTTTACGAGCGATATATAAATTGCACTCTTTTTATGGGCAATAAAACTAGAAATATAAATAGAAGCTCAGCTATTTTAGGACGGCACATGACGTGTCATAGCGTGTTGATCGCGCATGGCATGACCTGTGTCGTAAATCATGGGCTCATGCCTTAACATTATTTAACGCGGTAAACATGCGAGGTGCATGCATGCACACACGCGTTTGTTGACACGTTTTTGCATTTTATTTTGGAATGTAGCGATTGTTTTCTGTTAATTTGTTTTGTCAGGCAATTTGACATTTTAGTTATACGTAGCAATGTATAGTCGTCGGTTTTGCCAGCCCAATCGAATCCGAGGATTCTTCACACCTCCTGCCCTACTACCATTACAATAGTAGGACCGCCGGGTACTAGAGGCCATCGTATGGTTTACATTGCCATGGAAGGTTTGTAGGCCGCGCTATCCATTGCGAGTTGGTGAGTCCACTCTTTTGAAGTTATTTAAACTCCGCGGCTTGTGGTAGCTGCTCTAGTAAGCCAGAGTGTCGGGTTATCGCTGCCCGATATACGGCATTGTGGTGAGGGCCATTTAGCACCACACGGGGGACACGTGTAAGGTGCAGTGAGATAACTCCTGGGGACGCTGGCAACCTTGCCCCCCGAACCTATCAGTTTTAAATTTTCTCTAATACTAGCTATTTTCCGCGATTTCACTAGCGTGCTTAATATCACACTGGAACCATTTGTATAATACGTACTTTTGGCGGTCCCTTAAAAGGTACATGCAAAATTTCAGCTTAATACATCCTTTCGTTGATGTGTGAAAGCATTTCAAACAAAAACAGACAAACATCGTTATATTTTTAGAATATATTATTTAGGGTTTTCTTTAAGCAGTGATAGCCTATAAGTATATAGATAAATAGGCGAGTATAGACTCAGCAATATTCGTGAAGTAGTAAGTTTAACCACAGCCCGTTAAGTTTCTTGTTAAGTAGGTACAGATTTCCAATTTAAAAATTTCAAAGATCACTATTTTTTTTTATAGATCAGATGACAGACGAGCGGTCGGGTCACATGATGGTAAGTGGTCACCGTCGCCGGTAGACACCTGCAACACCAAGGGGCTTGCGTTTGCGCTGCCGGCTTTACAGAATCCTTGCAGAATAAATTGTTTTTTGACCACGATGTGTGCAGCGACTGTATGCGATGGTAAAAACCCAAAGTTGGCATCAAATTGAGCAGTTCTTCAGAACATTCCCCATTATACAGGCGGTAGATATTTATATATCTATACAGGGTGTGTCGTAAATAGTGGTTCAACGTTAAAGGGTCGATACACCATATATTCAGCTATCACATACCAGAATTTGAAATTTTTTTTTTCCACGGGTCTCTGTTTTATTCATTATTATTATTATTTTGAAAAATCGATACCTTGCGTTACTAATTTGGCTGTTATTTCAACAAATAACATTATTTTTTTATTTTGTTTCTTGTTTATTATTGATAAATACATGTGCTATCAAATGTTCATTTATCAGACGGTGCAGAGCGTGCATAGCCGCTAATGGTGGTCATTTTGAACATTTAATGTAACGATGATGTGAATAATTTAATAAATAATAGTTGATTTATGGAGAATGTTTTTTTTTACATAACCTCACTCAAATACTTATCTTAAAAAGTGTAAAAATACTTCTAATTGGGTTCAAACCGTTTTCTATGCAACCGTTTGCATGTCAGCATATTCACGCGGTGTGTACTGAGACATCGCCTAATCTTCACTTCACTGCACGTTTGTCGAAATCGTTGAGCAAATCAAAGTCCAGATAACGTAGCCGATGTCGTAGGGATTACAAAAACCTACAAGTCCAAACAGAAGCAAATCAGAGTCCTGGAATAAAACAAGCAATTCAACGGAGGAGATACACACAGAAACTAGAAGCGCATGCGACATACGGGATCACACTGAAGCATTTTAACTGATAAGATTATTACGAATTTCTACTTGGCATAGTCTGTCTCATTTATACTTAAGAGAATAGCAATAAAAAAAAACCTAGTCATTTTTTTCACTACATGAGTAGAGTAGCGCGCTACACCGAAACGTTTCAATGAATATTTTGTTATCTGGCCAAGTACCTACCCTTTTATTACCTAGGACACATTTCTTTACCGGTGATATGTTTGTGCATGACTCAAATAACACTCAGCTGTTAATAGTTAAGTTAAAATTTACTTCTAATTGGGTTCAAAACATTTTGCAATACCGGTGAGTTAATTAAAATGAAAAAGTATATTTTTTGAATTCGGCTCCTTCTCCGTTGAAATGGCAATAACTTTTTTTTCATTACGAAATCGGTTATTATTAATATCATTTTAGAATCTGCATTTATTGGACAAGTTTTTAAAATAATGGGCACAGATAGTGTAGTACATTTTTTTTACACCATTCGCCTCCGAATTCACATGATTTGCGACAGATTAGAGTTAATATTTGAAATAAACACATTTTTTCTTTAATATCTTTTAAGTTTCCATTAAAAAAATGATTGCATGTGATAGCACATGTATTTATCAATAATAAACAAGAAACAAAATAAAAAAATTATGTTATTTGTTGAAATAACAGCCAAATTAGTAACGCAAGGTATCGATTTTTCAAAATAATAATAATAATGAATAAAACAGAGACCCGTGGAAAAAAAAAATTTCAAATTCTGGTATGTGATAGCTGAATATATGGTGTATCGACCCTTTAACGTTGGACCACTATTTACGACACACCCTGTATTATTATAGTCATATGAATTTTCATATGACTATTGATAGAGTTCTCCACCACGAGTAGGTAATTTACCATTACTAGAATATTATACGAGAGGGGTTGTTTTTCAATGTATGCAGCGGAGATATTGTATTTATTTTTAATTACATCTCTGATACAAGATAATTACGAAACAAGGAACATTTCTGTTTCAAGAACCACATCTTACATCATGTGATATCGTTGGCTATAATCCATAGTCAACACCTGTTTATAATGAGGTGTGATAATGATATGATTATCAAAGGATGTGATACTTCTCTGTATGAAGTAATTACATTGTGTAAGAGGGAGGTCTACTTATAGGTAAATTTTTGAGGTAAATGTCTCACAAGGTAAATGATTTTCAGAAAAATTTTATTCTAAATAAATGTGTTACTAATTTTGGTTTGTCGTCTTCTATTAAAAAAATATTGAAATTATTTTTAATGTTCAATAGGTATATATAAATTTTATGTGTTTTTTAATGTTGAGAGCACAAAAAAAGAAACCGTGTTCCTCGCTTATAGATAGTGTGCTTTGGATAATCGTAAGTATAAACTTGTTTACTTTGTTTTAATCGAAATGGTCTTAGTCACTGGGTAAACTGTACCAAAATAAAAACAAATATGAAGAACATTCGAATCTCAAAACAATTATATTTATCAAAATAAATTATAGATTTTGTTATAACAACGCTGTATAAATTTAATTATTCCTTAATTTTTTTTGTCATTTCTAAATCGAATTGTGTAGGTACTTTAATTCGAATAATGTTTTATTAAAATAGTTTTAAATCTTTTACTAACCCAAATAAATATACGTCTGTTGTCTTAATTTGAAATAAATAATAATAAACCGTTAAAAGTTTTGCTTTTTAAAAAAATAACATGTTCATACAATAATCTGATAGGTTAAAAGTCGTTTAACCACGAAATTCCTACAAAACTGCCATCTACCTTCTAACTGAGTATCGCTTATAGTTTATCTTCCATTGTAAAACGTTGAATTTAGTTGTAAGATTAATAATATGGGTAGCTTTAATACCGCAGTGTGTGTACAGTTGTGAAACATCATTAAAGTCTGTGCTAACTTTCCCAGATGAAGATTTGTTTAATTTTACCCACACTACTACCCTCACCCTACACATAGGCACCAAGATGTTTGAACATTTCACAAAGCTGCAAATTAATCTTAAGTTTTTGTTCAATACTTGGTAAAGATTACTGTGTCGTCTGCAGTTGGAAAAGACTTGTGCATGACAGATGTAAGGCGTATGTCACCACGATGGCTTAGCGAGTTAACGAGTCCACTCCTTCAGAGGTGGTATAGTTCCTCAAAGCTGGTGGTAGCGGCTTTGTTATCCCTTAGTCGCCTATTCCGACATCCACGGGAACAGACGGGGCGGACCTATTCTAGAGCCGTCCGACACTACCCGGCCATGCCATTAATTATTTCCAAAGCATAGGCTCACATACAGATGGATTAGTCCTCGAAACTCCAACATTAAAACTCCCGCTGACACAAACAGAATTGTTTTCTCTCAAACTGCCGACAGTCTCTATCCCGACGCTATTAAATAACTACGAAACAACGCACTCAATTATTTACGGGTAGTAAACAAAACTATTTTACCGTCTGTCTGGCTCTTAATTATACAGTTTTAGTGGTCATGATCGCTTGTTTTGAAGTATTTGTAAAATAGTCGCGAGTAAAAACCGCAGTTGACAGTCGGTGACGTTCGTTTTGACAAGTGTCCAACAACAAACACTATTCAGGGTGGAGTAATGGATTAGCTGAAATTATGACGTGGGTTATGGGTTTTATTGGGCAACTTTTAGACTTCTGATGAAGTATGTAAATAACTTAAAGGAAATTCCAAATTCTAGGTGTTTTTTAATAAAGGTTTTTGCTTAATACTTAGTCTAGGAGTATAGTATTTTTGACTTACATTCGTGAGTTCATCAGTTCGTCATCTTCTCTATACTCTTTTTTTAGTTTATTTACAAAAAAATGTGAATACAATACAGGTGACAATTTTAATCACATGCTACCCACTACTGTGAACCAGCGTGCTACAATACATTACAATAAACTACAATTTAAACAGAGATTTATTTATATTGAAAAGGAATATTTAGCCAAGCCCCAAATCTGTTGTAATATTGTAATTAATATTTATATAAAGAAGTGAATGTCAATATTTATTTAAATTTACCTATTTGTTGTATATTACGGTTTGTTGTGACCCTGATAAGTCAGAGGGTCGGATGTTACTGTCCGATATTCGGCGTTGTACTGTTCTGTTGCTCACTTAATCCGAGGGACAACGTGTAATAATATTTTTTACCAAAATTATTAAGGGTCAAACTGGGGTACTCGTCAGGTATACGAGGCGTGGGCGTCGCACACAAACACCATTAGACACAATTTCAGTTTAGTTCTGCTCCGTCGGGCGCTTTGTGTCGTGCGAGCGGAAAATCGTAAATAACCTACAATTTTACAGTTTTATCGTTACTGCTTTTTAGGTCTTCGGTAATAGGGTTTTTGTGTTAAGGGTTGGGATTGGCGTTTTTACTTTGATAATATCGTTATTCTATAGAATTACAAGTTCTTTGGTTGACACAATGAACAACTAACTTAAAGAATTAGTATGCTGAAATGGCAATGGGCAGGTCACATTTGTCACATGACGGACAAATCCAGTCCTCCAGTGGAGACCGCGTATTGGAAAATGTATTGTAGGATAAATATATTGAAGGATCCGGCCAGGTGGATAAAGAGGCCAGTAGTGGCTGCATGAGTAGAGCGGAAGACCTAGTGTAGTGCGAGCCTTGGGAAAGCCCTATAATTGGCAGTGGAAAGACACAAGTCGATGGTGCAGTATGGGTGACACCAGTGACGTGTATTCGTTTTGAAACTTGATAAACACTAGGTATTAGCCGAAGCAGGTGTCTATATAAAAATTGTTTTTAATCGTAGCATAGTTTAGCGTAGAGAAATAAATGGTAAGTTATGCTTATTTGCTTATATGAGATGCACCCCCCTGGCTGATAATGACCGTAATCCACACAATCCCGCACTTCAAAACTTTTTCTTACTAATAAGCAAATCAATACGTTACACCCAAATTGTCACCAAACACGAACGCGTGCATTCGTGTGGAAGTAGCGTAAAACGGGTCGTGATTACGACTATAAATTAAAATAGTTTAGCGTATTTGAGGAGTTTTTTAATTTTATTGGCTAATGGGGACGGAAAACGAATGGAATTTGCCCGAGCGGGGATGGCGTGAAAACAATAGACACCAATTTTTTAGTGTCCTAATTGTTTTCGCATATAGGGAAAACTGAATTATTTAATTAATGAATTATACGGCACGTACTACGGTGTAGTACGCGAATATTTTCATGAAATAAAATTACGATTTAAAAATAAGACTTAGCAAAAGTAAGGTACAGTGTTTTTTTTTGTAAATTTTCGGTGTTCGGTTAACAGTTATTTATCCTGCATTTGAGGTCAGAAATTTTAACAAAAAATCTACTAGGAATCAATCAGTTTTATATTTAACTACCGACCCGCCCTCGCTTCGCTTCGGTTTATAAGTTTCTTTTTTCAAAATTTCAAAATAAAATATAGCCTATATTAGATACGGATAATGTAGTTTTCTATTTGTGAAAGAATTTTTGAAATCGGTTCAGTAGTTCCAAAGATTACCCCCAACATACATACAAACACACAATTTTACCTCTTTATTATATTAGTAGGTATAGATATAGTTTCTCTTTACAAATGCCATAAATGCTTTTTGCAATTTTTTGTTCTATGCGCGGCTGTATCAAATTGCAATTATCAGTTTCTGCCACTGGCAACCGGAAATTTGCTACAAGTTTCGATATAAATCCTATTTAATCCGATTAAATCCTCACAAATTTTGTGAATCGGACGAATGAAATTTGAGTAAAAAAAGAGAACACATAGTTAAATATTTTTCATGTAATTGCTATGAAATCGATTATTTTGGGAAGAAACGTGGCAATTCTAGTTGTGTGTTGCTGCAACCTACGACAGATACCAATTATTTACCGAACATGGTGACTCAAAAGTTGCTAGTTTCTGCATTCTTTGGTTTATTGGTGCCGACGAAGATCTGCGTCGACGTATTATATGCTCAACAAGTGTTACTTCTTCAAAATCCATCGTCACACTGCTCGTCGACTGTTCTGTCGTCGCTTAACCTGCATACTTGATCGGAGGAAGACAGTTGAGATCTTTGGCGGTGGTCGGTGTCTGTGTTTAGTTTCCGCAACCGGTAACTGCAACTAAAGAAATTTGCTACAATTGCCGATGGTGTTGTTTAAAAGTTGCTACGTCTACAGAGCCCCTAAATCGTGACATCTTCATCGATTCCGAACTACAGTATTCAATCGAATCGTACATGTGTACTAGACAGTAGACGCTGGGATATATCGGTATATGAAGGTGTGTCTAGTACTTATAATAGCGGTAGGTGATAACATCTATGTTGATAGCGATAGTTTGTGCGATTGGATTGCGATTAGAGATTTATAGCCACCGCGGGAAAGCGTGTGTTATACTGCATTTAGTCACGACACTACATGCCCTGATTCATTGAGCACTTAAACTTAAACTTGATTGAACTGGTAGGGGGAGGGTGCTCACTGCACTCCCACAGCCGCTGGACGCATACGACTAGCCGGCCACGTTACCCCTCTCTCACAGAACACTACTTTGAAATGTACTGCATATCCTACTTTATAATATTTCCCCAATGTACGTACGTGGTTTGGTAGTGAGTGAGATATGCCATCCCATCCTATCCTATCCCTCTCCATTTTCCCAACCCTTTCCCCCAATCCATTCCTTAATCTGCAAAGGTTGGCAGCGCATCCGGCCAATGTTTGTCATTTTGGACTGATTTTGGCATGTATCGCGATGTCTATGGACGACAGTATCCACTTACCATCAAGATGGACTGTTTGCTCGTCTGCCACCTTTTTCTATATATAAAAAAAAACATAATTTAGGTTAAATGAGTCAAACTTACAGAGCTCGACTTTTTTTTTGTAATAAGCTTAAGACCAAAGACACTGTTTATATTCCAAGTTTCTTGGAATTGGTAGTCCTGTTATTTTCTTGTAACTCTTCTTAAGACATATTATCTTTCTTGTACTGTCTTTTATAGTTTTATTAAGGCGACCCCAGTTTATCGTGACAACAAGGTTCTAGTGAATTTTTACATTTTATGCAAACCAGCTAAAAACCAGTTGCTGCGGTAACTGAGCAGGACGTGTCAGATGAAGACAATGTTTACTCAAAATGTAAAGATTCACTAGAACCTTTTTGTCACGATAAACTGGAGTCGCCTCAATAAAACTATAAAAGACAGTACAAGAAAGATAAATATGTCTGTTAGAAAAGTTACAAGAAAATAACAGGACTCAATAAATACCAATTCCAAGAAACACACATTTCTTTTATCGAAATAAAGACACACACGCCGGCTAAAAAGAAGTTTTCAAAGTTTTTTCAAGGGTGAAATATTTTTATAATACAAATAAATGAAATATTTAGACAAAAGTTGTAGTTCTTAATAAGTTCTATCTAACCACATTTTGAACTAATATATTTGATTTTTTTTTTATATTTTAATAGTTTACACGGGAGTAATTTTGGAACTACTATACCTTTTTGACCAAACTTAACCAAGATATAGATCGAAACTATTTATGTGCTGAATTTGATTTCAATCAGTTACGAAATATATCCTACAGTTTGTCCATAAATTTAATTATATAGAATAATATGTATAATACATGTAGTGTTCTTTTTTCGAAAATGAAGATTTCCGTTGCATATAGCTTCAGAAGTAAATGAATGTTTTGCAACATCTTTCAATGTGAACTCAGTGGTCTGTTTAAGGCAGGAGGTCGGAATTAAGTAACTTTGTCATACTTTTATCTTTACATATTGGAGACAGTTATTGGAGTTATATCGTTATAACCATAAAACTATAACCGGCCCTTTTTGTCGTCTACTGCTGGAGATGGACTTCTTCATACACATTGTCTTGTGCCCGATGGATGTATGACCTCAACACGGCACGCTGGCTAAGCGATTTGGCGACTCCACTCTTTTAGTTGTGGTATGGTTGCTAACCGCTTGTAGTAACGACTTTATTATTCTTTAGTCGCCTTTTACTACATTCACGGGATTGGGTGATGTTGTCTGAAAGTCAGGCGACACTACGCGGCCAATATATTGTTGTATGATAGTCGATAAATATACTATAGTAATAAGCTGTTCTGTATTGGACCGTTCATCTCGCCTGTATCGCCCTAATCGCTAACACGTCCCACGTGCGAGTCACCCTTTAGCTTATTTATCCACTAATAATAGTATAAAGGATTACTGATCTAATACAAGATTAGCTTCTACTACACGCTTAGAAGCTGTATGTTTGTTAATGAATCTGAAAATATTTATGTAAAATAATCTCCATTCGAATAATCATGAATCTACTTTCTACGAAAACGCATCTACTTTTCTGGGTTTGCAAAGTTTAATCACCGGGTCCCATGTACCTGCCAACATAAATCAATCCTCGCTATTGAAATTTCGGCATTTTTTAAATTTCTACTGTCTCTTGGACCGAACGCGGTATGTAATGGTGTTCAGTTGAAATTACTTTGGTTTGTGTTAACCAAAGTAATTTCAACTGAACGCCGTTTTGCAAGGAACTTAATCAACATAAACAAGTTCAGTGTGGTCATGAATCAGAAACGAACTCGACGGACGGTAGACGGATTTGTCTGTCAATAGCAATACATTTGAAATACTAAAGGGAAGGATGTCCTTAGCCACAAGAGAACTGTATTATTGCCTAGAAACAACGGGCAATATAACTGTTGCCTACTGAATTTTCACATCCCAAGAGCATCCAAAAATCATATCCATCATAACCCAAAAGGTAGGCAGCGCATCCCGGGGCGTGCCAAAGTTTGTCATTCTGGACTGATGTTGGCATGTATCGCGGATGTCTACGGGAGACAGTATCCACTTACCATCTGGTAGACTGTATGCTTGCTGCCGTTTTCGTCCATAAAAAATAATTAAAACTTTTTACTTCAGTTATAAAAAGTAGGTTGTTTTGTTGATCACGATTTGCTCATTCAATATTTGGTATTTTGCTGCTCGTGTAAATACAAGCCCTTTATTAGGGCACACTTTTATCAAGATAATTTGAAAATCTCATACAAAAAGGAAGGACAAGTAATATTCTTCAATATTTACTAGACTTCCTGAATTTCGTAGTGATAGCAAAAGGAAATCTGTTTTTCAGTGAATATCTCACAATAAATGTAATTTCAAACGTTGCAGTGTTATATTAATATTGTTCTAAAACAAAAAATATAGAATATGTTTCAATATCTTCAGAGACGGAGAGTGCACGCTGCTATCCAACAGCCGCTGGGCGCGCTCGACTAGCCACGTTACCCCTCTTTCACAGAAGACTACCTTGAAATGTATATATTTCCCTAATGTACGTACGTGTTTCGGTAGTGAGTGTGATGTGCCAGAGCCCATTCCCATCCTATCCCTTCCCATTTTCTCAACCCTTTCTCCAAATCCATTCCTATATCTCCAAAGGTAGGCAGAGCATCCAGGGTTGTGCTAACGTTTGTTATTCTGGACTAATGTTGGACTAGACTAACGCGGATGTCTGTGGGCGACAGTATCCTCTTACCATCAGGTGGACTGTATGCTCGTCTGCCTCCTTCGTCCATAAAAAAAAAATATCTGGTTCGGCAAACTTGCAGACAGTTTTTCGTTATTCGATTAAATTTCTACTCAACCTGTCTCTAGTACATGTGCATTCTTCACGAAAACCACAACTCTACTCGCTAGATTGTTGCTTAATAAATATAGTCTGTACACAAAATGTGGCCTCATAACAAAGTTTACTTATGCATGTCAAAAAGCATAAAACATGTTATTTTTTATTTCTACTACATCGTGTGACACCAATTACGGGCTGCTATAAAATCTACTTTAGCAAAGCTGCGTTCTTGTTTTCACAAAAAAAAAATATTATTCTCCGAGTGTTGCCGAGTTGGCAGAAGCAATTTGATTTTACGACATACAAATGGATGATTTACGTCTACGTGCAATTTGGTTTTACTACCTGCGGTTAAGTTTCCCGCGCCCGCGCCTAGCAGAGTACAATTTTCTTTAGTCTTCATACATACACACGACAATTTGCGACAACATTGTCGCTGGTAGTTTGTAAAAGAGAAGAGAGAGAAATCGCATGTGATGAATCTTTAAAGAGACAGAGGTGAGGTCTGTAAAGAAGTAGATAACTAGAGGGAGATCTCGAAAACTTAGAGATTGTTTTACTAGATAGATTACTTTATCGCACAGAATACCATGTCTTCTAAGTTGGATTGCTTGGAAGAGATATTAATTTTTAACAGTAAGGCCACCGATTGCTTCTATATGTAATAGTAACAATAACAAATACTCTTTATAGCATACAAATAGTTACATGTGCACTGTGCACTTATCTTCAAATGACAGAATAGGATCTCGCCCCTTTCGCTTAAGCGATCTCTTCCAGGTAATCTTAGGATAGAGAAAAATAAAAATAATGTACACCTACAATTATGTTCAATACATACATCAATATTAAAATAATAATAGTATAATATATACAAATAATAATAAATAATTTAATAATATATAATTACATATACATATCTGACATTCAATATTAATGTTTAAGTAAGAATCAAAATTGACAAGGACTACGTTAAATTACGTATTAGGTACGTTATGTTAAGTGTAACTGGTAGGTAATTACATGTAACTGGTAGGTAATTAAATGTCACTAGTAGGTAATTAAATGTAAGTGGTATTTGATCAAATGTAACTGGTAGGTTATTAAATGTAACTGCTAAGTAATTAAATGTAACTGGTATTTAATCAAATGTAACTGGTCGGTAATCAAATGTAACTGGTAGGTAATTAAGTTAACTAACTAAGTTAATCTGTACATAAAATATAATTTACTAATTAATATGCGTTGAACTTTGATGCGGACGGTAGATTCATAGTACCTAATAAAATCTTATTTATACCAATCCGTTTGTATGAACATAATACATGCTGTCCATCGTAACCTTGTAACACTAATATTCATTTTAAGTATCAATGCTGAATTATGGATGATGATAAGTGCCAGCGTGGAATCTGATTTATTATGATATCATAACATACTACCAGTCTGCATGTCTCCGGAGACTGCTGGATAGACAACTATTATGTTGATACAAATTGTTAATCACTAAAATACACTTCCCACTAATAGAAAAATGGCACCAAACTTAAGCTACACACATAAATTGGACCCGCAAAGACGTCCAGCGAAGGAAAGACAAGCTGAATGTATGGTATGATATTCTTACACAGATTAAAAAATAATGATACCACCTCTCTTTATATGTATCTGTAGTCTCTTGCGATTCTTGTGTAATAATCGAACTACGACATAATTGAGACTGTGTACTATAGCTTTATTTGACTATTCCGAGTGAGAACCTAATCGAATATCGCTGCCATAATAAAATGACAGCCTGGAATTGAAGGCAGGAATTTTGCCAAAATGGCATATTACTATCAAAACTATTGATATTGGTTTAGAGAAAGGAATTAATGAGATTGTATTTTTCGATGAGATTTTTGTTTTGTTTTATACTTGAACTGTTTTGGGGATTTCATTTGGTACTCATAAACATAGGGCGAGGAAAATTTTCATTGCGGATTTTGATACTTAGAAAATTTCGATATGATCAGGCCGTCACATTTTGAATCTATACATGCAACAAAGCCATGTCTGTACATAAAATATTTTTGGAAAAAGTTACTGCAATATAAATTATAAGAATGATATAGAGCCCAAAACAACAGTTTTTTGGATTTTACAAGTTTACAAAAACTACTAGAGAGATTTTAATGAAACTCGGCATAGTTAGAGCTTATGCGCTGGGTTGGCATTTAGGCAACTTTTTATCCAGATCCATTATAGAGTTCTCACGGGAATCACTCTAAATTTCATGGGAACGATGTCGCAGGCACCGCTAGTAAGAATTTATTTCATTAGTGAATATAATAAAATCAAATGCATTTAAAGTTTACAAGTTCATTTCATACACGATTCGTTCAAGTTGTTACCTAACGTGGACGCAACCGGCGTCGCAATTTATACTATTCTATTCAGCCGGTTGTTACTGCAAAACTTTTTAACGACCAACGTGCTCTGACTGCAGATAACATCTAACAAAACCCAGTTTTATACAACCCGTATACTTCCCTAATGAGTTGCGGCTTTAGATGATTGCGGAAAGATGATTTAAAAGGTACGTTCTGCTTGAGTATTAACCAGGCCTTCATGGGTGCGTATCACACGCTTCGCTACTTAATTAATGGATCTAGAAATAAGAACGATGTCTGAGCGTAAAATTACGAGTAGAATACAAATAGAGATAAGTTTTTACTTAAATTTAACATTTTTTTAGTAAATATATACATATAAATGACAACATATAAGTACATTAGTAAAGTATATATACTTATATATTTATGATATATATTTTTACCATAATATTCCAAAAGCTACTTGTATTTACTAGTATTCTGATTATGACATGGAAGATATTGAATATATACCACCAAAGGGTTAACCAAAATCTAATAAATGATCTGTAACGTTTGACTGATGATTGATGTATAGGTGATGATTTTTTAAGACATATGCGAATAAGGTTAATAATAAAAGTAATATACAGTTATATCTACGTACATTACACATTATACTTATTAAAATTAATTATTTATCTAGTGTGCTAATATACATAAATAAATAAATAAGACGAAAGTGGAAAAAATGTAATACGATTATCTAGCAATATAGTGACTTGTTTATTAAAGATAGAATGTCATTAGTTTTTCAAGGGAAAATAAGAGCTCCATATATTTCTCTGCACTGTCTCGTGGCATGATCATAAAGTTTTGTATTTATCTCTTAATAATAAATTATGCAATTACAGTTACAATAATTCATAGACGTGGATGACGTATTCTGTGTTTCCGGATTAGCCGATGACCAATGTTTTCGTAATGTATCTGTACACGCAATTATAGGCCTTAAGGTGTACATCATTTTTAACTCGCGATAGTGCATATGCAGAAAATATTCAAGTCTTTAATATTATAGGATTACATTAGTATTATATATTCTATAGAATAGACTAAAATTAAAAAAAAACGTCATGCGAAGTTCTTAAAAAACTCACTAAAAACTTCATATAAATATCATAAAATATTTCATTTGCCAATATTTTTTTAAGAAAACTCAAATAATGGATTTTCCACATCGAATTGACGTTAAGTAAGTAAAATATTGAAAATTGACACAAGTTTTAGTTCAACTAACGCGAACTTGGTCCAATTAAAGTCATTCTCATTAATCATTTACGAAAAGTTTTGATGTCAATTAGTTTTAATTGGGCGTGTGATATGATAGATTTATTGATGACATGCGTCAATTTAGTGCTGATACCTTTTGGATTATTAGGGCTGTTGATGGCGATTGATCCCTCATTAGTTTTGTAACCATCGTTATTATTATTATTATGAGCCGCTACGCCTTGTTATTATTAACGACGATTAATTTTGCGATTATTATTATTATTTTTACTGTATTATTAAACAACAAAAATGTACTGCACTTTTACTGTAACAGACACTTTTTTACTTAATTGCATTCTTGTTTGTACAATACAAATTTTTTATCTCAAAAATTTTGTTATCAATTCCATCATCATTTTCATTTAATCCTTGTCTGCCTTTTTATATTGGATTTTAATTTTGGGGTTTAAAATTGGATCATTCGTTCGTTCTGCGATCGTATTATAAAATTCTTCGTTGTCAATGACGTAATTGTTATTTATTAGTGAAAAATGTATTCTAATTCTAGTAAAAATTAAAGTAATGAATTTGATCTAATTAAATATCAATAAACATCGCATCCTAAACTAATATTTTCATTGAAAAATTATCACTACAATTTTGCTGCTTTGCTGCCTAATCTCCTTAGAGAAAATAATAACCACAATCATGGTTTATCACGAACATACATGTCAAATATAAGTTTGTGTATTTAGATGACATGGTCACTTGGTTATCAGTGCGCCAGTAAAGGTGTTTGCAGTTTCAATTTCCGGTTTTATATGGTCAATTTTTGATTTGTTTCTATTACTAGTCACGAAATTTATATGATATCAGCCTATAACGTCTTGCTACAGTGCATGGGCCTCCGCTTGCTGTCATGGCGAAATTTATCATTCAAAATCTGTATCTAACGTTTGTAAAATGTTTTGGTTAAATGTATCTTTGTATCCGTAGTCTTTATTTTCTTCTAGAGATTCCATATCTATTTAAGTCAATTTTACGTTGCTATTAGAACTTTGTTATACGTCTTTATGTGTAGAATATATTTTACTATTATTTAATGTCTAATAAAAATATAAGTGTGTAACATTTTAGTACGTTATGCTATATCTACACGATTATTGCATTATTATTAATCTATCCATCTACTAGTTATACATCACGGTAGCCTTCAAACTTTCCCCGGTGTCGAGCAGGAATCGCAAAGGTTCAATCGCAGCAATAGAATACGAGACTTAGGAAAACTTCCTTCCCAAAACTTGTTTCGACATTTACAAGCTAGCTTGTTTCGACCTGTTTTAATGGGTGTTCCTAATTACTGACAGAAATAACAAGGAATATTTCTGCTCATTTCTTACTTTTCCTTCATTTCTTACTTCTCTGTTCAGTTTTTGTTCTTCTTACTTTAACTCCTCCAACATTTACCTTTGGGCAGCAAGTGATTCTCAGGAGAAAAAATGTAGTCCTACTCGTACAACTTTCGTTCAATAAGTAACACCTATAATGAAATTCTAGGAGTTAGTTACCGCAAATCGCCCCGAGAAGTGTACACACACACATACACATAACTTTATTTCACTTGAAAATTATACTCGTATGTTCCTTGGAATATACACTAAGTTCTTCTTGTGTATTTTCGTTTGCGTCTCGTTCTGCAAACTAAACCTGCAAACCGGGGGGGTTCTACAAACCCCCCGAAATTACGGAATGGTCTCCTATCAGTAGCTACAGCCTTATGCATTTCGTAGGCTTACTCGTTTTTGACCCGTCACACTGCAGCAGAGAGTGCTAACGCAAACCGGGTGCGTTAATAATACCTTAACCCAAGACTGACGACTTATGAACCCATAATTGTAATTTGTAAAATAATGCTCGCTTTTAATTTAGTGTAACAGCTAATGTTAGCATGATAATGATGGATGTAAAGTTATTAAAGGAAAGAACATGTATGTGAAAAGTGAATGAATTGGAATTGTTAAAATATGAACAAGTAGTGAGTAGTATCGAGGCGATTTGATTTGACTGTACTGTTTGGTAATAATCCACCCTCTTTGATCTATTACAACCTACTCCAAACCCACTACACCCAGTATTATTAATGAATATTAATTAGGTACACATATATGCCTCAGCTTCTTTTAATGGTCCTTTAATGCTCTACGTGGGCTCCGTTACCATGTTTCCACCTCGGAGCTAGTGACAATTATAAAATCAGTACATAAGAGTAGAATCACATTATGATACTCCCCCCTCACCCCACTCGACCTATCCTCGAAATAGACCTATCTCGACCTCGAAATAGATAATGGATATCCTTGAGGCTTTCAATACTACCATCACCTTAAGTTCAACCAATCACACCTAGTAGTAATTTGGCGTGTCGATGGTGTTAATACAGATTCTGATACGAGTATTCTCTGATTGGAATATACATCAATGGCCATATCATATATACATTATATAGCATTATATATATACATATATTATCTATACAGTGTATATGGAATATACTCGTACATTATATAGAACATTGGCAGTTTTCCGACCTTAAGGAAGCTCTTCCTTGTTTCTTGCGACAACAAGCCGCTTGCGATCTGATTGGTAACTTAGCTATTACCTAGAAATACTATTACAAAGATAAGTTAAGATGCTTTGGTTTGAGTACAAACCAAAGGCTACTCGTCAGCCTTCAGGTAAGTAGTTGCAAGGTACTTATGTTGTAATACTTCTTGTTGTTAAGTACTTCCATAAACATTAAAGCATGTTAGAACTTCTCTCATACTTTTGATGTGTTTGATGTGTTTTATTCGCACAAGAAGGGTATTCGAAAATAATTTCCTGTTTGCACAAACATTAAATTATTATCCAATTTTGTAAAGCAAGCGCCTACTTTACAGCTTCTGAACGATCAAATGAAATCATATTACGTCGTATTTCTTCAAGATTATCAAACAGTGTGTCGTGCGTTCAAAATACCAATAAAATTATTGGTATTTTGAACACACGACACACAGTTTGACTTACCAAGTTTAGCAGCTATTCTCAAGTGGATTCAAAGTAAAGACTTATATTGATCGATCAATTGACTGATCACAAATATTTCACAAGAGGCTGCCTTTGGTAACAATCCATTTATTCTTGAAATTTTGTGAGTTACATCGGAAATTTGGATTTCATTTATTCTGATTTAGACTAAAAATAAAGGTAAATAGATATGTACACTAAACTAGCTCGTAAAAGCTAATTTTTAAAACGGACCGTTCATTTCCACCTGATGATAGGTGAAAGTGAAATCAATATATGTAAATGACGGCTGACAAGAGCTAGTATTTATTTGTGACTTGAGTTCTAAAACAATAGTCGTATTGTCATTGTTTTAATTGACATCGAAAGCAGCTAATGTTCCATAGATAAAAACCATGTCGCAAAACTTTCTGAGTAGCCTGGTTTTTATACAGGCGAAATCGGTGAAAGGTTTACTTACTCTTATTATGAAGCCACAGTGTTACATAATTGAAGATATATAATTTGTTGAATATAATTCCCACCTCGGGTTTCTACAACCGCACTTTCCGTCACAAATATGCGGTCCATTTCCTCGATATGGAGGTGTCGCGTACTGTTCGGTCCAAAAATAATTTTATACCACGAACCCGTAGACTGTGGAACGAACTACCTCAAGGAGCTTTTCCATTGAGCTACAAGCTTTCTTCAAGAAAGCTGTGAATAGGATTTTGCAAAGACGGCGGCGCACTCGCATACCCCCTGGTGTTGCAGCTGTCCATGGGCGGCGGTAACGCTTACCATCACGTGGGACCGCTTGCACGTCCGCCTACATCACTATATATATATATATATTGAAGAGTTACATGAATCACATTGCTGCGTGGTGCCTATACTCACAATTTTAGTACTTTATATTAAATCATTATTTTAGGATTCTACTACATACATACTACTTTTAGCCCCGGTAATGTACAATGTATATTGTAATAAATTATTACTGCTTTCAGAAACCTGATTCGTCAACAACCAGGAATTGGTTGCTCCTTTATTGGTACTGGGAAGTTTCACTTTCACACCGGCTATAGTTTTTCCTAGTACCAGTGTTTTTTTTAAATTTACTTCAATATAACTTATGTATTGTGATCAAAACTATAATGTTTAAAATAAATCAAAAATGTGTATCCTTGGGACCAAACATTATTCGGACGGATCTGTACAAGGTTCCTACCACACGGAGCAATAATACTTGTGGCTGTCCACTTTCGTCTGAACATTTCTAAGCCGCTAAAAAGCAAAGTAATGAGACGGTGACAATCTATCGTTTTTTTTTCAACTTTTCCTCGTGACTTTTTCCATCGTTAAAAGTTGCAGATAACAACTGTCGCTTCGAATTACGCATCGGGGATATTACCGAAATATCTTTTTTGTGGTCAAAAGAAGTATTTTCATTTTTTCTTATGGATCACTCCAGCTTCGTTGAGCTCAACGTTTTCAGTGACTTTACGAATGAGGTGATAGATTGCACTCTTATCGTGTTCCGTTCTTCCGCTGTATTGATGTTGAACTGTACCCACTTTAAAATCAATTCAAGATGGTAACCTTTTGATGTCCTGTGTGTTGGTCTTAACTTCTTTAATGCTTTTAGTACTGCTGGTTATCCGTCAGCTCTCCAATCATGCGTGGCTTCTAGCCAAGGTAAACAGTCCTTCAACACCGGCTATACTCTCTCATCTCAGCCATGATTTCTTTTTTTTTTTTTGTGTTACTCTTTTATGAGTGTAGTCTGTATTTCCAAAAATAATATTTCTTTAAATTCTTTATGTTCTCTAGGGAATATTAATGAATTTAATTCATACTCGTCCATCCTAAATTTCTGCCCAAATAGTCCAGTAGTTTCGCGAAATGTACTGAAGACAGCTCGATAGACATAAAAGGTTCAGCAAGTTTTCGTTTTGACGGAACCTCAAAATGTAACATTGTTGTAAATGTCAAAAGCTACAGTTGGAAATAATCAGTAACAGAACACAACACGTTAATTACCGTTCCACAAAAGCGGGCATTTGTTCGCTCGCACAGAACGAGCCAGATAAGTGTGCGTTACATAAATTCGCGAATAAAAACGTAGGGGTCAGTAAAATAAAAGGGGAGTTTGCCCGACACTCGTAAACGTAAAACTGTGTACATGGTCCTATTCGGTTTAATGTGGTACTTACTGCTGCATATTTTTAGCGGACTCGTACAGCGAATGGTAGACATGGAATAGTCTAGTGATATGAAATAGTGACATGCACACATAACATGAAATAAATAAAAATGTAGAAAAGAAAAGATCTACAGGAGGCATGCATATCTCCTGCGGAGATTTCTTCCAGCAGACCTGGGAAAGTGAAATACAGGTCAATTCACTTTCCCTGTATTCACTGTCTTGACCTGTATTTCACTTTCCCAGGTCTGCTGGAAGAAATCTCCGCAGGAGATATGCATGCCTCCTGTAGATCTTTTCTTTTCTACATTTTTACTACATTATATACTTTCTACATTCTACTTTCTACATTCCTTCTTTTTTAGAAATGACATCCGTGAGAGATGACAACATCTCACGATGCGCTGTCTACCTTTGGAGATATGGGAATGGATTTTGAGAAAGGGTTGGGAAAATGGAGAGGGATAGGATGGGGTGGGAATGGGCTCTGGCATATCTCATTCACTACCGAAACACGTATGTACATTGGGAAAATGGGATAAAGTAGAAAATGCAGTAGAATTCGATTTAGTCTTCTGTGAGACAGGGATAACGTGGCCAGTCTAGCGCGGTTAGAGGCTGTGGGAATGCAACGTACACTCTCTTCGGTCCTTACTACAGAATTTCAACTTGAGTACGTTTTTTTTTAAATATTTGTCAGTAACTCGGCGATGAAGGAAAATATCGTGAGTAAATCCGCAATTTCCAAAATTAAAAGAAATATATGTATCGCATCAATTAGCACTGGACCTACGTGGTGGACTATGGCCCGAAACCCCTTAGTCATTTACTAGGAGAAAATGTGCATTGCAATGAAATATTTTAAAAAGGTAACGTCAAGATAATCTGTTAGCATTTATTATAATATGATAAATAAATACTAACATGATATGATAGTATTTATTTGTAACATTTAAATATTGAAGGATAAATGTCATTTCATATAGAATAAAAAAATATGACACAACGTATCGCGCCCAGGGCATACGCTTATCGCCCGCCCGCCCGCGTTACCGGTTGGTTTATGCACTCATAAACATCGCTCTTGAAAATAATAAAAATAACTAACCGGGACAAGTTATAAACGGCGAGCGGTGTATAGAAAAGTCACGCTGGATTCAGCTTTAAAAATTCAGTCATTTTTTCAATTGTTATGTAAGCCAGTTACGTTTTATATCTATTTTTTTAACCGATATTTCGTTCAGTTACACTTGAACAAACTTTTATCTAAATACAACATTGATTTCTTCAAAACAGCGTATCTAAATTTAATAATAAAATTGCCAATAACTTTTTTCTTTTTACTTAGAGACATGACTAATACATTTATATACATAATAAGAATAATATACTAATTACACATACATATTTTATGTTATATTCCATGTTTTACCGTTTTATAAATTGCAATAAATTAACCATAAAATTATTTTGAATTATACAATAATACTTGAAGTTGTGTGTTCGTAATGATAGGCTACTCCGAGTAAAGCTTTATAACGCTATTGTATGACATTAGTTAGCTATGCTGATGACATAAAAGGAATAAATATATAAATAAACTCAGCGAGACCGATCGGTAAAGATGTTGTTGTTATTGATAGACGAACTCAGGATCAAATAATTCTCCGAGCTAGTCCAGTGCGGACAGCTTATGGAATTATGGAACTCCCCCCCCCCCCCCCCCTAGTAATTTACTTGAAGAGACCTGTCCCCTGCAATTACATGTTAAAAAAGGCTGACATCACATCACATATCTAATATTGCATAAAAAATAATGTTTATTCGTTCGCCTTCTATGCATTCCTAAACCAGTCATCCGCTTTCGATGAAACTTTGGTGAATTGTTGTAGGCGCGCCCGCGAAGGTTTCTGACAAAAAAATAAATCTAAATTGACATTGGCAGAATCATCGAGTTCAAGATAGAGCCATTAGAGAAGACGGAAGGACCAAAATATTTTAACGCATGCCCGGTACAGCTAGTAATGCATAAAAGAGATTAACAAAATTATATTAAAGACGTTCTTTTCTTTAAAACATTCGCTGGCAAAACATTCGCCACAGTTTGTATCTTGTACCACAAGTAAAACATTGGGACACTTTGTATTTTTACCGCTGGTACCGCGTTTTGTCGTTTATTATTGGGCGAGGGAATACACACTAAATTGCTCTTATGTTCGCTACCGATGCGTATAAATATGTAATACTAACAAACAAGCATTTATATTCAGGCCAAGGTAAATAATAATATTGTTTTAGGGAAAATGTGTTACGCAAAAACAGACACACATCAAATATAGAAAGTACATTTGGCGACATTTTTAATCTTTAATGAAGTTTTAACTTTAATGGCCCTAGAGACTAGGATTCCTAGAGACGACACTAGGATTCCCTGTGTCGTGGGTCCAGAGACACATACAAAGACAATCACAAACACACACCCAGACCCGAACATACATTATTTGTCTTTTTTTAACAAATGTATGTCCGACCGGGAATCGAACCCGGGACCTTTTGCACAGCAAGCAGGGCCATAACATGGAAGTTTTAATATCTGTTATAATCTATAATCTGTTATCTGTTATAATTATAATCGTTGATAAGTGTTGAAGCATTAACATTTATAAAACCGTTACTACAGATATAGTTAGTTTACTAGAAATTGATGTGTATTAAGGCCGGGCCATCAAGCGATATGACGTTTGACCTTCAAGGGTTCATTTTTTATATCGTAACCAGTCTTTTACCATCCACTGGATGGTAGGAGTGGTTCTTGTGCATGACGGTTGTGTGGTCTTAAAGCGCCACACTGGCCAGCGCGTTGGCGAGTCCATTGTTTTAGAAGTGGTGTTCTAAAGCCAGCCCCCATCACACGGCCAGAATAAATAAAAAAGATAGAGCAAAGTGTAAACTATATAAAACTATAGCATAAATTGTACTCTTTAAATCTGTTTCAAATTAAGTAAATCATACAAAATGAAAACTGCTACCGTCCCAAACTTACACAATTGAACAATTAACCTACGTTCAAATTCAAACGTTTATACAACAAATTATAAACTCAATTCCCGAAGTTACTCCCCAAATAACAAATAACGTGAAGTTTATAACGATTTAGATTAGATAACTCCCAGTCCCCTGCCTACATCAGCCCGGACCGCTAATTGCTTTTGTCATCGAATGTACTTCAGAAAGGACGAAATATTTAACATGTTCGTAAAATGATTTTGCCGCTGAGAAGCGCAAGAAGCGCTGATAGGAAAGGGTTACTTACCATCAACTGGACTATTTGTATCTCTGTTTATCCACTTGTATCCACATTGTATAAAAAAATACATTTATAAGCTTACTATGTTTCATCTAACATAATGTTATTATCTTGTATGTAATTACACCATAGTACTCGCTCTCGTAATATTCTTTATCATAATATTACACAGGGACCTGGGCGTCATAAACCTATGCTTTTTACTGTTGCACCGCCAGGCCCCCATTCGTTGCTCTTAATATATACGACAATATGGCCTAGTGTAATCTGACTTTATAATCATTTTTATGGAATAACTCGCAACATACCGTTTGAACACAATGTACCTTACTTTTAGCAAACCATAATTTTAGTGAAAATGTCGTTTTCAGCTGGTGTTGTTTATGAACCTCAAGGACCTTAACCGAGATGTGAATAGATCAGAAATCAATCAATAAAGTAATCAATTATTCAATAAATCAATTATTTATTTTAAACTTAGTAACATTTGTATTGTTAACAATGCACACCCAAGATGAAGATTCCTAAGTACGAAGCCACGCCCCCTAAACCTTGTCAGTAAATAATCGTTTAGGTAGAATTTTAAGTTGTGCAACTAGACAGTTTCTTGCCGAGCAAATCGAGTGAGCTTGTTAGCCAATAAATGTCTTAAAGAATGTCGTCTGTAATGTATTATATTGTAAAATGCTAGTTGCACTAATATGTTTATTGAAAATATATGAATGAAAATATTAACTTTAAGTAGTTGATAAGAAAATGAGTACCCATTGTTCTGTCGATTGTTATAATTGATAATGTATAAAATCATTAGAAAACAGAACAATGGGGAAAATATGTCAGCATAAGAAAAAGCCTGTATGTGCAAACGGGCACACATCTATACATTTAGAAAAATAAAGCTTTGCCCCCGCCTGTCTTTTATTTTCCCTAAGGGATAAGATTTAAGCACGCACATTCGTCTATTTTCAGTGAGAAATAGCGAATAGGGTTGATGGAATAAAACCCACGTAGATTAGGGCAGATCTTTTAAAAGTAGATAAAATTGTTTAGGAAAAATAGTATAGATGTGTGCCTGCTACAGGTATCTTGGGAAGAATAAAGCTCTGCCAATGCTTTTAATAAGCATATCGCCTGTCTTCCGAGAGGGAGTAGGCGATGGGTTATTGTGAGAACCTTTTGTAGGCGGATCTTTTAAAAGTAAATAGATATTTGAATGAATAGACGTAGGAAAATGTGGATGAAATGTAAATATCTATAAAATGTAAATATGTATAGATGTAAATATAAATAAAGATGATTGAGGGGGAGGGGTGGTGAGGAGACGGGTGAGGCGGTAAATGAGGTCGCGCGGCTCTCCTTACGGTACTGCCGCGGGCCTAATAAGCATGAAGCAAGACGCGTAAATTTACGTGATCCTCAAACGTCAACCACAAGAAGAAGAAGAAAAATACCGCCGTCTCGCTCCTCAAAACACCACCGCAAGCCCTCAAGCTATTTTGAAGAAATATCAAGACTTTCATTTCAAGACCTCCATAGACGTTGGTTCCTGCGCCGCCATTCTACGAGTCCGGTGAATCAGAACCACACCTACCACGAGCACAACGTCCCGTTCAGCCGCGCCCTGGGGTGATCACAAACCACGAAGAAGGCGCCGTTGAAGGGACTGGAGACAAGAAAGCATACGGACGGTTCGAAGGGGCCGTTCGTGTGTTTTCAAGTCATCCCCACCAACAAAATTGTTGTTGTGAGTCATTCGGTCCGAGTGATTCTACATTCATTTGTCGATCATTGGGATCGGATGATTTACAACAATAATAACAGATGGTCCCCGAGTCGAATAAGGGGGCCATTTGTAATAGTTTATGGTCCTTCGAACGGCGGATGTTGAGACCACGTATTCAACATAGTCTCTCATCGCAGGATTCACAAGGGCTCGTCAGCTACCGGCCGGGAGCTACCGCCGGAGAAGAGGATCACGTCACATCGTCAGGGAGCAACTTCGGTGGTGTACGGCGAGGCGGCTGCAACGCTTGGTGCCTAGGGCTTGGGGCACCAAAGAAGATTCAAGACATCGAACCCTCTCGCTGCCACGTGAGAGGGAAACGCATACCGGTACGCACGGATCCTAGCGGTGTTAACGAAGTGCGTACTCGGGCTTAACTATCCCGTCAGTGGGAGGAGGCCACCGTACGTCGAGGTTAAGACATCCCATCTTAGCTCTCGAAGGTACCTCTCACTGACGTGAGATAGGTTCTTTCCAACCTATCCTAAGTGAGTCCAATCCCTGCGATCCCGTGCTCGTGTGAAACCTTCACACGAGAGTAAGGTTAGGGGTAGGGACCGTTAGGGAATTAGGGGGCTTCAAGATGGACGAGAAGACAAGAACAACCCGGGCAGCGGCCGCAGCGAAGAAAATCGCGACGACGACAACAAAGTCAACCGCTGGAACGTCTGGGTCGACGAATACATGGAGCAGAGGGACAGATACGTCCATTGAAACAGTCCAGAATAATGATGTTCCCGAACAAAATAGGAAAGAACAGGACAATGCACAAACGGCAGAGAGAACGCATATTGGCTCAGGTGATACTTTGGTAGGGTCAAAGTCTACCGGAGGACGATCGACGCGCTCAGCTGTTAGGCGACGTGCCAAGTTGAAGGCACAGTGGGACCTACAGCAAGAAGAATTGAAGAAAGCAGAGGCCGCCGCTGCGTTGGCAAGGACTAAACTGGAATTAGTCTGTCTCGATTCGGAAGAAGAGGCAACCGACGTAGAGGAGGAGCCACCCGAGGGCGTCGCTCGAGTCAATGATTGGCTACAATTCCATAATTCGGTACGGCAGTTGAAGCCACCAGAAGAAAGAAATGAAGTATCAAGAATAATTGAAAAGGAACCTGAAGCATCGCGTCAAGCGGAAGCTACGACGTTGGCCAGTGCTCTAATGCAGGCCATTAAACAAGTGGCAAAGAATGAAGAAAAAAGGGATCCGCCGAAATACCTGCACGAGTTGCCGCTATTTGACGGTGACCCGAACGAATGGATATCGTTCATAACTTATTTCCGTGACACACGGGAATACTTTAGCCAAGTACAGAATGTGGCAAGGATCAGAAAAGCGTTGAAAGGAAACGCAAGAGAAGCAGTCAAGTCGTTGCTATATACGCACACGACTACAGACGCCATAATCGAATCCCTTGAAAGGAGATTCGGGAGAGCAGACGTATTAGTTCTCAACGAATTGGAAAATGTTAAAAAATTACCCAGAATGGGTGAAGATGGTAGGGATATATACATGTTTGCCAGCAAGATATCAAACTGTATAGCTACCATTAGAGCATTAAATAAACCTCACTTCTTGCATTCACCGGAGATATCGAAGCAAATTGTGAGTAAAATGAATACTATAGTGAAATACAAGTGGATGGAATACAGGTACGAGTACTCGGGAGAAGAACCGGAACTGTGTATAATATCCACATATTTGAACAGGATGGCCGATCAATACAGCGTGATCTACTCGACGGAATATACGCCTAGGGAAAAGAAGGTGCACTCCTATGACAAAAGAAAGAAGACAATACACACCGTTCGATCCGTCAACGAGGGGGAGAACGGAAGAAAGGAGTTTTCCCGAAGTTCGTCGAGTAGTGAACCAGTGAGTAGTAAACGATACATCAAAAGTGGTTTAAAATGTGTGTTGTGTTGTGAAAAACATGGCTTGCCGAGTTGCGATAAATTCAAGCAACTTAGTACAGAACAAAGATGGGAAGCGGCCAAGAAAAGCAAAGTGTGCTTCGTGTGTTTACGGGGCAAACACAGTAGAAATAATTGTCGCGTTAGGCCATGTGGCATAGGGAAATGTGAAATAAAACACCATAGATTGTTGCATCACAATTATAGAAAAGAAAGTGAAAGGAAGGATGCCGAAACCTCCATCAAGACGGCGATTACAAACGCAGTAAGTACCTCTCAGCGGGCTTACTTAAAAATAATTCCCATTGAGTTATATGGTCCAAGGGGAATGAAAAGTACACATGCCTTGTTGGACGAGGGCTCGACCATCACTCTGATAGAAGAAAAAATTGCACAATCCATTGGAGCCACAGGCCCTAAAGAGAAACTGTCCATAGAAAGTGTGGGCGGAAATAAGATGTATGATGAAAACTCACGCAGATTAGAATTAAGTGTGAAGGGAAAATTCACTAGGAATCTAGAAACAGTACGTGCACAGACAATCAAGGAATTGCACTTGACTTCACAGTCTGTAGACAGAGAATTAATAAAGAACTGTTCACACTTAAAGGATATAGAGGATCAGATCATGTACGAACAAGTCCGTCCAACAGTTCTCATTGGACAGGACAACTGGCATCTCATAGTCTCTAGAGAAATAAAGTCTAAAGGAACCAGCCTACCAGTCGCCTCACTCACACAACTAGGGTGGGTAATGCATGGATGCATAACAAGCACATCCAAACCTGTGAATTTTATTAATTACGTTACACAGGACAAGAGAAACGGCGACTCAATGGAAGAACTCATGAGAGAACACTTCTCCTTAGAAGGACTCTGAATAGCGGCCCGAAATCCAAAAAGCGATCCGGAAGAGAGAGCGATGCGCCTTTTGGAAGAAACAAGCAATCGGCTGAGTGACGGAAGTTACGAAGTAGGATTGTTGTGGAAATCGGATCACGAAACTATGCCCGATAACAGGGCGCAAGCCGAAAAAAGATTGTATAATTTAGAGAGAAAGCTAGAAAAGAATCCGGTTATGAAAACATATTGCTATAAAAGTATCATCAGGCGTTATAGAAATAAACGGTCAAACGATAAAATGAAACCTAGTGAAGCATCGGATGACTTAAGTTTCGAGTCAATGTCGCAAAGTTTGATTCGTCGAGCGGAAGAATTATGGGTCAAACAGATACAGGAAGAAAGTTACGGTAGTGAAATAAATCGTCTTCTAACAGGAAAACCAATAGAGAAGAGCTCGCGGCTTCGTCGACTGTGCATTGTTCTGGGCTCGGATAACATCATAAAATTAGATGGTAGATTGCAGGCAGATAACAGCCTACCAAGCGACTACAATACGCCGATAATCCTAGATGGCAAACACCCAGTAGTTCGCTTAATTATAAAATGTGAACACGAAAAGTTCAATCATGGGAACGATTCGACAGTAATGAACGAACTGAGGCAAAAGTATTATATTGTCTCGTTGAGAAACGCCATCAGAAAGGTTCATAACGAATGTCAATGGTGTAGGGTAAACAAACAATTACCTAAAAAGGCACCACAGGGCTGTCTACCAAAAGAAAGATTAGCTCATCATCAACCACCGTTCACTTGTACGGCGGTGGATTATTTTGGACCTATGAATGTAACAATAGGCAGACGCCATGAAAAAAGATGGGGAGTACTGTTCACATGTATGACTACGCGAGCGGTGCACCTAGAACTCGCCGCTTCGCTCTCTGCAGACTCCATGATATTGGCATTAAGAAGACTAATAGCTAGAAGAGGAAAACCTTCTGTCATGTACAGCGATAATGGCACTAACTTTGTCGGTGCGAACAAAGAGCTGGCAGAAGCGTGGAAAAAATGCCAAAATGCCATTGAGAAAGAAACCCAGCATAAAAACATAAAATGGAAGTTCATTCCACCAGGCGCGCCCCATATGGGCGGAACCTGGGAAAGGTTAGTGAGATCAGTGAAAAACGCGCTGTCGGCGACATTAAGAGAACGCGCGCCCAGAGAGGAGGTACTCCACACACTGATCCTGGAAGCTGAACACATAGTGAATTCCAGACCACTAACACAAGTAAATCTCGACGACAATGAGGAAGCCCTGACGCCCAATCATTTCCTAATTGGGCGATCCAGTGGTATGACGTCGCCGGGAAGTTTCAATGACGACGAATTGGTGGGAAAGACCACCTGGAAAACAGTACAACGTCTTGCCGACCATTTTTGGGCAAGATGGGTGAAGGAATATTTGCCCTCACTACTTCCACGACGTGATAGTGGTCAACGAGACTACGTCGACCCAGCACCAGACGACATAGTACTCATAGTCGACCATACACTACCTCGCTGCACGTGGCCACGAGGAGAAGTGATACGAGTATTACCAGGAAAGGATGGAAAAGTGAGGATAGTGGATGTAAAAACCACAGCAGGCGTGATGAGACGACCATCTTCGCGTCTAGTAATATTGGAAAGAAAGGGGTGCATTGTTCCATAGTAAAGTGCTAGATTCGCACGAGGGGGAGATTGTTAACAATGCACACCCAAGATGAAGATTCCTAAGTACGAAGCCACGCCCCCTAAACCTTGTCAGTAAATAATCGTTTAGGTAGAATTTTAAGTTGTGCAACTAGACAGTTTCTTGCCGAGCAAATCGAGTGAGCTTGTTAGCCAATAAATGTCTTAAAGAATGTCGTCTGTAATGTATTATATTGTAAAATGCTAGTTGCACTAATATGTTTATTGAAAATATATGAATGAAAATATTAACTTTAAGTAGTTGATAAGAAAATGAGTACCCATTGTTCTGTCGATTGTTATAATTGATAATGTATAAAATCATTAGAAAACAGAACAATGGGGAAAATATGTCAGCATAAGAAAAAGCCTGTATGTGCAAACGGGCACACATCTATACATTTAGAAAAATAAAGCTTTGCCCCCGCCTGTCTTTTATTTTCCCTAAGGGATAAGATTTAAGCACGCACATTCGTCTATTTTCAGTGAGAAATAGCGAATAGGGTTGATGGAATAAAACCCACGTAGATTAGGGCAGATCTTTTAAAAGTAGATAAAATTGTTTAGGAAAAATAGTATAGATGTGTGCCTGCTACAGGTATCTTGGGAAGAATAAAGCTCTGCCAATGCTTTTAATAAGCATATCGCCTGTCTTCCGAGAGGGAGTAGGCGATGGGTTATTGTGAGAACCTTTTGTAGGCGGATCTTTTAAAAGTAAATAGATATTTGAATGAATAGACGTAGGAAAATGTGGATGAAATGTAAATATCTATAAAATGTAAATATGTATAGATGTAAATATAAATAAAGATGATTGAGGGGGAGGGGTGGTGAGGAGACGGGTGAGGCGGTAAATGAGGTCGCGCGGCTCTCCTTACGGTACTGCCGCGGGCCTAATAAGCATGAAGCAAGACGCGTAAATTTACGTGATCCTCAAACGTCAACCACAAGAAGAAGAAGAAAAATACCGCCGTCTCGCTCCTCAAAACACCACCGCAAGCCCTCAAGCTATTTTGAAGAAATATCAAGACTTTCATTTCAAGACCTCCATAGACGTTGGTTCCTGCGCCGCCATTCTACGAGTCCGGTGAATCAGAACCACACCTACCACGAGCACAACGTCCCGTTCAGCCGCGCCCTGGGGTGATCACAAACCACGAAGAAGGCGCCGTTGAAGGGACTGGAGACAAGAAAGCATACGGACGGTTCGAAGGGGCCGTTCGTGTGTTTTCAAGTCATCCCCACCAACAAAATTGTTGTTGTGAGTCATTCGGTCCGAGTGATTCTACATTCATTTGTCGATCATTGGGATCGGATGATTTACAACAATAATAACAGATGGTCCCCGAGTCGAATAAGGGGGCCATTTGTAATATGTATTATTTCTTTTTTATGGAAAGAACGAAGCAGATGACCATACAGTCCACCACGTGGTACGTGGTATTTAACCTTTTAGACATTTTTTGAGTGCATGAATAATTTTCTATTCGGTCGAGCGATATGAAATAAACAATCAACGTAATAAGGCTTTGTCCTAGCGGGGCAGATCGTTGCGATGAGTTGCGTCGAGTATTGCAGCGTGGTGCGTCACGTCGAGGACACGTTGTCCTACGTGAGTCGTGGACGCGCGATTGTCCCCATATACTAATTGAATTTTAATATGACAGCATAAAATTTGTCGCGTATTATTACTCAGTGAAAACATTTACTTAAAATATTTATAGTTAGGAAGGCAAGGAGCAAAATAAGTCGTAAACGGATGCGTATCACGCGTCGCAATGCTAAACGCACAGCTCACGTAGGACACACGCGTGCGCAGCGAATGCTTGATATTTTCGCGACGCGACGCTTCGCGCCGCCTAGCTAGGACATACACGTCCAATTTTTTTTATAGATTATGGATATTTACATATTTTGTAACCAATAATAAAACTACAATTAATATTAAATGGATATACACACCGCTTTATTATAAATAGCCTACGGACACAATTTCATACATTTTTGACATTGTTATTTCATATTTAAAACCAAAGCCTACGTATTATATTTTCAGGACAGTAAATTCTATACTAATGAGATGGAATAACATTTCAGACGAATTACGTAAAATGAGAAATTAGATCGAGCCTTAATTTGAATTGTAAAGATTTTGCTAACAAGCGTCTCGGTGGTATATTCCCATCTAGGTTCGGTGGTATAGTAACAATGGATATTTTACCACCGGGGTATAATGTCAGGCATTATCAATTAGATTTCCATACTCACGTCTATATTTCACCTCTATATAAGGTCCCACAAAAATACTGTAAAATATTCACAATATTGAATGGCATACTATGTCATTCAATACTAGAGTCAACACGAAAAATAAAGTTTCGGCCGATATTTCGGTTAATTGCTACCACGAACACGTTCACTAAACGTGAACACTAGCACATGATATATCGGCCCGAACGAAGTTCATTTGACATTTGAAATTAGTCCGATCGCACGAGGCAACGATCGAAATATAGAATTTGACAATTTTGACGATCGGACGTCAAACTTCACGATAACTATATCTTACCTCTTATTGGAGATACTTGATATATAGAACTCCGAACGATGGAAAGTCATGGTAGGGTTATATAGAACTTCGTTCGTTCGAACTTCGGGTCAGGCGTGACTTCGTAAGCGTAAAATCAGAGTTTGACCATGCGCGCGCCAGGTCAAAAATAAATTAATCGCCAATTATGTATTTTTAATTTAATAAAACAATCATGAAGTACATGTTAATTTATAGTTATTTAGTTAATTTTGGTCTATTTATTGACGTTCTAAAATATACTACACTATTTTCGTATGATCTTGTATTCTAGTTTTGTCTTTAGTCTTTGGTAAGCGATCATGGCGGATTGTTATAATATAAAAATTAATTATTTAAATAAATGAAAGACTGTGTTTTATGTTTTGTAATCGTTTATGTTATATAAATTCGACCACTATACCGCCACCAACACTTCACATATAGATTGGCAAGAAGTGTGTTCTGTTTCAGATTGAACTCTTGTAAAGTGAAGCTTGAAGTCGGTTTGAAGCTCACATTGATATCGGCTTGTAAAGCTCTACAATTTTCGTCTTAACACGTTTTTTTTCTAAAACGTTAAAATATCAATCTTATTATGTTTATTATTGTATCCTGACTACGTTACCCCTTTCTCACAGGAGACTACCTTAAAATGTACTGCATTTCCCACTTTATCTTATTTACCCAATGTACGTACGTGTTTCGATAGTGAGTGAGATATACCAGAGCCAATTCCCACTCCATCCTATCCTATCCCTCCCCATTTTCCCAACTCTTACTCCAAATGGATTCCTATATCTCCAAAGGTAGGCAGCGCATCTGGGGGCGTGCTAAAGTTTGTCATTTTGGACTAATATTGATATATACTTATCGCGGATGTCCACGGGCGACAATAACCACTTAACACCACTGTTATAGACTTAACTGTTGTGGTGTTGGCCAGGTGAACGCAATCACACGACACAGGGACCATAAGGTACCCTATGTGTGATTGTGGCTTCCTGACCGACACTCGTTGTAACTATTGGTGTAACCTATATCTCAATGTTAAGTTGTTCAATAATCGTTATTATTATTAAAAAAAAAAAAAAACATCGTCTGCTGTCTTCTTCCATAAAAAATATTCTTATACGTCGTTTTAATAATTACAGTGATCGTAATGTTTTGATCAATTCTCAGCCTTATGAAGCGACTGGTACAATAAAGGATAAAAAGATCAAAGTTCACATTGATTGATGGGGTGAAATTTATTTAAATAACCTTTACAATTCATCCAGCTCTCTTTCTAATTTAACCTTTACCCAAAAACAATAGCAATCAACAATCGGCAAACGGAATCCAAAAGCAACCGAAGAAACTGACAACAATGAAACAAGAATACACAAAACTCCCCCAAGCCGACTGGTCCTCGTGGGGGAAGAAGACCACAACCCCCCAACAACAACCACTAATCATTACTACAAAAATCAAAATTATCAAAACACAAAATATACATCGCAGCCCTCAACGTCAGAAAAGATGGGATGATGACATTAGAGAAGTAGCAGGCACGATGTGGAACAGAGTGGCTCAAGATAGATTAGAATAGAAAAGGTTGGAGGAGGCCTTTGCCAATTGGCAAACAGATCTTCAGAAAATAAACAAACAACAAATACTTTAGTAACATATAAGAAAATTTTATATTTAGTTTTTTACATTTAGTTTGTATACCTATACTTTCCATACTTTTGTTTTCTAGGTTAAGTTGATCTGAATAAAGGCTATTATTATTATTATTACAATTCATTAGAACTTTAGAAATTCAGTAGATAATAAATCCAATTGAAGCTAGAATCTCAAGTCTTACGAATACAGAATGAGCTTACAATTCATTGATTTTGGTCCCTAAATGTATTATATTTAAGTAGAAGAAATTCTTTTATTATGTGACTTCGTACAGCGGTAAAAAGATAAAGAATTGAAAATCAACACTTCATCCAATCAAACTCTCGAAATTTTTCCACAATGTCGATCATAGCGACCGTTTTGTGTGAGAAGCTTTCTGTGAGATGTCTACTCGAGTCACATTATTTCCTTCCAGAACTCCAGCAGGTTTTTTTATAGAAGGAAGGCGACAGACGAGCAGTCAGTCCATCTAGTGGTAAGTGGATACTGTCGTCGATGGACATTCGCCATTTATAACTCATTTTCGCCATTTTGTACTTTACATTCATTCTTATTTCCGGTGTCGAATATCCAATGTTATTATTATTTCAGTCTTTACCATATGTATGTGTAAAAAAAAATAAACAATAATCAAAAAAGATAATATTGTTATTTACTAAAGTGGTCGTCTACTATAATAACAGGCTTTTAAGCCAACTTTTAACTTCTGTAATGCCAGAACTCTTAATACCCCAAGGTACTACTATTAATTGACCTCGTCTACAGTTTTGAATTATGAAAGTAGTTGACATAACACACTCCCGGGGGTATATTTATTTGCACGCGATTTTGATTTTGAACTCGGTAATAGTTTTGAACAAGTTCAACCGACATTAATTTTTATGAATAATAAATTGATGCTTTAGAACTTGAGATATATATATATAAATAAATAAAAATGGTTGGTATATCTGAGATTAATAGACTTCGACACCGTTTGACCGATCACCATGAAAGTTGGCACATGTATGTATTTCTTCATGGAGAAGGTTATTATGCTATCCACTTTGTTGTTGTTCTAACTCGCCACTTGATGGCGCTGCAGCACATCAACTTCTATTCCGTTCAATCGATCGCAAAACAGAATAATTTGTGATTTTATATACGGAGGTAAATAAATATACACAGGCAGGAGAACGTCTGGCGGGTGCAGCTAGTTTGTTGTAAATTTGTAATGATGTTATGTAAAAGCGGTGAGAGTCTGGGGATATCTGTTCTGTTTTTATTCGGGAGGTCGTGAGTTCGAATTCCGAATCAGTGAGTTTCTACTTAAATGACAAACTGTTTAAGGGAACTTAAAACAACAAATAATACAAGGAGAAAATGATGTATTTTTTGGATATGAGACAAATAAAAGGCTGAAAAAGTTAGACCAAGAGTTTCCTGATGTATTTCAAATCACTAAGAGGAATTTGTTGCTATTTTGATTTTTCAGAATCAAATTGGCTGAGCTGAGGCATCTATCTAACAACAATCTTTATAGAGGGGAGAGTGCACGTTGCAATCCAACAGCCGCTGTTGGATTTACTCATACACTCGACACGACTGGCCTCATTACCCCTCTCTCATAGAATACTACCTTGAAATTCCCACTTTATCATATTCCCCAATATATGTACGTGTTTCGGTAGTGAGTGAGATATGCCAGAGCCCATTCCCATCCTATCCCTTCCCACGTCCCCAACCCTTTCTCCAAATCCATTCTTTCATGCACAGAGGTAGGCAGCGCATCCTGGGGCGGGCCAAAGTTTGTCTTTTTGGACTAATGTTGGCATGTATCGCGGATGTCTATGGGCGACAGTATCCACTTACCACCAGGTGAACTGTATGCCACCTTCTTTCTATGATATAATAAATAAAACATAATTGGAATTTTCCAAATTTGAAGCATTGGAAGAAAAATTAGAAATTGCTCAAAAATTGAATTAGTTATTGTAATATCATTGTAATGGTTAATATCATTAATATCAATATTAGTAATTTATACTCGGAGACGATTCAGTTGAATAAAATTCTGTACCTTGTACTTGCTGAACAAAACTTCTGTACTAAATCTACTGCTGAGAAATGGCAACAAATTTTCGTCTTCAGATTCTTCTGCTATTCTAAAAATTACATCATTTCTTCTATCGATTCCGGCAACCTTAGCATTTACAGAGCGCATATTTTCTGTGATGAATAATAAATGGTGAGATGCGCGAGCGCAACAGAGCCAGCATAAATCTTATAAAAGCAGAGGTATAAAGTGTATTGTAATTTAAATTTAGTTCAATAATAACTAAAAGCTTTCCTTAAAAATAAATAAATAAATCAACAGATGAATGCTCAAAGTTGAAAAAATACTCATTTTAAAATAAAATATAACTAAATACTATATTTTTTTTTTTTAATTTGTTCCGAATCTACTATATTTTTGTGGGTGCTAGGCATGAAATTTATTCGATATAAAAAAAAGTTGACAACCCTAATTACAGTATACACTCTCCCCTCTAATTTTGATATTTGTCCGTTTACTTCGGTCTTTTTTGAAACCATATTTTCACGTGAACTTTGTCACCGTATTCTCTTTGTATGTAACAGAGCCTCTTATTATTTTCTGTGTTAATAACAGACGACACGAAACGAGCCTGCTATTCTAAGCAAAAACAACAAAAATAAAAAATGTCCTTTACGCAGAAAATGCTCATCTTCCTTCCATTTCCCTAATAAAAACATGCACCCTATACGACGAGTAATAAGTACACCATTTTAATAGGGTCCCGAGACATTCCGACCCCAGAAAATTACGCTGAAATTGAAACGTCTGTAAGTATAGGTGGAGGGGGGGATGGAGTCGAAACACTTGTCATACAAATTACAACACCCCTATAAATAATACAAGGGAAGGAAAACACGGGGACAAAAAGCGGCATCAATCACCATCGCACACACTCGCACTTAGGCTAAGTGTACACGACAGAATGTGAAATATATTTTTTGACACTTATCTACTTTGACCCTTTTATTAAAATAAAGACACAATTTGATAGTTTGATACATACCTAGCCTATTTCACCCCGCATTAAATGTCAGTCGACAGTTATGTCATGTTGTGTTTCAAAACGAAATAAAAGGTATTTATCTAGCCTATTTGACTCCGTGTTGAACACGACACTGTCATGTTGTCTTACAAGACGAAATATTATAATACAAATACTGACGTCTTTCCTGCTAGACTCTATGGTCTACAAGTCAAACATCGGAGTGTTTTGATTAATCAGTTTTCCTGGCCAAAGAGAATCGTTTAAGAACTTACGTTACCGACAACACAGAATAAGCACGCTGAAGTTGAAATGGGCACGTCATAACTTATTAGTTTTTGAATAAAACATTATTAGTTTTAAATCTGCGAAGTTTACAGAACTTTTTCGTCATTGAAAACTTCATTCAACTATTTCAAAACTCCAAATGAGAAGTCAGAAAATACAAACATAATTTCACAAAATCTCAGCGTACAGCTTGTTTAATTTAGTTGCTTAGCTGCTAGCGTGTGTCCTCGCCTTAATATCGTAAGACGTGTTTGTGACTACACATTATCCGCGCACTTACCGGGATGGCACGAATGCGGGTGATAACCGCCTTCAACCGCTTTCAACCGCCTCGGTTCTCCGGTTTGTGACGACAATTGTGCCTTTATGCTGTTTTTGGGTAAAAATTGTTTTTCGCATAAAAGTTCACAAGGAAAGGACACTGAACAGAAAGGGTGTGGTGTTCTGCGAATGACCATATCACCAGCCTATGTCTCTCCACTGCTGGATATTAGTCTCTCCCAAGGCTCGCCACCGTACACGGTATTCTGCTTTTCTCATTAAGCCACTATCAGCAAACTTCTTCAAATCGTCGATTCACCTGGCGGGAAGGAGTCCCCCGCTGCGATTCCCGGTACGTGGTCTCCATTCAAGGATTTGTCTACCATAATGGTTCCGCGGCAGGTATGACCTGATCATTGTCACTTCAGTTTGGTAATTCTGCGGAGCTATCTGTTTCGTTCTTTGTCCAATATATTCGTTTTGGATCAACAAACTGTATTATAAGATAACCTTAACAAAAGTATTTTTATTTAGTCGATATATATTCGTTTTGGATCTTTAATAAGTAAAGTGTATTCTAAGATAACCCTAACAAAAGTATTTTTATTTATTTAAACATCATTACACAAGTATTTAACATGTATAAAAGACGGACTTAATGCCCTGCCAGATCAAACAGAAAAAAAGAACGCGCGTGCAGTTTTAGTTATATATAATGATATATGTGCAGTAATATATAATGAATATAAATATTGTACATGCGCAAGATACATAATAAACTTGAATAAAAATAATAACATATATAATATAATAAATACAGAGATATATAAGAACATAATACATAAGTATGACTCGAGGAATCCCTACAAAATGACCGCTGTCATCACAACTGTTACTGTTACACGCTCCAAAACGCCAACCTATAACACAAAAGACTTGAAAACGTAAACAAAGATAGCTTTGAAAATTCTAAATAAAACGTCCGAACAGAAAGCTACATGACTGATGCCGCGGTGGCTGAACAAAAACATTTGTATATTTTTATCTTCATTCCATTCATATACCGAGGAAAAAATGATATATGACGTGGAGGGGGGGAGTTTTTGTCGAGTGGGACAAATGACGCGGTGTCCACCCATATCCATTGTCGCCGTAAGAGATGTGAACCAATTATGCTGTAAATGAACGTGTAACGCCCTGGATAATGCCTAGTGCGATATTTGTTAGTTTATTGGTAGGAGGGTCAGAGATCTGGTCTGGATTTCTATTAATGTTTTCCTTACATTTTTCTACAACTATCTAACTTTGCTTACCTGAGTAAAAGCGCATTAGCACCGCTAGATAGGTTCCATTTTTCAATGGTTAAGTTTTTTTGTATACTTTGTATGGAAAGAATAGGAAGGGATGCGATGGGAAATGAGCTCTGACATAGATACTCTTTTTTTTATTTAACAAACTTATTTAATCAGAGAGATACATTGGAAGATGCATTCTCACTCTCTACAGAAATACGTATTTCCAGTAGAGGGAATAGGATAGGGATGTGGTTCATGTTATGGTAGTCTTCTGTCCTGTCGTGAAACCGCGCGACGATGACGAGCAGTGTGATTAAAACCCGAAGTTGACATCAAATTGAACATTATTCAGAATATTCCCTATTCTATAGGCGGTAGAAAACGCAGACTACGCTACGCTAAACTTACGCTAGTTTGGGCGAAGTCACGAGCGATTGCTAGTTTTGTTAGTGCTCTTCATATTTTTCAGACGATTAAAGACAAAAGCCACGACAAGACTAAAAGCCAATGCCAGTGCATGGCACTGAGAAAAACTATGCCCTGTTCAAGTTAAAAAAAAAAAGATGTTTTCACTATCAATGACGTGATTTCATCTATTGACCAATTACGAGAGGGAGCGTTCTTTGGTTAACCAATTAACGCTGTGTAAGGCCACGCGGATGACGTCAGTCTTTTCCTAATGCCTATAGAGTATAATGCACATCACAACTGTAACAGCGAAAAACCATACATAAGGCCGTCATTGCAAATTACTCGGTTGATAGATGCGTGGTAGGATTGCGGGGATCAGCCGCGGGCGCGAAGTGGCGACCGTACGGATTTACGGCGTGCGAGCCTGCTTGCCATTCAGCCCGCATACGGAACACTTGAGTGCTTCAATAAAGACGTACGGACACATTCGCAATAGCTGATGTGGGCGGCCCTCTCTGTTTTTAGTGCGAAAATATTATACCGGCTCTTTTAATGGGTTTTTAGGACATTAGTCAAGTCCGATATTGACCAAATCGGTGATTCGTCAAATTATAGAATTAGTCATATATATATATATACAATTGGTCAATCAGTACACTTAAACTATTATACTCTAAAAATGAACACGTATTTCATTGTTTTTTGTTTTTTGCTATTTTCTACCTCATGGGCGTTTCTAGACTCTGAGCCTAATATAATAGAAATAATATTATGTAAGTATTACAGTTTTAAACTAAAATAGAACAAAAACTCTTCCGTGTCTCGTTGTAATAAAATGCATGGTCGGTGCCTCTGTCGACAACTTTGCTTACTTGGAACTGTTTTTATTCGTTTTCACTGCTAAAATACAATGAAATAGAATGGAAACCAATATACGACAGAAGTAAACTTCGAATTCAGTTGAGAAAAAAGTAGCGAGAAGTTGGTGGCAATGTCCTGTAGGTTTTTATTAGTTTATTCACGTTAGTTTGAAGAATGTTTTGAATGATTTCTTTCTGCTGGATATTTTAAAATTGGCAAGCTCTTAAATTATTTACTGGTGTATTTTAAGGTTGTTATTGTTTTTAGTTTTTATAGCTTGAAACTCTTTGAAAATGATGGAGTATCTCAAACTCACGAGTGTCCTCATTTGAAGTCTGTCTGAGGCACAAATAATTAAAAAAAATCTCAGTTGAATACAATTTAGAATATTAATTTAGTCACATCCATTGGGAGCGAAATGACGTGACATTGGATTGTCAAATATGGTTTAAACACTACCAGTTTGAATTCTAGTTTACCTAAAAAACTTGAGCTTTATTAAATTACAAATTGCTATAATTCTAGTAAATTATTCACACTGCTTCAGCTAATAAGTCTAGTTTGTAATGAGCAGAAAGAGATTAAGCAAATGAGTTACTCGTCGAGACGCTCATGCGAGGCAAACATATGATGTAGTACAGAACAAACGCTATAACGGTCACTGCTCTTGACTCGTGACACTCGTCACGCTTGTCACACCTCGTCACACTTGTCACAGCTCTCATGTCGCTTCGCGAGATTGATGGCATGTTATTACCCGCTCCCACTGTCGCAGACGCGAATATATTGCTGGCTTATTTTAGTTAATTAGCTTGTCCCTTTTACAGTACGTTACTGAAATAAATATATAAATAAGCAAGCATTACGATAGAGTAATGATGGGGCATTTTGGGCGACCAAAAAATCCCTACGCTTAGTTCCTATACTTATTTATTTAAATAGGTCGCCAACGAAATAAAACACTGGTATAAAATAATATAAAACTTACAATTCTTAAAAGGATGTACAACTAAGTGTCACCTCCCTTTTTGGCAAAGTCAACATGCAAATACAAAACATAAAAATTTAAAAACTAAATGGTTCCTTTCAACATTTTTATATAATAATTAGATAAAAACAAATTGATTAAAAGTAATATAATTTACAGAGGTAATAAATATAACAAAAAAAGAAACTACTTGCCATTTAAATGGATCTTTTTGAATTTAGGGTAAACTCAGAAAATAATACAATATTATTAGATTTAGACAAAACATTGTACTGTCTTACAATTCTGTTAAGCTGGTGGCGCGGGTTCGTTCTCAGGTTTAGAAATTCAATATCAGTCTGGGATAACAAAAACAAAACATCTTGAGTGTTAAGAATTATTTAGACATTTCTATTTACGCACACATAAACCGTACCCTTTTAGCATCTACTGATGGATATAGGCTCCCTCGTGCATATTATTTTGTGCACGGGGGATGTTAAAACGCCACACTGGCCTGGCGGGTTTGCGAGTCCACTCTTTTAGAGGCGATGTAATTTCTCAGGTCTTGTGGTAGCCGCTTTTTTGACATCCACGGGTTTAAATGCGGTGGTGTCATTCATTCTAAAGCACTTACAGTAATAAGTCTACAGTGCACTTATTATTATTTTATTATTATAATTACTTTCCGTATTGTGTGTTCTTTTATAATATATATGTTTTATCCGCGATACGCGGAGTCAAAAGTTGAAAATGAAATTAAAAGTTCTGACCTTGTAACCTCCTGTTCACCTACTCTCGATATTCCTGGGGGCCCCCCGGAAGTGCTGAACAGGGATGCGCTTAATAGCGCTCTTGCAAGGTCGTCGTTACACTGCACTGGTTACTGTCTGTTATACCGACTATGTACACTCGCGAACGCCAAGGTCTCCCAAAAATGTGCAGCCTACTTGCACAACAATAAATTGCGATCGTACCGCATAAGGATCAATGGCCGACTCGTACGGCGAAGGGTCAAAGGCTAACTAACTAACGGGCGACCCGCGCCCGCGCAGCACGTGAATTCACCCCTCACCTCGCAGCCCCCGAACAATACCGAACAAACCCCCGTCCCATGCAGAAGAAGTCTGCATGCTACTCCACTGGCAGGCGAGAGAGAGAGGTGACCGCTCTTTTCAGGATTGAGCCACCCACTAGGACCTCCGCAACCCGGGGTATTCCATCCACTCCGCGAAACAAATTAACAATGCGGCCCCGGCGCCAAAACAACGGCGGCAAATTAGCATCCTTGATTAAAACGAGGTCACCGATGCCTGGTGGGTGGGTCTTATCAGTCCATTTAACGCGCTGTTGCAAAATGTGCAAATACTCCAGAGACCAACGTTTCCAGAAACTCTGGGACAATTGTTGCAACAATTCAAAGTGCGACAAACGATTAGAAGCTACCCCTGTAAATGGGTACTCCGGCAGGGCGTTAAGTGGCTGTCCTATCAAGAAATGACCTGGAGTTAGAGCCTCCAAGTCGTTAGGATCTGACGAGAGCGGACACAAAGGGCGCGAGTTGAGGACGGCCTCAATTTTACAAAATACCGTTACTAGTTCCTCAAACGTTAATACCGTTTCTCCGATAACGCGCCTTAGGTGAGTTTTGGCTGATTTCACGGCTGCTTCAAAAATACCTCCCCAATGGGGGCAGCTAGGAGGACTAAACTGCCAGGTGATGCCCCGGCAAGATAGGGACATTCCAAGATCTACCTGGTTAGCCTCTAAAAACTTATATATATCCTTAAGGTAGTGGTCAGTACCCCGATAGTTGGTTCCGCAATCAGATCGAATTAACGCTGGAAGTCCGCGGCGGCTAACAAATCTACTAAATGTGGCAACAAATGCCTCCGTACTAAGAGCGGAAACTACTTCCAGGTGAACAGCCTTGGTTGACAGACACACAAAGACGCACAAATACGCTTTCTCTATCTTCGCTTTTCGAAGTCGCGACGTCTTGACCATGAACGGCCCGGCAAAATCGGTGCCAACTCCGGCAAAGGGTCTGGTTCCCGTGACTCGATCTGCAGGCAAATTTCCCATCATGGGCTGCATCGTCGCTGCCTTCAATCGATAGCAAGGCAAACAACGGAAAATTATGCCACGGATGGTACGTCTGGCTGACAAAATCCAAAATTCACGCTGCAAGATGGCTAACAATGCATTGCAGCCAGCGTGAGAATTTGCAATATGTCGGTGAGTCACCAACAAATGCACTAAGGGCCCACCTTTGGGCAACAACAATGGGTGACGAACCCCAAAAGGCAAATTGGCGTGACACAATCTACCACCAACACGGAGAAATCCCTCACCGTCAATAAAGGGGTTGAGCCTAGCAACGGCTCCCTTGAGTTTAGGTCTGCCATTCCGGAGTGTCTCAAGTTCTAAGGCGAAATGTTTAGTCTGCACAACGCGAATCCAATGCAGAAGGACCATTTGGCGTTCTTCTGGCGTGAGAACAGGAGACAGCCGCTTTTCCTCCGGATGCCGAGCGTTATGAACGAAACGCTTTATCCAGGCAGTCACGCCAAGTAATTTGGACAAGGAACTGTAGCGATCGAGCAGAAAATCAATGCCCTTGAGGGGCTCAGTCAGGACACTCGATGTGAGCCAACCAATGGGGGGAGGAGTTACCAAGCACTGGTAACGTGGCCAATCAACTTCAGAATGTAACAACCACTGGGGCCCCCACCACAAATGGTGGTGAACCAGATCCGGCGCGTCTAAGCCGCGAGAAGCACAATCAGCCGGATTCAATTCCCCTGGGACATGTCTCCAAATTAAAACCGTCTCTGAATCTTGGATCTGTGATACTCGATTAGCTACAAAGGTTTCTAACGTGTGCACCGAAGTTTTCAGCCAACACAGAACGATCTGACTGTCAGTCCAGGCGAAAACTGTTCCAATGTCTACACTACGCCCGAGCGTAGAGCACACGTGATTTAATAAGCGGGCAAGAAGCGCCGCACCACATAATTCTAACTTCGGAATTGTATGTCGAGTCCGTATAGGAGCAACCTTGCTCTTCGACATAACTAAGTGAATTTTTGTCTCCCCAGTGGTACTTACAGTACGTAAGTACAGCACGGCCGCATATCCACGCTCGGATGCATCACAAAATCCGTGGAGGGACACTGAGCATTTCCCAACAGGAAGGAAGCATCTAGGTATTGCAACCTGATTGATAGCCGGGACGGATGAGAAATACGATTCCCAATCGTGTATCAACTCTCCCGAGAGAGGCTCGTCCCACGAGAGTCCCGCAGTCCAAAGCCTTTGCAGAAAACACTTGGCCTTAAATATAACCGGACTGATCCAACCGTTCGGATCAAAAGTCCTGGCTACCGTAGACAGAACTGATCTCTTAGTCCATACCTTAGAGGAGGTTAATTCGACTCTGTAGGTAAACTCATCGTGGACTGGCATGTACTGCACTCCAAGGAGGGCTATCAAATTCAAGCTATCCGCATTCTCAAAGAGATGAGGGTCTTGTTGGTGGTCCTCCGGCAAACCGGAAAGGAGATCCGGTGAGTTGGATAACCATTTTCGCAACTCATAGCCACTAGTTCCCAGAAGCCCTATCAATTCATCTCTCAAGGCCCGAGCCTCTTCGAGACTAGATGCTCCGGTACAAATGTCATCAACATAAGCATCCGTCTCCAAAACAGAGGCTGCGCGGGGAAAATACAAACGCTCGCGCTCCGCAAGCTCCAACAATGAGCGAATCGCAACAAACGGGCTAGATTTTATGCCGTACGTATTGGTGTTGAGCTCGTAAATCACCATCGGATCCTCTGGATGCTCACGCCATAAAATCAGCTGATATCTCCTATCTTCTGGATGGATCAGCGTCTGACGGAACATCATTCGAATATCCGCTACAAAGACTACTTGATGCCTCCGGAAGTTGGTCAGAATGTCTGAAATGTCCTTTTGTAATTTAGGACCCGCATGCAGACATTGGTTCAGCGAGACCCCGGTGGTCGTAGACACTGAACCATCAAAAACCACCCGAATCTTTCCGGTAGGGGTCTTTAAAACCGCATGGTGGCTCAGAAAATAGTGCTCACTATGTTGCCAATCAACGGTCGACACCGACATATGCCCCAAATCCACGTATTCTCGCATGAAGTCGACGTACTTCTGACGAAGGACTTTATCCTTGAGCATGCGACGCTCCATGGAAATCAAACGTCGTTCAGCAACGTCCCGAGAGCGTCCAAGGGCAGGTCGAACCGCTAAAAAAGGCAAACGGGTGATCAAACGGCCCGAGCGAAGGCGACCAGTATTATTCTGGTAGAACAGCTCGCATTCCATTTGCTCTGGGTTCACCCGGGAAGCGGTAGGGGGCTCTTCCACCTCCCAAAATCTCTGAACCGCATCAGAGAGAACTGAACCTACAGCTACATCATCAAACTCTTGGGAATTGGCAGTTGTTGACACTGGGCCCATTATTACAAACCCGAATGAAGTCGGCACAGCGACTAATCCGTCACGCTGTAAAAGCCGCTTAGGTCCACACAACAATCTTCCAAGGACATCCGCTCCAATCAGGAGATCAATCGGGCCTGGGGTGTGGAAGTCAGGGTCTGCTAAGTCCAAGCCTGACACTACACTCAACACAGCAGACGGTAATTCTTGCTGTGGCAAATCACCAATCATCTCTTCCAACACAATTGCCGACGCCTCAATCTCCGGGTGAGACGAGGTGACAGGTGTACAATTAAATTTTGTGTGACCGATCACACGCACCTGCACCTTACCGATACCTCGCACATTGTAGGTACCGGTGTGGACGCGTAAGCCTAACTTTCTCGCCAAACAAGATGACACAATGCAGCCTTGGGCCCCCGAATCTAATAGAGCACGAATCCTCATGTGTCCCTTGGGTCCTCGTACCATAGCCGAAATAGTTGGCATGAGTACGTACATCGATTGAACGGCTGCAGTTGGCGAGTGGGCATGTAATTCCTATAACTGAGGCCAATTAACCCCGGAGCGCTCCACATGCGCTAACGGGTCCCAGTTATGGTATACTGGTCGGCGATCCACCTGAGTCCGTTCAGGGGTAGTGTTGCCCTGCGAGCGTTGGGAATGCGGCTGACGTCGCTCCAAGCGCGGTCGTTCCGCTAAAGGGGTATAATTGGTAGGAGCACTGCTCCTTTGAGGCGGCAAAGATCTCCCGGCAATCACAGCATAATCGCGACGGCCGCCATCATCAACTCTTCGAGGGGGAGTTACCCGGCCCCCGCCCCTAGGGGAAGTGGAGCCCCCGCCCGTGCGGGGGGAATGACGGCCTTCAAACCTAGGAGGGGCCCGTGACCCTATTCTGGGTGCAACCACCCGACCGCGATTAGCCTCCCAGCCATGACCGTCACGACCATCCCTATGGTCGACGCCATTCCGATTGGCACATAGCAGGGGGTGATGTCGGCCCAAACAATGCTGACATGAATGCGATCTAGCAGGGCACTGCTGAATTAAATGCTCTCCCAAACAACCATAGCACCAGCGGCGCTGAAATGCTATGTTCCGCCTACCTCGGACCGCCAGACCCTCAAACCTTCTACACGAGACCACCTTGTGGCCCTCCGCCTTGCAATATAGGCATCTTGGTGAGGTGCTGCCAGTGGCGACAGCATACCGTTGTCTGGGGATCCGAACATTCCGCTTAGACAATTCCCGTCTAGGGGGCGCTTGGGAAGTGGACGGGATGGGCGCATCCGAATTATCCGCCAACCTACATTCGTCCTCTAAGAATTTTAGCAAATCTACGAATTTGGGCAAATATGTTGCGCTATCACCACCGTATTTATATTCAAATCGGGCCCTTAGCTCCTGAGATAGCTTACCCAACACAATGTGGACTAAAAGAAATGACCAACTATCCACTGGCAACTCAAGTTTACCTAAGGTATTCACCGCCCCCAATAACGGGTTTAACAATTCTAATCTTAATGAAGAAACCCGGGTGACCTTAGGTAGTGCCAGGATTAGTGCCACATGTGTGTCCGCCAAACGTCTCACGTTCTGATAACGTCGGAACAACAGCGTACGTGCCGTGATATAATTTTCATTGTTAACATCCAAATGTTGGATAAGACTGCTGGGTTCTCCCCGAAGAATCGAACGTAGATACGCCAACTTTTGGCTATGAGTTAGATCCTCCCTGGAGTCTACCAAACTATCGAACAGATTTACAAATCCGATCCACTGTTCGAGCCTTCCATCAAAATGTGGGAGATCCAAATTGGGAAGCCTGCTCAACAACGCCGGAGGGGTTGCCTTCCCCTGCCCAGAATCCGACGGCAGACCTCCAGTCTCCTCCGAAAGGGAGACTGCCCTTTCAGTGATGGAATCAGCTAACTCATAGCACTGATTCACATCGGCCTCGATCCTATCCACAACCTCAGAGCCAAGATCCGGCGAAAGCTCGGTAAATTTCGCGTAATGTTGGCCCAACTTATCCAACCGTGCCGGTAAATCCTGATACCTTTTTATTAAGGCACCATGACGATCGGGTCTGTCAATCAGACTAGCGGCCGAAGCCAACCATCGGAGTATCGCCTTTATGTTTCCACTAATGGACAATGCTGACATGGTTGTCACTAAATGTAACAACAAGTGTACAAACAAACAAATAAAATTAATATACAGTATTCAGTTTAAGGATAGTGGCCTAACAAACAAACAGGCCACACCTACAAAGCAACAATAAATGATACAAAACAATAATCCAATATGTAATAGATCCCTGTTACCATATACGTAACTTACAACTTGTTATAAAAAGTAACCACTGCGAGAAATGTTAATATAAACAAACAAAATTCCATTCCAAGTTAGTAAGTGCTCAATACCTATCCGTCGCAGGTAACCGAAACAAAACCGAGTCACTAAAAAAAGGAATGTTAAGATTAAAAACACTTGACAACGGGTAGACCTTGGGATACGTTGCTATTAACAAAGAACTTTTTTAACTAATGTTTACGTTTCACAATATAAGGTCCATATGCACAACCACGCTCTGCTACCAATGTTTTATCCGCGATACGCGGAGTCAAAAGTTGAAAATGAAATTAAAAGTTCTGACCTTGTAACCTCCTGTTCACCTACTCTCGATATTCCTGGGGGCCCCCGGAAGTGCTGAACAGGGATGCGCTTAATAGCGCTCTTGCAAGGTCGTCGTTACACTGCACTGGTTACTGTCTGTTATACCGACTATGTACACTCGCGAACGCCAAGGTCTCCCAAAAATGTGCAGCCTACTTGCACAACAATAAATTGCGATCGTACCGCATAAGGATCAATGGCCGACTCGTACGGCGAAGGGTCAAAGGCTAACTAACTAACGGGCGACCCGCGCCCGCGCAGCACGTGAATTCACCCCTCACCTCGCAGCCCCCGAACAATACCGAACAATATATATTTTCTTTCTTTCTTTCTTTCCTTGAAGAGAACCAAGCTGATGGTGTAGTATATTACCATTAATTAAATACGTATAAAACAAACTCTTCTGGACCCAAACAAGATAACGTATTGAAATTAACAGCTGCGAGGAAAAGGTCCTAAACAAATATTTAAATAATGTTTCACATTGCCTTCCTGGGCACTTTATAAACCTATTTATTATTGTAATTACTTTGCTGAATCGCGCCATATTAAAATAACAGTAAAGATACATAACAGCTAATAGTATTAATGTGAAACTGTAACCAGCTCCTTTTGTCGTCCACAGCTGGACATGGGTCTTAAAATGCCATGCCGTCCAAGCGGGTTGCCGAGTCTACTCTTTTAGAGACGGTGTAGTTCCTCGGCCTTTGTGGTAGCTATCCCTCCGGTTGCATTTTATGATTGATACCCATGGCAAGAGATAGAGTGTGCTATTCTCAAGCCTAAGGACACCACACGACCAAGAGTATTAATGTAGTAAGAAATGTACAGATGCTCAAGTGTAGGTTTAGATCGTTTGCAGACGTTATTATTATGTACGCGTCAAATGTCGTTTTCTGCATGCGCTTTTTAAGTTTCTCAATGCTTCCGCTAGAGGCGCTGCTTGATTCTCCGTAAAGAAAAATGAATAAATATAATCGCCAGTTGGAAGTGAGAAGGCTCCTCCTGACGAGTGGTTATTTTATGTTCTAATTTGTGTTGTGTCATTTTGGAAATACTATATTTTTAACAACATGTATGTAAGTTTAACAGCATGTATGTATGGTATTTTAGTTCGTATTGGAAGATCCTTGTGGTATTTAAATAAAATTTATAAATCTTCATTTAAATGTTGGTAAAATGTTGGGTGTGTGTTGTATTCTGAGAAATTGTTTGATTAGTTAGATAGATAAAAATATTTATTGCACACCTAAATATAACAAAATAGTGACAGACATATAAACATATAATATGTAAAATAGGGTGGTCGTATCGTTAAAAAGTTATCTTTGCCAGACAACTTTTGGGTGGAGAGGAAATATTTTAATCATTTATAATATACGAGTATAAATCTTTTGTAGATATGGTCGTATTCGTTATATTTTGTCTGCTTATTTTTCGGTAAACAGTTTACCTTCTTATCAAGAATAACAAAGTCAAAATATTGTAAAAATGGCGTGTAGCGCCACAGGGTAACGAGATCCTTCTAATAAATGATGAATAAAATATAACGAGTCTAAAGTTAGTCCCGGCAGGACGCAAAAAAGATGGAAAGTTTTTCGGTAAGACGTCGGAGACAATATGGCGACGGAGAGGTGACAGCTAACGAGCGCATTGTGTTGGGTCCTCCCCCCCTCCCGGCACAGCACATAGAGCAAATAGTAGGTCATCTTCATAAAAACATAAAATATGTAATTAATTCACAACAGCTCAGATTCTTCTATTTTTATTTTTAATTCGTTTGTCATTTTATTCAAAAATTAAAAATAAACAACATCAAGGGCCATTTTTTTCTTTTTCAAATAGTCCACATTTCTAGCTTGATTTTAAATTAATGAAAATTGCATCAAATTTTTTTTCATTTTTCTGGAAGTTGTAAAAATGCGCTTTTATCTCTTTTCTAAGGGCAAAATTGTGGTAGTGACGTCTAATCACTTTTAAATAGTACCATTACAAATTTGAATGAGTGATACATATAGCGATAACTTTGCCACATTATATTATTAATTTCATGTCTTTTTATTATTTTTATTAGAAATAGTCAACTAGTGCGTTGTTCTTCTATTCCTCGTGAGAAATAAAAATATAATCAAAGAAAAAAATAAAATTCTCTTTTACTTATATCAGCAGAAGTGAGGTGTATTTTCTAAATAGTGTTGAGTTGAGCTACTGTCTACCTTCTCGTGCTTCGGACTTGCTAGCCGCTCGACGTGGCCTTACAAATGTGAAAAATCGCGGAAAATGCCCATTCAAAGCGCCCTCGCCGAAATAAAGGCCTTGACTGTTTAATGGAGATAGATCCTGAGCCATTTGAAATGCCCGATATTACTGATTATTGACCTTCTGTTCGAGAAAATAAAGAGTATTACAAGATGTTAAGCGAAAGTCTTCCATTACTACATCGATTGCAGCAACATCGAAAGCGATTTGTCGAAGAATTGGAACATCGATGGATGAAGTGTAACCGTAACCAACTCTTTTATCGTCCACTGCTGGACAAGGGCTCCCTCGTACACGTTGTCTTCCGCACGAGGAATATATGGCCTCAAAATGGAAATATTGGCGAGTTCACACAAATATATAATACGAAAAATGTAGCAAACATTAGATTTTTTTTAAAAATAAAACATAATATGTGTATAACAAAATGATTATGAACTCAGAATCGAATCCATAGTTTCTGTTTTATAAATATGTATTTTTGTTTCAAATATCATTTAAATATTTCTTATCTATTTTTGTAAATACATCCTGAGGGATTTTGAGCGGTTGTATACTTTCGAAGTACAAACGTATGTTTTATGTGTTAGTTTAGGTACAATTTTACACACAATTTATGTGCGACTGTTTACTATTCTGCTTCAGTGAGCCTTAAACAATGTTTATTGGTCAGTGTCTCATATTACAGATATATAAACTTATATATATATATACTTTTTTTAATTGTTCTACTTCTTTTGTATTCTTTGTCCTTGTCTAATACACCGCCTGCTAGCTATTTCTCTATCTCGAAAGTTTGACAATGTTGTGTATTTTTTTGGTTTCACTAGGTCTTAAAAATATTTTTAACTTGTGTTGTCACAAGTGTTATATCTATCTATAACAAAAACTGTTAGTTTTGATCACTGAAATTGAGTATTAAGTGGGTGCAGAGAGCGGTGATAGGCGTATCGCCTACCCTACCACTACCCTAACATATGGGTACCCTAACATATACTCGACTCACATTCTTGAGTTCAAATCCTCGGCCCGTACCACTGAGATTCCATTTAAGTAGTTACGGATTTTTTTAAATTGTCACTACCTCGTACCGGTGAGAGGCAAACATCGCAAGGAAACCGCATGCAGGAGAAATAAAACAAGATATGCAGTATGTGCATCCACCAATCCGCACTGCGCACGCGTACTGTATTACGGTCCAAATCCTCCTCCCCGGTTTACTACGGTAGCCTTGTGCCCTGCAGTGGGACATTAAAAGATTGTTACAAGAATATTTTTTAAGTGCAATTTACTTTATCTTTGTACATTTCTTTGCCGTACATTTTTTTATAGAATAGATGGCAGACGAGTGCGCGGGCCACATGATGGTAAGTGGTCACCGCCGCCCATGGATCGACACCTGCACGACCTTGCAGAATCCTGTACACAGCTCTCTTGAAGAACTTTCAAAAAACAAAACCTCGGCTGGCAGGTTCATTCCGCAACTTTCGATTATTAGAATACAACATTATTATTAAAATTATTGTATAGTATTTAATCCGGTATCACACACTATACAATTATTAGAATAATATTTTGCTTTTTGAATCGTATAATGTGTATTTAATATTTTTCTTAAATTAATACTTACTCGTATGCGACTTATTTTCTCAGTCATAAAATCAATTTCCATTGGTAAAAAGGCCTGATTGGTCTGATTTATTCATACTCAAGACTAAATAAACCACATTCTTACTCATATCTTATTCATATTTATTATTCATGCCATTTTTATTTGATATCACTTATTCAAGGGACTAAATTTGTTTGTTTAAAAGTAAATGTAAAATGCTGATTTTATGTATCTACGTAAATTGCTAAATGTTGAAATTCTAATCATTTTAAATACTTTTTAATTTCACTTATTACCCTGTTCGTTCCCATGCGATCCGAATGTAAATCTATCTCCACGGGACATATCGCATGCATTCAGTGTGTGTGAGCATGCAATGTGTCGTGACGTATAGCCGTGTCGCCCACTTCCACTTTTTAAATTAAACTTTGTCGACAGCGTCACTCGTATTGTTTTATAAACAAAAAGTTTAAACTTAACTGGATTTATAAAATTGGTGCCGTTTTAAATTACTTACGTAGGTATTATCACCGTCTTTTCATAGGTAATTGCTTTAACCAGAGATTTTAACCCTAAAATAAAATAAAAGAACACCTACCCTCTTGCCAAAAAAAGTCATATATTATCTGAAACCTGAAATGGTAGCGGGCAGTCCATATAGGCCGCAGATGAGGGGAGACGAGTCCTCGAATGGAGACGACGTACCGGGAAACATAGCGTGAAACGCCCTCCTGCCAGGTGAACTGACGAGTTGAAGAAAGTTGCCGGTATTGGCTGGATGAGCAGAGCAGAAGACCGTGTGTCGTGCCGGTTCTTAGGAGAGGCCTGTAGTGGAAAAACACAGCCTGATATTAAGGTACTGCCACCAGTTATTGAGCTGTATTTAAAAGCATTCTTTCAAAATGGAGACATTGCGGTATCTGAATCAGCCCCCTCATCATCCCTTCATAGCCAACAAGTACAGCTACCAATAATAATGTAACAGGAAAATTCTTGTAGCAAAGGAAATATATATAAGGTGTCCCAGATTGAGCGCCGGATTTATATTTCACGCCATTTTTTTTTGTTTGGCGGTTGGCAACTCTGGTTCCTTTATAAGTGTCACATATTATTACAGTTGCAATTAGTCAACATGAAACTCTGCACGAAAGAACAACGCAGTATAAATTTTAGAGTAGTATAAAGTGCACCATCATTTTGGCGAAAAAAATCATCTTTAGTGGAGAGGCCCATTTCCACCTTGACGGATACGTCAATAAGCAAAATTGTCTTATCTGGGGGCTTGGAGAATCCTCATGAGATTCATGAAAAACGAATGCATCCTCAAAGAGTTACAGTTTGGTTCGGCGTGATCATTAGACCATTTTTTTAATTATCGGTATTTAGGTAGGTATCGGAACACGCTACAGGAGTTTTTTTTTACACCAATTAGAAGATATGGACCTCGATCAACTGTGGTTCCAACAGAACGGTGCCACGTGTCACACAGCCGGAGAAACAATGTCGTTGATTTTTTTTTCTAAATTAAATCCGGCGCTTAATCTGGGACATTTTTACTAAAGACTTCTAATCAGTTCACTTTTAAATTATGATTACACTGAACTATTAACGGAACACTATTCAATAACAACAAAGTGGAACTAATTATATATTGCTAGTAATTATATATTGCTAGTAATTATATATTGCTAGTAATTATATATTGCTAGTAATTATATATTGCTAGTAATTATATAAACATTGTGTATTGTTCGTTTTGTAATTTAATAGTGATAGTTTAATAATATTCAAAGTGTGTTTTGTGAGTAATATTATATATTTATTTTATTTTATTTATTTGGCATAGTAACAATACACAAACTATAACTAATATTTCTAATAAAAACAGCATAATGTTAATAACTAATTAACATTATACTCTTAATAATTATAATAACAGTATAACATAACGAATGCTGTATTCGTTAAGAGAGAAACACAAAATACGAAGAATTAGATCTATTGTTTGTCACAAATAACATAAGATTCATTATACTACTTGTATAATGTATAATAATAAAATACTATTGTATAAACAAGTCCTCGTGCCAGTTTGGACTTACGGTAGTCAGCTGTGGGGCTGCACCAAACAAAGTAATATCCTCATGATCTAACGATTCCAGAACAAAGTACTTAGGGGCGTGGTCAATGCGCCCTGGTACATTAGAAATGACGACCTCCATCGGGACCTTAAAGTGGACCTCGTTGCCAACGTTATTAAAAAATACGCCGAAGCTCACGAACGAAGACTTCATCACCATGTGAACGTTGAGGCCATCCAGCTCCTTGATAACACGGACATAGTCAGAAGACTGAAAAGGACGAAACCTTTTGAGTTAGTGTAGTGTTAATATTATGTAGGTACTTAGTGAAATAAGTGCTCCTAATAAAGTTAACAAGAACAGAGTGACTTCCCCTTAATAGAGACAATAAGTAAAGTGTTATTGGACACATTCTTAGTTTTACCCTACTTAGCAATTTAGGTAAAATTTAAATTACTCATTAGTCTTAATATTATGACTAGATCGTAATTTTAAATGTAATACCTCGTTATTAGGTATGTCATTGTTAAATAAAAAAAAAAAAAAAAATTATACTACTTGTATGCTTTACAGCTCTTAAATTTAAAAATATCTGCTTCGCTTGTCTGAGCATTAAACGTAATTTCATTGTGTTCTGTACATTCGAGTAAGCGGCTCATTGTAAGAAACATTATTCTTGCGACTAGGACTCTTACTTGGGCTTAGTAACGAACTGTCAAACTTCCATGAGCTGTTTTAAAAAGTATAACTGGTTTTATGAACTTTGAGTCTTCATATTCAACTAAAGATTCGCGCTTTTTTTATGGACGAAGGCGGCAGACGAGCATACAGTCCACCTGATGGTAAGTGGATACTGTCGCCCATAGATATCCGGGATACATGCCAACATTAGTCCAAAATGACAAACGTTGCCACCGAACGGTCACTTTACAAAACATCAAATTTACAAGTAGGTATTCATAAGGACAATGTGTGTTGACATCTGTACTAGAATAATCTGTTTTACAGCTGTCAGCGCCTTCCCTTAGATCTATTCTTAGTACTAAGTTACAGTTATTTTAGAAAACAATTTAATCAGGTGGTAATTATTGTGTATAATATTGTGTATTTTATGTAAGTATGTCTGTATGTGAATGTGTGGGTGTGGTTTTAGATATCTGTATTTTGAAAATTAGTTTGTGACAATGAAATACGAGTAAAAGCGATATTAGACTGCATTTTTTCGTATGCTTCCAAGGAGTCCTCTGATACTAAATACTGACCAGCTCCTGACTTACTTCGACGGGACTGGACATTGACAGCATGCTTTTTTGACTTTGAAACTGTTTATTACGAAGAAAATTTGACACTGACAGAATCTGTTAATTGCTCCATTGCCGGATATGAAAATAAAAGTAGATATATATTGCCGAGAACTTTAGTTAGTACCTACTGTTTATAATAAACAGGAATTATTATCGTGTTACGATAATAAAGCATTACATAATATACTTAAAATAATATATTACAGTTAGCGATTTTATGGGAGCTTTCCGAGCGGAGTTAATTAACGAAAACTTTTGCTCTTAATGGCTTTTCGTCGTTGTTTCGTTATTATGCTAATCAAATATGACTCCAAGTTTAACGAGCTGCTTAATTTGGGTTATATTGGATAGTTATAACACCTGGTTAGTTTGAGTTAAGCATTTTATTAAACAACACTATATAGACAGATTTTTTATGAAATGTATACGGTAGACGAGCATACAGTCCATCTGATGGTAAGTGGATACTGTCGTCCGTGGATATCCGCCATACATGCCAACATCAGTCTAGAATGACAAACGTTGGCACGTCCCCAGATGCGCTGCCTACCTTTGGAGATATAGGAAGGGATTTGGAGAAAGGTTTGGGAAAATGGGGAGGGATAGAATAGGATGGGATGGGAATAAGCTCTTGCAAATCTCACTCACTACCGAAACACTTACATACATTAGGGAAATAAGATAAAGTGGGAAATACAGTACATTTCAAGGTAGTCTTCTATGAGAGAGGGGTAACGTGGCCAATTAAGTGCGCCCAGCGACTGTTGGATTGCAGCGTGCACTCTTCCTCTCAAAGATTATAATACCCAAAAATACGCAAATGTTTCAAATAAAGTTTAGGTCTTTCATAAAAAGTCTGCAGCACTTCCGTTATAAATGCTATAGTCTATAGTTAAATAATCTAGAAATGTAATGGATTCTGGTACAGAGAGTTATGAGAATTCGGTTTGTCCAACTTGTCGAGCTACGCCCTACATTATAAGCTAAAATTACACTGTAATATAAACACGTAACCCCAACCATAACTGAGTCAATTAATCTTCAAACGAACGCGCCGGTTAATTTGCCCGCACGTGTGAAATCGCTCCTGTGTCAACCATGTTACCGCGTTGGCAATGTCGGTATATGTAATAATATAAAGGGGTTCAATGGTTTATTTTGATACATTAGATTGAACTCTTCATAAACTATAAGATACTTTTAATAGAAAAGGTGTTACTGAACCGAGAAGTTAGGAATAAATAACCAGTTTATATCAGTGGCATGTAACCACGAAGGACTCCGAACCCCTTCACTACAAAAGCACAGATTAGGCCGTATATTGAGTATGCTCACATCTCTGCACCGGCGTACCGATATATCCAATGATACTCCAATAAACCACTATTCGAATAGACTTTCCATCTCCTACAGGCGGTGTAATCGTCGTCCGTAGAAATGTTGCGTCCCTCTGCGTGTTGAATCACCCGTATAACACCAAATGCTTTGAAGAACTGTTGAACATAATTCCAGATTTCTCTCTACATCGCACTCTACAGCACCGAAGTGTGGTGCATCTGCATTTTGTCGCACAGTGCGCGCGGTTAAAATACAGTTAGTTTCATACCAAAAGCCCCTAGGTTATGGAACAGACTTTCATTATGCTACGACATGGAATTCTTCAATAAAGCTGTGATTAGGTTCTACGAGGTCATTGGGTTTTGATTAGTATTAAGGTGTGCCAGTCTTGTCTGCTCCACCTATATAGACGTATACATCCTTCTAACAATAATATTCCTTTCAGTAACTCACACCATAATTCAAATTCAAATCTCATTAGTGAAACCACTTACGATCTAGACTCTTTATTTTGAAATGAAAAAAGTATGGGGAAAAAAGTATACTTAAGTAAAACATAATAAACATTCTTCGCGTGGTTAGGTCGGGAGAAACAAGCATTATTGCCGATAAAAAACAGGCAGCATGCACAAATATTATGAGCTCTACGCACATATTGTGTGGCCTGGTGGAGACACGACGAGTTTTTACGATGGGGTATCACTATATACTTGTAGAACAGTATAGTTACTCACTCAAATGCTTGAAATTAAATTCGACGCACACAAACGTAACGCATAAAGCGTCGAGGAACGTGTTTACAACAGTAATATCGCAGCCAGAGTTGCGAAGTTGCAGGAAGTAGCAATGACGTCATAAAAAATATGTTTGCGCACTGTCCGCATAGAAATTATTACAAATAGAAGTAAAAATAAAATTATCCTTGCTATTATTCCTTTTTAGTCTTTCTATTTCTTCTTACCATACCATCAGCGTATGTCTCTCCACTGCTGGATATAGGCCTCTCCCAAGGCTCGCCACCACACACGATCCTCGGCCTTTCTCATCCACCCACCACCGGCGAATTTCTTCGAGTTATCGATCCACCTAGCTGGAGGGCGTCCCACACTACGCTTCCCGGTACGTGGCTTCCTTTCGTCTACCGCATCGGTTATCGGTCCTGCGGCAAATATGGCCTGCCCATTGCCACTTCAACATGCCGATTTGATGAGCTACGTCGATGACCTTGGTTCTTTGGGAAATGTTTTCGTTTCGGGTCTTATCCTCCAAAGAAACTCCGAGCACAGTCCTCTCCATAGCTCGCTGTGTAACCTTGAACTTATGGATCCCGGCAGGACGCACCGATCGAAGACTTTCGTCTTCAAGCATATTATACTTTTGTTTTGCCCCGCATGTAATTGGATTTTTTTAAACAAGTGATATCCTGCGTCTAGATCGAACTTAGCGTTTTAAGAAATAACACCGTGACCTTTTCAATAATATTATATTGTAGCTGAGACTCACCACTGTTTTTTAACTACAGTGGTTTGTACAGAATGCGTGTCTGTGTCGTGTTACCGCCATACGTGAATTGTGTTCCAAACGTGACCCACTTTCTGCTGTCAATTCGTTTCAGATGAGTAGTTTCTGTGAAGGGTTTTTCTCCATTTGTCTGATTTCCTATTGGTCTTAACACGCGAAGTTTTTAGTTGCCTTTCAACTTTTTACTGACAAAAACTTCTTATTTAGTAGTTTTATTTTCTATTCAGTAGTGCTAAATTATAACTTTTTGCACTCTCCTCTTCTCTTCTATTTCTTCAGGTGTATTTTTCTTTAACTTCCTATACATTTTATATTCTAAATCCGGGATATACGCATATAATAAAGGTATGTGTTTACCTTTTACTTTACGTACGTTGTTTGTTTTTTATTATTATAATGTTTAGGCCCTTTAAATGCAATTTAAACGTAAATGCATATTTCTGGAGATTTTAAATGGCACGTCTACTAATTATTTTTTCTAGTTATATTGCTTCAAAAATGTCTGTAATCTTCCTGAAAAATAAATAAATAAATGTCTGAAGTATACCTACTATTCCTGTATACATCAGTCTGTGTCTCTCCACTTCCTATATCCATATATCCCTCTCCCAATATTTATCGCAACACGATATTTTTCTCATCCAGCCACCATCGGCGAACTTCTTTAAGTCATCGGTGCTCCTGACCGGAGAGCGTCCCACACTGCGCTTTCCGGTACAGATACATTACGAAAACATTGGCCATCGGCTAGTCCGGAAACACCCGGCGCGTCATCCATGTCTATGAATTACCGTACCTCTAACTATTTGCATACTTTATTACGAGATACTTTTATTAGATGTTTCCGGATTAGCCGATGGCCAATGGTTTCGTAATTTTTCTGTACGTGGTTCCCATTCGAGGACCAAATATACCCACCGCTCCCAAAACACATTGATACATTTCAACGACAGTTTTATGTGTGAGTGTTAAATCTATTAGTCGATTACGCCCAATGGATTTGGAAATTCAGCATCGCCTTTCATAGCATATTATGCCATGTTTGGGGGACGATCTTTTCAAGTTCATGAGATTAACCAGGATGATTATCAACAGAAGTATGTACTTGTATCAACCTTTAATGTCCCACTGCAGGCTTAGTAAATCATTGGGGGATTTCGGGCCGTAATCTACCACATACCACATAGATTGGTGGATACACATGTTCCAGATTTTGTTTTATTTCTCAAGCGTGCGGTTTTCTCGCGATGTTATCCTCTCCCTACAGTCGCGGCGAGCTAGTGACAATTTTTAAAAATAGAATTTAGATTTAACTTTGCGTATTATCACTTTCGACTCTCTCATGCGCCGTTTCAACCTCTCGTTTAATATTGTCCGAATATACGCGAGATACTATAGCCGCTCGACATATTTCCAACGCTTTCGTTAATGTCATCTTCTGCGCACACAGTAGCCGTTTTCTTATGGCTGTACTTGGTACCCCACATACCAGTCCATCTTTTAATAGATCTCAAGTTACCAAACTCACATGACTGAGCTAGTTTTCTCAAATCAATAGCATATAGATCTATCGACTCGCTATCAATCTGCTGTCTTGTAAAACATCTGTGTCGCTCAATCTTTATATTTTTCTTTCTTTTCAAGCTCGTTGCAGGTTTCCGTTTATGTATTCAATTATGCTATGGAATGTATGGCCTTAAAACGGCACGCTGGCCAAGCGGGCAGGCGAGTCCACTGTTCTAAAGGTGCTTCTAAAGGTCTAAAGGGTCATTTATTAGCCGCTTTAGTATCCTTAGTTACCTTTTACAACACCCACGAGAAGAGATGGGGTGGAGCTATAGAAAATGACTATAATGCAATATATTAATTTTTTAATATATTCATTTATTTCAGACCACAAGATCCATATTTCATTCTTTAGTGTTAATAACAATTTTAACTTATAGACTATGTTAGTACTTATTATTAAGATTTTTTGTTACTAATTATATACATGTATATATATATATTGTATATATATATATACATACCTATCACATATATATATATATACATATATACACAAATACACGCAATGCAATGCAACCAGCACTTTCAGCGATCAGGGCCTCCTCACGCACATTGTCTCGTGCATGAGGGATGTATGGCATTAAAACGCCACGCTATCCAAGCGGGTTGGAAAGTCCATTCTTTTAGAGGTGGTGTAGTTCCTCGGGGATTATGGTAGCCGCTTTGTTATCCTCTAGTCGCCTTTTAAAATACCCAAGTGAGGAAATGGAGTGGTGTTATTGTACAACCGGTCGACACCACACGGCACATTGACTATAATAATCGAATGTAACTTAATTTAGACTTTTAATAAAATATTCCTATTGAACACTACAAAAGTATTCCATTTATTGTTAACCGAACGAAACTGGGACACACAGTGTAAATTGAAAATAAAATTTAGCGGAGCGGAACTTAGTTACCCGGCTAAACAACACGCCTCCTCGTATACACGTGGTTTGGGTGGTCTAGCGACCAATTAAACAGCTTTAAAATGTAGTGATTTTAACTTTTCCAAAATTGTAGACAGGTGGACTTTTGCCATACGATGATATTTCCATTCATCTTCATCTTGGTCGGGTTTCCTCGGCTAATCGAGATTATCTACTATTGTGCGTGTCAACTTAGCTTAGCTAATTTTTTTTCAGTTATTTTAATTCAATTATTTATTTATTTCAATTGTCTTAGCTAAAAGGACACATCTTATATTAGGTCCTGACCTACGAAATTGCTGTTATAAATGAAAAATTGAAATTGATTTTTTTGTATGAATTTTATATAATTATTAAATTTATCGAATTATTATTGTCCATTATTATCAATGCACTTTTGCCATTTTAATGGAAATTGACTGATGCCTCTGCTATAGAACTCCTGGGGACGGGAATCGATGAATTCTCTGAAGACGTTTTTCTTTGCCTCATCGCAGTGGAATTTTTCCCCTGTAAAAAGTTATCCAAATGCCGAACAAAATGAAAATCAGTAGGGTCAAGGTCTGGCGAGTTCGGTGGGTGACGGAGAGTTTCCAGTCGGTGCTACGATATGTATGTAAGATATGAAATGACCTGTCATACAAATTTAAACCATGTACGTTGGAGATAAAGTTCACATCACCACATTGATGCAACGCGCCGCTGCCGTGACGTGCGGTAGGTTGCAGTGTATGAACATTAAGAAATGGAGAACAGTAAATATCCGTTTTCAGTATAAAAATAGTATATTTTGTTCCAAAACAAACGAATATTAACTTAAGTATACGGAATGGTTAGGTTAGGTTAGCCGTCTGAAAATCACACCAATTGGTGAGTTCCATCTTTCTGATTTTTATTTTGTGGTGATATTCGATGATAGTTCTATGTGGTGATAGTTCTCGATTTCTTTAGGCTTGATCCCCACCAACCGTACGTCACAGCGGCCTAAGCCCACCAAAACCGATTTAAAACTATAACCGATCAAGACTTGGTCGCAAAACATGCAGTAATATAAATGATTAACGATATACTTAAGCTTGTCCACCACAACGTATTCTTCCTTCTTCACTACAACGTAAATAAAATTTCCTTACCGCTTTAACGTTTTAACCTTCCTCGTAAATATCAACAAAGAAGCAAAAGGGATGAAGGTAACATCGTAACGATTTCGAAATAATCTGTCCCTGTTAACCCTCGAGAAGTTTTCTCGTTGAATATATTTCATGCGCGGGTCTTCCGATCCCTATTTCCATACGATAAGCGCTCCCTCAATATCTCGCCTGTTCTTACTGACACTACGTTTGTCACTCTAATGTCGTCCATTCGTTCACTAGTTGTTATTTAAGGTTTTATTTTCAGTGCTGGCCATTTTGCTTTTTGAAACGGTTAAAAATCTTAGACAAAGGAGATAGGATGTAATAATATTCCAGATATACTTAATTTATACTTTACATAAGAATATGTATAGATTTTTGGATATATATAATTATACATATATTTATATTTACTAAAGTAAATCCTTCACTTGTTAAACTAAACAAAAAAAAACAGACCATAAACAATAAAATTATTTAAATAGTTAACCCTAGCACAGACCTTTGGTCTATATGACCTGCACCGTTTCTTTTTTTCGGCGTATACTTCGATGGAGAGTCTCAGGAGAGGCCTATATCCAACAGTGGAGAGACAAGGCTAATGGTATGGTATGTCATTTTTATATAGACTATAATCATAGAGAATAATATAATATACGAATACAACGTAAATCGGACGATATATTTTCTAGGTGTTGTATGAGAAGTTGTTTTTATGAGTTGTTCCCACCTCTCGATTGCCGCGCTCATATTTTGGCTGGGAAAAGTCAAATTAAGATAAAAGTTGGCGTGTACCCCCCTCCCCACTCCAACACATACGATATGAGTTCCACCCCTTCGACTTTTCCGCCTTTTCCTGGTCTAAAAGAAATTTCTCCGTTAGTTCAGCAGCGTTCCACGAAAACAACGCGATAGTACCAACCTAAAACTATTTGTAGTACCAACCGTCGTCATAAACTTGTAGGGATTATAATTGTATTATTGTTTGGAAGAGGTTGCTTTAAAGTGATAAAATCGTTTGACTATATTAATCATCTGCTTTAAACTGATTAATTTTTTTATATTGTAGCAATTTTATGCAGCGAACGTGGTATCAACTTTTATGTTAAACTTTTAGAGCCATACCTCACCGGGAAGCCATGGCTACGTCGCTAGCAGCGTCGCCACACAAAATCTATCTCATTGTATGGTGGATACCCGACTTGGCTCCGGCATGGAGACATCGCCTGTTTTTAAGCGTCGCCAGCCTGCTCTTATGCATTGTCGTTATAATACTGGCGTAATAAAATAACGAACAAAACTTAAATTAAAAGCAACAATGCGTGCTTTTTTTCGAAACCATCAAATATATACTTTGACCATCACGTCTACCAACAAGTACCCCTTGCAACTTTTAGACCTCAAACATTGTGCCTTGCGTATTCTCTCAAACCTAGAATATTTATCGCCTGCCTAAGCAACTATTTTAACAATACTGCGGTCTAACAATGTAAGACGAGTACCACATAGCTCGCCCGTGTTTCTCACCCAACTCGGGCTACGACAAAGAGCCCCGCATACAATAAGCAAATAAACCTGAGCTGAAACTCTCGGATACGGCATAACTTTCATTCCGATGCAGGCGTTAAATTGCTTCTACTTATTTACTTTCTCTTAAGTACGATGGATTTATGTACGAACTATGTGTAGTAAGAACGTTTAGTGAAATACTGACAACATATCAATTTTCCAACTTGACCATACCATTAGCATATGTCTATACATATGATTCGCCACTGTTCACGGCCTTCTCACACAGCTAGGCGAATTTCTTCAAGTCGTACCGTCAAGAGTGCGCTTCCCATCGCGTGGGGTCTATCCCATCTGTTGTAGCCCTGCGGTAAATATCACCTGCCCTTTTGGCACTTCAGCATGCTGATTCTGAATTACGTTCTTTCGCGAATCTCTTCGTTTATTTATTTATTCAAACTTTATGCACACACAAAAGGTGGACTTAACGCCTTGCGGCATCTCTACCATTCTCGGCACTTTTTTGTCGGATTTAATCTCGCAAAGATTGAGAACATAGCTCCATAGCAAATTTGAACTTTGTTCTACCATCATTGCTAGCATCTTCGCCTGTTTGAGATCTAATTTCTAAATCAGTTCGTCAGTGTGTCTACGTATATAAATCTAGATAGGTTTGCATTATATTGTGTGTTTCTGCAATATTGTATCATCATATATGTAAATATATCAACATAATGGTAACTGTTCGTTATGTTTTAACTATTGGACGAATTTAAGTAAATGTTACGTTGTAACATTAAAGACAAACAGCAATGTATTCGCAACAAAATTATTTTCTTCTTTTTATGCCTTTCACTTGCAGTCCAAGATAATGCGGGTTTATCTGGAACCGCCTATAGACCTTTTTTAACCTAGAAATCAGATTGTGATATGTAAGCGAAAAATTATTATATGAGTAATGGAATCAAGTTCTTTTATACCAAACCGACCTGTTCAATGCTATGCTCCGGTCAAGTTTTGCAGTATGCATCTAAAGCGTCATTAGATTTGCCCAACAGTGGGCCACAACTTCAGGCTAAATAAACGAAATGCAATCAGGCGTTACTTTATTTACTGGCTCCAATCGGTTTACGCCTGTCTCGATCGCCTCGTCAGTGTCCATATACCTAGCGGGGCTAGCGGGATTCTAAGAACATACTGGTGCCTCTCCTTCCAGAAATAAAGTGCTTACAAAACAAATTTCGCTCATTTAACCGCTCGCGACTATTCTTAATGCCACATTGACGTATCATTTGATCTCCACCGCATTAAGGTTGAAGAGTGTATCGGTCGGCTTGTCTGTCAACCATAATCCGACCGTTTCAACAGAAGTCGCAACTCGTTACCCGAGGATTACCTTGCCGGCTTCGGTTTCGCATCGGCCTTAATGCCTTTGTCAAAGTTCACCGGCCTTGTTATTTTTAGGGTCAAATTTACAAACATGACATACAATCTTTCTTTTGAAAAATATGTTGTTTGCTATTGGCCTGATTTTTATTTCGAAATAGATTTACTTATCAGGTATCCATAAATTAACATCCTTTCAACGGGTGATTAAGGCTCGGAATAATAACACCATTACTACCGACTTTATGCAGTATGCATAATGGCCAGTTTTCAACCACTCGGTCTAAGTCTATGCAATGAAACGTCTATTTATCCGACCTTTAGAATTGATAAATCAACATATTTGTTAGAATTCTAAAAATTTGCTTCCCATATAAAATTACATTCACTATGCGCCAAGTGGTGTCAAAAGGTTTTAGAATTGCACCATCTCGTCTTGTTAGTGTCGTGAAAGGCCACTAAAGGATAATAAAGCCGCTGCCACAAGCGGTGAGGATCTACACCATTTCTAAAAGAGAGGACTCGCCAACCCGCTTGCCCTGCGTGCCGTTTTAAGGGAAAACATCCCAGCACAATAAAACGTGCTCGAGGAAGCCAGGTCCATCAGTGGAAGATGGACTCGTTGCGGTTGCGGATGCGCTACGTTTTATGGGGTAAATGTTTGAAAAAGAAAAGGTAATCTAATCAAAGAAGTGTTCAGTTAGCGATCACGAGGTAGCGTGCCAAGTTTTGTCATTCTGAATTTTTGTTGAATTCAATAACCACCAGGTTAACTGTCTCCTTGTTTCCCATCTTGTTTTCGTATGAAAAATAAAGCATCAAACCACTGTGTCATAAAGTGCTGCAATATTGCTTTTTGATACAGTTTAAGATTACGAATAAGCCTTTTTCGTATTTCCAAAAAACATCTCCATTACGCCAGAATTACGCTCACTAATTGGGCATCAAATTCATCATTCAACAGAGAATTAATGACTTACAATTATATGCTAAATCTCGGATTCTAATCGGAAATTATTTGCGAGTTCTAAACTTTAAATTAGGCACTGATTAAGAGCACCATTTTGTTAATGTCATGCTTAAATAGCACATTTATCGAAGTAATTTCTCAACATTAATTTATTATTCCTTGTTATGAATAGGGTTGATTTTGCTGTTAAAAATGAATGGATACAGCTAAGAACAGGAAAAATGGCCGTTGGAGTAGACGACTCCTCGATTGGAGGCCACGTGCCGTAAAGCGCAGTGTCGGACGCCCTCCGACCAGATGGAACGATGACTTAAAGAAGTTCGTCGGTGGTAGTTGGATGAGAAGAGCCAAACATCCTGTAGTGGCATGCCTAAGGAGAGGCCTATATCCAGCATTCGAGAGACATATGTTAGGCTAATGGTACAGTAACGTTTCCAAATACAGTTTCAGTATATATTTACCGTAACCACAACCGGATCGCCCACTGCTGGACACCATTATTTCTTGTGCATGGGGGATATATGGCTTTAAAACGCCACGCTCACTGGCTAAGTGGGTTGGCGAGTCCACTCTTTTAGAGGTGGTGTAGTCTGTCAGGGTTTGCGGTAGCCGCTTTGATATCACTTAGTCGCTATTCAAAAGCCGGCCGACACAACATGGCGCAATTAGGTATATATTACTGGAAGAGATTCCTTCTAGGAATAAGTTGCCCTTTGTACTTACAGTAGGTAATATTGTAATGTCTTATTGTAAACAACAACAATATTTGGGAAATTAGATTCAATAATAAGGTCTCTTCTTCACATAATATCACAATTATCTTTAAAGTACTTAGTGCTAAATCACTCCACAGAGTACAAAACGCGGAGTATGCACCGTAATGTAACCGTGTAATACTGTACTACAGAATACGTGTCTTGTAACGAATCTAATCCCTCTCCGGTACACAATAAGTCGCTATCTCGAGGCCCGGGCGAGGGCGAGGCCCTTTATGCAAATGTGCGTGTTAAGGCCCTTGATACCGGGCCTATCGCTGTTTGCTTATGGCCCTTGGTATGAGAGGAAGCGTGTGAAATAAAATCCTGTCATATATGATCTATTGGATGTACGTGAAAGGCGACTAAGGGATAATGAAGCCGCTATCACAAGCCCTGAGGAACAACACCATCTCCAAAAGCACTAAAAGGGTGGATCCCGCTTTTCCATCTAATAAGAGAAAGGTTCAACGCGCGAGTAGAATAGGATAAAGGATATTTCTCATTTTTATATTTTTGATTATATTAAAGTTTTAATGCTTGTGGTTTATGGTGCGAAATGAGAATGTATTTCCCGCGATAGTAAGCGGACACTGTCGCTCAGATATCTGCAATACCTATCAACATTAGTCAAAAATTTTCAAATACACTGTCTAGCTTTGGGGACTTGAGAATCAGGATTTAGAACAAAGATTAAGGAATTACAGGGAATAAGTATTACCAGTGTATGAAATGTTTTGTTTTTTTTATAGAAAAAAGGCGGCAGACGAGCATATAGTCCGCCTGATGGTAAGTGGATACTGTCGTCAATAGACGTCCGCGACACATAACAAGATCAGTCCACAATCACAAACTTGGTACGCCCCCGGATGCTCTTTGCAGATTAAGTAATGAATTGGGAAAATTGTCAGGGATGAGATGGGAATGGGCTCTGGCGTATCTCACTCACTACCGAGTCACTAAAGAAAGTAAAGTAAGTAAATATAGAAAGTAAATTGAAATTGTGGTCCTTATTTGTAATTTTTCATTATCCATGGACTGGTTCTAAGTCAGATTAATCATTAGATGCTTGCCATAATTTCCTTCTTTATTTTGTTCATAGGTTGTACCTAAGTTAGATTCACTAGACGCTTTGTTTAAGTTTTTTCTTACCGCAAGTAGTCATTACTTTTATTCATTATTTCATTTTCATTGCATTCTTTCATTTCATACGATTTTTTTCGACTGGTTCATATTTTATTAGAAAAATGATAGTGATATTATTCAATTCTATTCGTTCAATATCAAGTATCTCCACGTGCACCGTCCATAAAACCGAAATGCATCAAACGCGACTGGAGAACGTATTCATCACGTCATTTCGAAAACCGCATTTCGCTATTAGCAAACCGCACCATCATTCAACTTTTGTGTTTATCGCTGGATTTTCGGTTTAACAGTTTCATTCCTTCTAACCAGTCTCAGTTGAAATCTTTGGCTTCGTTTCAAATGTTTATGCACCTGAATGGGCGCCCGCACAAATATACTTTAGATTTTGCTTGCACCGATGTTACTTCAATATTAATGATCGAAGAATTCGAGATGAAGGAACGTGACTTAAGAGTGATGTATTTTCAGTGATGTATGAAGCCAGAGGTTTTCTACGACCACTTCCAAGATAATACAACATAAGTATTTCTTCAACAATTATTCATTTAAACACCTTTTCAACATCTCTATCCTTAAGGAACTTCATATGAAAGAAAGGCTTTCGTCGACTGAAATTCTGTAGTAAGTATCCGTATACTTAAGAACTTCGATCACATCAACCGAAACGAAGACACCATGCAACGCCTAGTACCTCAGGAAGACATGAATACTAATTAATACCGTATCTTCCATACGGCTTTTATAAAGTCAGTGATACGATGTTCTTTAGTCGAATGTTCTCACAATGCTTAGTAGAGATAAATAGTGAAAACTACTGTTACTGTCAATTATAACTAAAGTGGCAACTCACCACCTTTATCATCATGTCTACGACTACTCTGTCGAGAGTGTACGTATGAGATTACTCCAATCAAAATCTTTCTTTTCTTGTAGGTACGAGAGTGTAATGATCTTAAAAAGTCGCGCTGGCCATTGTGAGTTGACGAGTCCGATCTTTTTGGGGTTTTTGGAACCCACGGCTATAGTACCTATCCGTTCTAGCAAGCCGGGTTGAAGCCCCCCGATATTTGATGTTTTATCACTCGGGTTCACGTGTAGTACTTTGAGAAGTAACTCGTTCTGATTATTCTCCAAAAAAATCATTTATTTATATAAGGCTTTAAATTAATTGAGTGCCTATAATTTACAGAGGAACGATAGGCTCCAATTGTTCCATTATGATTTTTATACAAAATTGTGATTCTTGTGATTCTTTCTTGTCACTTGTGCGCTTTTACATTTTCTGTCCCTGTCCATCAGGACGCCTCTTGAGTCAGCTCAGATATACAAAGGTCAATTTGATATGCAGAGTGGTCGGTCCTTTCTACCTCCATGTAAAAAATAAAAATAACATTGTGAGAAATAACTTCATCCGATATATTCTGACGTATTTTCATTAAAACGTCGCACGTCAACGTCATACTTAAGACGAAACACATTAGTAAACCGTCACTTCTCTCCACGGATACTGACATGAGTGGGTGCTTTTCAAGTGTTATATGGTAATAAGATCCATTGGTATCTCTCAGTTCATCTAATACAGTTGTCACATAAACCATAATTACTAGAAAGTGTTAACAAGAAATATCTTAGTTTTTTTTTTATCTTAGCTTAGACGTTAGTAATTGAGAGGTTTCTATCGTGAATATAAAGTAATAAACTCGACTGCAGGAGCAAGCTGCAGTGACGCCATTTGATGTCGACATCAGACTGTCGTATGTTGTAGAGTCACGGCCCCGAGTTGAAAGGAAGCGACAGATGCTGCGACAGTAAAGAGTTACCAATTGTAAAGTTGGTTCAACAAATGGGATCTGGCTCGTAGCAAACTTCATACAATATGCATACACAGACTTATAATTCGCAGTTCTTTGATACATATCTCTTTACGTCGAGTCTTACCCAATTTCCATAAGCTTGTCGTGTATTTATTTGCTTTAGTATAAAGTCTCATTAAGGTTTGTCAACAAAGGATGAGACACGACATAAAATTTGCCGCAGACGACTGCTTGGGTACATCTATAAGCATTAAATATCAACGAGCCTGCATCGAGCTAGGACATCAAATATTTAGTTCGAAAAGGGAGCGACGAACAAGTCCAATAAGCTTACCGCCGGCGAAAACACGTTCACATTCACTATTCACTGCTCTTTTTAGCTTTGTGCTGTTGCGGAATATAGCAAACAAAAAGCATTGGACTCGTCAGCGCACGATAGCGGCGTTAATCTATTTTTTGTGTGGACTTTTAGAGCAGCGGACATAAAGGCCTCTACGGCGTGGCTGTTTTATATCACACTCAAAATTACTTATTGTAATTTAAATTACTTCCTTAGACTTTTAATGGTGTCGAGTAGCAAAACTTTTTGTAGGAGCAAATATAATTAACCTTACTTCTTTAGTTGACGTCAGTAGAAATATTGTCTACAGTTGGCAAATTGTGTTTGCAAGTGGTAAAGTAAACGAAAGGTGCAGAGACAACACGACGCCTTTACGAGTTTTTTCGTTATTAAATTCTCGCGACGGCAGCGCTTCGTAATCCTTGCGGAATAAAAGCTGCTTAAAAAACCTATTTAGAGCAAAAGGCTCGCGAAAAATCTTATTCAGAATCTAATAGGGACAGATTTTGTGACCGTTTCGTGGCACTCCGTCCACGCACAAAATGAGATTAGGTGGCTCTTGAGACGAAAAAGATCGTCCATAATTGTTGTGCTATTAAGCTAATTAGAAAAAGCCTCCATTGCGTTGTGAGGGGAACGCGCATCCACGATGAAGAATAATACTTTTTGTGGCTCGCAATTAACGATGTGTCAATTCCAAAGATACTTCGGGCTTAAATTAGTAACTTTTAATTAAAAGCTGCTCTCCCTTGTTTTTTGCGAGATCCTTTCTGATTCTGTGCTTTTAATTTTTTTTAAATCCTATAACTCTCAAAGTTTCACAAGTGAATTAAAAGAATGTACTCTAGTATAAAAATATAAGTATTTTGTTGCTAAATTATAAATCATCTTTTATTGAGGTTTCTTAGGTAGAAAATCTTTTATCAGTTTAAAAATAAAACGAATGTACTCACAATATCCATCAACCATTTACAAATCGTTCTTGCCCATCTAAGATATTACTTTCTCATATTATTTTCCCTTTAGACCGATCTATGTATCCTGATTTTTACGAAATAAAATTCAATCTTTGTTCTTGTTCATATAAATGAGGGTGGAGAGTTAGGGAAAAACTTATGGTGCCTTGAGACCAAAAACTCGACGTTGCGGTAGACACAATAAGGTAAAACATTTTTACATTTCTCATTAGCCTTCAAAGTCAGAAAACTTACACCTAAAATTTCAATAAACAATTTTAAAGGAAAACAGAAATGATATCTCAATGATTCCTCTGCTGAAACAATGGAAAACTTTCTTGATTCTAAATACATTTACTTTGGAGTGTCAGCTCCAGTGGTCTTCACCAGAACGTTAATACAAGTCCGAGTATTTCAAATGAAAAACCCCTTCATTCCGCGCCTGGGCTCCGACCAAATGGCACTTTGAGAAAGTTCCAGATATTTGTTTAAAACAGTTGAAAACTCACGTTTCTAACTACTAGAGAGGACTACGAATTATAATATCTTTTATAAATCGAGACCGTTCGTTTGAATAAGGGAAGGGAATCAAAGAAATGTTTAAAATGGTTTCAGCAAAAAAAACCCGCAAGTCTTGTATAGAGACATTCAAATTCAAGTCATTTCAAATTTTGAATGTTTATTGTTGTTATTTGGTTTTATAAATCGTTTATTTATATTAAATGAGAAATAGTTAAACAATTTCAATGGCTTCGGAATCGCATATGATTTACTCTATAGTAAAATCGTTAAAAAATTAACTATAATACAAATATAACACAACTATAATACCCTCCCCATTTTCCCAATCCATTCCTTAATCTGAAAAGGTAGGCAGCGCATCCGGAGGAGTGCCAAAATTAGTCATTCTGGACTGATGTTGGCATGTATCGCGGATGTCTATGGACGACAGTATCCACTTACCATCAGGGGGACTGTATGCTCGTCTACCGCCGTTTTTTTCTATAAAAAAAACCGCAAAAGTTAGTTTGAAATAATATTGTTAACAATTCGAATTTAGCAATTTAAATGCAATTAACATTAGCATTAACAATTCAATTCACATTCAATTAACACTAAACTAATTCATGTATATCTTTTTGTTACAGGTAAGCAATTAACAGGAGGCCTCTACGATCAATTTAGCGAGAAACTTTAACAACGTTTGTAAACCACAATGTACCCTACAATATATGGTTATCTGTGTAAATAGACAATACACTTAGCAGCCCTCAGTTGAGATTTATAAGGGTTGTGCCGAATTCATTCCACAGTCGGCGTCACAATTAAGTGATTGCTTTTATTCGTACAAATTCGTGGACTAGGGCAATATTGTTTTTATGGATGACGTGCTACTCATTCAATTTAAAGGCTCTTTTTAATTAATTTTTCTTTTAATTAATTTCAAATTTAACTACATGATGAAGGATAGGTACTGTCCAGAAACGTCTTTCATTAATACGCCTCACATGTTCTATTCTAGGATGCACTAAGTCAGAGCCGGCTCTAGCCCATGTAGCGCCCGGGTGCAATCAATACCCTGGCGCCCTCTAGCAGGCTCTTTGGAGGCGTCGCGGGCGGCGACGCCCCCTAAGACGGCGCCTTAAGACGCTCGGCGCCCCCTAAGACCCTACGCCCGTGTACGCCGCACACTGCACCATAGGTAAAGCCGGCACTGCGCTCAGGTGCCGCGCCGCGCGCACATTTCAAATGAACTTACACTCTATTGACTTAGAGATCATTTTGCTACCGGGCGGCAACGTGTCAAACGTACATACATACACTGTCTTTGGATTAGAGATTTTGCCGCGCGCGTGTTGTATTAAATAAAATTGTTATTTGTGTAGTGTAGTAATGCGGTATGACAAGCGCCGAAAGCGTAATAAAAGTAAAAAAAATATTATTGTTAATGACTTTTTTTTTTGCTTGCGCATACATATTTGTCGTAAGTAACAAGTATATAAAACTGTGCAATGGCGTTAAGTTCAATGAAATATCCAAAAATTCAGCGCTCGACAGGCGCCTCCGGGCGCTCCGCGCCCGGGTGCACCGCACCCCTTGCACCCCCTGGTAAAGACGGCCCTGCACTAAGTACTAAATATCTTCCGAACATGAGAGAAACGGGTTGTAAAATTTGGTAAGTTTTCCTTTATTAAAAAAACATCGACCATGTTTAAATAGACTCGATATGTGATGTCTTAGTCCCAATATTGGGTTCGAGCTAGATTCCAGGCTATTTTAGTTTCATAAACGTCCTTGTTTGCACGGCCATTCCTATTTGGCAGAAACCCTATCTGGCAGAACGCAAGTCTATCAAAACAAAGTGGCGTTTTAATGAATTCTAGAGCAAGGTTCACAATTGTGCATTGTTCCTTTTGCAATTTCAATATTTTATCCTTCAATATTAATAAGTTCTTTCAATATAGTGCATTACAGTACATTTCAGCAATACTGAGAAGCATACGTATATGTATACGCAAATATGCAACAAATATAGGGAAAGTGCATGCTGCATTCCCACAGCCGCTGTGCGCACTCGACTGGCCACGTTATCCCTCTCATAGAAGACTACCTTGGAAATGTACTGCATTTCCTACTTTATCATATTCCTTAATGTATGTACATGTTTCGGTAGTGAGTGACATATGCCAGAGCCCATTCCCGTCCTATCCCTTCCCACGTCCTCAACCCTTTCTTTCATCAACAAAGGTAGGCAGCGCATCCGGGGGCGTGCCAAAGTTTGTCATTTTGGACTAATGTTGGCATGTATCGCGGATGTCTATGGGCGACAGTATCCACGTACCACCAGGTGGACTATATGTCGTTTGCCACCTTCTTTCTATAAAAAAAATACTCAATTTTAAGTTCATTATTCTCACATTTAATTACTTTTAAACAGGTAGATATATCCCCGAGTACCTATGATGATAAAAAACACCAAATTGTATTTTGCAAATTATTTAATTAATAATACATATTTTTAACTATGAATAACATTAAACTTTACTAATAACCACTATGCAAATATTATGTTGTATTCATTTAGAAAATATTCAAAGTAAACGGATGACTTGACGTAGGTATACTTGGTAATATAATAATTTCACTTTCTTAATCCAAAAGCTGGACATTAAAAGGCGTAAAAAAATACAGTGTCAAAAGATATTTTGTCAAGTGAAATGATTTCGGTTGAATGAGCTCTTCAAATAAGACATTCTAACAGAGAACGCTTACTTTTAAATATTTTCTGCTGAGATGCGTATTTCAAATAATTAAGAATTTAAATTCAAATTGAAAAGAAATGAAAATTCATGATGTTCAAAGGACGCTTTATGTCTCATTACGGTTTATAAATGAGACATTCAAATGACCTTAAAAATCTAACGTTAAAATATTTTAAACGGAGCCATTGAATGGAATCTAATTGAAGATTTGAAAGTTCAGTTCGTGAGATATGAATTTGAGGTTCAAATAATGTAATTTTAATATATTACCGTGTAAATCTCTACAAAGCTAAATTAAAATGTATCAAGTGTTTATAATTACATATAATTATTAGGATTAATAGTTACGTTATGTGTTAATCCGTTCCAAGAACTACACGTGTGACTTTGGAAGCAATTCCTTGATTTGTCACAATAAGCAAACAAACCGACCCTTGTATTTAAAATATTAGTTATGACGAGGATTCTTTTTGTTCTGTTCGTGTTAACCTCAATATTTATATATTGATTCAAGTAGATTGAGGACATTTCTCACCACCTCCTGATACTTTATCAGAAGGTATCAGAAAGTCAGTATCAGCTAGATCCAATTGACAAATAATTTATGTTTCAGATTGTTAACAATTACTTTATCAGGAATGGGTGAGAATTGATGAAAAATAAAATGAATTCTCTACAATAGACAGATATTTTAACTAATAAGTAATAGCACAAGTATAAACAAAAACACGTATACATTAACATGTACATTACCACGCCAACTAAAACATGGCCTAATCTTCGGGATCTTACGTTTCAGCAGATTGGGATGGCGTTGAATAGTCTGCGAAACGTTGGCGTATCGTACACCGGTGAATCTGTCAGGATGCGGGTCGCATTCACCATTTGAATAGAACCGCCTCCATGTGGCTGATATAGCCCCACAAGACGGTCGATGACCTGAGATAAACACACATTAACAGCAAAATTTCTCTTACGATTTTCATATGCATTCTTAATTAGAATGGATTCCTAATTAAGTACTTGTAATGAAGGTTGACAGCGGCGATAGCCTAGGAGTATCTATTCTCGACTCATTCGTGAGTTAAAATCCTCAGCATGTACCACTGAGTTCCTCTTTAAGTACGAATCTTAAAGAAAGGTTATTACTACCTCGTATGTTCCAGAATTAACAAAAAAATCTGGAGTATGTGTTCTGGGCCCGGGTGGTGGATTATGGCCCGGAACTCCTTAGTAATTAAGTAATTTGCTAATGGAGGCCTGTGCCCTTCAGTCCACTGAATTATTCTGCTATGCGTTATTATGCGATATCATCATAGCTAAGACTTGGTCGTGTGGTGTCGGCCGGCTTTTTGGATAGCACCACCCTATTTCTTCCCGCGGTTGTCGTAAAATTCAACTAAAGGAACCAAAACAAAACCGCTACCACAAGCCCGTAGGAACTACACTACATCTAAAGCGTGGACTAGCAAACGCGGTTGGCCAGCGTGGCGTTTCAAGGCCATACATCCCCCATGCCCAAGAGAATGTGTATGGGGTGGTCCAAGTCCAACAGTGGACGATAAAGGTAGTTACGATTTTAAGGTTATGATTATAAGTAAAAACTAATATTGTTTTATTTTGTTTTTATATAGAAGGAAGGCGAAGAAGAATGGACGAAGGCGGCAGACGAGCATATAGTCCACCTGATGGTAAGTGGATATTGTCGGCCTTGGACATCCGCGGTACATGCCAACGTCAGTCCAGAATGACAAACGTTGGCACCCCCCGGAAGCGCTGTCTACCTTTAGTAAATGTAGGAATAGACTTGGAGAAAGTGTTGGGAAAATGGGAAGGGATAGGATTGGATGGGAATGAGCTCTGTCATATCTCACTCACTATCTACACACGTACGTACATTGGAGAATAAGATTCTGTGAGAGAGATGTAATAATGAGTGCGCCCAGCGGCTGTTGGATTGCACCGTGCATTCTCCCCCTAATTTAAAAATTGCGGACTTATTGCGTGGTGTCTAAAAAGCTAAACGTTGAAAAAGTATTCCAATAAATCAAAGCGTTTATTGCTAAGAAAACCTCACACTGACAGAATGTGCTAATTGCACCATTACACAAGTGACACATGTGATAGATCGCTTTATAGTTTACTATTAGAGACGGGCAACAACCGAAATAACACATTATGCCAAGTTTTCCCTAGAACTACAATATAATTGAGCAAATGTAATTATACAATATATCAAAAACTGCAAAATATACTCGTAATTGGTTCGTAAAATTGTACAATGTAATTAATCTTCTAGGAGGCCGCTTAGTATTTTTATATAAAGCCTCACTAAAATAGTGTACAATATTTTTATATATCAATCAGTACACTAACTATCTATTGTATCTAACTAAAAAATAACACGCACGAATAAGAGTAAACTAATCACTATTTTTTTATTTAGTGCCGTAAAAACATCATGACATCCATGTTAATTTTAGTTAGATGACATGACATACTAAAATGGTTTACACATTTTTTTTTTGTAGGAATTTATATTTCTAGTTCAGTAAAATCAACGAGACATGAACTTTGCATCTGTGTGGGTGGGTGCCGAATTGTCCAATTCGATTGTCGCACCGAGGCATGAGGTTTGCATCTGTGTGAGTGGATGCCGAATTATCCAATCCGATCGTCGCAACGAGACATGAGCGTTGCAACTGTGTGAGTGGGTGCCGAACTGTCCAATCCGATTGTTGAATGGTTGGTCAGTGTGCAATCACACAAACGCAAAACTCATGTCTCGTTGCTTTCCCTCTATCTATTGTACAACAATATGTGCATTTTTCTTTATAAGATAAGTCGAACTTATTTAAAACATCAAAGTCACCTCGCATATCTTAAAACTTGAGTGAGCGAGAGACTCAGTGAGTTTAACGTTGAGAGAACTCATTAATTCAATATTGAATTAAAGTTATTTTTATTCGCTTCAGCGTTAATTCAGTTTCTGAAATTCTGCAATTTGAAAACTTTTCAATTTCTTTAGAAATTACAATAAGCTGTCAAATATCGAAAAAATCTACAACCAATAAATATGTCTGTAACATTATTATGTGTTTCTCAGATAATAATCTTTTATTGCATCATAGATATATATATATAAACTTTATAAACAATGTTTTAAAAGTTACTTATTAAATGAACTCCATTAAAAAAAACGATAATTTATGCTGTTTTAATCTGTCAAGCATCATTGCTTATTGTTTCTTTCATTGTTTATCTATTGTTTGCTGGGAAGCAGGAACCCTAACGCCATCGTAAAAGTTAAGATATCACTTTCTAGGAAGGAGTTTTTTAAGCGTTGCAACCAAAATGTCACAAAATATTCATCTTAAAGACAAAACAACTTGTGTGTAAAGCGTGTGGAATAAACACATAATTTCTAAGGTCTCCTCGTTTCGCAGTGACCCCGGTCGTTGTCGCGGTAATACGGCACTTAACCGATGTGCTTTTGGCGGGAACAGATTACTCATGATTACTGCTTTCCAGGGTACCAACACTGGAGCACTGTGTGATACTGTGTACAACACAAACATCGATTTCTGTGGTTATAGGGGAAAGGAAATTGCCACAGAATTGTGAAAGCTTTTAGAGATCTTTTACGTTGTGATTTCAATCTATGACATTGAATTACTTAATAATAATTTCTTTTGTAAAACAAAAGAAATTCCCTATTGTGAAATGAAAAATCCAAATGCTTTTGTTGCTTTGTGCCTCGCTAAAAGGCCATAGCGTTAAGTGGTAAATTAAGCGTTCGCACAAATATAAACTCTTTTGCAACGCATTACATCGTTCAATAAGCAGTTAGGTAGCGCCATGGGAATAATGTTTTCCAAAACTTGCAGATTATATACTTTTTTTTTATGGACGAAGGCGGCAGACGAGCATACAGTCCACCTGAAGGTAATTGGATACTGTCGTCTATAGGCATGCGCGATACATGCCAACATTAGTCCAAAATGACAAACGTTGGTACGCCCCCGGACTTTGGAGATATAGGGATGGATTTGGAGAAAGGGCTGGGAAAATGAGAAGGGATAGGATGGGAATGGGCTCTGGCACATCTCACTCATTACCGAAACACGTAGGTACATTGGGGAAATAAGATAAAGTGGGAAATGTAGTACATTTCAAGGTAGTCTTCTGTGAGAAAGGGGTAACATGGCCAGTCGAGCGTGCCCAACAGCTGTTGGCTTGCAGCGTGCACTCTCCTCATGTTCCGAGCAGGATGAAACGCCAATGCACCTGCTTTGTGAATATGGCCCTTTGGTGTACAAAAGTTACACGTATACCTGCTAAAGCCGGAAGAGGTCCAACAACTCGCTGCAAGAACTATTCTGTGATATCTGCAGGCCATAGACAATGTCAGCGGACTGTAAAAACGGTGGTGATCATAATAGATCACCAATCGTCGCAGCCATATGAGGCTGTATTGACAATAAAGCTCCAATCGCAATTATAATGTTGTAAAGCAAACCCGTTCTTTCAACTAATGCAACGAATCTAAACTTTAAACTCACTGCAATAGGACGTTAATACAAATGCAATAATCGTGCATTGTTTGTAATCGTGCGTTTTTACAGTTGCGCAATACTTTCAGTAATTTACACATTCTTACATACTTATATACTCCATTCTCAAGGACCGCCACCACACACGGTCTTCTGCTCTTCTCATCCAGCAACTACCGGTAACCTTCTTCAAGTCATCAGCCCACCTGGCAGAAGGGTGTCTGTCCCACGCTACATCTCCCGGTACGTGGTCTTTATTCGAGGATTCGTCTCCTCTATAAATTTTAAGCCAATAATAAAGTACATTTTAATTCTTCAAATGTTTCTTTAATTTCTGTGGTTGTACTCGTTAGTTACGGTCACTTACTCGTATCTAATTTATATAGATATGTAGAGCCTAAAACTCTAATTTACTTTATCGCTAGTTCGACACCGCCCATCTGTGTGTGTTGTTGGAAAACAGACAATGAGCTCTTTGTCTTACCCATTATGTCCAATGGGGTCCATGAGGTCCCGCGTAAAAACTAACGACACGCAGCTTGTTTAGTCAACTTTGTTGGATAATTCCCGTTAATACAAGAAAATGTAGGCTACATTGCTGTTAGGGTACTCTACCATACTAATTCAGCGACTACTAAAGGAAAGGAGCTGAATTAAAAAGAGAGTATTAATCTGTATCCAGCCGAACGATTAATTAACCAACAAATTAACCATGGATGTTTCACGTGGACGAGCAGCTGCCGCTATCAATGTGACACAAATTACTCACAAGAAATCCATTAAACGAAAAGCTCATTGATGATTGAGGACTTGTTTAGTAAAAGTATGCAGTACGGTGTGAAACTTAAGGAAGAACTGTGAAGTCAGGACACAATAAACAATTTACAAGAATAACAATAGTAGAGTTCGAACTCTTGAAAACATCAATATAATTGCAGCATTGTGCCAGTGTTAAGTTGTCTTCGTCATTAACAACTCTTCAATGTCCAGTTTTGTCCAAGTCGCTCAGTAACGTGATAGGTGGTTTACTGAGGACAGAAGAGGACGACTCATTGAAATCACACGAAAAATGCAGTCTTATTATCGTAAATAAAATCATATTTGATTATCATAATCATTACGCACGAAGTTTAATAAATTATCACTTTTAAACCACAATAATTATAATTATGGAGTTTTTGTTTCATTAAATTATAATAATGAAACAAAAACTCGACTTACCTTCTCGAGTTCGCGCCAAATCCAACAAATATTCTCACCGACGAGCCAAAATTTTACTGATATCCTGTCTGTAATCTGGTAAACTGATCCTGTCTGTAATCTGGTAAACTGATCCTGTCTGTAATCTGTGGGTAGTCTACAAAATTCTGTCTGCCACACGTGTACGCTGAAATTTTACAATCAACACGTTGCCTGTGGTTGCGTTGATTGAACCACACAGTAAAAACGTATGTTGTAATTGAACTGGTGGCATGTAGCGGCTTTGGCTTTGGTCTGTGTTGCGTGTTGTAGGACGTGTTTATTGTATCAATAAAAGGCGCTGATTATGATGATATGAATAAAATTCTTATTTGAGAAGATAAAATTAATGAAGTATAATGCAATGGCTATACGCTGTCCGATAAGCGAGAGTGGTCGACCGCCGACCGCGCCCGATGCATCACGAGGACAGCTGAACTCGGCCAATGGTATCCGAGAATGCCTTAACAGTCTGGTTTATCAAATTTTATTAGAATTAAAAGGCTTGTATTTAAACAAGTATCAAAAAATACTACTGACTGCAAATCGTGGTTAACACAACAAATTATTTTTGAATAACGCAAACAGATAATTTTAAATTACTAAGAATATCATTACAAAGTCGACGATGTGTGTCAACGGTTGTAATTGGTGTCTGATGATGACATCTGTCGCGGATGTCCAAGGGCGACAGTGTCCACTTACCACCAGATGGACTGTCTGCTCCCAAAACATTTTTCATAAATTAAAACAAAGTTATAAACAGATTGTCAAAAATTAAAAAGCGGAACGTGGAGGCAACAGAGGTGCTTGTTCTGTCAACATAGGAGTTTCGCAACAGAATTCTATAATCGTATGCCGATAACTATATGTTGTTATTACAACAAATTGTCAGATGGATCGTCTGAAAAGAAAGCTATCATCAAATTATAATTTACCTATCTCTTAAGTTCAAGTAGCTAACAAAATATATTTCAATTTAACATCAGTTCAAAGATACTTAAAAGTAAATCTAGTGTATTGTTTATTCAGAGCAAGCAAACAACCTAAAACTTTATGCAATATCTATAACACCCTGTAAAGTAAATAAGGTACGAACTACTTATAAATTTAGACACCTGCATAGTGCACTTTCACTGTTTGCATTCAATTTCATTGAATAAACACAACTTCACTTAGGTGGGAGTACCGTCGACTGACAAAGAACAGGAGAATTTTATAAACAACCTTACGTAAATAATAACTGGAAGTGGCGCCCATGAAATAAGACAACGAAAGGACGTAAGTCTGAACTCCTGTCAAATGAAACTCAACATTATTCTAAAACTTTTTGGAAAGGAATTTTGGTCGATTTTTGAAGCTAAATACTAAATTGTGTTACGTTCATACTGAACGTTTACATGTGAACGGGGGTTGTTGCTAGGTTATAAACAATTCTCGTATAACAAAAATGTTTCAAATAATGATAACGAAATTGGCTACGACGTATGGAAAGAAGGTATTTCTTATTTTCTAATTAAATGTGAACAAAGCAACTTTGTATTTGATATTTTTGTTAATTGTTATTGGAGAAAGATTAAAAAAATCACATTTAGTACCTTCATATATAGCAATGCCTTAACATACCTGATATTAAGAAGCTCAAGATGAATGTAGTGCACAATAAACTACCCGCCATATACTCCTCCTCCCGCCATATAAGTGACGTCCTCCGCTATATACTCGTAGTTCCGTATCCAGGTCAAAATGTTCGTTATCCGAACTTAAAATTCGGAGCAGCGCACAATCGCCTTTACTGTAAGTTACACTATCAGTAATTTTAACAAATCACTTAACCTTTTTTAAACAGTATACTGCTAGACCCCATTTCGTTCCAAACCCTTTGGTCTACAGCTACCTCCGGTCGTTTTTTACAAAAAGCATCGATGTGGTTAGGTGTTACTTTTTATATTTATAAAGATCGAAGGTAACGATCGTGCACGATGGAAAGTAATAAGCGCTGACATCCAATGTACAGTGTGATGTCAATAACATCTGCTATAAATGCCTAACATAAGCCAAAAATAACGAACTTTTAGGGTTCACAAACTGAATTACTACCGGAGATTTCAAAATTGGATTATGTGAAAATATTGGGAAAGGTGAGGAAGAAAGACAATACGAGTTAAAGAATACATGAATAGGGGTCGGGTTGTGGAAACTCTCATTCACTGGATGGTACGTTAATCTCACAGTCTTCTCTCAGGATGCTTTAAAATGTCAATTTGAGATTGATAAATCATAATCGCAATTAAGGCTCATAAAAGGATAATAATAATAATAATGTATATAAATATTATAATACAGCCTCGTATGATTCGACATTTGACTTAGTTCTACGCCAGAACACATCATTATTTAGTGGTACAATTATCTTAAGAGCAATTATAGTGAGACCGGCCGAATGAAACAGTAGCATCAACCATCACAAATCCTGAACGAACAGCTTTCAATTATTCCACGTCCTCATACGAGACAATTGACTTTCCGGTTGATCCGATCATTGCTTGTGGATTGCAAATTCTCGAAATTTCGAGCACGTTCCAAGCACAGATGCTCGTACTAGGTACGTACAAGTATTTGTCTCGAATCCACATCTATGTCAATCAGTTTACCTTCTGCAGATGTCAGTCTGGCCTGCTGTTTGTGTAGTATCAAAGGTATTTGATACATCTACATTAGAACAGAGAACTAAAGAAACTTGGGCACAGTACAAAGTCATATTTATGTGAGAGGAAAGAAAATCGTTTTGCGGCAAATGTTCATTTTATTTTCGCCTTAAAATTATCTTATATTCCTCTCTATATCCCTCTCTCGCGTATACTTTTCTTTCACTTTAACATCTTTACGTTCCGTGTCACAAATTCGTCATCACACATTTACATTTGTACCTCGATTCCTGGTAGCCAAGTAAAACTTAGGCGTCGAACACAAGGTGTTGTTGGTAGCAGCGATCAGCGGCACAGCTAGTCGTGGCGATCATCAGTGAGCCAGCTAGTCGCATGGTCGCGCACACAGTTACAAAATTAGCTTGATGAGAACTAATATATGTAGTTATCTACTTGTCTTTCAAATGTTTAAGAATTCCATTCGCCAAAATGTGCCAATTTCTGAAAGCTTTTAATGTGAATTATCTAAAAGGTTTTCAATTCAATTTGAGTTACAACAAATATGTATATAAAAAATATACATATTTTTCTTAGTTCCGAATTCGGGTCGTTGGCGTTGCCCTTTTTATGTGCCTTTTATTGTGGTATTATTGTTAAAAAATGGATAAATTGATTAAATAACGTACTCGACAACGCCCAATAAGGCCACCAATACAAAACAGAGCAGTTCAAGATCAAAGGTCATATAAACAGATTCGTAACCAGCTCTTCCTTTTCGTCCACTGCTAGATATGGTCCACGCTGTTTTGTGAATGAAAGATGTATGGCCTTAAAACACCGGGCTGGGCAAGCTGATTGGCGAGTCCACTCTTTTAATTCTTTTGCGGATTGTTGTATCGTTTTGTTATCTCTTAATAGCCTTTAACGACACCCACGAGAAGGGAAACATGATAATATACGTTAAATTATATATATATATATATATATATATCGTACTATATATATATAGTGTCGTACAGGTCAGAAACCGCAACGTCTGGATAATGTATATATAGTGTCGTACAGGACAGAAACCGCAACGTCTGGATGATGTATATATAGTGTCGTACAGGACAGAAACCGCAACGTCTGGATAATGTATATATAGTGTCGTACAGGACAGAAACCGCAACGTCTGGATGATGTATATATAGTGTCGTACAGGACAGAAACCGCAACGTCTGGATAATGTATATATAGTGTCGTACAGGTCAGAAACCGCAACGTCTGGATAATGTATATATAGTGTCGTACAGGTCAGAAACCGCAACGTCTGGATGATGTATATATAGTGTCGTACAGGTCAGAAACCGCAACGTCTGGATGATGTATATATAGTGTCGTACAGGACAGAAACCGCAACGTCTGGATAATGTATATATAGTGTCGTACAGGACAGAAACCGCAACGTCTGGATAATGTATATATAGTGTCGTACAGGTCAGAAACCGTAACGTCTGGATAATGTATATATAGTGTCGTACAGGTCAGAAACCGCAACGTCTGGATGATGTATATATAGTGTCGTACAGGACAGAAACCGCAACGTCTGGATAATGTATATATAGTGTCGTACAGGACAGAAACCGCAACGTCTGGATAATGTATATATAGTGTCGTACAGGTCAGAAACCGTAACGTCTGGATAATGTATATATAGTGTCGTACAGGACAGAAACCGCAACGTCTGGATAATGTATATATAGTGTCGTACAGGTCAGAAACCGCAACGTCTGGATAATGTATGTATAGTGTCGTACAGGACAGAAACCGCAACGTCTGAATAGCATATTTTCCTCCCTCCTTCCATTCCCAGTAGAACTCCCATAAACAAAATACCTTTCTACAGTAAATTAGAAACAAACTAGAAACATAACTATTACTTACAAAAACTGGGTTATTTACAGTTCCGTGTCGTGCCGCACTCGGAACACGGCACTTATTTAATTGTTTCGTGATTTAGTATAAAGTCCGCGTGCACGGTTAAACGCTCGTTCCGCCTCTTATCTGTGAACGCCTTTATTCCTCATAATTGCTCCTCGTATCGGAATAATCGCTCCAATATTTTAGCAACGTTAAATCTGTTTCCTTTGTATTTGTTGCCCCTTTCATGGTCACAGATTTTGATAATAATAACCCAAATAATTTATTCGGTTATATGTATATGTGTGATTGTTTCATTTGTGGGATTTGCTTGTGAAGTTAATTGTAAACTTAAAATTTTAGTCAATAGTTTATTTGCCTGCAATGTGAGTACATAATAAAGGTCTTATTCTAAAAGAAATATCCAAACATATTCTGCCAGGATAATGGCGTGCTAATGTTATACAATTATATTAATTGAAAATTTATAAATAATTATTAAATTGAAAATTGTCAAATTGTCGAACTAATTTTTTTTAAATTTTGTTTATTAATGTAATCGACATGATTATTAATGTTGCTAGTGCTAATGGCCAAATACAGATTACACTGACATTATATACAGTATTTAATAGATTGTCGGCAAGTAAATAGGTGATTTTTTTATTAATAACACATGTTGATTTGTGTTTGCATTGGTGTGTACGTTTGTGTTTGTTGTGCGTGTGTGTGAGGGTGTGTATCTACAGTGCCGGCTTTACCTATGATGCAGGGTGTGCGGCGCACACGGGCGCAGGGTCTTAGGGGGTGCTGAGCGCCGCTCGCGACGCCTCCAAAGAGCCTAATAGAGGGCGCCAGGGTATTGGTTGCACCCGGGTGCTACATGGGCTAGAGCCGGCCCTGTGTATGTGTGTGTATTTATTTAAGATGACCTTTAAAATATTTGTGGGGAAATGGGTTTTATTATAATGATTTTGATGCTTTTTTATGATTTCCGTTTTTATTTTTTTCTTACTTAATAAACATATATGGAATAAGTAATAATTACATGTCCATATAATTTTTATTTAAATCAACAATAGTAAATCTTTTCGTTTAGATTGCTTTCAATATTGTAATAACAACTACCAATTAACACTTTGAATAGTTTGGACGGCGGTGACCACTTACCATCATGTGGCCTGCCCGCTCGTCTGCCATCTATTCTATAAAAACACCTTCATTAAGTCCAGCACATTTTAAATAATATTATGAATGCGAAAGTGGGTTGATTTATTTGTTACCTAATAGCTCGGCAACAAATCTACGAATCGAACAATCAACGGGTCAGGGGACGTTTTAATACATAGGTTTATATTCTATGCAAGCGAAGTCACAATTAATTGTTAGTGTAATATATAAATAAGGAAATGGCCATTCAACACGCATACAACTCGATTTTACTTGACCTATTTTACCTAAAATAAGGAGCACAAAAGAAAATATTCCCACATTCATATATTACCCTCACTTTTTTATCAAACTAGCGAAACCTTACGTGACAGATGAAAAGGATTTCTGAAATTGCTCTACATTACAATATCACCATCATTTTCATGTTCCACAACAATACGGGTACAGGGATAACCATGTAGGCTTCATATATATGTGTTTATATATACCTACCTAAATTGTACAATGTCAACTCGAAATTTCAATTTTCTGGTAGAAAATTTTTCTTCTATATTAAATTATTTATCAATTGTCACGTGGTGTCGGTCAGCTTGAGAAGTACCACCTCATCCCTTCCCATAGGTGTCGTAAAAGACGACTAAAGGATAACAAAGTAGCTACCACAAGCCCTGTGAATATACACTGCCTCTAAAAGAGTGGACTCGCAAACCCGTTTGGTCAGCATGGCGTTTTAAGGCCTTACATTCCTCATGCACAAAACAATTTGCATGAGACTGCTCGAGTGGACGCAAAAAGGGCTGGTTTTGGTATTAAATTATCGTTTACAAAGAAATGCACCTCCCGTCATTGAAATACAGTGCATCTGTATTTCGTTTATATGGAAGTGTCGCTCACGGTACCCTCCGAAAATCGTTGCATACCACGAACTCATAGGTTGTGGTGCGAACTACCATAAGAGATCTTTGCGTTATGTTGCGTTATGCGTAAGAGATTTTGCAAGTTTGGCAACGCTTCCACATTCCCCCTGGTGGCCATGGCCCGGTGGCCTTACCATCATGTCAGCCACTTGCTTGTCTACCTCCTCTTCTATAAAAAAAATATTCAACTAGACCGTAGCCAACTTCAGCTCCTGTTTTATTGGAGCTATGAACCGTCTACCTAATGGTAAGTATTAACCGCCACACCAGCAACCACACCAGGCGGGATAAGACTGCAATCCTTGCAGTATCTTCATAACTCCTCTGAAGAACAATATAGAAAATAATATTTTTCTAATGGAAAGAAGGTGGCATAGGAGCAGAGTCCATCTGTGGATACTGTCGCCCATGGACATCCGAGATAAATGCCGACGTCACTCTAGAATAACAAACGTTGGCACGCCCCCGGAGGCGCTTCCTGCCTTTGGAGATTTAACAATAGAAATAGGAGAAATATAGAAAATAATTTGGATGGAAACAGTTTAAAACACTTGCAAATTCAGCTTAATATTAACTTCGCAAACCCGGGTGGAACATTTCGACGCCATTAACTAAGCTTTTCCTGTTCACTGCCCAAAGGGCGTTATCTGAATAAGGTAATCTCGGCGTTTGCAAACTGGCATACAGATGATCCGATCCCAACGCGATGACCTTGTAATGGCGTCTGCAATTAATATAAAAAGCCCTTTGCCCCGCTAATGTGGAATGAATTGCCTCTGCCGGGGAGCGTTTGCCCCCGCCCATTCCGAACTCGCCCCTTTACAAAGTTACCTCTTACGGAACGTATTCGGTTGCCATAAAAGATGTTTTCGTTTGAACTGAAAGAGAGAGTAGGTTGGCATAGTTCCGTGCTCGACTTTTTACTACATTTCACTAACGTTTTTATTATTGTAATTTGGATTTCGTTTTCGGCTAGTCAGGCCCCCCGGGTTGTCTTTGATTCTGTTTTTTCGTTACAATAGTTTTATGGTGATTTTAATATCCTTTTATTTGATTTTTCTTGGCATTGCGAGGTATTTCTTTCGTGGAATATGAATAGCTGTTTACTGCGGCTCCGCCTGTATTGGATTCGTATTTTTTTTTAAATCTCTTATATCAGGTGCACGTTCCATTCCCACAGCCGCTGGACGTACTCAACTAGCCACGTTACCCGTTTCTCACAATAAAACTACCTTGAAATATACTTTATTTCCTATTTTATCATATTTCTCCAATGTACGTACGTATTTCGTTAGTGAGTGAAATATGCCAGACGCCATTCCCATCCATCCTACCCCTCCCCATTTTCCCGATCCATTCCTTAATCTGCAAAGGTAGGCAATGCATCCGGGGGCGTGCCAACGTTTGTCATTCTGGACTGTTGTTGGCATGTATCGCGGGTGTCTGTGGACGACAGTATCCACTTACCATCAGGTGGTCTGCCGCTTTCTTTCTATAAATAAAAATCAGGTGCTGTAACATACCAACGTTATATATAGAACAGAAGCTATGTCAAACAAAATAACTCGCCGAAAATCTTACATAGTTTTTGCGTGCATTGACATAACCGGCGTCTCCAATGTTGTGGAGAGAAAACTGTTACCAGTTTCAACGAAAATATTTGTGTATGCAGTGGCGTAAGGTAATCGATTTTAACTATGAAATTAAATTAGCCATAATCTGGTAAAATAAGACATTGTACCCGAGATACAATCTTATATTTAAAATATTTTTTAAACTTCATTGCACAAGTAATTTGTACAAATGGCGGACTTTATGCTATATAACATTTTCTACCAGGCAACCACCAGATCAAACAGAAATAGGAACGGGTATAATTTAGTTATTTTAATTATATATACATAGTTCAAATAATAATACAGACATTTCAGCACCTCGATATATCGCCAATCGACTTGGCTCCGCTGTTAAGATTCCAGAACAGCCCAGGTCTCGATAGAGTCCAAGGTTTTCTCGTGGTCCACAAAAGCAAAACACAAAGGCTGATTATACACTTCAGTCTTCAGTATGAACTGCCGCAGCGTGTGAATGTGGTCTACGGCGCTGTAGCCTTTTCGACACCCAGCCTGCTCCTTTCGACACCCACCCACCCAGGAAGGTTGAACTCTTCAAACTTCCTGGTGAGACGATTCATAATTACCTTGAGAACAGCTTATATACGTGGCTTAGGAGAGAAATATTTATAATAAGTCAAAAGTTCTTCAATAAGGTCTTGTCTTCCTTCTTGAAGAATAGGACCACCACACTCCTGCTCCACGCCTCCGGTGTTATGCCACCGTGTAAGACAACATGAAAGAAGTGTTGTAGCTCTCGTCAGACGGGAGCTCCTCCGACTCCGGGAGCATCAGACGGAGAAGCTCTGATGCTCTTTAACTCAAGCTCAAACTTTCTAATTTTCTAATTAATTTAATAATTGTATGTTTTAAGGTTCATTTATTTTATTCTAATCAAGTGAAGTTTACTTACTAAACTATAAAACCTATCAATTTTAACAGCCGATGTTATCCAATAGCGAATAAGCACACAAACGCAATTACGATCGGAAGTGGTAGTGCCATTTCAGGTCAAAGATCTCCGACGTAGGTATATGTTAATATGGATATCAACGAAAGTCGCCGGTAGTGACTAAATGAGAAGAACGAAAGCCCGTGTGTCCTTAGGAGGGGTCTATATCCAGCAGCATACACAGGTTATAAATGGATAGTAAATCATGTTCTTGAAAGTTATAAAAATGTATTTACATTTAATGGGAAAATGGGGAGGGATGGAATAGGATGGGATGGGAATGGGCTCTGGCGCATCTCACTCACTACCAAAACAACATACATTAGGGAAATAAGATAAAGTGGGAAATGCAGTACATTTCAAGGTGAAAGAGGGGCAACGTGGCTAGACGAGTGCGCCCAGCGGCTGTTGGATTGCACCGCGCACTCCCCCCTTCACTTTAGTTAGTTTAGTCATAATTTAGTTCTTTAAAAAAAATAACACGTCTTTATATATGTTCATAAAATTATAATATCGTATTATTTATAATTACGTATATATCCACTTACCATCAAGTAGACTATATGTTCGTCTGCCGCCTTAGTCCATAAAAAAAACTAGAGAAATGAAGTTTAGTTTAATTTGATTATTATAATAAAATGTGGATAGTACGAATTGTAGCTTAATAGTTCATTAATCTTCAAAGTGTATTTGTGTGCTTCCAAGGAGTCCTCTTCTGTCCTCAGTAAACCTACTGTCACTTTACTGAGCGACTCCTGACTTCGACGGGACTGGACATTGACATGATACATTATAGACTTTGAAGTTGTTTATTACGATGAAAAACTTGATACCATTGATACTATGCCATTGCATATATGGCACCATTGCCATATATGAAAAGATCCCATTATATGTCACTAGCTATATTGTCACACAATGTAATATCATGAACTACTGCCTGTATACTCTTTTTCATGAAAGAATTCACCACAAAGTATAGTTACCAAAGCCGGTAGTAATATACGTAGAATCTCTATTACAACAGTCCTTACCTTGCAGTACCTAAGTAGCGAGCTCGTCCGGTACCGGGTGCCGGACATCCGGAATTAATTAACATGTCCCGGCGCGCCCGGTACCGGTTGAAACTTGCTTAAACGTGTCGTATTTAAACGTTACATCGCAGTAGAAGTAAATCAGAAAGGGATCTTATTTTAAAAATGGAATTTCTGTATCAAAAATAAAAAAAAATACCTTTAAATGATAAAAATATGTAACGAAAATGATGTTGGTAAGAGAATTTCGGATCAAATTCACAGTCTAATAATCTTATAATTATTAGACTGACCCAGAACAAGGGTTGGCACACGTTCATTGAATGAACACAATTCATTGCGAAATCGACAAAAATGTGCCCAGTAATTTTTTTTTTAGAAAAAACCAAAATCTGAAAGAGAAAATACAAAATATTAGAAATCAGTCTTACTATGTTGGTCAAAAAACGCAGATTGCTCATACAAAGCGGAAAAAACATAATTGTTGACAATATTTCACACAGTTTTTTACAATGTGTAGAAAAGTCTACGCCACATGGATATTCTCGCTGATGTGTAGTGCTTGTATACTGTAAAATTTTAGTGCAACGTTGCGGGATCCGTATTTATGAGTTCCACAATGTTACGCTTAAAAGTTATTTTTGTGTAGAAAAAGTTGACCTAAGAGCAAAGAATTCAGTTATGGTAAATGGTTACCATTGCAATATTAGTTGGTAGTGACCCCGCCTGCTGTGCAAAAAGTCCCGGGTTAGATTCCCAGCGGCATTCGTTTTTTTTTTTTGTACGATGGCGGCAGACGAGCATACAGTCCACCTGATGGTAAGTGGATACTGTCGCCCATAGACATCCGCGATACATGCCAACATTAGTCCAAAATGACAAACGTTGGCATGCCCCCGGATGCGCTGCCTACCTTTGCAGATATAGGAATGGATTTGGAGAAAGGGTTGGGAAAATGGGGGGGGATAGGATGGGAATGGGCTCTGGCACATCTCACTCACTACCGAAACAAGTACGTACATTAGGGAAATAAGATAAAGTGGAAAATGCAGTACATTTCAAGGTAGTCTTTTGTGAGAGAGGGGTAACGTGGCCAGTCGAACGCGCCCAGCGACTGTTGGATTGCAGCGTGCACTCTCCCCCTCAACGTGCACGTGTTTAAACACACATGTTGTTTATGTTCGGATCTACGTGTGTGTTTGTCTTAGAGCTTGTCTCTGTATCCACGACAAGGAATCCTATGTGGGCTATTGCGTGCAGCGTTATTAATTAAAAAGAGAAAAGGATATAAATATAGAGTAAGAACCTCCCCACTCAATATGGTGGGATCTGATGGGAAATGAACGCTGGCATCTCTCACTCATATCCGAAACACGTTAGTACATTTCACGGCAGTCTTTTGTGCGAGAGGTAAATTGGCTTATCGGACGCGTCCAGCGGCTGTGTAATGTTGCCTTCGAACATTTACTGATTGAATTACGTGCCCATACTGTATCATTACTATGTGGTGACATTTGGTGCAAGTTTAATGGCCCGCCTCCCGCGTAATCTACTCGACGTGAACCCGTAGTGACGCTTCCCTAATTAGTTAGTTATTTGTGACTGGACAAGCGATGTCGACTAATTAAAAATTGTTGCGATTGAATCACTAATATTCTATCATTACTTCTGATGATATCATACTTTTGAAAAAACCGATAACCGATGGGGTAGGGAGGTTGTATAAGAAGAGACGAGGATCGTGTGCGGTGGCGAGCCTTTTTAGAGGCCTATGTCCAGCAGTGGAGAGATAGGCTAATGGTATGGTATGGTTTTGGCTCGGATAAAATACGTACTTACAATGTAAAATGTGTACAAAACGCGAAAGTTCAAAAAGTTATGTTCACCTTTCGTGTATCAGAATGAAATAAATAACCTTTCTGGTCTTCCGGCTTACTCGTCCCTTTATCGAAACTGGGGAAGCAGCTTGCGTCATTTAATAATAATTTGGCTCTAATAGTACCCATTATCGGCTTATTGTATTAGTACTAATCTAATCGTAGATGTAAGATAACTTGAATACTAAAGATGAACTAAAACTAAGAAGAATATTCTCTAACTACATTAAAAGAAATAACGTATTTAGTTAAGTAAGACCTAATTAGTTTATGCATAATCTAAATGGGTCTTAATTTTAAAATTGTTTTAAGTTGTATATACACATTATCCATCAATGCATGAGACATCTACTTACTATGTTGTGCATTTAAATAAGATTTATTATATAGTCGTCAACAAGCAGTTTTGGACCAAATAATGGAATAAATGAATAAAGATTCTCTGACCGCTCACAAGCCGATGTTAAACCATTAAGAGCATTTACGCAATGGGTTAAAGGAATTTTTGAGGGGGAGAGTGCACGCTGCTATCCAACAGCCACTGGGCGCGCTCGACTGGCCTCGCTACCCCTCTCTCACAGAAGACTACCTTGAAATGTACTGCATTTCCCACTTTTGTCTTATTTCCCTAATGTATGTACGTGTTTCGGTAGTGAGTGAGATGTGCCAGAGCCCATTCCCATCCTATACCTCCCCATTTTCTCAACCCTTTCTCCAAATCCATTCCTATATCTCCAAAGGCAGGCTAACAGCCACTGGGCGCGCTCGACTGGCCACGTTACCTCTCTCCGGGGGCGTACCAACGTTTGTCATTTTGGATTAATGTTGGCGTGTATCGCGGATGTATATAGACGACAGTATCCACTCACCATCAGGTAGACTGGACTGTATGCTCGTCTGCCACCTTCGTCCATAAAAAAAAATCAATTGTACTCTTCACTACCCACTACATTCCATTGGGGAGTGTAAAAGAACGAAGAAAACATCAAGCTATTCTTCCAATTTCTAAGACGTCCAAATAATACAGTATATCTGCGGACGTACCAAAGTTCGACGTTTTCGAGTGCAATTGGCGATTGGTGTAGCAGTATCGATTTACTACCCGGTGGACTCTCTACTCGCCTGCCACCTTCTTTTTGTATATAAAAAAACTTAAGCTTAAACTTATTTTACTCTCCAAACGTTGAAACTTTATCGCACTGAACACTAGAAAGTACCAGAAATATCACAGATGTTAGAAGAGAAATTGTAATCAAGCGCAGAGAGGGATGCGCTCAGGCTGGATGGACCGAGACGCCTTGAAGAAGGTTGCCATTAATTACTACATAAAAAAAAGTTTATGAATATAGGTTAGTTTAGCTAGTCCTATATCTAACAATTGGATAGACATAAACTGATGGACAAGTAACACACAAGCAAAATGGACTGAGATGCTCCAGCATGTAACAATGTTAAAGCTAACTCTATTAGGACCACGTCTTTGGAGCGCGATTGACAGTGCGTTTACCAATTCTCAAAGGTACGTTCGATTCTCTAAAGTCGTGTTCTCACTAAATCTCGTATAAAGAAGTTCCTCAAAGAGATAAATTCACGCAGGAAAATTTTATCCCACAGCTTTTGCCGTAAATCTTAGGACAGTAGGCGACAGTGAATCTTTAGTCAGTGACCGGAGATTCATAGGCACTTCGATACCAATAGCCACCTCTGTAAGGTAATCTTAGCAGATGAAAATATCTCCGGAGTCTGTAGTAAGGACGTAAAGTCTATAATACAGCCACTTTGCGAATGTGTTGATAATGATACTTCTTTGATGTCTTTCACCTACACCGTAATTCTACTGCCGAATATTTTGTAGTGGATATTGTATTTGGGTACCAAGAGTAGGAGATAGAGTTACGGTAACGCAAAGTATCCCATTGGGTCGAAGTAATTGGGAATCCCTATTGATGACAGGTCCAGATGAGACTCGTAAGATAAGCCTTTCGAATCATATTGTGTAAAGCATTGTTAATCGTCCCTGAATATTTCTTATACCTAACAACTCTTTTTCCAAATCTATTCTATCAGAACGTAATTCTGTTTAAGTACCTAGGAACGTTACAAATGTGTTGTATCAATCTTGTAAAATTCTTTTGGGTAACATGAATTATCAGAAAAAAATCAGAGACTACTTGTTAATAAGAACAAGACCATCTTACATTTGCGAAAGACGTGGTATTCAAAATCGGGCCAGACAATCCCAGATGACTTAGAAGTTACCTAATGCGTTCTAACCTTTACGGTCAAGCTGTCCGCACGGATGGATACGGATCGATCGATGCGGGCAAATCAGCCATTATCTGTATGTGGGAGTACTAAAACATCTCGGCCGGGTCGCATTGTGCTTTTCGCTTTGTGCTCCCACCTCCTTCTATTTGAGAGCTGGGAATGTTCTGAGTTACCTTATGAAGTACCATATGAGATGCCTCGTGAGAAAGAGTGTATAGAATTGAAGTAACTCCATTCTTTCGAAATATGTTTGATAAACAACTTTTGCTTATAATAATTTGAGTGATGTCAAATGTGGAGTATTCTCATCCTGGCCCGAGTTCTTGTCCCTGTAAGCGTTGCAGTCAGCTTATTGCCAAGCTTGATGAAACTCATCGGGTCGAGTAGGTAAACTATAAAAGATGACTTTGAGACAGTTGTATATATACGTAGTCTATATTCTACGTATATACAATTTATATATCCTGTATATATATACAAACTTCTCACTACTACACTGAAACTATCACTATTGTACAATATGTCAATAACTAACACATATTGCGTTTTCCTACATGAGAGGGACATAGCATTCATTCATCAAACATCTATCAAATCAATTGAATTCCGCAAACTCAATATTCCAATCTTATATCTATTATTGTATTATTGCCCAATAAGAACTTGAACATTTGTTGTAAAAAATAAAAATAAATACTTTTAATTGATTTAATTTATTTGACTCATTCTCTGTGTTATTCTACTCACTAGCATAGGCGTAAGTTTATCAAAATAACTTGAATCATTTTTTAAAGTAGTCTTGGGCTCAAAGAAAATATCTATTTTCTACAATTTGAGTAAATTTTTCAACATACTCGGGCACTAGCCGACTGAAATTTGCAGAGTTAATTCTAACTCCATGAACGTGAGTAATTTTGAAGATAAATTGTAAAAAAAACCTATGTGATTTTTTTGCCAAGACCCGTTGAAAATTAGTGGACAAATTAGACTAAGATTTTTTTTATTTGGTAATTTATGGGGTCATGACTCGAAAGCGATATTGTGGTACTTTTCTTCTAAGGCCCTATTGAGTTTATTGACTACAAAATTCTATTGAACTATTGTCAGAAAAAAAAACGATTTTAAACCCAATAGTTCAGCTGCAGTTACGAAATTTAGTCTAAAATCGGATTTTTATTTTACCAAAATTTGACAAAAATCCAAATAAATTTTGAATCAATGAATATTGCGGAACATACATGAGAGTTAAATCGACAGGTATTGAGGTCCCCCATCGCCCTGCTTCCAATGACCCCCCATTACACCATGTATAAATAACTACTTCCAGCCTTTTCAGTATCCATTGGTGGACATGGGACTCCTCAGCCACATTACCTTGTGCGTGACGGATGCCTGGCCTGAAAAAACGCCATGTTGCACGCTGGTCAAGCGGGTTGGCGAGTCCACTCTTTTAGAGGTTCCTCAAGGTTTGTGGTAGCCATTTCATTATCCCTTAGTCACCTTTTACGACGTCCACGAGAAGAGATGGAGAGGTGTTATTCTACAGCCGGCCTTTACCACACGGCTATAAATAAGTACTTGTCAATAAAGGTAAAATAAAATCACGTAAATGAAAGGAGAATGAAATCTTAAAAGTGAAAATGTTAGAAAACCATCTGAGGGCGTTTTTATTCGGTAAACTTATATCGGTAACTATATATTGTAGAGCGCAGGAATCCAGTGATATACAACTTCGCTTTTAAATTCGAATATTCTAGCTTCTAATACAAATTAAGTACAAAACGGTCTGCCCCACGCGACCGGTGACTCTTGAAAGGCCACTAGGGCCACAAGAATTTAGCCATTCCGAAAAAAAAAACGGTCCGCCCCAGAATTACATCATTTCTGACATCGCTCCTTTTTTCTTGACAGCCAAAACATCGGAAGCCCACCTTTTTGTGTTGACATAACAAAAAATATATTTTAACATTTATTTTGTACAGATATTATATAATAATAAAACATTTTAATGGAAACTTTAAAAATAAATATCTTACATTATAAAAATGCGAATACCTCTTAGCAACACTTCCAGAATTCAACTCCACGTGTACATAATGTGTCCTGGTACAACCGTGTGATGTTTTCATTACATATGGCCTGCAAGAAGTCACTGCATGTACAATGTACACATCTAGCGTGGCCTATATCTATAGGTAATACATAAATAAATAGTACATGTATTTATAAGCGTTTGAGCGAAGACATATTTTGAGAATGCATAATATCTCTAGTTTCTATTGGAAATGTAGGCGTGATATATTTATGTATGTATTTATTTATAACCGGAGTAGGCTTTATAGGGCACCCACAAATTCGCCCTACTCAGAAATAATCACCTAGGTGGTCCCTGTGCCTATCTGCCTTGTGGACCGAAAATTTAAAAAAAATACCAGTAAGCAGTCTTTACCAATCGATAAATTGGAAAAGAGAATTAGGAATTGATAATTTATGGCTCTTATACTTATCTCCCGTGGTAATTGGTTGAGATATTAGAAGTGAAGATTAAAAATTGAAAACCTATAAAACACAGCTATAGGTTTCTCTACGTAGTGGAATATAGCCCCTGAGTATTGGTTGAGTAATTAGGAATTGACTAAGAAATTTGTGACAACTGAGAACCTTTTAGAAACAGCTTAAAGGTTTATATAGGTTTTGTAATTGCAATTCTCGAGTATTGAAGCTGTCGTTATTAATATACACAGCCATTTCTAATTTAACATCCTCGAGGGAATTCTATAGGTACCCGTTTTAAAAACGAAACCTTTTATGAAGATTTTAACTCATAACCTTAAATAACAGTACAAATTTAACAACAATGAAGGTTTCGAGGTCAGCGCGGGTAGCTGAACAAAATTAAATGTATTTCATTCCTTTGGTACTCTTGATCCAAGATTAAACCCGACTTCATCACAGCGCTGCGCTTTTTACTTTCCTCTCCTTTGTCAGCCGAAAAACAACTGTCCCTATTCGAATGCTTTAATTTAAGATGGACATCACAGATACGGAAGGAGCCAGTGAGCAATCTGTGGAGATGATCTCGAAATTATCCTGTTCTGTGTGCGGAACAGTGCAATGCAACAGTGCTCGTATTAGCTACTTTGGTGAGTCGTATTATGCAGTTCATTGCACACTATCGTACAAAAGGCAAGCTTGCCTTAAGTCGTTCTCTACCAGCCAACCTTTGGGTTGATCAGAGAGGTTCAACTGGGAGGTGCGAAAAAGACTCAAATGAGATGACTCAATGAGAGATCTATGTGACGACACATTACACGCTAATAAAATTAATCAAATCCATGAGAAACATAATGTGTGTATCTTTTACTTTACATTGTATTTTGTGCTTTTCGTATTCTAACTTAATATTGCATCTGTGGTCCTTTTCCTGTATAATCTGGTGATTGAGTGTTAGAGAATATATTATTCAATTACCTATTAATATTTCAATATAGCTCTTATACATATATTGTAATGTTAAATAAAAACATATCTGCTCCCTGAATTTATTTCGTTGAAACTAATTACTTTTTTTGTACGACTTTTTAAATTTCAATACTTTTTTCATATAAAAATAAAAACATTCTTCTTACCTAATAATGTAGAATCAATTTTGTCAGGCTAAAAATATGCAACGTTATCGATCTGATTAGAAATAGAAATTCCAAGCACACGGAATACAAAAGAAGAGGTATATATTTTTTTTTCTTTTGTGAATATATTTTTAGATAAAGTCTTACTACAAAAGTTGTTACTTTTAATAATATAGATTCAGTGTTAAGATGGTGCAGCTGTTTCTTATATCATTCTCTATAGTAAGGATATTTGGTTCCTGTAAAACATTGCACACTGGATTTAATAAACTCTGCGCACATTTACTGTTTCGTTTTATTTGCACATAAAGATTAGGAGCAAGAGTTGCGCAGCCATTCCGCACACGGCCGTAAAACTGCTCTCAATTCGACAAATGAGCAATGAAACTCCGCACCGTTACCGTCACCCAATCGCAGTGTAGATAAAAAAGCACTCTTCTGACATGCATCTCACGCACACAAATGTGTTTATTACACAAGTCTGTGTAGAGTTCCGGGAGAATTAAAATTCCAAATTCGAACTCCAATGGACTAAAGTGGGTTCGTCAATAATGAAAGACTATAGATGCTTTTCAAATGACATGTTGTGAGCACCAAAAACTCTGCGAGTAAATCTATCACACTGTATCAAATTATATTCCACCCAAAGAAACAATTAAGGTGGCTAACAAACGACGAATGGATTAACTTAACATATAACGTAACATACACAAACATACAGTAGGTATAACGACGATATCTTCCGACATATACAATTGTAGGTACATACACATATACAGCTAAGCAAACATACACAGTCTGTGTGTGTATACATGAAGTAACGAAAATAGGAAAAAAAGTAGTAAAAAATAGTTACTTTAAAGAAATAAATGGCAAAAAAATAAAATGAAAAAGTAATAACCATTGATGGATATGCTGCGAAGAAAATGACTATTTTGTGAATTTAATTGACATTTTCTGCTGTCTACTTTTTTATGAGAAAAAAGGCGGCTACATACAGTCCGAAATTGATGGTAAGTGGATACTGTCGCTCATAGACATCCGCGATACATCGCCAACATCAGTTCAGAATGACAAACGTTTCTCTAATGTGGCCAATTGACCAATATTCATCGATTATTGGTTCCAATGTATGTCCCACGCGATTCCCAAGTTTGATCAGTACACACTGTCACCCGTGTTAAATGAACCGCCTTGTTTGTGAAAATGTTTGCGTATTTAATGCTCGCTTTAATCAATCCCCTCATTTGTTATTGACTCATTATAATTAACGGACAGATAATGTTAATTACAGGTCGAAAACACGGGAAGTTTAACATTATTTTATGTTTGTTTAGGTACACATCACGTCTGCGTATTCAAAATCATTCCTTTCTAGACCTTATGATATCATCTATCAGTTTATCATATCATTCAATCGTCTTCTTTTCTGAATAGACCTCTCCAAAGCCCGCCCCACCACATTCAGTCTCCCGTTATTCTAGTCCGATCACTACTAAATTCTTTATTGAACACAAAAACAAAACAAGCCAGGAGACATTGTAACACATGAAATTCATAAAAAGCGTTCTTATACACTGGATCGCAAAAATTCCGGGTCGCTAATAAAAACCGTGATATCTCCATAAATTATATACCTACATCGCTCGAATAAATAATATGTAGTAAGGAGGTTACTAATGCTTGTTCTAAATCTCTAAAGAGGTTTCATTTGTACAAGTTACAGATTAAAAAAAAAAAATTCTGCATTTTGAAAAATTTCAAAATTTAAAATTAGGAAAAGAATATTTTTTCTGCTTTTGTTTCAAACGGAGCTGTCATTATAAATGGTTCCTTGGATTGATCAGAGTATTCAATGCAATATCATGTCGTTATCACCTGAAGAATGTACACGGATTATTACCATGGTACAAGAAGGAAGAAGTCAGCGTAGCACTGCTAGAACAGTAGGAGTATCTTTATCAACGGTCCAAAGAGTACTCCAGCGATTTCAAGAGACCGGCATGAATATCAGGAGACCAGGAAATGGCAGGCCAAGGTGCGCGACTTCACGAGAAGACCGATTCATCGTGAGCACTATGTTAAGAAATCGACATCTCACGGCTGTTCAGGTCCGAAACAGTCTTCAAGAAATTCACCACAACAATGTGAGCTCTAATACGATTCTGCGACGTATTCGTGAAGCTGATATAAAGCCTTATAAACCAGCAAACGGCCTCAAACTGCTCAGAGAACATCGAGTTGCCAGGTTACGGTTTGCTCGAGAACACATCCGATGGACAGATGAACATTGGTCCAAGGTTATGTTTTCCGATGAGTCCAGATTTTGTTTATTTACGCACGACGGGAGACGAAGAGTATTTAGACGGCCAGGAGAACGGTATCATCAAGCGTGTTTTGAAGAAAAGGTGCCATTCGGTGGAGGATCAATAATGGTTTGGGCTGGGATATCTTCAGAGGATCGCACGGAGTTAGTGATCATAGAAAACGGTTCTCTGACTGCTGTCAGATACGTAGGAGAGATTTTAAATGAGCATGCTGGTCCATTCTTAGTGAATATGGGTGCAATTTCCATTCTTATGCACGATAATGCGCGACCACATACTGCTCATTTGGTCAATATGTATATTCAAGACGTCGGTATTACCTGCATGGAGTGGCCAGCTCGCAGCTTAGACTTAAATCCCATAGAACATGCATGGGACGAGCTCAGGAGATGCGTGAGACAACGTTCTCCTGCTCCCGTTACCTTACACGAGTTAAAGAATGCGCTAGTGGAAGAATGGGCAAACATAGACTAAAATCGTATTAAAAATTTGGTTTACAGCATGCCACATCGTCTTATTGAAGTGATACGGGCTCGTGGAGGAAATACAAAATATTAAATTGACAAAAAAATTTTAAGTGTATTTTTGTTGTCATAAGTTAGAAGCGAAATTTTCTTATTTTTTAGTATTTAATTAAAGTTATATAGTGTACAGAACGTGTTACACATTTTTTTATATATATTAATCAGTCATCTACAATATACTATAGTTTCGCAAATTAGTCTTATGTATTTAAGAAACTATCACGCCATTTATTAGCGACCCGGAATTTTTGCGATCCAGTTTAGCAGTAGTAGTTCTTATATTCTTAGTAGCGATCTCTGTCAGACAACTTTTGGGTAGAGAGGAAATAAACATTTGAATACAGATGTACATCACGCTTAATTACATATTATACATACATACTATACACAATATAAAGTAATATAATGATGTATAAGCAACAAGATAATTAGAATAAGAAGAAAAGTAGTAATACAAGTGCTGAAAAATTGAAGAAAAATATAAATAAAGAAAGTATTAAAGAAGTCTTCAGTCCATCTGCCCGAAGAACAAACCCTTCCAGTACATAACAGCCCACATGTCAAAACACAAATATGGTTAAAGGTCTCATTGTTAAAATGTACAAAATATTAATGTCAGAATGTGATAAAACGATCAATTCTTGTAAAGTCTAAATGCGTATATGTGGTAATGTTAAAAGGTTTAATAGGCAAAATGTTTCATCACTAAAATGCCAATAGTCGTAACGTAACATAAGCTGGTTTCCTGGTACATGGTCTCCATCTTTTCTACTTATATATACTTGATTCTTTGATTCTATTCCGAAATTCTTCGTTTCAGATTCTATCTATCCAAGAAACTCAAAGCTTAACTCTTTCCACCCCTCGCTGAGGCCTAATAATCACTAGCCGCCCTTTGTTGACTGTTAAATCTTATGTTGACTTTGATCATATGACTTTGAAGCGGTTTGACACCTGATTCATTTCTTATAATAAAACACCTGTATATATTTTCAAGTGGACTGCATTTTATAATTAAATACACGGCGATGGCAATGTACATCGCTGCTAGATGTCGTAGACAAGAAGAAGGAATAAATTGAAATTACAAATAACTAAGGCAAAGGCATAGTTGTTGTACATACTAATACAACAACTCCATAAAATCTTCTACAGACTTTTAATTCTATTGTTACAAAAACGGGACTCTTACAGTTCTTAGACTAGATAATGTTGTAATATTGTTCTTTTTTTGCACGTTTCCTTAAATAATTTTGTGAACTAAAATCTATTACCGTCGGTTAACCGTTCGCTGTATTCCTTTGCAGAAGCATTGAATAGTTTAATATTACACAATACAAACATACATTACATAAATACTAACAAAAGTGTACCTCAAATGTACCCCAAATGTAGGAAATGTTAAATGTAGGAAAAGTACCCCTGATTTATAATATGTTATTTTGATTTAAAGCTATACAGCTTTTAATCGGAGTGGCACGCTATTAGAGCTATTAGAGCTGCATACAACATTAAATACTAGTGTTAAAATATTTTATTAACATTACGTTATCAATAATGTTTTCATAGTATTGGACATACTGACATTGGATCATGTTAATAAGTAAATTATAATAAATATTAGTTTGTATACTCAATTTTAGTTTGGTCGTATTTTTAGTTGCACTCATTTATTTTTAAATGAGGGATGCTACTCACCCTACTCACGTATAAATACATGCTAAATACTACTCACGTATAGGATTTTGGAAACATTGTAAAAATGAGACTTGCGAAGGCTAAAAATCAACGCCGAGAAGACGAGTACTCGCAGCGTAGCCGAGCTTGTGAGCTTAAGCGCATTCAGCTGTTTAAATTTCATTACTTATTATTCACTGTATTTTTGTGTTTTTTTATATTGTTTCAGTGTGTCAAATAAATAATAAAATTAATTATTTTCAAAATAAAACATTTTTTTGGTATTTAATTTAAAAGATCTGGCAGCAAACTGTTTTGCAGCATTCGCGACTCGAAACTCCATTTGTGAATTTAATTTTGTGCTCGCCCCCCCCCCTTAAGGAATTCCAGCGCGAACCGTAATATTTCAACAACAAGTTTTGTTCAGTTTCGCAATAGCCGAAGCCTGTTTAGACGCCCTTATTCGCTTGCCACTTGCCAGAAGAAACTTCGCTGTAGCAGTTACCAACAACTTTTGACATGCCATTCTTCCACTTGAAAGGAACAAAAGATTTGAAAAAGTATTCTAAATAATGTAGATAATCTTGTTGATGAACAAACTGCTGCCCGCAGCTTCGTTTCATGTTAATGGGACCATCTAAATATTTTACCGTACAAACTGTGGCATCCCTTTTCTTCCCTTCGGGCGTTCTTTTTCCAGAAATCCCTTCTTAGTATAGATTAATGTTCTATAAGAAAACTGCTGTTCATGTTTCTTTAGCGGTTTCGGCTAAAGATGAATTAGTCAGCCAATTTATATGTATAAACTAATGGTGCTTATTTTATCTCCAAGGATTTTAGAATATTTTTTTTATATATGGATATTGACAATTAAGCTTTAAATTATTCAATTTCGTTGCAAAAAGTCAGGACGAATATACTTAGTATGTAATACTTTTCTTGAGCGTACTTGCTTCGACATAGAAAAAGTGGAAAAGAAATAGCAGATATCGCATCTCACATAGAAGTAACAGTTATATCGAAACTTATTTTAGTACAAAAGTGATTCTGTGCTACTTTTTGGCGGGAACTCGAGAAGTGAAGGTTGAATTTTTGTTTAAATATAAAAAAAAATGTCTTTAGGGTTTTGGGTTTAATAGTGATGTTTATTAAACATCAAAATGCATAGTGTTTGTGCATATTGTTTGTGATAATCAAATAAGACATAAGACTGCATTTTTTGTGTTCTTCCAAGGAGTCAAACTCTTCTGTACTCAGTGAACTTACTATCACTTTACTGAGCGACTCCTTACTTGCTCCGACGGGACCGGACATTAACGAGATGTTTTGAATTTCAATTTCGAAAGTGTTAACAAGAAAATGATACAGCATCGTTGTCATATGTATACGTAACGAAAACTCGACACGAGCACAATGTGCTAATTGCGCTATTGCCATATATAAAAAGAAAAAAGTGACTTGTTTCTAAACAATACCATTTGCGCAAGTAACTTGACAGTACTAAAGGCGCCACAAAACATAACTTTGCGCAAAACCAATAAGTTGTTTTCGAGTTCCAAAGAGTTCTTCTACAGCTACTGACGAAATTGCGATTTGTATCGGCCCAATGAATTACCAGGCCTTCCGATAATTTGGAAAACAACTGTCATTATGACGCTAGGCTTTTTTATGTTTGTTTAGAGATTATTTTAATCACTTCTTATCGTATCTTTGCTGCTGGTTGAATGTTTACTCCGAATAATCGATAATTATTTTTTAAACAACAGCTAATTTTGATTAGATTTATGGTTTGGTTGTTTCCAGCAAGAAGAATACCAACTTTATAGGATACATTTTTATTGTGTGTATTGTGTGTGTGTGTGTGTGTGTGTGTGTTTGTGTGTGTGTGTGTGTGACGCATTTTATACCGCAAACCCGTAGGGTGTGGAACTAACTGCCTCAAGAGTTCATTCCATTACGCTACGATATGGGATTCTTCAAGAAATGACGATGCATACCTCCTGGTGGTGCAGGTGTCCATGGGCGGTGGTAACACTTACCATCACGTGTGCGCGCTTGCTCGTCTCCCTACTTCCCTATAACCAACCATAACTAGTAGACGCCGGCAACAAAATATCTCGCCACAGTCATGACGTTATCTAAATGTCGGCATGAATTAATTATTGATCTTCTATATAAAAATTCTTATTTCTGTTTGATCTGGTGGTTAACTGGTAGATAATGCCTTATGGCGTTAAGTCCGCCATTTGTACAAACTATATGTGCAATGAAGTTCAAATAAATAAATAAAAACCTCTGTACTATAAAATATACCTACCTTTAGTTAAACCTTCCAAAATAACGCCAAGCAGTCTAGCGATCACCGCACTTCATGGTGTTTGTATGACGTCAAAATTACGTGAGACTGTCGCAGGTAATTTAATTTGTGTGGCGGTACAAGGGTTTATGGCGCGGAAAGATATTCGGAGAGACGGCGGTTTGCGCGGGAAACGAGGCCTTTTGCACTCTTGCTAAATGTTCAGAGATACGGGCGAGCGTTTACGGTGCCACAACTCATGGCGAATCGTCCTAAATCAGCATGATGGTTGTTATTAAATATCTGGGGAATTCCCTTGGTATTTCTCACAGGTCTTCGCACATATTTCCTGCACATTCACTTGTGCATGAGGGATGTGTAGCCTTAAAACGCCAAACGGGCTAGCGAGTCCACTCTTAAAAAGTAGTGTAGTTCCTCAGGGCTTGTGATACCGGCTTTCTTTTTCGTTAGTGGCCTCTTATGACACCCACGAGAAGACTTGGGGTTTTGTTATTTTAAAACCGGTCGACACCACAGTGGCAACTATTTTTGTTACGTATTGGTTTGGTTAGGGAAGAAGGTCCAAACAAACGAGGTGTCCCAATAAGGGAAAAGTATGAAAACTCACAACTCAGTATGATGATTCATTTATCATTTTGACTTTCTTCAGTGCATTTTTTATTATTTTCTTTCTGTCTCTCCCGTCCCACAAAATTGTATGTCTGCGCGTTTCCAATCAAGGGATTGTGCTGAAAACCAGTGCTACCTCAATGCGCTGCACAAAGATTGTACGTACTTATTGTGGTGTACATTACCATACCATTAGCCTACATCTCTTTATTGCTGGATATAGGAGCCTCTCTTGAGACTCGATAAAATTAATTATTATAATTACAAGTAATTCTTTAGAAAATTGCGTCCATATAATCTTGAGAATATTTGAGCGATCATTTACAAGTGGTGATGCTATTTTAAAGCCAAACATACCAAACATACCCTATTATTATACAAAATTGAATTCGTAGTAAACCCGAAATAAGCGAACTGTGCAACCGTATAATACAATCGGAATAACCTCTTAATAACTTCTATTTTGCCGCAAACACTAGTCGCAGCAAATAATTTAAAATAATTCCCGCAACTTGGTCCGACAGTTTAATTAAAGTTTTGGTGTTGTGGTTGCACTTCAGACCAGGGTTACACTCAGCATTCCGAATGAAATACGAAGAACTGAAGAAAATACACAAAGTTACTTAGTCTTAGTATATGAAAGTTCTATACTTTACGCTGTGTGAATGACAACGAATTGAAGCAGCCTGCGTAAGAATGTGAGTGTTTAAAAACTTTGTTATTCTGCCCTCGTAATATATTGGAAATCAAAAATAAACAATGTCTATTCTTTGTATTTTAGCCATAACTCCAAGTTTCTTTCTTAGCTTGATTTTGAATTAATGAAAATTTTAGGAGTTATTTTTTCAAATAAAATATTTTTTTTTTGTATTCTACTAAAATGTCATCACAATGCACTTGTTCCTTTTTTTCTAAGAAATAGTGAGAGCGACCTGCATATGTGTGTGTCGCGTGTCACTTCATTGAAACGAGGCGTTACGTCTATATTTATTTTAAAGATTATGAGAAAATATCCATTGAAACAATAAAATTCCTGACCTAATTAAAAATTGATTATATTATTAATGCTACGGTAATGACACAAATTCCAGTTACAATAATGACAAAACAGCTTTACATATTATAAATATCTCACTGCGAACTGGTAAATATTATTAAATTCTGCCTCATGCCTCACTTTTTTAAGTTCGCGGCCATGTTGGTTTCCTTATGATGTTTTCCTTGAACGCCGAGCTAGAAGAAACATGAACTGAACTTAGTCGTCAGTATAAAATCAGAGGAACGGCTTTGAATTCGAACTCATGAACTCACGAATGGCAGTCGAGACTCAAGGGTGTGACTCATAGATTTAACGCCTAACCGAACTTACGGATACATTTAGCTTATGTCTCTAGCTTTTATCTATTAACCTATGAGATTTAATCATTTAGCTTATGTCTCTCCACCGCTAGATATAGACCTCTCCTAAGGTTTGCAACCGCACACGATCTTCCACTCTTCTCATCCAACCACCACCGGCAAACTTCTGCAATTGAAATCACGAAACATAAAAATTTCAATCGAGAAGGCACGAAACATCCTAATCTAGCTTAATAACAGATATTAACCCAGTATTTCCTTAAAAAAAAATGTGCTGCAACGGAAACCAATATCAAGGCGATTACTTTGAGCAACCTGTTATTATATTCGCATAAAGGTAATACGTGAGGAAGTGGAGTAAATAAAGAGTGTTTGGCGTCTCAGTAACATATGGTGCCACCTCGTAATATACATGAGGCTTGTAATAAACGAGCTGGCATATGAGGCGGAATTACCCTCTCAGCGTGACACCTTTGAACATTATTTTGAAGTGCATTTTTTATTACAGCCTTCGGAGATGTTTTATCGCGATTTTCTTTAATGTTAAGTGACGTTGCCTTTTGGGATAATTTTAAGATCATTATGTTGTCTTTGATGAAGATGTTCTGAACACGTCTAAGATGTTTACGCAATGTTGTAATTCATTTACGGAATTTTTTGCAGCTGTTCAGTCCAACGTATACACCTAAAATTACTATCTCCACATATTAATATTAGTACAATTAGTACAAGACGACTTTATTTTTGCGTCATTGTAGTAAAAACGATGCAGTCTTATTAACAGCTATTTAAAGGGAATTCTGAGTCATAGTCGGATTAAAACCCGGTTTACAGCTTTACAATATTTGTTTTACTTTTCTATCTGTGTTTGTATTGTTGGTGATCTGTCTCGAGTCATTCAAATGACCAACAGTACATGTCTATACATATAATAAAATTGTAACAGGCCGATGTCTGTACATTATAGATATTGAAAAAAAACTAATATGGGGGGTCTTTATTAGAGCAACTTTTTAGAAGTCTGTCTATCTGTATGTTGGTACACGCATCACGCAATAACTACTGCATTGAATTGATTGCAGTTTTCACCGTTGTATTGCTAGAGGTCTAATTTAAAATATAGGCTCCATTTTACCGCAGGAAAATATCTTATTCCGATTGTTTTAAATTTCATAAACCGAAGCGAAGTGAGGACGGGTCGCTAGTACATTAATAAGATTTGTGTCTACCTTTAATTTAAGTTGATACTGTAAGCAATAATAATAATTAGTAAGTACTAAGTCATTGTTGGTTGAACTAATATATAAAACCCAAACGTTGAGTGATGTTACTAAGGTAAATAAATATGTGTGAAAAACGTAATAATCTTAGAAGTACTTACACTTCCCGGCCGAAAGTAATACACATCGGCTATGATCGGCTAACTTCGGTTTTGTAGAGCGTCGTCCGTGTCGTGTGCCGTTTCGACAGAGACGACGTTCTACAAAACCGAAGCTAGCCGATCATTGGCAATGTCTTTTACTTTCGGCCGAGAAGTGTACAAGTTGTTGCACTTTTGTGATACAACGCATTCCGTAAATGTCATTTTGTTAGTTTAGCAATATAAAAAAGGAAAATATGTCTGTTCGTTTCTTGGAAATGCTGTCACGCATCAATGGAACGAATCAAGCTGAAATTTTGCGTGAACCTTTTTTAAGACCACGAAAAGGACATAGGTCCCTAAGTAAGGTTAAGGTTAGGGAAAACGAACTAAGGTTCCCGTGGAATAGTGAGCACGTGGACATATCCGCGGGAAATACTAGTTAAAAATATATTTGATGTTATTTGAGCACTAGGACCTTATTGTCGGTATGAAGTTATGAAAAAGTCTTACGTCGGTATGAAAAAATACTTATCGACTTTATCAAATACAAGAACATGTTCGTGTATTTAATTTTTGAGATAATTAAAAAAGGGTTACAAATCCAGGCTAATCTATACATATAATAAAATTGTAACAGGCCGATGTCTGTACATTATATTATAGATATTTCTATACATATAATAAAATTGTAAATATCTTATTCCGATTGTTTTAAATTTAATAAACCGAAGCGAAGTGTGAGGGCGGGTCGCTAGTTAAAAATAAAAGTAATAAAAAATGTTATGTTTTAAAGATGTCACTAAAATGTCAATATTATCTGGAAAATAGGCATCAAAAATGAGGTCAGGTTAATTCTCAATAAATACGCAGATCTTCCTCTCAGTGTAAGAAAAGTTGTGACTCTTGAAAACACGACTCATAATTGAGGCGACGATATGAAATGAGCGGTGCCTCATTATCCTCTCTTGTAAACGATGAGAGTTATTTATCATGAGAACGATACGTTCGTCTCGGCTCACTGACTCTTCGGTTCGATTTTCTTTCACTAATTCTCCTATTATTGCTGACCTATTGCCATCAATTTTGGGTCACTTCCGCACCCAAATACGAAGAATTTATTTTCCAATATTGTTTGTCCTAATGGATATTATGTTTCTTATTGTTTTCTTCTACACTATATCAATTTGATTGTTATTCATAAATATACAATACCTGAAACAAAATAACGTAAAAGTTGAATTGAGTAATTGAAAATATATAAAACCGTTCTAGAGGAAAATAAAAATATTTTAGATAATAAATCAGAAGTTATAAACATGTAAGTTTGTGTTGTTCAATCTAGAAAGTTCTTATTCCATTATACTCTTGATTCCCCATACCATCTTATCCCCCAAAGGGAGATTGGAAGGTGTAATCAGATGAGAAATATTCTTCTTCCCGTTGTATTTGCTATTCTCCTATTTCCCAACTCTTTTTCAAACTTAATTCCTAAATATTCAATGGTAAGCAGCGCAACTGTGGGTTTGCCTACGTTTGTTATTTAGGATGGTTGTTTGCATCTATCGCGGGCAACAGCATCCACTTACCACCAAGTGGATTGCTCGTCTGTCACGTTCATTTTATTAAAAAAAATAACCATCAATCCATACTGTGACCGCGTGATGGATTATTATGACCCGAAAACCATCCTTTTCTATTGCAAGGAGAAGTCTGTGCCCTACAAGGGAGCGTTGTAGGTTGATATAATTAAGTCAGATACGTCAGTATAATTTACATGAAATATCAATTACCGAGTCAATATCTTCGGTCTACTTCCCTTCGATGAAAAGCCATTGTTTAAGAACTTCCAATGCCCCACTTCGGCTACTTAAAAATACAACAAACAAAGTGAAAATTCAAAAAATCCAGGTCAACGAGTAAATGAGTTCTGCTGTCGTCAGCGAAGAAACGGCAATAACACTTGAACACGAAACTCGGTAAACACTGCTCGAAACGCAAGATCTGCGCTAATCAGATGAATGGTTCTCAAAGCGACAATAACTTAAACACCGCGTTACATTGCCGTGCGACGCTTGGAGTTCCAATGCTGTAGCTGAACAAACACGCACGTGAAAGTGTTCTCAGCACGCGCGTCTCACGTTCTTTACTGGCTCAATTTTACTCCTGCGGTGTACGTCGCTTGCTTTATAGCAGGGTTTCCGCAGGTAGTCGTTGGGAAGTCAGCGTTGGTTGAGGTTTATGTGATAGGGTCGAGTAGCCCCGCGGCTGCGCGGGCCAGCGATCGATGAGGACACAGCCTCAGTGGCGACCCAGTACCCTGCATACATGCACCGTCTTGTAACCTATATCACTAATGAATTTATTCTGGAACAAATCAAAAATATAAGTTTTGCCTTTGTGCACCTTCATAAACTGTGCTTTGTAATCTAATCTACAAACAAAGCGATATCATACATGAGAAATATCGGGCAGTTTTATCCGGAACTTTTGACTTTCTGTACCGAGATGCGAATTTAGAAATGATTTTTTCCGTTCCAATAAATCTGAAATAGACATTAATATTGCCGCTTTTTAAGAAGACGTTATTGACCGAGTTCTAAGAGTTAACCAAACGTAATAATAGGATAAAGTTGTGGAATTAGCAAATATTGATAACTGTCCCTAACTTCTTGGGGCTTTTGTCATTATATGACACACCAATCCCAATATATCCTAACCTATATAACACGTGCCTTATTTTCATAGCTCAGATAAAAATATAGGTATAATCAGATTATGACATGATAACAACATGACTAAATATTATGTATTTAAACAGACTTAAAATTATATATAGCATCACCAGTGAGTGAACAGTTGGTATTCTATTTTAGCTGTGTCAGATGGGGCTACATTTTTCTTGCTTCAGCTTATTACAAAAATTTCCAAAAATGTTTTTTAAAGAAAGAAGGCGGCGGACTAACTAACAGTCCACCTGATGGTGTGTACTGTTGCCAACATCACTCCAGAACGACAAACTTTGGCACGCCCTTAAATTCGCTGCCTACCTTTGCAGATTTAGGAATGGATATCTACCTTAAATATCTACAGACATCACAAAATAAAATAATTATACTAATATACACTATTTTACTCCTACTCAACTACTATGTATTTAAAAAACAAAACACATACTGATAAGATATTAATCAACATCATTCAAACAAAGTTTACACTTACTAAAAGAACTTATCAACATAACTTACTAGCGACCCGCCGTCGCTTCGCTTCGGTTTATTTTTCGGTTCGGTTTCAAATTTATTTTTTCAATATTTTAAAATAAAATATAACCTATATTAGACACGGATAATGTAACTTCCTATTTGTGAAAGAATTTTTGAAATCGGTACAGTATTTCCAGAGATTACCCCCAACATACCTACAAACACACAATTTTACCTCTTTATTATATTAGTATAGAAGACACAAAAACAATTTAATCGTTCGTCTACCTGGAACTAATAAATATAAATAGAAAAAGAAATATACTCGTATTATTTGAGGGAGCACAGTTATATAATAGATTATTAGATGAAATCAAAAAATGTAATAAATATCTATAAGAATAAACTAAAGACATATCCTAAGTATAAGAATTTTTAAAAATATTCTCAGTAAATAAGTCTTATATTTTATCTTATACCTATATACTTACTTGAAATGCATGCTTCTTCACTAGAGTAAATTTAATATTGATGTCACATGTAAATGAACTGTACAATATTCTTATGAGAATAAAGTTTCTTTAAATGGTTTAGGAGAATGGATTGAGAAAACGGTCAGGGATAGAATAGGATGGTAATGAACTGTGACATAACTCACTAAGTACTGAAACACGTACGGATATTGGGAGAATAGGATAAAGTGGGAAATATAGACAGTGTCGATTATAAGACTATGAAATAAAACACACAACACTATTGAGAATGAGTGATTGAAATTTTATAAATACATATTTCTAACAGCATTCATGCACTACTTGCTCTGAGTACTCATTACCCGTCAAAAAACCTTTTGCATACAAAGTTACAAACCAAGTTGGCACTTGACCGATTTTTTTGCATAACAAAGTGCTGTAGAGTCGAGTTCATAACATATTAAGATACAAGACTTTTGCGGGTTGAAAAGTTCGTGAAATTATAAAAGGTTGTCGTTATAAATACAATGTGAATATTTTTTTATGTCATTTTTTATTTAATTTATTCGATTTACCAGTGGCAGTTGTTCATAAGGCAGTGAGTTTTCAGTTCCTACACTTCCTACCTGCAGGGGGAGAGTGCACGCTGCAATCCAACAGCTGCAATCTCTCACAGAAGACTACCTTGAAGTACTGCATTTCCCACTTTATCTCATTTCCCTAATGTACGTACGTGTTTCGGTAGTGAGTGAGATGTGCCAGAGCCCATTCCCATCCTATCCCTCCCCATTTGCTCAAACCATTCTCTAAATCCATTCTTATATCTCCAAAGGGAGGCAGCGCATCCGGGGGCGTGCCATCGTATGTCATTTTGGACTAACGTTGGCATGTATCGCGAATATGATGTATGCGGAAAAAAAAAAGAATTTTTGAGAAATAATGATTTGAACAGCAGAAATACTGAGAGTGGCAGCAAATTAATGCCATCAAATTTAAAAGTCTTGCTCTAGTGACAATAAAGACAGGAGTTCCGCGTAGGGTCTCCGTCGATATTGTCGTAATTATAAATTGACATTCACAGTAATTGTAAATTGACATTCACAGTAATTGTAAATTGACATTCACAGTAATTATAAATTGACATTCACATTAATTATAAATTGACATTCACAGTTATTATAAATTGTTTATTTCAGTTACTCAAACAACAGTTTCTCTTCATTTAAATACAAACCGTTACATTTTTACATGCTTTTAAGACTCTTCAAGCGCGCTATAAGACATTTTATACCTGGAACCCGAAAGTTGTGGAATGAACTGCCATCTGAGATATTTCCCTTACGTGGCGAAATGGTGCTCTTCAAGAGAGTTGTGAACTTCAAGGATTCTGCGAGGTAGGCATCGCACCCGCAAACCCCCTGGTGTTGCAGGTGTCCATGGGCGGCGGTGACCACTTTCGCCACGGTGACATCAGACTGTGTCTCTCCATTGCTGGTCCTCTCCCAAGGACCCACACCACACACGATTTTCTACTCATCTCTTCCAGCCACTATCGACGGTTTTCGCCAAGTCGTCAGTCCACCTGGCCGGAGGGCGTCCCACGCTACGTTTCCAGGTACGTGGTCTCCATTTGAAGACTCCATCAGAAAAAACAAACTGAGACACAAATATATAAATATAAAAACACACATTCTATCACACCAACCGCATATACCTTCTCCATTTCCCCGTGAGCAAAAACTGCGACATTGTGAATTGTGTCCACCAGCAATCCTTAGTAACCGTATTACCTCTCCAGAGTGACCCGAAGTGTACGCGTCTCGTCTTCCCCTAACTTTATTGGGATAAAGTTATCCGAGGTCTAACACAATATTTTTACGATATATTTTATTTTATTGTTACTTTCACACGTATAAATAACGATAAACCGAGCCTGGCGATATTTATTGCGAACTAGCGGTGCCTGCGACTTCATTCGCGTGAACATGTAATTCCCGTGGGAACTTTATAATCCATCTGGATAAAAAGCTATAACTATGCCAATGCAATGCAACCAGCCCTAACAGTATCCACTGCTGGAAATGGGCCTCATCACGCACATTGCCCCGAGCATGAGGGATGCATAGCCTTGAAACGCCAAGCTGGCCTCGTGGCGTTATAAGGAATTTCATTAAAATCCGTCCAGTAGATTTTGCGTAATGCGCTTTCAGACATACAGACAAAAAATTCAAATAATGTTGTTTTTATATTGCAATAACTTTTTTCCATAAATATTTCATGTACAGACAGAGCTCTGTTACGATTTTATTATATATAATATATATAATAAAATCTATATATTTATGTATACATATGGCTGTAAAAAGTATGCAGATATAAAACGTGTTTGATAGTTTGTGCTGAATATCTAATGAGTGTTTGTTTAGTGGTTTACTTATTTTTATGGGATACTAACTTTGTCCGCAACTTCTCGCAGTGTACTTTATAACGAATTATAAACTGTAAATATTAAATTAACTATGAGTGCTAAAAAAATCAAATATCAGTTGAAGGATAGTTACTCTATGGTTACAAGCTCAGGAATGAAACATTTTATTTTCCTAGTCTCCTTTTATCAATGATTGAAATTTCTACGTAAGATAATCTAGTAAAAAAAATCAAATAGCGGTGTCTGCAAATAGACTAGGTACCTACACAATTGTACTAAAAACAACAGTGTTTGAAATTATACTAAACTTCATTAGTTTTTGTGGGAGCAAGACAGAAAAACGGAAAAAAATATGATTTCAGATTCTGTATCATTTATACTTAAAAATATATTTCATATCATAATAATCATCATGAAGCACTACCATAAAATACTTGATCTATCATAAAGACATATAACGTATTAGCTTGTTAAAAATCGTTTTCTAAATCGATTTATAATTATCAAAATCAATATGATTCACATTTTATTACAATGACATCATTTTAAGGTTCTATATCACAAATAGTCCAGTATTTTAATTAGTTGGCAGAACACTGCCTCCTGTATTTGCAAGTTGGTCTTAAAAGTACCCACCAACCATTCAGTTTTGGCATTCGACGCGAATTTTCCTCTTAGCACACATGTGGTTATAAGCTGCGGTCCGACCAAGAACGAGAAACGATGAGCGATAAACTATTTTCTCGCCCAAGACACGAAAATTTCACAAGACAAATATAGAAATAATAGTTGAACGGTCTCACTGCATGCGAGAATCCTCACTCTAGTTTTATCGCCCGGGGATAAGAGAGCCAAAGGAGCTCGCTCAGTAACACTCGTCTGTAATGTGACCGTCAAATTCAATTAGTGGGTGGCGGCGAAGGGGTCGAACTAAGTGAGTGCTTCTAGCCCATTGCCTGTGGCTTGCTTCACTCGTTCCTCGCTCAGCGATATAAAAATATGTCGCATAGCTGACTTCGTTACTCGTTTATAGTTAGATTACCGGCTCATCGTGTCTCGTTCTAGGTCGGACCGAAGCCTTAACCTTCTAGGACGTTAGATGAGGACGATACTACAATACTGATTGGATGAATACCAAAAGTCGGAACAATATTCACAGGCCTATACCATATTGTTGACACTTCCGTCGTACGTGGGAGCTCAGTCCCTGTGACTAGCACTAAACACACGACGATATACTTAGCCAATTTATGAGTACATATTGTTTATGTGTAATGTACCAACTTTGGGGCAATTTTCTGATGAGGTGTTGAAATTAATGTCAACTTCTAGTTTTTATCATCGCACCTCTCGTCATCGAGTAATTAATTAAATAATAATTAATTAAACATATAATAAGAATAATAAATAATTACATGAAAATTAAAAAGAAATAGAAGCAGCGCATTCACGGTTGCTCAGAGCCCCAGGAAAAGTTTAAAAGGGATTTTACGCGGCCGTGTTTTAAAAAAAGTCGCAGTGTGTAACGTTTGTTTATCATGTTTTCTCATTGACCTGAAACTCTCCCACGGGCCTTTGCTCTATAGTTGGTCATTAAAGATTGAGGTCATGTTGTCTCATAACTCACGCATATATTGTACAAGTTATTAGCCATGTATTGATGGGATATGCATTAACAATGCATAAACCGTTACAGATGGACCGTCCCAGAATACATAAAACGTGCCGCGCTAAATTACTCTGTTATTGAACATCATACGGTGTCGACAAATTAGCCACAAAGCGACACTGAGCTAGCAAAATTAAACACGATATCTCCTAGATATAGGCCTCTCCTAAGACTCGCAACCACACATGGTCTTTTGCTCTTCTCATCCGGCCACCACCGGAAAATTTCTTCTGGACGTCTTAGTTTACCTGGCTGGAAGGCGTCGCATTCTCCCATTCTCCATTCAAGAACTCGTCTATCCCATCGGTTGTCGGTCCTGCGGTCCTGCCGGTCCTCACAGCAGATATGGCCTATCCATTGCCACTTACTAATTCTGCACACGGGATCGCTGGTTGTGGAGATCTGCGATCCTCGCAACCAGTATGAATGTGTACACATAGTGGCTCGCACGAATGCGTACACACAGTGTCCGTCAACTAGGCAGCGACCGAGCGACCAGCTATCACAGGGTCGCCTCTACCAGCCACCCCGTGTTCCGGACGTCCGTGGGTTAATTAAACTATTTTAAATCAATCGCAGTAACTATGAAGTTTAATAATGAAAATAAAATTGATATCTATGTTAAAATTCTGGTCTCCGAGTTTGGTGATTCTTGGTTACAAACATTTGCCAAACACGCCCAAATCCAATGGCCAAATCCAATAATGGCGGACATCTGTAGCTTTAATTATGTACAAGTGAATTTATTCGCTTATTTCCCAAAGGAGATCTGGTTACAAACACACAATTAGTTTGGTGACCAACATGATGGATGTAATTTGGGTTTGGGAAATTTAAAACAGTTTAATAATATCCTTGTGAATTGATGTATATTTTAATGAATTTGGTTTTAAAAGGATAGTTTCAAGAGAAAATGAATGCTAACTTATTTCAAAAATGTTTCTACTCAATTATTGAGTATTTTATAACATTATTAATAGTTTTATATACAAATAAAATAGCCAACGCTACGAAAACTGCTTCCCTTTTATTTAGAATTTAATTTTGGAAAATAAAAAAGTCACAAGATGCCAAGTCGGGATTGTAAGGAGGATGGCCTAAAACCTTTATCCGGGGTACCGTTCTAAAACTCCCTTGATTTAAGAGCTGAGCGAGCGGACACGTAGTCATGGTGCAGCAGCAATCCGCGGAGACATGGGTTTGGACGCTTGTTACTCATTGCAGTAAAAACGTTTGGTAAGCACGTGGCTACGTACCATTCTGCGTTAGTGCTGCTTTGGTTTGGTAGGTAAAGATATCAGGTAATCAGTTAAGTGAAAAAACTTGCGATTATAAATTTTCCAGCGATTTTTGCTCTTTTCACTTTGAAATAGTCGAACAGTAGATTGACTTTTAGTTTCTGGATCACGCTGCTAGATCCAGCCTTAATTCAGCTCTTAAAAAATATGGAGGGTAATTTGAATTTGGAATGTTTTTATTATGTTATAGATAGTCATAGTTTCAATTGACATCAAAACCAGCCAGTGTTTCATAGATAAAAATTCATTATCGCAAATCATTCTAACGCAAAACACAATTTGCTAAGCTGCTGTCAATTTGCAACACCTGTAAAAGGTGACTGTAAAAGGTCATAAGATACCCAACATTCATGTAAGATCATTATAGTTACTCGGCAAATAAATATTTGAATTTGGAACTTGCCTTGGCCGTCTGGTGTGAGTAGGCTTTAGAATACTCCATCTCTACCCCGAATGCATTAGAGGCTACTAAAGGATAGCGAAGCCGCTTCTACAGTCCTGAGGAGCGGCACCACCTCTAAAAGAGTGGGACTCGCCAACCTCATGCATATGACAATGTGCATAAGGAAGCCCATGTCCAGCAGTGGATGGTAAAAGGGCTGGTTTCGGTGAGGGTTTCTATTTAAACAAAAATTTTGTTACAACGAAATTTAAAGTTCCCTATATGTCATTAAAATGTCCGTACCATTGAATCTTAAATGAAAAGAGGATACAAGACTCATTTGTAAACACAAGGGCAAGATGTATCCGAGTAGGTACCTTAATATATCATTGTACAGTGTCTCAGTGCGTCGCTGTATGTCGTTGCTAGGGTTACCATGTTTTACATCTACACTGGATAAATGACCGAAAATTAAATAAATAGACATTTTTTTTATATACAAGAAATGGTCACGTGATCGTAAGTGGTCCCTGTCGCCAATGATTACCTGCAACACCAGGCGCAAGGGGATGTGTCGCTGACCACGTAAAATCCTGGCCATAGCTTTCTTGAACAGCCCCATGTTGTAGCATAGCAGGGAAACCTCAGCTGGCAGTTCATTTCACAACTATTGGGTTCGCGGTATAAAGCGTCTTGATGATCGCACTGTACGCAGCGACTATTTGCCAAGGAAGTGCGAATGAACCGTACGACGATGATAGGAGGTGCGATGGTAAAACGCCGAAGTTGGAATCAAAACTAACTATTTTATAGATATTGTTACTTTATTAATATTTATTTATTAACACAATCTGCAAAGAATTTTCTGAAATAAATTATTTCAAAAATACACGACAATTGTTCATAGTGGTTGACGTTTAAAATATTACTAAAATATGAGTATTCCTGACACGTCCCGCGAAATGGGAGACGTTTAGTAACACTAGTCGTAACAAATCGTCGCAAGCTTTGAGCACAGTGGCCGATATTGCCGTATAAATCTAAGTAATCGATCTGCACTTGTATCGAGCGAGTTCTTTCGAAAAAATCAAGAAAATATGAGTCTTTAAAATCTTTTCGTATTACATTGTAGGACAAATTTAAGTCTATTTTTCTATTAATCTAGAGTGTGACTGTAAGAACAGGTTTTTCTACAAAGTTACATTTGCAGTTGGTGGAGTTTAACCACCTTTTGAATATGCCAATAATAAGGTGCAAAAGAATTTGTAAATAGTTTGTATGTATCTTATAATAATCTATAATAGAAGATATACATATAAGCGCGACTTTCAGGAGAGCCAAAAGGAAGTACATTAAGTATTCAGAAGACAACTGTCAATTTCTACGAATGATTCATACGTCATTTCTACAAACGTACGCAATTGTAACTTTAATATAATATTCCTTTGCATGTAAGCAATTCCGACAAAACCTATTTCGTCAGAAGATTTTCTTCAAAAGCATCGACGCTGAAGGCTCAAGACATATAAACAGTACAAATGTAACCAATTTCCAAAGTTATTCAGCGGCGCCACACCGTAAACACTTCCATAGACAAGCCTTTTGATGTCAAATCCAATATGAAACCGTTTGCTTTACTCCAATACTACAATATTCGAAGCCGAACGTCGCGGACAACCTCTATCAACACCAATTAAGAATACAAAGGCAAGGAAATTGCCACACTCGAATGGACGCCGTTTCTCTCTCCACTTTTATAACGTGTTGCCTTCGGAAATTGTTGCGACGTGACCCGATATCTTGTATTCCATATTTCACTCCATAATTGTCACCTACTTTTCATCGGGCGAGTACGAATCGGAAGCGAATCAATTCGTCCTTTGTACCCGTTGAGCCGGGAATATTTTTGCATAATATTCACTGTGTTTTTCATTGGAATGCTATGGATTTTATTTAGTTACTAGCGATGCCTGCCACTTCGTTCGCATGAACTTGTGACTCCCGTGGGAACTCTATAATCGATCTGGATAAAAAGTACCCTAAACGTTAACGTAAACGTTTATTGAAACCCGTCCAGCTCTTAGTGCGTTCAATCTGACAGAATTATTTTCGACTCTGTGTCACATGTACATTATCACACTGCAATGATTTTTTTTTAATATTTCATGTACAGACACAGGTCTGTCACGATTTTATTATATGTATATCTATAATGGTGCATAATAGTGGAGTTTGTCCATTAGTGAGTCCTGCGGGAGCAACGAGGCGTTAACATCGGACAGTGTGCGCTCATTGCGCTTCTATGGTTGCCACATTTTTGTTTATATATTTATTTGTGAACATGAATCTACCGCAAAACAGAGAAATAAGTAACTGAAATATATATACGGAACTCATTGCCAATAACAGATTCTACTATGTAATTATTACGCATATTCATTAAAAAATTAGGGAAGGTGTACGCGAGCTCTGACGCAAGACTCACTGTCGCAGCGTGAATGTGTGTGTGAAAGGGAGGGAATGAAGCGAAGTGCGAACGTCTATGAGTGAAGAACTAAAGCGACGGGCGTAGTCTTTCACGTATTTGACGATGGAGGAAAGTTCCAAATCCTTGTAGAGGTTGACATTGCGAGAGTACCATGGGGCAGCTACGGCCTTACGCACGAATCAATTTTAGAGAGTTTGGAGTATTTTAAGGTTGGAGGGGGCTGCTTGTGCAAAGACAACGCTAGCGAAGGTCATTATAGGACGTACGCAGGTTTTGTATAATGTCAGCTTATTTCTCTACGACATTTTACTTCTGCTGCCTATGAGAGGGTTGAGACGACCGAGTATGGTGCATAGTGTAAGCAGTGTGCCGACCGGTTTTGTACCTGATTAGGCTTGGTTTACAATGAGGAGTTTTAATGGTATGTAAATATTTTTGTTAATGTTAATGTTTAATTATTTTGGAACATAAAATAAATGTTTATTTTTAATAGCCTCAAGATGTATTCCAACCACTGCTGAATAAAAGCCTTCTTTCCCTTCCTCTACGACCTTCTAATGCGAACTCATCCACTCATCTAATTGCACATCCAGATCGCTCCGCCATATACTTTACGGTCTGTAGAGGATTTTCCACTTTTCCGGATGCAATCGGTACACGCGTCTAACAAATAAAATAATGATATAATTAAACGTATCAATACTCTGTCCATAAAGCAGAAACACATACGTGTCAACGTCACTATTTGACATAAAGAGTATGTAATAATTCCAATCTCTTCCTGTGGGTGTCGTAAAAGGCGACTAAGGGATAACAAAGTTGCTAACCACAAGAAACTACGCCACCCCTAAAACAGTGGACTCGCCAACCCGCTTGGCAGGCGTGGCGTTTTAGGGCCATACATCCCTCATGCACAAAACAATGTGCACGTGGAGGGCCATGTCCAGCAGCGGATAGTAGAAGGACTATCAACTGCATTGCATTTAATTATTTTTTTACACGTCACTCCCAATATTTACAATACCTGATAGGTGTATTTAAGGTCAAAAACCGAGAGTATATTATATTCTCAACGTGAAAAGTGGTCAGTTTTTTTTTTACTTACCAAAATATGAAACGTTTTGTCCACGAAAAATATGGGGGGAAAGTTTGTGAAGTTGGTTCGTGTAAAACAGGTATACTGATAGCAGTGCCACCGGTCACGTGCTTGCAGACTTGATTAGTGCACTAACCATAGCACTAACCTAGATTCGAATTCAACTCTTCGCTTCACTCATGTATTCTTTTAATACATTGTTGGAAACTCTAACACTTCATTAACAAATAGAAAGAATATCTTCCACAACGATCAACAATATATACGCGTCTATCACAGGATAGGTAGATAAAATTATACAGCAACTGATATCCAAGTGCCAACCCTATCGTTTTCCTTCTAGCCTTCGGCGCCCGTGCGTCGTCGAGCCGCATTATTGATAGCTCCCTGAGCTATTGCCGCTCCACAAACGCTTGGAGAAAAACTCCCCGCTTAAGTTTTCATTGTTCGACGTCTGTTGTGAGCGAATGCGACAACCCTGGCGCCTCCCTGCCCTTCTGTGTATTCAAGTGGAAAATACAGAGAATCCCTTCTAAAGCTTTTGTAATGACTCAATAAAGTAAAAATAATATTTTCCTTGTAACTGATAAAGCATGGACAGCTTCAGCTTGTAATAAACGATTGGTTGATGAATTGAGAAGATTGATCGAAAGAAATTTTATTTCTTACACACTACAGATTGCATACATAATATTTTTTTCTTTTTATATGTACGAAGGTGGCAGACGAGCATACAGTCCACCTGATGGTAAGTGGATACTATCGCCCATAGATATCCGCGATACATGCTAACATTAGTGTAAAATGACAAACGTTGGTACGCCCCCGGATGCGCGCGTACCTTTGGAGATATAGAAATATATTTGGAGAAAGGGTTGGGAAAATGGAGAGGGATTGGATGGGAATGGGCTCTGGCACATCTCACTCACTACCAAAACACGTACGTACATTAGGGAAATTAAAGTGAGAAATGCAGTACATTCTGTGAGAGGGGGGTAACGTGGAGTCGAGCGCGTGGAGTCGCTTTATTGTCTTCACTGTGGATAAACAGTGAAGACAGTAAAGAGATCAAAAATTAAACAATGCAATAAAACTGCGTGGTCCCATGTGTGTCGAAAAGACCTGTATACCATAAAAAGGCATTTTCAGACGGAACCCAAAACGCGTGGACGATGGACAGTGATAAGAGGTTTATGTAGTAAAATTTGACTTAGTGGTGACCGACGGAAAGGTGTAAAGGTAGCTTTAACCGTTCAGTAACAAGGTGGGTCGATTATGTCAAGCGAATCGAAGAAGTGACATGGTTAAGGACAGCCCCGGACCGAGGAAGGTGACACCAAGAAAGGGAATAACCAGCATGATGAGCGGAATAGAGATAATGATACATTGAAAATGCCAGATGCTTTATGAAATAATCAATTTTTTTTGTTTCGGAATAGCTAAATTCATGTGGCCCTAGTGGCCTTTCAAGAGTCACCGGTCGTTTTTAATTTAGGGCGAACGCAAAAGGCGCTAAGCCAGGAACAAAATGTGTGTTACAACGAGCCTAAGGGCTACCCCGCCGGTAAACCAGCGGAAGGAACGGACCTCGGCTTAGGGCGTTGCATTGGGGAGATACCGCGGGATCGCGAGTCGGTGAGAAGCGCCCAGGCACGTGCCGATACCTGGTAAAAGTGTTGGCTGAGGCCGGTGTGTGTTGACGGTGTAGCGAGGGGGACGTCCATGTCTCCGCCGGCGGGGGAAATAATCAAGAGCCACTAAAAATTAGAGAAACCATATCTAGGTGTGAAAAGGTCCTTCGATAATAGAATTAATATCCTACTGATATATACTTGTACTGACATTAATTTGTCTAAAATAATCCGAAATGCCTCTAAGTTTGAGGTAAAAATCCTCACCGCACTATTCCCGAAAGACTAACGAAAGTAGTCGAATAAGTAGTTGAAAAACTCTCTTAAGTTCTTGGCACACACATAAAGTATACGCAGTACGGGCATGACGGTTAAAATTTAAACGATTAATCGGTCGACTAAAAATTTAAACCTAAAGATAGAACTTATTAAAACTATTTATTTAACAAAAATAGTCAAATGACTATTAAGAACTGATCATTACTAAAAATAATCACGAATTCAACATATTTATTATCAATTTAGTTTTTTAATATTTTTTCGATGTTTAATATTTCGTCAACTAATTAGCAGTATAATTAATTAATCCAACGATGTATACGAGTCACAGTTAATAGTGAAATATCCAGATTAATATTAAAATAAGCTACAAAATGTATTAACACCGCTAAAAGATGACAAAAGTGGTATGCCAATGCTTGACTGGTGCGTCGACGGACCTTGTCCGGCAAGTGTCCCATATTGCAGCATACCCGTAAAGATCTAACATAGTATAACCTGAACAATACTTAATAGAGAACTATATTTTTTCAACAGCTCTTATGTGGTCATGGGACGAAACAGGAAAAAGGTTATAATTTCTCAACCTACGACGGCGTATATAACAGATGACCAATTCTGTAGCAAGACTCCATTACAGTATGGAGAAACAGTTCAGTGCGAATGCCCGAAGTACAACACACGTATATGCGACTCACACAGTTCTTCTACCAACGCGACGTTTTTCATTTACTCTAAAAGATGTTTTCAAAACCGTATTTATTCTGTGTTTTTAAAAATTCTTAGTACATGTTATACTGATTCTCTTGTACTGTACTATAAACTTTCTTTGCTACTCTCATGAGTGAATAAACTTATAGGTATTCCAAGGCCAGCGTAATATTTAGAAAGGAAAAAATATATGTAGGTATTGAGGCAAAATCGACTACTACTGACTACATACTGACGTCGCACTTAGTATTGCCTTAGCATTAAATAATGCTAAATATTTTAACATTTCAAGTATTTTGCCATTAAATATATAACTGACATAATTGACATGGGGTCGCGGGAGAGCGCCAGTTGATCTCTTACCAAAATAACGCCGATATCACGCGCCTGTCAGAAAGGTAAACTTTCCCTATTTTCCGTAAGTTTTAGAAAAAATATTTTGACAACTAGCGATTCCAGCAACTTCTTTCGCGTGAACTTGTGATTCTCGGGGGAACTTCATAATTTATCTGGATGAAGAGCATCCCGAATGTTAACCTAGTGTATAAGCTGGGTAAAAGAAAGAATTATAACATGTAAAAGAATTATAAGTATGTATGCCAAGTTTCATTAAAATCCGCCTACGGGTTTTTGTGTGAAGCGCGTCCAGACAGACAGACAGACATATTTTGTTTGTTTTAGGGCTCTCTGTCACATGTACTTTACACTGCAATGACTTTTTCAAAAAATATTTCTTTACAGCCAGGCTCTGTTATGATTTTACTACTATACGTAGATATTCATATTTGTCGTAGATATTCTCAAACTCTATTAAAAAAACATTTTGTTTGTATATTCAACTACTGCATTTATTTTAGAGAGGGAGAATGCACGCTGAAATGTCACAGCCGCTAGGCGCACTTGACTAGTCATGTTACCTCTCTCTCACAGAAGACTACCGTAAAATTTCCCATTTTATGTTATGTTTCGGTAGTGAGTGAGATATGCCAAAGCATCGGCTATGGCTAGGCATAGCCCTAGCCATAGATTCCCCATTTTCCCAACCCTTCTTCGAATTCATTCTAAAATCTCTAAAGGTAGGCAGCGCATCCAAGAGCGTGACAAGTTTGTCTTTCTGGACTGTTGTTAGTATGTATCGCGGGTGTCCATGGCCCACAGTATCCACTTACCTCCAGGTGGACTGTCTGCTCGTCTGTAGCTTTTTTCTATAAAATAACCTATGCTTATAAATTTCACAAATTACTTAAGTATCTATTTTTACTGTTTACCAATTACTTTCCCCGTAAAAGAATGCCTCCAATTTAAAATTCATCTTTCAGAAATAGATTTAATTAACATTTCGTCAACTGTAATTCCTTTTAGATTTATTATAGGAATAGATTCATTTGGAAAATGTAATTCTAAAGGTATCTAAATAATGCGTTGAATAGCGTCAATTTCGCCCGTAAAGCAACGCGTTTCTATAGACGTCTTGAATTTACAAAATTGTTGATCATTCTCACAAAGTGAAACTATTAACTCCTTTACATTTTAGTTATATATTTAGGGCGTTTATTTCAGTTTGTAAATAATACAGGAATTACTAAGACTATTTACTTAGTGTAATCTACTACACTGTAAATATTAGGATTATTAAACAGTCATTGCGTAGTTAATAACGTGTTTGTTTTAATTCAAAATAAAATGAGTTTACTCCTTAACCATTTTCATTGGGAGGTTTATGCTCTAATCACCACGCTAGGCAGGTGGGTTGGTGATCATAGTGCTGAGCCTCTCGCACCGGTGATATGTGATACCGCTCTCAATGATATGTGACCCTTAACAGATCAGTGCCCTGAAAAACCACTAAAATTAACGGACTACAGAACCCTGAAAATTAATTCGCCCGCTCAGAAAGTTCAATCGCTTCTGAACTCGGGACTATAATACGAAGTGAGACATAAAATCCCTATTGAACAATGAAAGATCTGAGGAACAAAAGGTCCCCCTTCTCCCGCGAACGTTCTTTCCCCCCGTTCTCAAGTAATTGATGTTATCTAGGCAATATCGACGTTTTCCACTTTAATGAAGTCCTGACAGCTGCTTCGCTCGCTAATGCCTTCGCCTTGATCACGCAGACAGATATCTAACCCTTTTGCATTGACTTTGTGGCTGGATCAAAGATATATAATTTAATATATATCTTTTTCTAACTTATTGTTAATGTCTAGTATATATTTTATTCTACGCGCGTCGGCCGCGCCGCGCCGTCGAACGCCACGCGTTGTAAGAGCCTGGTTTTTACCCTTTACTGAGTAATGAGCGTTACGAACATTTTAATTCCTATTCCCTAGTCGCGTATTGTCATTTTATTTCATTTATACCGTTTGGTATGTTACCATATACTCTGGGACAAGCTTAAAAATGAGTCCTAATCGTCGCCGCGTCAGCACTAGCTGATCACGCTCGTGGCCAGGTGGGACTCGCCAATGCTGGCCCGATGGGTCCAGCTACAAGTCGACAATAGTAACCCTAGATTGTAAGTTATTTTTTTACTTACACTTTCGAGTATTGTCCCTATCCGGACTTTTTCCTACTAAATCCGTAAGGACTGGCCGCTAAGGAAAATCTAAATTTAAATTTGCTCCACAATCTTTGATTGCTTTTTGATTATTTCTGCTGTCTAATTTTCGCTCTGTAAAGACGTGCCGTTGCTATTACACTTCGGGTAAAGCCTTCTGTATCTGTATTGCGCAAATTACTGAAATTCTGTTGTATAAAAAATTGTAAAAAAAGAATACATTTTTGAGGTATTTTTTTTAGTACTTTAATATATTTTTCTTTGGAACCTCTACCCTCCGAACAAACATTGCAACAGGGATGGGCCATCCCACACCATCCTTCCCAAGTAGGATAGAGAGATAGAACGATGTCCCGCATCATGAGACTTGCCAACGTTTGTCATTCTGGACTGATGTCGACATGTATAGCGAATGTTCGTGGGTGACAGTATCTACCTTTGTTATTCTTCAGTCGCCTTTTACGACACCTACGGGAAAAAATGGTGAGGTGCTGTAGGCTACTTTCCTACACAGTACATCACACGATAATTGCCAATTGGTCGATGTCCTGAATCGATATCTCTTATCGACCTGTACCGCAACACTAGTCGCCGCGGCGCAGGCGCACCGGCCACCTTTGTCAGGTGAAGGTCACCGCCAGTCAAAACTTATTCACGAAGCGGAGCGTACGCAACTCGCGGCAATTATTCATAACGCGCTCAGGTGATTGTCTCCGCGATAAAAAGGTGGTAATATATAACGTATATAACCAAGTTCTTTGTTACCTTCTTCTCGACGCACACCATCACCTCCTAAAGTGCTATTCTATAGCCGCCCGACTCTCTCCCGGTATATCTTCCGGTGGGTGTCGTAAAATGCGACTAAAGGATAACAAAGCGGCTACCGTATAACATCGTTCCTTATTTTTGTCATAATGTAACAATTATAAAATATTATAAATAATCTATCTATCTACCACAATCGCTGAGGAACTACACCACCTTTTAAAGAGTGGACTCGCCAACCCGCCTGGTCAGCGTGGCGTTTTAAGGTCTTCTTAAATCCCTATGGTATTATCGTATTCTTAACAAAAACGTCAAGTACACATCAACATCTAATCGTAAAATTTGAGTAGATAGATAGATAGATAGATTTTTTTAATTTCACACACACGAGTGATCGTTTAACATGATTTTTCTTATTCTAAAGTCATTAAAACACATGTTAGCAAACAAAAAATTAAAACAAGGCGATAAAAACTGCGCGGTCCCATGTGTGTCGAAAGGGTATCCGTCTCAGCACAAGCTGTATACCGTAAAAACAGCATACAGCGCTGATTTTTAGACGGAACCAAGACGCATGAACGTGTGCAAACAGCGGTGTGCACCGTTGAACACAATTCTTGGGCCTATAGAGTGTTTAGATAAATATAATGTAAATTATAAATTATGAGAGTAAGTGGTCAAATATGTGCACATTACATTACAATATTTAAAATAGAGAAGACAAACACCTATAATATGTATAGATAAACATAATATATAGAGATAGACAAATATATTTGTTTTTATGCTGCAATATAGTAGTAATACCTCAGTTTAGTACTACTATAGTAGTACTTTCGAGTTTGCAGTTTGGCTCTAAAAATGTAGTAGTTAAGTCAAAACCAAAAGTGGTTATTTTATAAATTGTCAGTTCATATATGTAAATATAAGAGGAATCGCGAAAAAATTGGCTTACATTTACTGCGAATTTAATTAATTCACAGTATTATTGTTCAAAACAAATGAGGGCACGCGCTCACCGCGCTCGCGATAATATGAACCGTAAAGCAAATAAGATTATACCCCCCGCCCTCGACCACCTCCTCACCGAAATCCCCCTCGCTTCCACATTCTACACCCCCTTGTTCGACTCACTTTTTAAAATAACACCGTATTAACGAGAGAACCTATTTACAGAACTCCGAGACAAAAGGTAGGGATTAAAAACCTTTTTTTTTTTCAAACGCGGCTTTTATCATAATGAATCTGAGCTTAGAATATTTCCCCTTCATCACATGTAGTTCATATATAGTTTCACAACTAACGTTAGCAACTTGCTTTCAAAGTTCGAACATTTCAAAGTTGTATAAGCTCGTATATGTAAAGATGAGACAATCCTTCAGCGGTTTAAAAGTACGATTCAGAGTTTGCCAACTTTATACAGACAAGTGCAGACTTTAAAAATGTCGTAGAAATATTTCTGCAAAATCGGTACCTATATATTGTATAAGTATTGAAACATTTACACAATTCCTTTTTTCTTATATAAGAAAGAAAGTGTCAGACGAGCAAATAGTCTTGCCGGGTACGATAATCTTCATATCATCAATTCATGGTTCTCCATTATTATACATCTCACCGAAATAACGAAAAACCTGAAACATGTCAACCAATTTAATATCTATAGAACCTATCTAATAAAAAATAATTTTAGTAAAGTTCTAAAACTTTCGTAGCGCTCATTGCCCGGACTGGGTGCCTAGGCGACGCGTCTCGGGGACATGCGTAGAATGAAAGATATACTAGAATTGTAAAATCTGATAGAACCCGCTCTACTCTCGATACCAATATACCGAACAACCTGTTCTAGCAACAGTGACAGGTTGTATAATATAGACCTCACCCAAGGCTCGCCTACCAGACACGATTCTCATCCAGCCACTAACGACAAACTGATTATTATAATCATCAGACCAGAGAGCATCTGACACAATGCTTCCCAGTAGGCGTTTCCATTCAAGGACTCTTTTACCCCATCGGTTGTTAGTCCTACTAAATATGATCTGTCCATTGCCACTTCAGTATGTTCACGAATCTCTTCGTTTCTAATCTTATCGAACGCTGGCATGCGTCAGCCTGATGTTAGTGGTGATAAATGAATAAATACTCCCTCGAGGGATGCCGATTTTGAATATCACTTTTTCGGAATTATCTATGAAAAAGAATTGGGATAAGCAAAGAAAAATTGGTACGAGATTAAAAGTTTTCTCTGCTGTCTGCCTGCTTGAGAATACGGCATTCCTAAGAGGAATTGGGAATAATGAAGAAGATATAAATAATGAAAACTCTCACACACTGTCGAGACGTTTATTTATGTTCATCTTATAGCCATACTTCTGTGAGAGTATTTTATTCAGCGCTGATAGTCAATACGGATGGTACGTGCTCATTGTCTATGACTGTTTAGTGGTTCGCTGATCGACGAACCGAAGTAGATGTGTAGGTACACTTACCGGCCGAAAGTAATACACAACGCTGACCGTTCGGTGGAGCACCAAATGCAGCCTTAGAGTAAATATTGAGTATTTTATCGAGACATGTCCCATAAAAAATGTCATCTTGACATTTACAAATGAACGGCTAGTCCACACGGCTTTACAATTCAGCTCAAGCATTTTCTTTTCATGACATTATCCCCAAAAGTTACATTGTGTTTCCTGAATTCTGTCCGAGGGTTGGGTTGCAGTTAAAAATGTAGGCGGATGGGACGCGCGGGAGCTCTGCTTGAAAAATTGGTTTTCCACTCGATTCAGGGCGAGCACCTGCTCTGACAGCATATTATACAGAAGGAACCAGTATTGAAAGTTTGTATAAACGCTTAAAATATGACGCACGGAAATAAATACGGTGACAATAAGCGCGATGCGCCGAGCTGGTTTCATTCCACTGCGATATCGCGCCTGCTGTTTTAATATTTGTACACGTGTGTGATTTGACAGTTTTTGAAAACAAATATTAGCAAGTGTACGATGAGTATGAATAACACATGTCAAAGCGAGTATAATGTGACCTGGTTTAATAATAAAACCATCGTAAGTAGTTTGATACTTTATCTACTGAGACCGTATTAGTTATTGACCGAGAGCTTGCGTAACAGTTCATATTCAAACGTTTAAATTGGGAATTCTCATTTACCTGGCTGTTTTTTTAAAGCACTGATATCGACAATCAGCGTTCAGTATCAAACATTTGATTCGACTCAATGTAAACATTGCTTGAATTGTATCATGTATCAATGATGGATTTTATATCATGTTACAAGCGAGAACACTGTACGTCTCAATGTTAGACCCATATGCTCTCATTACACATTATTCGCGCGCAGTGTCACTTCGCGTTTTGGAACGCCACATTTAAGGTCTTTTAAGGAAATTTAATACTAGGTTCCTCTGTATACTGTGCTGGTAGTGTCTCGATTTATGCGTCCAGTTGTGACCATTGTCGGCGAGGACAATAGAGATCGTGGAACATGACGTTGTAAACGTTATCTAAACAAATGAAGCGTCGATGTCGATGAAAATTATATGGGGCTCTTTCCTTTGGGCTCACAACTACTCTGCAGATTGGGAACAGAACTGTGGGAGATCACTATCTTGCAGACTGTACAATTCCCAAATAATTAACCGCAAAGGTAGATTTATCTGTCCACTTTAAATTAGTGACATATTTCATGTTTAGATTAATTTTGTGTATTATTATTTTTATTTTATTTTATTTATTAGGTATAACAACAAATTTACAAACTTAACTAGTTATAGACACATTTTATATAACATTTGTATGTTCGTAAATTCACTTACAGTTAAACACAACTTTATGGGTAAAATGAAACTATAATATATATATATATATCTTAACTATCTAAAAGGAAAAATATCTATCTAACAGAATTTTAAAGCGGGCGTTGTTTAAATAGAATATGTCGAACTCGACATCCAGGTCGTTATAATAGCGACATATTCTATAAAATGGATTATTGTAAGAGACATTATTTCGAGCCCGTGGTATGTTAAACAGCTGTTGGGTACGTACAGGGCGATTCGGTGCCTTCAGATTGAGATGCCGCAAGAGATCCCCATCCAAATGGTTATTCAAGATCTTATGCAATATATTTAAGGAATTGATTTTACGCCTCACTACTAAACTTTTGAGGTTCGAAAATTTTAATTTATCCTCGTAACATTTTAGTGTATGATTACTTCCAAATTTTAAACAAAAGTAACGGACAAATTTTCTTTGCACAGTTTCTAATCTATTTATGTGTATTTGGTACATGGGTGACCATATAACCGAACAATATTCAAGAATTGACCGTACTAAAGAAACATATAAAAATTTAAATGGTAGGGCTTTTTTAAAAGGTTTGCAAGTGCGTATCAAAAAACCTAGTAATTTATTTGCTTTACCTATAATTGAACTGTAATGTGGTCGAAACGATAAATTTTCATCAAATAATATTCCTAAATCTTTTACAATGTTAACTTTTCTTAGAGGTATGCGATTAATACTATAATTATATGTATAAGGTTTTTTATTTTTCGTAAATGATATAATATGACATTTACTAACATTAAGAGACATCATGTTTGTTTCGCACCATTCAGATAATTTATTAAGATCTTGCTGCAAAGCTGCGCAATCAGTATTAGAAGTAACCCTACTGTATATTTTAATATCATCAGCGTAAGCTAAATGATTACATTGTAGTATGGTCAGAAGATCATTGATAAAAATTAAAAATAATAATGGGCCTAACTTCGAGCCCTGAGGAACGCCAGATATGGCTGGGAAAGGGCTGGAGTCATATCCATACACTGCTACAAATTGCGATCGATTAAGGATGTAAGATCTTAGCCATCTGAATAACGAACCCTGAATACCAATATGATTTAACTTTGCGAGGAGAACGGCGTGATTAACTCGGTCAAATGCTTTAGCAAAGTCAGTATAAACAGAGTCAACCTGAATCCCTGCGTCAAACGATGAGCTCAGATAGTGAGTGTATACTAAAAGATTGGAAGTTGTTGAGCGATTGTTGACAAATCCATGTTGTGATGTACTTAAATATGGAGAAATGAAATAATAAATTCGGGAATATATGAGACCTTCAAATAATTTTGAGAAGCAAGATAATATGCTTATTGGGCGGTAGTTTTTAACATTGGACTTATCTCCTCCCTTATGGACTGGTACAATGCGAGCCGCTTTCCATATATCTGGAAATATTCCTTCTGTCATTTTTCAGGGTTCTATTATTGTAATAATTGATAATTGTAGGCACTTCGTTTGTATTCACATTTATGTGATGCCTAGCGGCCAAATATAGAGTATTTTTCACAAACCGTTTCTGTCAACCTATGTTCTATAAATTAATTTGAATTTGAATTAGATTAACATATCTTAAGAATAAATCCTCTTCGTATGACACCCAATATTTAAGACGGAAGTTGTTAATGAAGTATATATGAACATGCAACCTGTTCAAATTAGTAGCAAAAAACTAAAGCACCTTAGGTGGATCGTACTGTGTGGTTTTATAACAAATTCCTTTTAATATTGATTTTTTTTAGTAAAATAGGCTTTCCAGTTTTCAAAGAAAATATTATAATTATAGTTCTGATTTCTGAATAATGCGGTTTAATGCCTTATTTATAATTATAGTTCTGAATAATGCGGTTTAATGCCTTATTTATAATTATAGTTCTGAATAATGCAGTTTAATGCCTTATTTATAATTATAGTTCTGAATAATGCGGTTTAATGCCTTATTTATAATTATAGTTCTGAATAATGGGGTTTAATGTCTTATTTATAATTATAGTTCTGAATAATTCAGTTTAATGAATTATTTATAATTATAGTTCTGAATAATGCGATTTAATGTTTAATTAATGCGCAAAATGTCTGATGATTGTAATTTTTCGCAAACTGTCAGAGTCGAGGAATGGTTAGATATTCATAATGACAAGTCAAATCATTTACTTTCAGGAACATAGGTATTTTACATAAAAATGATTATTGAAACAGTAGGTACATTCCATAATCTACCTATCAGGCATGCAATCATTAAGTGAAAAAATAATAACAATATTAAGTGAATAATATCATTAATTTAATGTCATACATACAATGTCATTATTCATCTACTCTATGATTAAATTACACAATCGTAATCCATTTATTTCTTTTATTTATTTATTATTATAAACACATATACCTACACCATTTCTTATAAATCACTTGGGATCCAGAAACCAGCACTGGTTTGTACGGATCCTGCACATTCTTCTTATAAGTTTACAAATAGGAGATAGATGTCACACAACATCACAATTCAAATACAAGCAAGAAAATACTTATACAATGTATGTAATGTAGTAATGTATATACCATATATACATAACCACACTTAGAATATATCATTGAAATATTCATTTAAATTGTAGCTAGTTTTTGAAATCATGACCAATTTTATACCTTACAGACACAGATAACGTAAGAAACGAAATAGAACGTCGTTTCTGATGTTATGATTATCTGATACTCTGCGTGTAAACCCCCAATTCAGCAAATTTAACAACCGAAAAGTATGAGCTACTACGTAAGCGACAAGTCGCCTATGGCCTATGGACGCCACACGAGGGTCATCAGACTATGAAATATACTTACAACTACTTTCCCACAAACTGACTTCCAAGTCTATTCTCAGCTTAACATGTACCTACATAGTTTTTACCGTAGTAGCCAATTTAGCTCAGCCTAGCTAATCGGCTTTTCAATAATTAGGAACGCTAATGGCTTACAATCGATCCATTTATTTCTAAACCGATGTTCAAATGTATTGTATCCCGAATTAAACAAAGGTTTCTATTAATACTTATCGAATTGTAAATGCAATCACTTTATAGACTAGATTATGAACTACAATATAAAATGATTATGAATACAATATAAAACAAAATAAAATAATATATTTATAATACAATATAAATAAAATCGTGACCTACGTGTGGTTCATGGGAACGTGTTAAGTATTTTTTGCAGTTATGAAGGCAGAATAACAATACAGACTTCAGATAAGAATACACCAAATTAGCAATGAATTACTGTGTTAATTTTTTGCCTGTCTCATCAAGTTAATTCTCTAAGAAATTAGATGTCGTTAGAGTGAATACTTTTGCTGATTACCTAATACTGTGTCGTGGAAAAAAAAACTTTATTTTGTGTCTACGCCATTATTTATTCTATTGTAATTTGAATTACTATAAGTCTAACATTTATATTGCGTAATATGAAGAAAAAACCTACAAATGTTCCCATAAATGCCTTGAAATAAATGTTAAATTGTTATTTTTTTTTTCTTTTCTTATAGCGTAATTAACAGATTGTGCCAGTGGCGTTTTCTTCATAATTAACAATTTTAAAGTCGAAACAATCAAAACGAATCTCGTCAATGTTTTATTACCGTCGATGTAAGTTAGGAGTCGCTCAGTAAAGTGATAGTTGATTTACTGAGGACAGTAGAATTGGTGTCCTTGGAAGCACAGGAGAAAGGCAATCTTATGCTTTTATTTGATTGTCACAAACATTACGGACAAAAACACTTTGAAGTTTACCAAACTGTCACTATTATACTAAAAATCGTACAATATACAATTTTTATTTGAATCAAACCAAAACTGTACATCAGTTCTCGGGTTCGCCTTCCTCAACTTCGCACTGATTTATAGATACATTACGAAAACATTGGCCATCGACTTGTCCGGAAACACCCGAACGCGTCATCAACGTCAATGGTAGCGGTTCAATTAGCAATTGTTTATAAATGAAGTGTGTGGCGCTGCCGTTCATAGTTGCGTATGTTCATAGTTCATAGTGGGAAAATATCAAGTTCAGAAAAAGGCCGTGGAAGAAAACTTGTCAGATTACACGCTATTGAAATAGAATAGGAATATAATTCTGCACGATCGATGTAGCCCTGTATGACCCCCCCCCCCCCCCCCACTATAGAGTAGATATTATGTATCCGAATTAGAACAAATAGTTATTACAAGTTAACATTGCAAATAGTTTGGTTGCTGTGAACAAGGCATATCCAAGATGTCAGTAGCACGGATTAACAGACAGACGGAATTTCATTTCCCGCCCACCTGAGACTGTCAGGTAACTGACGAAGGGGAAGGTGGACTGAGAGCTATTTGTATTTTTAGACATTGCGTTTCTGTTTTGGTAAAGTATAAATAAAACCGGGGGTCTATTCTGATTTTACGCTTCAGAAGTTTCTGGCCCGACCCAAGTTCGAACGGACGAAGAGCTATAAACCCCACTGTAACTCTCCTCCGTTCGAAGCCACATATATCGCAAGTATTTCCGATTATCATGTTATCGTGAAATTTGACGTTTGATCCCCAAGTATCTCTTGGAAGAATTTATATTTCGATCGTTGTCTCGTGCGATCGGAGTAGTTTCAAATGTCAATTTTTTTTTTTTTTTGAGGACAAAGGCGGTAGCCGTGCATACAGTCCACCTGATGGTAAGTAGATACTATAGCCCATGGACATCCGCGATACATGCCAACATTTGTCCAAAATGACAAGCGTCGGCACGCCCCTGGATGCGCTGCCTACCTTTGGATATATAGGAATGGATTGGGAGAAAGGGTTGGGAAAATGGGGAGGAATAGAATACGATAGGATGGGAATGGGCTCTGGCAAATCTCACTCACTACCGAAACACGTACGTAGATTAGGGAAATAAGATAAAGTGGGAAAGGCAGTACATTTCAAAGTAGACTTCTGTGAGAGAGGGGTAACGTGGCCAGTCGAGCGCGACCAGCGGCTGTTGGATTGCCGCGTGCACTGTCCCCCTCAAAAAAATGCATATGTTCCAAAAAAAAGAAGAAAAAAATAAGGATGAAATAGATATACTCGAATCACGTTAGATATCTCGAATCACGTTTTAGCAAGATATGAATTCCAATTTTGAAGAAAAATATTATCTAGGCCCGGTAAATGGATCAGTTTTAAATGGAATAACCTTAAATGTTAACATCATTTGTCTTCGCTTTCGGTTCGGTTCGCTTCGGAAGAAAAAATATGTTTTTGTTTTCACTTTTTTGCCTCGAAAAATTGTTCTCGTTGGTGTATAATTAAAAATCTAGTATGAATTCAAGTTCAATTCAAATGCATACCGTACTACCTACTAATTAATTCCGTTCGGCCATCTTCCTATTACTAACCGTGATCGTACGCTAAGAGACTGTAAGTATATAAAATAGAGTGGTTACGACGTAACTTAATCAGACCTGAAATTTTTTTTTATTTTTATGGACGATGGCGGCAGACCAGCGTCACAGTCCACTCGGTGGTAAGTGGATACTGTCGCCCATAGACATCCGCGATACATTGGGACGACCCCGGGTGTGCTGCGTACTTTTGGAGATATAGGAATGGATTTGGAAAAAGGGTTCGGAAAATGGGTAGGGATAGAATGGGAATGGGCTCTGGCACATCTCAATCACTACCGAAACACCTACGTACATTAAGGAAATAAGATAAAGTGGGAAATGCAGTACATTTTAAAATTTCTGTGAGTAATGTGGCCAGTCGAGCGCGCCCAGCGGCTATCTATGTTTGGCTTTGTTTGCTTTGGCTATCCTATATTGCTTCTTTTTTTACTCAATCATGAGAAAAAGTTTGGGAACCACTGCTATAATCTATGTTTTAGCTGTAGCATCCATCTTATTTTATATTGTATTTATTTTTAACACAATAAATAAAAATCGAACTACAAGTGTCTCCAAACTGCAAAGCTGTTTCGCGGAGAGAAAGAGAGATATATACTCGTAATTTACGATAAAGATCTTCCTTCTGCCATCCGTCTAATAGTTTCCAAATGTTAGATGCCCCCCTAATTGATCGATCACTTATATCGTGTAATTTTAGGGAATGAGCAATGTTTTTGATCGTTTAGGGATTGTATTGAACTCCTGCAATGATTGAACAAAAGTTTGAGCTAGGTTAAAATTAATTTCACATTGTTTCATTCTTTTAATTGCGCTATATGTAACTCACATAATTCTTTATGTCACCTTCCTCAGCTCATAAAGCCAGGTCCATGAGAACGTATTTTGGAGTAGGTACCTATACGTCGCCCTTTTTTTGTACCAATCTTTCGACCAGCGACGTTTTCGTCTTTTGCGCTTAGCCACATATAATGCGACAGTCGCAACCAAATCTTTGTCAGACGTGTTATTTACACGTAACTATTGACTGACGACTACTGGCCGTCAATTTCATTGAGTATAAAAATGGCGTGTAGGTGCAAGGGGCGATTACTACTTGCGACTAAACGTAAAAGACGAAAGCATGGTCTGGTCGAAAGAATGGCACAAAAATCGTGTTGAAAAAGGCAACGTATACTCAAGAAAATCATCTCAAAGACTTGACTTTATAAGCTGAGGAAGGTGACTTCAAAAAATATATTTTGAGTATGGATATTGTGAAATGTTAATATCTGAATATCTGTACCTCACGTGGACCACTACTACTTTTTATGACCCGTATATCCCTTATAATTACAAAATGAAACCTATGCCCTGCAGTGGGACAATATAAACTGATGTCAATCGATATTGCCATCGACGTAATAAATATACAATAATGTACATGTTAACACGGCATCGGAAATTGTTCACTTCGGTGAGGGGTTTATTCGATTTTGTGCCCTTAAGGCCGTCGCTCACTTCACTAAACCACCTATTTTGCACCCGCAATTCCAATTTTGTTTGCGCCCCGAATACAGAACGTCAGTTTAAATTTCGTTCCGAAACGGTTTTTATTTTAAAATCCACGTGAAAATCCGAGGTGCGAAATCAGGGATTCACTTTGTAAAATGCGCCGGTGTATCGGGTTAGGCGGCGCCATAGAATAATGGCTCAAACGGTGGCTCGTCTCTAAAGATCTACACATATTTTATTTTATACATCAAATTAAATATGTACATGAAATATTTTTTGAATAAAGTAATTGGAATATAATTTATAAATTATATAGAATCCGAAAATGCATTTTTTTGTAATTTTTGCCTGTCTCTACATGCACATCACGCAAAGACTACCAGACGGATTTTTATTAAACTTGGCTATATAAACGTGTCGTGTGTTAACCCCGTTAATGTTAATTTACGATATTTTTAACAAGATCCATAATGGAATTCTCACGGGAATCACTATAAATTCACGCGAACGAAGTCGTGGACATTACAAATCACACATTAAGGTAAAAAGGTCCACGCGAACAAAGTCGCAGGCACAGCTAGTTTTTTTTTTTTTTTTTATGTACGAAGGCGGCAGACGAGCATACAGTCCACCTGATGGTAAGTGGATACTGTCGCCCATAGACATCCGCGATACATGCCAACATTAGTCCAAAATGATAAATGTTGGCACGCCCCCGGATGCGCTGCCTACCTTTGGAGATATAGGAATGGATTTGGAGAAAGGGTTGGGAAAATGGGCAGGGATAGGGTAGGATGGGAATGGGCTCTGGCACATCTCACTCACTACCGAAACACGTACGTACATTGGGGAAATACGATAAAGTGGAAAATGCAGTACATTTCAAAGTAGTCTTCTGTGAGAGAGGGGTAACGTGGCCAGTCGAGCGCGCCCAGCGGCTGTTGGATTACAGCGTGCACTCTCCCCCTCCTATATGTGTTTTATATAATTATACATTTTTGTCACACGCACACAAATCTACAGCTTCATGTTGTTTCAAGGATTACCAACAAGCATACAGCAGGAACGGTCATGAGCATGTACGTCCAAGACCCCGCGTTTCAAGACGCGCTCGAGCCCTTCTTACAATGCGTTTGAGACCTTTTATTTTGTCCTTAACAGCTAGTCTACGCCTATGGTGCGACAGGCATGTGGCCATAGACATACAGACAACGCAAGTTCATGGAATTGTATGGAAACCAAGCCTTTTACGTAATAAGTAAATTTTTTGCGAGCTCTTCTGCTGTTATTTCTATTTACTTGCGGTGTGCAGGGTGTGCATTCAACGGCGCGTGCCACGTCGCAGTCTCGCCGAGCGCACTCACCTTTAGCTAACGCTTCGGAGCGATTCAGAGCGCTTCCTGTAATCACCTGCCAAGACCTGCACTATAAAGGAACCGCTGGAGCGAAAGAGAGCTCGGTAGACATTGACAAGGCTGGAAAATAAAGAGATTGACTAATTTATTTGATTTAGTTATTATATTTTATTTATTCGTCTAAAATGATCTGTAGAGGTATCTCTTATTGATTTCCTACTAAACGTTTGCTGATTTAATACAATGTAGATCCATTCTAATTAAAACTGGTCAGTTGTCAATGAGTGAAAACCTTTTTATTTAGTTTTTATTTATTTCTTCAAATTTCATTGCATAAGTGTACAAATTCTCTACCAGTAGGCTGCCAGATTAAAATGTTTATTTTTATATATGTATAGTTGCACAGACGAAGTTGAGTTGCAACCAAACGATCTATGTTACATTCACAAAGATATGCAGATGATATGTATATTGATACATTTCCAGTAGTGTTCTTTAAAAGAGTGGGGCAATACGGCCACTCAGATGCGACAAGGTTTATTGCCCTAACAATTGAACGGGAGTTTAACCATTTCTAAGCGTCTGAAATTTCTAAAAATATTTTAAATTTATAGTTTATAATTGATAAAATAAAATAAAGAGGGTCATATTTAAGGATGTGATAAATGGTCAGCTCATAGAGATATATTTAGATAAATCGATAGCTCATATAGAAATAATCGACTGTGTAGTAAAAATCGATATTTATTGAATTAAAAAAAAAAACAACTGTAAATTGAGAATTTCTACTTTATTTTATGAGAATAATCACCACAAATGGGTAGTTTTAAATTCAAATAGTTTTAAATTTCATGTTAAAACCTTCTAATTTTAAAGCACTTTAAAACTTCTAATCTTTATAATCAAAGTATAGACAGTAGGATATTTTGACTGTTGTCTGACATGTCAATACAATTACTAACAAAATTAATGAAATAATCCCCACAACAAATGGCGTAAAAATGGCGTACATCTTTAGTGGCCTACAAATAGGTATTCTCCTTTCTAAGTCTAGGTATTAAATAATAAAGGTATAAAGGTATTAAATAATAATAATACTAGGTATTAGTAATAAAGATAATAATAATAATTATTATACATTGTTTATTAACCAATTAGTAATGCATTATGAATTAGTTTTGCATTATTTAGTTTAGTAAGTTTAGTTATTTAATTAACCTGTAAATTAATTACATACGAAAATTTTACACTTAAAACTGGGCCGAGTTTCATAGAATCATTCTTGGGCAGACATCTCTCGTTGCGTTGCGGGACGGGGTGTAGCGAGACGGGGTGTGGCGAGACGCGGCGAGGCGAGGTGAAGCAGAGGTAACGCGAGTCTGGCGTGACGCGGGAATTTCATTTACCGACAAAGCCTGAACTGCTACACAACGTCAACATTTGTGTGCGGTACGGCGAAACGCAAAATTCGGAGAATGCTATTAAGATTGAATACGATTACATAGGAACAATGCTGTTGGTAGCTTCAGATGTTATACGAACATTTTGCAGAGAAAGGAGTGCGATATTACATGGTCTGTGCAAATACATATACAACTTTACGCGAGTAGACTGTCTTATAAATAGTCAATGTCAGAGTTGTAAATTGTAGTTTTGTGTGATGTATGAACGTAAATTAGGTGGGAACAAATTGTTCGCTGTTCCCTGCGTTTCGTGTATCGTGTTAAGCGTCATTTACACAAGGAGAGTTTCTCGAAGCGTGCAGAAGAGAAAATCAGTCAAAAGCTAGTTTAAACAACTGTTATCATTGTCATCACTTTTATTTATCATTGAGTTTTTATCATCATGTGAACAGTTGCAGCCGTGAATTGTATGATATTTTGTAGCATATGAGTATCGTTACAATATTCTCGTCCGAACCGTTCGAGAAATACTCCTTTATATAAAAATCGTTTTTAGTATTAAATGTTTCTTATAAGTTGTTAGAAGGGACAAATAGTTTTTTTTTATATGTACGAAGGCGGCAGACGAGCATACAGTCCACCTGATGATAAGTGGATACTGTCGCCCATAGACATCCGCGATAAATGCCAACATTAGTCCAAAACGACAAACGTTGGCACGACCCCGGATGCGCTGCCTACCCGTGGAGATACAGGAATGGATTTGGAGAAGGGTTTGGGGAAATGGGGAGGGATAGGATGGGAATGGCACATCTCACTCACTACCGAAACACGTACGTATATTAGGGAAATAAAATAAAGTTGGAAATGCGGTACATTTCAAGGTAGTCTTCTGTGAGAGAGGGGTAACGTGGCCAGTCGAGCGCGCCCAGCAGCTGTTGAATTGCAACGTGCACTCTCCCTCTCAAAAAGTGTAGTGTCTCTTTAAAAATATATAATTTTTATGGAGACAATTCTCTCAACTTACACTTTTAATAAATTCCAGTTTGTTAGGGGAATACGGAGAAACATTGAGCGGACCTTAATTGGAACATTGTTTAGAGCCCGGCTAATAATTTAAGCTTCTTCTGATCCCCGCAGAAATATCCCACGGGAACCGCAAGTAATAATAGTTTATAAGATAATGGGTAAATTATAGAGACAGATTATAGCTCAGTCGGTTGTTCTTGCAGCAAGGGACGGGCTTTTTCACCCAAACGTTCACTAGTTTCGACTAACAGCGGAAATCAAGGTAAATTTCGCAATTTTTTGTACGTTTTAGAAAAAAAATGCTTAGACATAATTTGTACGGTTGCACAAATTCTATGAAACATCACATCGCTAGTGGATAGATACTACTAAAACGATATAGTTATTTTAAGTATATGGCGTTTTAGTATAATATGTTTACCTTTCCACTGATAATATCATAAGTGAAAAGGAATAATGCTTAAGACAAAATGTACACAATTGTATAAAAAATGTATGTATAGAAGCTCTACGTCAGTGTCTCTAGGTTTATTATATCGTCAGTGGTAAGATAAGATAGTAACGGACCATAGTTACTCTAAGGTGCTTTAATATTTTCACTTTTGGATATCGATATTGTCTGTGGACCCACGATACAGGACGTGCTAGTACATAATAGTAATCGTAAGCAGGCCCTTTATCGTCGATTGCTGTACATGGGACAAGAAAACGTGCATGAGGGATGGACGGCCTTAACATGCCATTCTTGCCAAGCGGATTTGCTAGTCTACTCTTTAAGAGGTGTGTAGTTACTCAGGGCATCTGGTAGCGGCTTTGATGTCACTTAGTTACCTTTTATGCTGAAGCTTAGTGGTCTTATTCTAAAGCCAGACCACACCACTCGGGCACATTAAACACTGTTTGTTTATTTATAATTTAAAATCCCGCAAAGTTCTGAATAAGTATAATTAAACGTTTCCACAAACAATTGTTCGTTTTTAACCCTGGTAATTCCAGGTGCTAGCAACCTTTTCAGAAAGTAATTCGCCGTGTAGGCGTAACGTATTTTTGGCTAACCCCCGAGTCTGGCCAAAACGTAATTAATCCCATTTATATTCCTGATACCGTTGCCTCTATTTACTGGGGGCCATAATTGCCGCAATATCTGTCAAGTGGTAAATTATTTGTTAGGGTCATTGGAGTCGATCAATTATGATTGTCAGTGTGGCCTTAAAACTCCACTCTGGCTAAATTGGCGAGTCCATTTCTTTAGAGGTGGTGTAGTTCCTCAGGTCTTGTGGTACCGACGTGGTTATTTATCCCTTTGTCACCATTTGCGACACTCACGGCAATGGATGGGATGGTACTATTCGATCAACATCACCAGGCCAATGTGGTGTCGGCCAATTCAGTCATTACATTACCTTTCTGCTAATTATAATATTAACGCTAAAAAGCAGATCTATGATCTACCCATATCTAATGCTCTCAAATCTCCAAATACTATTGCCATGTATACTGGCGACAAAATTTACTTATCGTCAAATGGACTGTTTTACTCGTCTGTCATGACATTTTTACATTTAAAAAAATGTATTTATTTAATCTGCTTCAGTTTCGTTGTATTTCAATTGTTTATTTCAATTTATTTGATGTAGTTCTTATTTGCATTAATTATTTTTTGTTTTTAGTTATTTGGTTATTTGTAACACAATACCTCATGTAGTATACAAAAACTATTTATCGATGGTTAATTGCAACATTAAATCCGCACAAAGGCCACGTAAGTATGATTCATAAATACAATTGATCGTTTTCAAGATGCTCGTTTAAGGATGTTTTCACAAAGGTAATTGCTACAGAGAGTAGGTAACAATGTAAAATGATTGTCACAATGTTTGCCAACGCCATATATTTCCCGGTTTATGGGTCTGAACTATGAAGACTTTGCTTGCGACACGGTCGTAATCTCAGCTAGGATCTCATTAAGGCGAAGTCAGACTGAGGCTACACTATCCAGCGAATTGTTAAGCGAAATTTAAGCGATGTTTTCAAACTATTATTGAACCAATAGAGTTTTCACATAAATGTTCATATAAATATTTTTTTAAACTATTTTACACGATCACGTATGGGTAAGGAAGCTTTGTGCTAGATGGATTCCTCACAATTTGAGCAAAGCTCAAAAACACTGCCGTGTGAAATGGTATCTCCAAATACTTGAAAAATTCAACAATCGTCAATCATATGCTGCTTTTGATATAGTAACAGGTGGTGAAAGCTGAATCTACTGCTCTGAAACTAAGAGGCAATCTGCGCAATGGGTTTTTCCTTTCGAAGAGTTACCGACGAAGGTGACGATAGGACGTAGTGCTGAAAAGAAGATGATTGCCTCGTCCTTTGGCAAATCAGGCCACTTTACTGATCGTATGTGAACAGCTGCATTCATTCTGTTTAGGTAAAAGTCAAAGAACGACGTCCACAAAGAACGACGTTCCTCTATCACGACAATTCTTCGTCTCACTCTGCCAGACAAACGAAGCAATTTTTGAGTACTGTAAATGTAGTTAATGGGTCATCCGCAATACAATCCCGGCCTTGCGCCCTGTCATTTTTATTTAGTCCTTAAAATTAAGGGTATACTTAGAGGAATATGTTTTATAAATGCAGAAGAGGCAGTAATGGCCTTCCAAATGGCTGTTGAAGAGGTAGCTAAAGAAATGTGGGCCGAATGCTTCACAATGGTTACATCGCATGAAAAAGGGTATCGATTTTGGCGGAGAATACTTTGAAAATCAATAAAACAACTTCCATCTATATATCTGATTTCATTTTTGAGATTCTAAAAACTCTCAGTGTCACCCACGGATAGTGTAGTCTCACCCTAAGCTGCCCATACGCCGCCTTAAGCTTCGGAACATAACATAGTACCCAGTGTACAATCTAACTTTCGTTTGTTCTATAACGCAACGAATATTCAAACATAATTCATATATGAAACGAAACACATGTATATAGCTAACTCGATAAAATTCTATTGATTTGATCAGGTCGCTTCATTTTCGCTTCGTAATTCGCTGTATAGTTGTCGCCCCAGCCTAAGGTTCATACTTCGCCTTATGGGCACGAGGGAAAAGGTTTGACACTATTTTGTTGACGAAATCTTTATGAATACATTTTGGTCGTTATATTCTAAGATAAAACCTCTTTTAGACAGATGCGATAGTCTGGAGTTATATATCGTACCTAGTAGTGCTTATATTAGCATGATATATTGTAAGTCCGCATCAAAACCCGTCCAGTACAACCCAAGCGGAACTACCCTTAGCCTGCTCTCAACCACCAAAGGTTAGCTGGAAGAAAATGCTATATAGCATTAAGCCTTTGTACACACATTTCGGTGCAATAAAGAATTTATCTATCTATCTATCTATCAAGTTAATTTTATAAATAAAGACATTTCTGTTCCTATCTATTAATTGTCTTTTGTAAAAAAAAGTTTCTTATTTGTTTAATATCAATTAATTTCCACATCACTGATTGATATATGATTCTCATTAATAAAATTATTAAACATTCTTTCTCATTTTTTCAGGTAAGCGCCCTTCAAGCGGCACGCTGTCGTGAAACGTTACAGAGAGAAGTATAAAGTTTCCATTTCTGCATCGGTACTCTTTAAAATTAAGTAAATGGAAGTCCAACATTTTGTTTATTTTAAAGTTAAAATACTCGGAACGCTCAACTTTAATGGAAAACCGACGGGCACATTGAAGAAGTTTTGCTAAACAATTATATTTTGCTAAGGTCTTATTAACAATGACTTGATTTTTTATTTGGTTCTTGGTATCAGGGATGGTCTTATACTTAGATTCCCTTCACTTCGACCCAATAGGATCTTTTGTATAGACCTAACCCTTATCTTCTACTATTGGTCCCGAATTTCTTTAGTTTATTTTTATTTATTTATACTTTATTGTTTTAACAAAATACGGACCTAATGCTAAAAACATTTTCTCCCAGATAACCTTGGGCCTATATTGTGATGGTATGGTAGGTGCAAGTGAACAACAATGAATCAAACAAAATTTTAAAATAATAAAATATATTATATATACATACATATACATAAACTAAGCGTACAAATATATAATATTATATATCAAATAAAATGAATACCTATATTTAAATAAATAATTAATACATATGTGGATACAAATAATCAGATACATTATGCAAAGTAAAAAAAAACGGTGTCTATTTGGAGGAGGTGATCTTGCAACCTCCTCTTAAACCTATGATTACCATATACCGTAATCGCATCGATTTGAGAATATATACCTACTTGATATGTTATACAAGCACTCTAGTGCAGACACGTAGTGTAATAGTATTATATGTTCAGTAGCTCTCGAATACTTCAATGTATTTTGAAAATGGAACATTCTTATTACGTTGTATTTAAGTTTCAAATTTGACATTTTAATGCATCCTTCCTCATCTGCTGTACTCCCCGCCCCCCGAGTAGCTGCCAACCTGGTTTCTTTGATAAGAACGTATGAAGTGTCATTTAATCGCCTTAAAACGCCATGCTGACCAAACAAGTGACGAATCCACTTTTAGAGATGGTGTAGTTCCTCAATGCTTGTGGTGGGGACTTTGTTATTCCTAGTTGCCTTTTACAACACCCACGGGAAGAGATGGGCTGGTGTTATTCTCAAGCCGGCCGATACCACACGGCCGTATTTAGACGAGATCATAATCTGTTCATTTTTTTAAAAATAATTAGTTCGCAACATAACTAATAGATGTCGCTGTGCCTTCTTCGTAAAACACACCATTAAAATACACTAGAAAAATCTTAACTTAACACACTCTTTCAAGTGTGTAGTTCTTGACAGTTTTCATATATTAATTTAATACACTTCGAAAACCGTAACCCTATTATCGTACACTCCTGGATGCCTCATGCACAAGCCTCATGGGCCATACATGCCTCATGATTGTGCATGAGGGATGTATGGTCACACAGCGCCATGCTACGCCTCGACATCCGGGTTGACGAGTCCACTCTTTTAGTAGTTTCTCAGTGCTTATGGTAGTCACTAACTATGTTTCTTACACTACACTCACAGACTACACATATACACCGTCCCCACCGGCGGAGACGAGGACGTCACCCTCGCTATACAGTGAATACACATCGGTCTTCATCCAACACTTTTACCAGGTATCGGCACGTGCCTGGGCGCTTCTCATCGACTCACGATCCCGCGGTACCCTCCTAAAGCAACGCCCTAAGCCGAGATCCGTTCCTTCCGCCGGTCTACAGTCGGGGGAACCCTTAGGTTGCTACACACACTCCTGGCTGAGCGCCTTCTGCGCTCGCCCTAAAGTATAGTATACATGTCCGGAGACTCTTGGGAGGTCATTATGGCCACAAGAATTAAGCCATTTCGGAAAATTTATCTTTTAGTCGGCTAAAAGATAAGGTTGTTATCTTTTAGTCGGCTTTTACGACACCCATGAGAAGAGATGGGGTGGTGGTATTCTAATGCCGGTCGACAACACACTTCGGTAGCAGCAAAAAATTCAATGTGCGTTCACTAGTTCAGGTTAAAGGTGAAGGGTTAACTAAGAATCTGGTAATTATATCTGCTAGATTTATGCACCAATCATGGAAGCGAATGAAATTTATTTGGAAAGAAATAAAAGACATATTTAATTGTGTTAAATTTTCTTTAATAAACAACTCTTTAGTGACGCTCGCTGCCAATTTTAAGCCAGAGTTGTTCGTATTTACTCGTAAAGATACTACACTGTTTGGTAAAATACGAGAATAACCTTATTAAGTCGTTATTTAAGCCTGGAGATACATATCAGTGTAGTATACGCACATATTAAATCCATATTTATTGTCTAAAAGCTTGTGTACAGTTAGCTTGCATTTTTATCATTTTTTTTAATAAATTATACCATACCATTTATGTCTCTTCACTGCTGGATCCTTGCTGGCTACTATTGGCGAGCTTCGCCACTGCACACGATCTTTCGTTCTTCTCATCCAGCCACTATTGTGCTGTGCTGCGTTGCTGCCACGACGGAATTCATATTCGAAAATAACGCTTATTTTTAACTTTTCTATGGTCGCAAACTTAACGATATCTAGGCAAAAAGTCGTTTGACAGAAAAACGAATTAATAATTGATTTTAAAAAATAATGTCATGGCTTTAAATTGAAATGAATTTGCAATTCGAAGTCAAACGCAAAATAACTAAATTCAAAGTGGCCACTATGAACAAATAGAAATTTCATAAGTAAGGCCCCAATAAAATTGCTGAATAACGATTACGATAAAGATTGCGATTATAAAATAATTATTATTCATTTAAAAATTCGTCTACAGGTTAATAACATTTTTCAATCAGGAATTTGAAACATTTTTTTTAAATATACTTAAGTTAAAATCTTTTACAGTATCTTTTATCTTTTTGACTGATTTTTTTACAAATTTCTTATAGTAAACAGGATATGGTTTAAATTCATGCTCGCACAATTTTTTTCTGCTGAACACACAAAATAGTGATTTCCAACTGTTCACGCATTGCTGTTATATTTTGAATTATTAAACAATTATAAAAAATGGTAGAACATATTAATAAAACAGTAACGTATATGTATTATGCTTATATTACGTTTTCAATACCCCCCCTAGAATGATGCCAGTTATTTTTATTACACCTTATATAATAATAATATAGCAGGACAATCCACTTTATCAAGTCCATATGTAGAGTATTAACAAATTTGTCAAATCAACATGTAGCCGAGTGTACATTGTGACAAGTCCCATAGTGGCGTGTAAACAGAGGTTGTTAGCTCAGTAGCGAAGAGGAATCCTTGCACAAACAACTCTCCTATACATACATACATACATACGTTTTGTACTTACTTTATATCAATAGATGCTTTGTCTGTATGTTGGGAAAAATGTACGTATTTTCCCGAAAAGCAAGCAAGCAGCGACGAAAAGCTGAATGTACGTTAAATCAAGATTAACCGTAGAAAGATAACGTTTTTTGACCTACGCTAATGCAAACCGGGAGTAAATTTTATTTCAGACTTCGGCGTCAATAAAAAGACTGGAAAATCACACAACACTATTTATTATCTATATTATAATGATACTGTATATGCAAATGATATCAAATTCAGTCTCATAAAATAAACATTTTAGAAATTATGATAATAATTATTGGCAAGTATCTAAACTAATTACTTAAAATTTCCAACAAAATCATAACATCGAATTAAAAAAATAATAATTATGTTTAAATATTATATAATAATATAAATTCCAAACGGCAAATGATTATTTTTCAAAAATTTAGATAATATTTATCGGACCTATAAATGCCTCAAGTACCGCGAATTTTTGTCTTTCGATTTTTATTTATATTTCCTCTGTGTGGGGCCTAATATATATCATTCGAAATTCATTATATCATTAGAAATTATAAGAAAATATTTATAATCATCGTTTGAATCGTCCCGCTTTTTTACTTCAAGGTTGTCTTCTGTTTCACTAACGTTAGTCTCCTTAAGACAATTTTATATCTGGCTGGTATTCAGTCCCGTAATTGAAAATACTAAAAACACTGAACACTGAAATAAAACAATGTTAAATATATGTGAAAAAATAGTTATACGTTAATGGTAACTAGAAGTAAAATTTACTCACCCAAGTATAATATAAATAGATATTCACCTGCATCGAACTGTGGCAATAAACTAACAAAAGAAGAAGCAGAGAGAGCACTTACGCTCGTAATTTTCTTTAAATTCGAAACCAATACAACGTTCAAATTGCATGTTGTTGCGTGATGACGTAATAAATGTACTATGTCATATGGGATTTTAGGCTAATGTAAGTTCATTTAAGTTCAAAGCAAAACCCCATTTGATGTATTAACCTATCTATACATATAAAGAAAAAAATATGTTCTACCTGACTGACACATCGCCGAGTCGAAACCGCTGAAGCTACGAGTAAGAACATAAAATTTGGATAGCTTCCTTTTATAACGTAAAGAATTACTAATGTGGATTTAACTCCTAAATCGGTGAAACGGAGTGTCAGAATGTGTTTTGAAAAACAATAGTCTTATTAACTTGAAACTAATTGGTATAAAGGTATAGGTAAAAAAAATTTGCTGTACCGTTATTTTTTCAAAATTATGTCTGTTTATTTATTTATTTATTTAAGGCTTATCTACTAAATACATGCAGTATATTGTTCAAACAGTTAGCAGTTGTTTGTTCATTAACAGCTTCAATTTTTATATGCTTTCAAATTACAGATATGCCAACATTTTCATACAGACTTGTATACAAATAAAGGATAAGTTATGAATTAAACATGACGTTTTGACCTAAAAAGGAAATAAAATACTAGATCATGTACGGCCGTGTCATGTAATCTAATAAAAAAGAAAGTAGGTTTAGGGGGCTAAAAGACAGGATTGCAAAATTCCGTGCGGAATCACAATTAAATCGACGCAAAACGGCGGGCAGCTAGTCAAGCTATATGGCCCGTAACATTTATATTATCTTTTGTATTACCTACCCTATGTCTTGCGGGAAAGCGCGAAGCGACGTGTTGCGTAGCGCGTTGCATCGCGAAAATATCAACCATTCGCTGCGCACGCGTGTCCTATGTAAGCAATGCGTCTAGCGTTGCGGTGCAACACGCGCGTGCGTTTATGCTAAATACTTTAAAAACAAATGTTTTCAATGAGTAATAAGCGACACATTTTATGTCTTGTCATATTATAGTACCTACTTACGACAATCGCGCGTTCACGATTCCCACGTAGGACGATGTGTCCGTGACGCGACGCACCGCGGCCCAAAGCATCGCAACGCTCTTACCAGTTGAGTTGGTGATGAAATTAAAAAAGACTTGTATAAAGTCACATAAGGTCTTTGTTATCTTCAACAGATAATATTGAACATAACAATGACTGTATTGAAATGTCTCAGTCAAAAGGTGACAGTTTACCTACACGCAGCTGTCAACACTAAACTCGATCAAACAACGCCGCGAGACTTACTAGTGTAGCATTAGAGTAAGAACAGAATGATGTAGTGTGCCCCAAATTGGTGTCGGCAACTCGCAAATGGATATCAAATCAAACCGGGTGTTCGTCGCGACAGCGTATTTGCCTCCGTTTTTGTTTCGCCGCCACATCAACTTCAACACACACCTTACTGCGTGAATATAAAGGCGAGAATCGAACGACGTTACACTTCATGTGCTAACCGCGCTATGTTTTTCGCTACCTGACATGTGACGTAATGGTTTGATATTACTTTTAGGGCGAAGTTCGCACTATGTTAGTGATGATAGAAATGCTCACTTGGGGCTTCTATGGCTCAGACCACTTGAGAGAAATGATAGTTGAAATACATAGAATCAGCGAAAGGTTTCCTCAAACATTTCTTAGGTAGCCTAGGTACAAAGAGAGCGCAGGTTGATATGGATTAGGTACCAAAACAAGAAGAAACATTTTTTTATAAAGGTAGCGAGTATCGTGAGACTATAGATTAATGAATATGACAGATGGATGCGAAGACGAAAACTATGAAGAAATAAGACGGGTGTGCGAAAGAAGATAGAAATGTTGAGTGACTTTTTCATGAAACAGGTGAGAGTGTGATATTCGATTTCTTATCGGACTGCCAAAGTATGTATGGAATGCATGTAAATATAAGAAAGAGTGGTATTACATGATATGTCTGAAGAAATGTTAAAGTTTTATGAAATTTGACATTTTTCTTTCGTATTTGTGACCAGATTATTTGACTTGCTAGTCTTTTTGGCGTGAACCCGAGAAGTATCGTTCAGTTTTTGTTTGATTATTGTAAAAATTATGTATTGTGGAAGTTGTGATTCAATATTGATAGTTTATCAAAATTCAAATTGCCTAGTGGAAGTCCATAATGTTTGTGATAATAAAATAAAAGTTTGAGACTGCATTTTGCGTGTTCTTCCAACGAGTCCAACTCTGTCTTCAGTAAACATACTACACTTTACTGAGCGACTCTTATTTCGACGGGACTGGATAATGACGTGTCAAAAATAATTCTTTGTTTGCAATCGCTGTGTGTGGACCAATGGCTATGCCGGTGTCCAACTAAATTATACATAAAAAAAACTTAAAATTTATAAACAAAACAAAAAATAACAGTAAAATTAGAGTAACAAAAAAATAGTTTTTCAAATTAATAATCAGTCTACTTAACTAACGTTCAACTAAATTATAATTATAATCTGTAGTCTTGAATCATTGGCAGTGGCAGTGATCATAATTTTTATTTATATCAGTATAAAAATTTAAAAGCGTGCGATCTGCCAAAATCTAGTTTTGACGATAAATATCAATTGATATATATCGTGATATATATCATATTGTATATCCGCTGATATAATAATATATGATCGTACCCTGCAATAAAGTGTATCTTTCTATCTACTTTTGAATAGCTGAAGTAAATAATTTTATATTATTAAGAATGCCATTAAGTAGATGGAGTGGTGCTTCGCGGGATACCTATTTTCTTTTCTTTTTTATATAGACAAGTGGGAGGACGAGCAAGCGGTCCCACTTGATGGTAAGTGTTACCGCCGCCCATGAACACCAGAGAACCTAAACCTAACCCACCTTCAAATGTGCTACCATCGATTTGCTGCTTATTCAGTATTTTCGCTTCTCATTTAATTACTTCTCGTTGAGAATACCCTCCCACTCTTTTCACTGTCGGCCTGTTAATTTTCTAGCAAATAAATGAACTCAAAACCGACGCTAAACACCCTGGTGGGCATCTAATAAAGCGGTAACTAGGCAGCTGGACCCTTGTTCATCCGCGCCAACCATCCATTTGTCACGCGGACAAAAACCCCTAAACTAGAGGCTCTTCATTAATTACGACCTCTTTGTATACGTGTTTACACTCAATTGTGCTGTGGAAAGATTCGGGATGTCTTTGTAGGGTATTTATTGACCTTTACACCGTTGTCTTTTTTTGTATGACGGCATATCAAGGGCTTTTTTATCGGAGCTTGTTATATATTAACTTTATTTTACTTTTTGGCGGGAACTCGAGACGTGGCGGTTAAATGTTTTTTTTATTAATGCAAAAAATATGTTTTATAGGTTTTGTGGTTTAATATTGATAGTTTATTAAACTTCAAAGTGCCTTCCTTGTCTTTATGTATAATGTTTGTGATAATCAAATCAAAGCACGGGACTGTATTTTTAGTGTGCTTCCAAGGAGTCCTCTTCTATCCTCAGTAAACCTACTGTCACTTTACTGAGCGACTCCTGACTTGACATCGACAACATATCGATTTTAATTACGAGTAAAACTTAACAATGGCAATTGCGGGCTAATTGCTCTATTGCCATATACTTGTACCAGCCTATAATGGTCCATTGTGGGGCACAGGTCTTTCACCTGTGAATCACTGGGTTATTCTTCAAGAAGGCTGTGAAGGTCGGCGCCGTACCGGCATACCTCCTGGTGTTGTGTTCCAGATATTTACGGGCCGCTTGCTCGGCCCCCTCCTTTAATATTATTATAAAAGAATGTTCACATCATTTAACAATGCCTGATTTTATATCATCAAATTAATTATCTTAATTTGAAATATGTCCGGATTCTATTTTAACAAATATATTTGTTAAATGTGGAGCGTGTCATCACTTTGTTTGCAAAGATAATTTTGCTCGTCAGGCGAGCTGGTGATTAACATACTACCAAATTAGACATTGACAAATTATATTTACATAGGTTCATTCGCGTCGAAAATTTAGAGAGAGAAATGTATTTTATAAAGGTTTTCGAAGGACGAAAATTAAGATAATGTGATAATACAAGTACAGTGTAAACGTTACCGGCAATGAGAATAACCCAAAATCCAAAATGGTGTCAATTGAGACTTACATTCCGTAAAGGATAGAGCTATGGATATAGAGAAAGGACAATGAATAAATAGAGAGCAAAGAAGACGAAATCTGCACGCCGCGAACGATGATTACTTTTATTTATTTACCTGGTAACTAATACAATACATGCATATGCATATGTTAAAAATAAAACCAATGATTGGTTAATTACTCTAGATTACACTGAAACAGAAATACTCTTAACGTCATAGCACATAATACACTCATTCACTACTCTCATCCTCATACACTCATACATACACCCTCACTCACCCACTCACAATTTAATTAAGTTATGAGTGATAAATACGATAATTATAATAAGTTACAATAAATTTTGCGTTTAATAATTTTGCTTATTTATTTGCAAGTATGTAGTATTGGCATGGATTGATTGGGCTTATGAATTTGTATCAGTCTGACTTCGAATACTTCGCCATATCACTTGGTGTGGTCCTTAAGATATAGGCCCTGCCTAGTTTGGTGACCACCAGGTATTGTATGAAGAATTCATATTTTTGTAAATTGTATTTGTGTATTTGTTTTTGGTTTTATGTAAATTGCATTCTTTACAATGAGTAAATATATATACTCGTACAAATACAAAACCGTATCCAGCTTTTTTATCGATGGACCTCCACAAGCACGTCGTCTTGTGCGTGAGGAATTTATAGCATTAAACGCCACGCTGGCCAAGAATTGGCGAATCCACTCTTTTAGAGGTCATCGGGATTTATTGTAGCCGCTTTATCTCTAATTTGCCTTTTAGGACTTTTTTCGTGATGGGCTAGTGTTATTCTAAATGGGCCAACACCACCCGGTCAACCTTTTGCTGTACTAGTTGAGTGCTGTATTGTGCTGATTCCTCGTATGTACATTTTTTAACCGCGGCGTTGTATCTACATAAAATCCAATTTCGCTTGCATAAGAATGAATGCAATAACCGATATTTATAAAAATAAAAATAATTACAAATACAATTAATAATTCGTTCATAAATGTATCGTGTAATTTAATAATTTTATATTATAAATTTAATGAATAATAATTTGATATGCAATGTATGTATTTTTATTTTTTTAATATGTGAATTACTGTTCCCTTCGAAGGCTTGTATGTAAAGATATGTAAGTTTAATGTTACCTACAACATCCAATAAATAAATGCAGATAAATAAAATGCTAATAAAATTAAAATAATATTATATTTAATAAAATAACATGAAAATAGGGATAGAAAATGAAAAGTAAGGAGTGATTCATAACATACAAAGTTAAAAGTAACTGTATAGTTAAAAGTTAAATCAGTCTCCTGTGTAAGGTTAGAATTAGAACTCAATGATCAATTCCAAAGAATTCGCGAACGGTTTATTATTAAAGGTATTAACGGTATTAAAGAGACGAAGCCGCGGGTAGAACCTAGTTTTATTTATATTTATTTTAATAACATCAACACATCAAGTTACAGAACAATATAGCCACGGACGAAAGGATATTTTTAAAGCCCTCTTTCCAGCCTCCCGTCACAGTATTTAATCCGGACTGTACTTGTGTTCGCGTAATGAAAAAGCCACAAAGAAAACCACCAGAGGGCGCGGTCGAGGGTAAGAGGTACCACAGGCGCATTAAGAAACAGTAACTCATCTTTATATAATTGCTTTAAATGCGCGTCACGCACACTGACACAACTCAACCACGACACGTCCTGAGAAAATGAATGTCGTATTATCACACGTACGTGTGTCATACCGCAGCGAGTGTCTACTACGAAATATTAATTGCAGGTACAACAAAAGAGGATATTTTGTCTGACAATAAATACTAAGCGGTGGGAATGCGAGAAATGACTGACCGAAGTAGCTTCCTTATCTAATCTGTTACGAAGCGGAAATGTTCTATTCAAATAACATTTAGGTAATTTTAATCAATTTCCACATTAATTTTCTATGTATTTAAGGAGAAAAGGTTTTGCTACTGAAAACACTAAGTTACGTAGTTAGTGATGTGATGCATCGCCTACTTTTCCTAATCATATTTCCCTGTCGCAGGTTGCCTGGAAGAGATTGCAATATAACCACCTATTGTCTTCTGTTTTCATACGAGTAGCTATGTAACCAAATTTCTAGGTAAGTCTATACAATAAAGGTAATTATTATTAAATTATTAATTATTTAACTGTAGATATTTTCTCATAATCAAATACATTTTTTTACTTTGTCTTTTTTTAGACCATTCCCTTGACACGTGTTACGTAAAAAAAAAACCTAATTATTTCGTGATTTCCGCTGTTTCGCTACTGCATACTTCATATATTTAGGGCAGAGGGTGTAAGAATGCCAGCGACCGTGCTCTTATTTCGGTCGCGATAATGAGTGGCACCAAGTCACGTTAATGATATTTTAAAAACGTTGTCCAGGAATCTAAAACGAATGCTGTATAAAACTTTATTAAGACCTCTGCTGACATGGTTGGGAATGCTCGGTCCTAACTAAAAAATATGAAAACAACCTCCGGGTCCGTCAGCGGAAGATTCTCCGAAAAATAAATGGAACCGGGAAGTGGGGGACCAATGGCACATCCGCTACAATCATGAGCTCTATGACATGTATCCAGAACCAGACATAGTGAGACATATTAAAGTTGGTCGGATGCGATGGGCTGGACACGTGCAGCGCATAAATGAGGAAAGATTGCCAAAAAAGTCCTAACGAACGGACCGGAGGGACGTCGAAACCGTGGCAGGCCACGGTTGAGAATGCTGGATGGAGACGATAGAGATTTTAATGCGGTTAGAATTACAGATTGGAGGACGAAGGCCATGAACAGAACGATATGGAAAAAGTTGCTGGATCAGGATATGGAGAAAAGAGAAATGTACTTTTATTGGTGTCGGCCGGTTTTAGAATAGCACCACCCCATCCCTTTCCTTGGGTGTCGTAAAAGATGACTAAGTGATAACAAAGCCGCTACTACAAGTCCTGAAGAAGTACACCACCTCTAAAAGAGTGGACTCGCCAACCCGCTTGGCCAACGTGCCGTTTTAAGGCTACACATCCCTCGTGCACAAGTCAATGTACACGAGGGAACTCATATGCAACAGTAGACGGTACAGGGGCTCGTAAAATAACTCTTCGTTTTTAAAAGCTCAAAAACCAGTGTCTGCTTTAGCTATACTTTACGTGATTTCCGCATCACGGTGGATTATATTTAGGATACGGAAAATAGGGAATAATTAATAGGGAAAAAGGAAATTGTTGCCATTAAAAAGGGATAACCGTTTAGAAATTTGTTATTATTATTTAAATGCAACAATATATCTAACAATAATTTAACCGTATCGTCCAACCAATTTTGTAATGTTGTTACTACCCTCATCTAGTGCGATACGAGTAGTGCCCGGGAAAAGCGTTGAAACCCCGCAATTTTGCTGGATACGATGTTAAGATAACTTATCTTTTTGAAGGCCTGGGTTGGTCTGACAGCTTAGAGGGAAGGGAAAGGGGGATCCAGTTTCAGGAAGGATGGTGCGATAGCGAAATTTGTTTCATGCAACGTGTGAAAATATAAATCCTAATACAAGTGCAGTTTCGAAGTAGTTTTATTTATTTTTTTTATTATAAGGGCGAAGGAATAGCGATTTTATGTAGTCGTAAATGCTAGATAAAAGCCGGCTACGTCAAACGATGTTGCTGTTTAATTATAAACATTATTTTCAAAATTTAGAACGTAAACAAATTTAAAAGGAATTCTATCTCTATATAAAAAGTTGAAGTTATTAAACTGTGTAAGTCAATGTAAGTATTAATTCAAACTGTGGAAGTAAATTCGTATATTTTAATCCCCGATCCTAAAAGTGGAGTGGCCCCGTATATTTCACAATAATAATGGATAATTTCACTTTAATCGAATATTCATGTAGTTTCTTGTTGGAAAGCATATTTTTCTGGGAATGTATTTGTGTATAAAACATTGTGTTGCAATTTCATTTTGAACGCACATTTCCCCTGCTCCTTTGCCTTCATTCACTTAAATAATGCAACCCGGGGTACACTGAGTACATTTCTTATTAAAAGTAGGCAAAAGGTCAAATAAGGTTGGGAATATAATGTAGATAATGAACTAATCTCATTAAAAGTTGAAAACTGTGCAAGTATTTATGTTTATGGTAAGGGAATTTAAACGTGTGAACAGGCACTTACGTCCATGTCCAATATCCATATAGCAATAATTACTGTCCATAGGTCTGTGACATTGTATAGTTAAATGGTTATTTAAATATAATCGTTACGATATTTTCAATACGAAGTTTTACAACTAATTTTTTAATTCACGTCGATACCAACAAGCGAACAAATCTCACTTCTTCTTTTATTGCCGGCCAGTGTGTATAATATAACATCCGAAGTTACCCGCTTTAACACTTACCCCATCAATTACTTGTTGAAAGTGACAGGTTAAGTCTTAACCGTTAAGTTGTCAGAGCTGCCACCGGCGCAGATCACTAGAAGGTCGCCGACGATATTTATCAACCCTTTTAATTAAATTGTCATAATCTTGCACGAAACAGATCGTTATAACGCCAAGGCTCTGGATAAACAAGGCAGCAGTTGTAGAGGACTTATTTATAAATATAGCATGACGACAGGCCTGATCCATAAGCTCAAAGTAGCCCAGCGAGTTATGGAGAGAGCTATTCTCGGAGTTTCATTGCGTGATAGGATTCGAAGAGATTCGCAAAAGAAGTAAAGTCACCGACGTAGCTCGTAGAACAAGCATGTCAAAGTGGAAACGGGCAGATCATATTTGCTTCAGAACCCATAACTGATGGAGTAGACGAGTCCTCGAATTGTGGCTATGTACAGGGAAGCGCAGTGTGGGGACGCTTTCGGCCAGATGCAAGATGGACCGACGCGCGACGACTTTAAGAAGTTTGTCGGTGGTGATTGGATGAGAAGAGTCGAAAATCTTGTATGGTGACGAGCTTTGGGAGAGGCCTACATCCAGCAGTAAGGAACATAGGCCGATGGTATGGTATGATCCACACCCACGTATATCAGAAAAAAATGTAAGTGCTCTAAATGCCATAACCACCTTGAGGAAAGTAGGAAAGGACCGTACAAATGAATGAAGATTGGAGGAGGCTAAGACCCACAAAGAGTTGTAGCAACGAAGGAAGCAAGTAAGCAGACGCAAGACGGTGTGCATTTGTGCTGAGAAATCTGTCTTCGAAACTACCCATACTACACCATTCCGCTCAAGGAGTATTTTGGGATGTGTTATCCCATTATATTTCCCATTCCCAAATCCATTTCCCCAATTCTTTGTCCATATTCTTTCCTAAATTTCCAACTATCTTAAGCACCTGGGGACGTGTCTACGTTTGTCATTTTGGACCGATGTTGGCGTGTATAGCTGATATTTATGGGCGACAATATCCAAGTACCACTATAAAAAAATAATCTAAAAAAAATCTATAAATAAAAAAACTGCGTACAGCCTCTCTTAGACTAAATTTTCTCTATTTTGCTGACAGTTATGTTCAGTTATGAAAAGACCTCTTAAACTGACATCCACAATTTTATCCAAACCTGATATACTACATTATATTCTACATAATTACGATGCTGTCACTCCTCATCCTCACAAGTTGAAAGCGACGGGCGAGACGAATTAATCTTGTTGACACGACACCACAAAAAGCCCATCTGTTGACCTCCCGCGTAAGCAGAAACCGACATGAAGCAGATATCCAACGTAAAAGATAAGCGACGTTAAAGCAGATATCTTCCCACACATCGCCAAATCGCATTCACATGAAAGGTTTGCATTAAAAAAGTCGTTTGCGGTTTATTTATTAATCTTCGTATATTTTTCACCCGGAAATGTTTTAAGACTCGTGAGACATACTTTGCTGCTAAATGACCTTTTTATCTGATTGACCCCACGTCAATCTTGGTTGCATAAATATAATAATAATCATTCTTTAGTTTTTTAGCATTATTAATTTTAAAGCTGTGAATAGACTTTTATAGCACCACCCCATCTGTTCCCGTGGATGTGGGTGTCTTCAAAGGTGACTAAGGGGTAAAAAAGTCGCTACCATAAACCCTGAAGAACTACAGCACCTCTAAAAGAGTAGACTCGTCAACCCACTTGGCCAGGTTGGCGTTTTCTGGCCATACATCCTTCATGTACAAGACAATGTACATGAGGGGGCCACGCCCAGCAGTGGACGATATAGATGTGGGGATATAGCCCATTATATATACATAGCTGATATAATGGGCCTTTACAGCTGAAAACTGTTGCCGACGTCTGTAGGAGTTACCTCTCAACGCCGTACACGTCCTCCGTTGTCGATAAAGCATCGCTTAGTAATATAGCATAATAATTATTAATCATGAAGCCTGCATAACTCCAAAAAGTGTGGAATCTCAAAATCATAAAGCATTTTAAGGCATGGCATTTTAAGGCCTTTTACACATCGGTTAAAAGAGACGAAACCAATACCATGCCATATTATTAGCCAATGTCTCTAAATTGTTGGATACAGGCCTCCTCCATGGCTTTCCGCCACGTACGGTCTTCTTCCAGTCGTCAAGGTACCTAGCCGTAGGTCTGCGTTCCCGGTAAGTGGTCTCCATTACTACGGCCAGTCGAAGCAGACTGGCCTTTGTTCTGGTTAGCAACACGTGCAATAATTAAGTATTTATTAAGGTACTTACACTACAGGTTTCACTGAACATACCTGATACTCTTGAACTCTCTTGCTAGAATAACTTGTTAGAATAGTAGTAGTTTACTATTCTGATTTATTTTTGTAATCTATATTTAAAGACAAATATAATTCTAAAACGCCACACAACTACGAACATTTAAAGCTATCTCATATCTCTCACTACACAGAGACGAAAACTTCGCGGCAGGTTAATTACATTTTGCACTAGAAATGAAACACTATTTAAGCTCATTATTTGACAACAATCTACACAGGTTAAATAATTACTAATGAGAAATACGACGTTAAAACAAATGAATATACTCGTACTGGGAACTAACTTATAATTTGTGAAATGTTAATGGTTACGCCTATAGGAAATATGTATTTATTCCCTTTTTAAATAATCCTCATTTTTAATCCTTTCTTTCAAACCGCGTCAAGCGTTGCAAATCATTAGTTATTTGTTTGGTGGTTTGCTTTTGTTTGAATATTTGCGAGGGACGGGCCGGTCAAGATCGGACCTCTCGCTCGCACACCCGCAACACGAGGACCCCGTGGCCGTCGTCTAACAGTGACATTTTGACCGCCCGCACGCGCCGTTCAATTATACAAATTAGCTGGAAACCTGCTGTTTCCGCCGGTTCTGGACGTTGTCGGGAGTGCCTCTGAAAACACCTGGTTATGAACAGTTGTTGGTGAAGTGATCACGGATCCCAAACGCATCCTGGAAGCAACATCACCACCCCAGCGCGCCACCATAGCGTGAAGGCAGATCAGGCTGGCGAGAGGCGCAACTGGAATCGACAACGGCACCCAGCCGATACGCAGACAGGTAACAAGCCATCAGATTAACTATTTCGATTGATTTGCAACGTGTATTGACATCTACCCGTAATCCCATTTCCTAATAAAACGAACCAGCGAACCCCCCCCCCCCCCGGGTGGATGCCGAGGAAGATATAGCAATCGGCATAGCCACACCAGTTAATTTGGTAAATATGTATTAACAGACTAAAATATCACCAAATAGACTTGCCAACTGTACGCCCACAGATACATATAAGGTTCTACAAAAATATGTGATAATATTTATTAAAAAAAATATAAGAAATTACATTATTTTTACAGTCCAGAGCCTGTACAAATTCCAATAAGCATTATCGAAATCTCCATCTTTAAACGAAGATTATTTTTTACCAAATTCCAGCCTGGCAGTGACACATAGCTTTGCGGAATCTAGGCCGCAACCTAGCCGCAACGAGCAACATTCCAACGTGCGAACATCCGCCGAAACTGCCTCTCAAATGAAGACAGATCCTGTTTTTGCCAGCATCAGCGAGGTGCGCCATTAATCCGCGCTCGGGGCGGCGGCCAGACGGTTTTTGTTGCAATGGAGATAAGAAACAAATAAAAAATTGTCACGTACAGACGAGCTGTTTACACGACACCGCATTCGATTTATTAAACAGTATACGTGTACATACAAGCATGGGTTACATAGTTTGCGTACGAAAAAGAATAGAAATTACATTAATACAATAGACATTAGTAGAAAGAAATAATTTATTGTTCATACAATTTAACAAAGGGAGAAGTCGAGCAAGATTGTTTTACAATTAATAAGGCAAACGCTACAGAACACTTGCTAGCCCAGAACGTTCGTGATGCTCCAGTCCCCGCATCGGGTACGTGGAAAATACCAGTACATCGAAGCTGACAGTGATGACTGTATGACTGTGTGTGTTTGGATGTGTATGTGCGTGTGTGTGAATGCGAGGGAGGGTCTGAGAAAATAATTTTGAAATAACAGATATTTTAAAAAATGGATCCGATTAAATTTTTTTGCATACATTTGGCGGGGAAACTATTTAGGAATGCTCATCAAAAGAAACATTAAGAAAAGAAGTAAAGAATGGCGTAGAAATTGAGTGAAGGTAGCAATTTTCCTCAAATAAAAAAGTAAAAAAAACCATTGAATTTGGAATAATCTTGTTTGCCCTTGTACAGATCCTAGTGAGGTTCGTTTGGTCATCGCACGTTGGGACATCCTCTCGATCCCCATGTCTAGATAGGTTGAATCTAAATGTCAGATGAATAATCTATGTTCGAAAAAATGGTTGACCGAATTGACAACCATCCGTATAAATTTGGTTTTTAAAAAAAAGTACCAACAGAATTATGAAAATATGATGACTTCATTACACGTCTAAACATAGTTTTAATTTTAAACGTGACAACTGATGAACTGAACAGTCCACGGAAACAGACTTTTGACTAAGTTTATTTTTTTTTTATTATAAATATATGTTTATTAATGTCAATTCATCTAATCTAATAAAAATACAGTCAGTTAAAAATAAAATAAAGGTTAGTGTGAACCTAACTAATTTTCTCTCTTTCATGTCAATGACCCATTTTTAAGTTTAGCCGTAAGATATCATACTGTTTACTTCATTCCTGTGGTTTTTACTCCCTGATAAATGGCGCGGCCGCACAGTAAATAATTGCGATGTTAATTGAACAGAGACAGTGGATATCTCCCTCTCTTTTGATACTTGATACGCACGTGTGATGTTTTCTGGGGTATAATGAAACAACAACGAAGTGAGATAATTATTTGCGATCATTTGTTTGCCTTTCTGCTCCTTGTTAGGGGTGACATGGATATATGAAAGGAAAAAGGCAAAATCGCCGCAGTCCGAGATCGTTAAAAACGAGGGAAAGACAATTTTAGTGAGCGTTGTGTTAGTCTCTTTAGACGGCAAATGGTAAAACTTTATTGTACCTCATAAATACAAACAGTATATAGAAATTTATTTGTCTAAGTTTTAGGCACTTACTAATATATTTACATGCTTTTATGTATGTACTTCTTTTATGTACTTGTATGTACTTGGATTCCCTGTGTCGTGGGTCCAGAGAAATACACAATGACAAACACAAATCCAGACCCGAACAAACATTTGTCTTTAAAAAATGGAATGTTCCACCAGGAATCGATCCCCTTGCATAGCAAGCAGGGTCACCACCAACTACGCCTACAGTAGGCGCAGTTTTATTTGTATTACAGGTTTGGTTTCTTTAAATTGCATCGTTCTAGTCCAACCACTGGTAAAATTGCAATTTGCAATGTCAGTACGACTATTGTTGTTGTTATTACTCTCAATTGTACTTATACTCGTAATGAAGACTATAATATTAGCGTAAGTACAAAGGCGAACTTATTCCTAGAAGGAATCTTATTCAATCGACATTAGAATAACTGATGAAGGGGGAAGTGCAATGAGGGGGAGAGTGCACGCTGCAATCCAATAGCCGCTGGGCGCACTCGACTGGCCATGTTACACCTCTCTCACAGAAGACTACCTTGAAATGTACTGCATTTCCCACTTTATCTTATTTCCCTAATGTACGTACGTGTTTCGGTAGTGAGTGAGATGTGCCAGAGCCCATTCCCATCTTATCCCTCCCCATTTTCCCAATCCTTTCTCCAAATTTATTCCTATATCTCCAAAGGTAGGCCCGGGGGGCGTGCCAACGTTTGTCATTTTGGACTAATGTTGGCATGTATCACGGATGTCTATGGGCTACAGTATCCACTTACCATCAGGTGGACTGTATGCTCGATAGCCGCCATCGTCCATAAAAAAAAAACTGATCGGAGTTATGTCATTACAAATAGGTTACCACATTATATACTATTATACTAGTAAACTTGACTTCGTGCGCGTAGATTTAGACCGTGTGGTTGGCTTGATTCCCGTGGAAACTTTATAATTGATCTGGATAAAACGTATACTATATATATATATTAACCCGACACATAAATTATCAATATGCGAAGTTTCATTAAAGTCCGTGATCAAAATTTTGAATTGATATTGTGTAAATTAATTATTTAACAGTTTAATTGTTATAAAATAATTTACCATAGATAAGAATACTCGTAAGTAACCCCTCCCCCCACCAATCTATTTAAACTGAAAATTATTTTGCTTATCTCCAAAACAATCACCGTTCATTGTCTCCCAGCCTAACCGAAAGCCCTTTTAATTCCGGTAATTTCGGTAAGAACGTGACCTTGCGAAAGGCTATGATAGTTGTCACAAAGGAAATATTAGGGTAATTCTTTGGAAGGGCGAAGTGCCCTCCCTATTGAAGAGATAGCGCCCAAGGGACAGATTTGACGTTAAGATCACGCCTTTATATCGGCGATTTTTACAACGCCTTGTGTTGACACTATTTTGTAGACGCACATAAAAATGTTTGATGTATTTTTAGATGCATCGATTTATTAGAGGGACCTAGAAATGCTTGCTCTTTTTTCCTGTGTAAATGATTTTGAAGAAAGATGCCTGTGTACAAAACGAAATGAGATTATATGGAGTTAAAAGAATTGAGAAGGAATTTTGTTGACAATAATAACGTAGTACACGTTATAACCAAGTGAAATTAAGTCATCGACCTTTTAGGCATTCTGTATAGTGAATATATTCAATTGATCGCTGACATATAATTAGGCATTAATGCACTTGATATATCTTTATGTGAATTTAATTAATACAGGCCGACAGGCCTACTTAAGAATAATATCACCCCGTCTGTCCCTGTAGGTGTCGTAAAAGGCCATTAAGGGATAACAAAGCCCCCGCTGAGGAACTACCGTATCTCTAAAAGAGTGAACATGCTAATGAATATGAAAAAGTGTTCATTACGTTTTTCTTCGGTTACTGGCTGTATGTTAATATACACCAAGCACAATAAAATAAAATCAATAAAAAATAATTGTCATCTGAGGTATTTTCGTTACGCTACGATATGAGGCTTTTAAGAGAGCTATGAACAGGATTCTGCGAGGTCGGCAGCGCCACCCGTAAGCCCTCTGGTGTTGCAGGTGTCCATGGGCGGCGGTGACCACTCAACTCACCATCATGACGCGCCCGCTCGTCTGCCATCTATTCTATAAAGAAAGAAACTTCGGGTAGTAACAGAATTTTAGTTCGTCCTAAAACACTAAGTTAATAAACTGATCCCTTCTCCATCAGTGTGGCTTAGATAGTTCCTGTTTCAATAGCCATCAATAGCCAAGCGAATTTAGTCTTAAACACCCACACGCATTGTCTACAACCGCATACGCTATAATAGTTTGTATTGATGTTACGGGTAATGTCTGTAGAAAGGATAAACCTAGGTTTAACTGGGTAAATTTGATAGTATCAAATTTGGGAAAGTTTGAAATGTAAATCTGAATTGATATATCTGATTATCCCATGTCGGAAGTGTAGGAATACTACCGATCTATTACGAATAGATATGGCTCCATAAGTTCAATGTCGCTCAACGAGCTATGGAGAGATCTATGCTCGGAGTTTCTTTGCGGGATCCGGCACTAAGAGATTTGCCAAAGAATGAAAGTCACCGACAGCTTATAGAATCAGCATGTTGAAGTGACAATAGACAGGTCATTTCCTCAGGATCGATAACCAAAAGGATAATTTTTGGGTTTCTTCTTCTTTAAACGAGCACATTTCCACATTTAATCGAACCCCTACTATTGGAAGGAAGCATCCCAATAGATCGCTCAGCAGCTCTGCGATTTCTACCGCCTGTATAATGGGGAATGTTGTGAGGAGCTGTTCAATCTGACGCTAACTCCAAGTTTTTATTATCACACCTCTCATTAGCAAAACGCGGTGCGTGCATCCGCACTTCTTTGTCAAAAATCTGCAGCGTACTGTGCGGTCTTAAAGATACTTTATACCGTGAACCCGAAAGTTGTGGGACGAACTGCGCGCTGAGATTTTTCCACTTATCTATGACATAGGGCTCTTCAAGAAGGCCGTGAATAGGATCATGCAAGGTCGGCACCTCGATCCCCCTGGTGTTGCAGGTGTCCATGCACGACGGTGACCACTTACCATGTCATATGCCGCCCACTCGTCTCCTACCTTTCTCAATAAAAACAGGCGAGTTTTTATGCGTTAAGGAGTTCGCTACCCACCAATCTTCAGATTTGTCAAACAGCTATTGGAGAAAATTAATGAGATGGTAATTAAAATATACCTACAGTAATTGCTACAAGTTGGAATACTTGATGGATATCAATGAGACATTAGTAATCAAACATGAAGATCGTTCACAACAGATCGATCGAGCATTTGTTTAATTTGAACTTTATTCAAGAGGCCAAACTTGCATTAGTTTAGCAAAGTCTCCATTTGCCATTACCTTCTACGAGAGTGGGTAAACACTGCTTTGACTTGAGTAAACATTGAATATGGACTCAATTTAAATATTCAAAAGGTTTCAAAGGACTTTCATAAATCCACGATTAGAAAAAAAAAATGACGCTGTTACTTATTAAGACAATGATTTGATGTTTTCCTGCTACTTTTGAAGTAACTTCCATTCGACATTTTTTTTCTTGATAACAAATGGTCTTTAAACAGGTTTATTTAAAACACACAGTTTTCGCATTTGTGTATTTAGGTTAGATATCTCTAAGCTACGGCCACTCATAAATTCTAAAAGGAAACCTTTTAATTTTTTCCATAGGTGAATAAAATGGAAAATGGAAAACACTTTTTTATTATTTTTCTAAACATTTCTGCTGCCACCAGTTTATTTGGATATGGAAATTCGCACATACGTATAATAAAATCAACGCTTTGAATAACTGTCGAATAACTAAATAATGTATAGATACATTATGAAAACACTGGCCGTCGGCTAATCCGGAAACATCCACGTCATCCACGTCTTTGAATTACTGTACGCAATTATACTTTATTACGAGATACTCTGTTACTTTATTGCATACTTTATTGCATAGACGTTGATAATGCATTCGGGTGTTTCCGGATTAGCCGATTGCCAATGTTTTCGTAATTTATCTGTACATACGTGTGCAAATGCAAATTCATTTTAATTTTTCTATACAGTAACATTAATTTTGTCCAAAAAAGAATAATATTATAATTATATATTTTTTTCTTTACATGTTTCTACTACTTATAACTTTTTGTGTTTTATCCACATTTTATTTTGTAAATTAGGTAAAAAAAGTTTGCGTTATCATAAAGTTTTGCGAAAAAGAAAAATACGTTCTACGGGCTCCAATTTTTCTCTGCCTTAACACTTAACATCTCATGAACACGTTCTAAATCTCATGTCAATCAAATTAGTAAGGCCATTTACACAAGGAGAGTTTCTCGAACTGTTGGAGCGAGAGTATTGTATTCGATTCTCGTATTGTATGTTCATACAGTATTCGTATTGTAAGTTCACATGATCATAAAAACTCGGTGATAACAGGGATAACAGTGTGCTGATGATGATAACAGTTGTTTATAGCTACTAGCTTTTGACCGATTATCGAGAAACTCGCGTTCGAGAAACTGTCCTTGTGTAAATGAGCCATTAGTATTACAGTTAGAATATGAAAGCGGAAATTCGCTACTAGTTTTATTTTTGGCGGTAGCTTAAAAAGCCAAACTGAAATAGGCCATATCTGATAAAGATAAAACCTACCCATATCGTTGTCCTACTTGGAGAGGAAACTGACAAGATATTAAATATAATTCACTTGTCCAGGGAGCGTAAAATTACTAGCCGATCGTGGCATATATCTACAAGTAAATGTCCTGCCTTATATCCATAAGTTTATTGATTCGGGACATAGTGTTCAATGTTCTTCGTAAACATAATGTTCTTCGTAAACATAATGTTCTTCGTAAAGGAACGAAGTTCCTTTACGCGGCTTACGGTAGGTGTGATTCGAGAGAAAATGTAACGTCACGTAAGATTTTTACCCCTTCTATACGCCAGGAGCAAAAAGTGTGTGCAGCTACGAGCCTAAAAGCTCCCTCTCCGGTTGACCAGCGAAAGGAACGGACCTCGGCTTAGGGCGTTGCTTAGACAGGGTAAAGCCGGATCGCGAATCGGTGAGAAGCGCCCAGGCACGTGCCGATACCTGGTAAAAGTGTTGGCTGAAAGCTGGCGTGTATTCACGGTGTAGCGAGGGGGCCGTCCTCGTCAACCAATTTCGAATTAAATGAAAAACTCTTTGTGATAACATGATGTTTTCCCGACAATTGTAAATAACGCAATTTCCGGGTCAAGGGCTGCCCATTTTTGTGTACATAAATATTTAAATGTATTTAGAGGGTTTAACCCTTCACTACAATATTCATTAGGCTTAAGTCGGTTGTGCAAACGATAAAGGTCGACACTTATGGTAGACAGAATAAATATTTCTCGAAAATTTGGGTAAATTAACGCACCTTGCATATTATTATACGAGTTTAATCTTATTATTATCATACTCTATTACATTCTTTTCTTTTAATTACTTATCTTTTAGATATTTCATATTCCCGCTATAGCATATTGGCTCATATTGTTCATCTCATACATCTTCTCCATCTCAATTATTGTACTAAATGTAAAACCAGCTGGTTTTACATTTAGTACAATAATTGAGATGTACCTATGTAATATAATAACATTACCGTTTGTTTTCCCAAATAAAATACAATTCCATAACTTTCTGTTCCAAGTATAAAGTATCAATTTCATGTCAATTAGTACAGATTTATGAACAGACTCCAAGGTTTCAGTCTTATATATATAATATATATATTAATAATTATCATTATAAAGTGTATTAAATCACACGCTTGGAGCGCTTCTCAATATCTAACTAAATGCTCCAGCGTTAAGTTTGTTTGTCTTGTCGACCTCGCCTAATGATTACATTTTCAACTATTCTAGAATATTCTCGCCGCAGACATCTAATAGTTAGAGCGGTTTAATTTGTGGAAATTAATGCTGATGTTTGTGTTGTCCCCGCCGCCCGTTACCTCTCAACCCCCTATGACACCCGTTTGCACAGTACGCGGATAATACAGCAGGTAATGAGTTTTGAATTTAAGACAACTTAACCCTCCAGGTAGTGATATGCCAACATAATTGTTGTGCTGAAGAAACGGAATTACTACGCTCAGCGCACAAGGCGACACCTAAAACCAAGATTGTACCGAAACTGTTCGGCAGTTTAGCGAAAATCAAACAAAAAACATTACTTGTAGTCTTCTGAAGTACAAAACTCCGTATGTCTGTGAATGGTTTACCATCCCTTGTTATCAATGTTAACAGTGTCTTTCATTTCATTCCATCGAGTTGGGAGAACAATGGTGCAAAAACTGTTCATCCATTTATAGTCTCTATTCCTAATTCTATTTTTCCATGTTAACTCTCTTTTCCTACCAATATTTAGAGGTAAAAGGCGATGGTTTTATGGATAACTTGGGAATTGTTTTACTCGAAAACCAGACGTAGTTGTCGAAGGAAATTTTACTATAGTATTTAAAATAACAAGCCCCTTCGATTGATGAAATAAAAAAGGCACACTGTTTTTTTCATATATAAAAGTGTATCATGTGTCACCGTGCATGATATATCTCATTTTTGCCGACCCATAAATCTATTGTAGAATATGTAAGACGCGCAACTACAAACTACAACAATAAACTTCTAGAAAAATCAAATGTGTGCGTGAGGTACTTTTTCAGCGTTCATGCAAAGATGGACTACTGTTTCTTCAACGTACGTACGGTGGCGTCTGAAAACCAGACATTAGTATAAAATTATTCTTTCCTGAATTTAGAGCAGGTTATTGTCGTCTTCAGTTACGATTTCACTGAAAAGTAAATAGGGGGAATAACGTTTTGTGAGCAAACTGCTTTTGACAGGGGATAGGGAATAACATTTTAAATTAAATTAGTCAACCAGGCATTTGAAAGTTTACAAATTTCTTTACAGTTTGTTAACAAAATATTGAATAGGCGGTTACGTGACGCCAACCGCAAAATAACGTTGTTCTACAATATTAATTTCGTCAGTTTAGATCAACTATTAGAAACCTTAGTCAGATTACGGAAGTTATTAACGAACCGCAAATAAACGCAATTATTATAATGCCTGTATTTGATTCAAAACTTCATACTTAGTTAAGTAACTAGGTAATCAAGTGATTTGGTTAGTTAATCGCCATTGATGGTAACCAACGCGGACTCCGTTGGTTAAGCCACATTGATTTGGTTAGTTAATCCCCGTTGATGATAAGGGACTCCCTTGATTAGTCCCCGTTGATGGTGCAATTCTAAGTCAGCCGTCACCACACAGCACCTTTTTAAAACATCGATTTCATAACCTTAGTAAATACAAGAAGTCTAATCACAAATCTATACGTATATTTAATAATCGTAACAAAGTCGTGTCTGTACATGATATGTTTGAAAAAAATCACTGCAGTATACTCTACGAACGATACAGAACACAAAAACGACAATTTTTAGACGTTTTGTCTGTCTGTCTAAACGCGCATAAGCAAAAACTACTTGGACGGATTTTAATAAAACTTCGCATAGTTTTAGCCTATGTGCCGGCTTAAAATTTAGGGTACCTACTTTTTATCCAGATCTATTCTAGAGTTGCCACGGGAATCACTTTAAATTTCACTCGAATCAAATCGCTGGCACCGCTAGTCTAATAATAATCCAAGAATCACAATCTGAGAAAAAAATATTGATTTTTCAAAGCAAAATTTCTACAAGTACCCACTGAATTACAAACTCTCGCGCAATACGTATATCTTAAAAATAGTCCAGTAAGTCAACTAGTTATCTCAATTTATTTTTAACAATTTTATCATTTACCGTTAGCTCTAGAACTATCTTAATATCCTCTAATTTTTCTCACGATGTTTTCCTTGGAAATAATGGGCTATTTTTTAATTTTATCAAATTACGCCACCTAATTTGAAAATAAAAATATACTTGAAATAATCAAAATATAGCCAAAGTATCAGCTATAATTTAAAAATTTAACAACGATGCAAAGTTGGCTCAGGTAGTAGAAGTTCTTCAAGAATACCACCAGGTCTTCAATCCAGCAATTTATTTACACGTAAACGTCGAAGTGAAAATAAAAAAACAACGCCTAATTCTTAATGCGTTTTTTATAAATTTATAGTTGTATAGCACTATGTGCAAACAAGCCCTCCTCTAGCCGTGAGATATACAATATTTAATAATGAAATCTTCACAAATGAAGGTACTATTGACAATGAAGGCCCTAGCGAAGTGCATTAGGCACTTTCGTGAATGAAATAATAGCCCAAATATTAGACATTAATAGTCATCTCTGCATAGTCTAAACGTTGACTGGGAGACAATGCCTCTAAGCATTAAGTTCGCCTTTTGTCAGTTTGTACGATAAACAATACAAAAAATATGGGGTTCTTCAAGAGAGCTGTGAATAGGATTTTGCAAGGTCGGCGGCGCGCCCGCATACCCCCTGGTGTTGCAGGTGTCCATGGGCGGCGGTAACACTTACCATCACGTGGGATCGCTTGCTCGTCCGCCCACTAGTATATATAAAAAAAAATATAAAAAAAAAATAGTCAAAATAATCTTAAAAATTTTAAGAATTAATAATATTTTTTTCAGTTCAGCCCAAAATAGTTACTAGTGATTTTATGTAGTCAAAACATTTTATGAACATTTTCAAAACGCTCTGATGAATGCTTTGCTGAAAAAGATTCTCCTAAAAGACTGACATATAATGGGATACCATTCTGCATAATAGATCGAAGCGACAAAAATGAAATTTTACAGGTAACAAGATTTTGTATTTGTTTTTGTATTAAATAATTTTACAAGACGCTTGGACTACTACTAAATTATCGTGTAAAATATAAGTAAAAAAAATTGAAAATCTGTATAAGGCTTATAAATCATGCAAAATTAAGTTGAATGGCACAAACAAAAACAAAGATATCAAATTTGGCGCTTGGATTACTTTAGCATAATTATATCCAATTCAGATCATAAAATAGGTTTCGTCTAATTGGAATCCTCTTTAATTTTATTGCCTCCACTTGATTACTGTGTTAATCTAATAATTTTAATTCGAGAGTTTTATGTAAACAAAGAAACGTCGTTGTCAAATTGACATTTCAGGTATAATGAACATTTTTCTTATGGGAACATTTTTTAAATGTTACCTATTTTTATTTTCAATTATTATAAGTACCTAGTTAATGCAAATCAGAATGACTCTGTCTTAACATATATGATTCCACAATATCGAATTATGTTTGATAAATGTTGTATTTTTTCTAGCAAAACAAACTATTACTATTGTACTTTTAAAATACAGTAATGTCTACATTCAATACAAGTGGCATGTAAGATATTAAACCGATTTATATACGACTTATACATCTGTATAAACTAAACAAAAGTAACAAATAAACCAAACATAAACTCAATAAACAAATATAAATCCAACAATAATACAACGCAAACAGAGTAAGGAACGAATTCGAGCACTCAGGACTGATGTCAGAAGTCGAATCACAAAATGGCGGCAGACAGGGTAGCGTAACGTGACCTTGAATTGTTTCAATATTTTTATCGGTTTGTATTCAAATATACTTTTGACCGACTACTAATTATTTAGACTATTGATTATTTATATTATTCAAAAAAGGACCAATTTTATACACATCTGCAGTGTTGCTAGAGATTACCACAAAACCGTATTGTAGTAATAATTCTAGTTATGACAGTTATTCACGACAAGTTGACGATTACAAGTTTTTATTTAATTCAGATGTATCTTTAAAAGGGCCAAAAAAAATATAAATTTGTTTTTTGTCACAAATCGGTAAGTTACTATTTGACATATATTTCTTCACATTTGTTCACATAAATATTCTCGAATTAAAAATTTTACCTTAGATCATACTCATATATCATATCAATTTCAAAAACTCATTATTTGTCAGGCGAAAAGGTAATTAGCGTACTGTCATGGGCAGAGCGATACGATTTCACGACCGGGGAAAGTACAGATTAAAAACAGTGGTGAATCTCTGCCTTATTTTCGAAGGATTTGATCTATTTTTGTAAAATGTAGAAATTGAATAAGTATATTAATTAAATTTATTATTTATTAATTTCAAACAATATTTAGGAAAGGGTTACACGGAAGCTAAAGTAATCATTACTTTTAGCTTCCGTGTGACCCTTTCCTGAAGAGAAAAATTTTTCATTTTAATTTAATAAAATATTCAGGGTCCTAAACCATCGTACGACGGCCAGTTGGCGCGTTGTATGTACAGTGAGCTGCAAATAAATATAACCCCCTACTGACATCGATTTCTGAGAAGTCAATTTATGTGATTTCAGTTCTTACTTGATTAAAATCGATTTTGCATTTGGCACGAGCGCCCATAATATCTGAGTCCTTGTCCTTGACTACTTTATTACTTAACTTTACTTAAATTCTTTTTCTATATCCAAATTTCAAATTCTCTTTAAGGAAAAAAATACACTAAATACAAACGTAATAGTAAGATTTAAAAACTCGTAAATGTGATCGCCCACAAAGCCACCGTCGCCACTCGCCATACATCGACACCGAGAGTATTTTAGCATGACTATGATGAAGTATACTTACCGTTTCTCCCATATAATGTTACTACGTAGGCCCACCCCTTCCATTATCATAATGTAAACTTAGCAAATGGACGAGCGAATAATGAATAACATGCTCGCTTTGATAGAGAGCTGCAGCATGAAAATTGAGCGCTGAGCATTAGAAAATTAGATTTTAAAATTATACTTCACACTGAGACATTGAATACTTAAACGTGCGGTTTTCGTGTACACACGTGGACTCTGATAGCATAGGGGTAGATACCCTTAGACTGTTACATAGATACGAGTATACTCGACACACATTCGTATGATCTTGAGTTCAAATCCTCGGCCCGTACCATTGTTAATTAAAATTAAAAGTGAGGGAGAATATCGTGAGGAAACCCGCATGCTCCATGGATGATATAAAAAATCTGGAGTATGTGATCCACCAATACGCACCGGGCCCGCGTGATGGCTTACGAAAACAGCCCCGAATATAATAAATATTACGTATTATTTTAAATAACAATCGTACATTACATAACTAAACAATAAGGTACGCTTACGACATAGAATCTCTGACCCGCACACCCTTTCCACGAAAAGAAAAGAGTATAATAAATAATGAAATGCACGAAATATATCATTTTTCGTATGATCGGGTAGAAGGCTCTCAACAATATTGCGTGGGTGCCTGGTTTAGTTAGGCCACCTTCACACACACGGAGGAAAACGGGTTGTTTATTCGTATGACCACCTCTTTTATATGTATTCCATGAGAACTGTGTTAGAAAGTTTAAGAAAGGCCTATATCGAACAAGGAAAAATATGTTAATAATATAGCTATTGAAAACCGTTTTTGTTTAGTTTTGAAGGCCAATTTTTCGTACCCCAGCATTTCCTGGTCTATTCAAAAATTAACTGTATTAAAATAGGACCTATAGTTTGGGCAGGTACTGGCTTCCAAGATACAGTTTATTTCTAGTTTGGAAGTCGGAATTTAAAATGATTAGTAATATGTACGGTTAATACAATGAACAAATTGAATTGATCTGCGAACTTTTGTGATCATTTCAAATATGACCAACGTCTTGTTTATAGCGTAGTTGGCAGACGGGTGGACGGGCTACATGGCGGTAAGTGGTCACCGCCGAACATGGTCATCTGCATTACTAGGGGGGTTTGCGAGTGTGTCATCGACCTTGCAGAATTCCATTTACAGCTATCTTGTAGTATCAACCCCATATCGTAGCTCAGTGGAAAAATATCAGTTGGCAGTTCATTCTACAACTTCGGATTCGCGGTATAAACTGTCTTGAAGACCACACTGTAAGCAACAGCTCCTTGGCAAGGAATGTCCTTCGATGATGAGATTGTGCGATTGTAAAAATCTGAAGCTGGTATTAGATTGGACAGCTCTTCAGAACATTTCATCTCTCCGAAACTTAATCGATTCTAATCCGTTTGTGACACAAACTTGTGACCCTGTCACAAACTTTGTCGACAATTCAGACAACACGCTGTTGGACGGAGTCAAGTGAGCCCAGATGGTATTTCGATGCACCGACACAGGGAGGTGTGAACAGAGTACTTCACAACTAACTTGGGCTTAGACCAACTTCATTGAATTACCTTCGAACAACTTTTCAAAAATAACCTATTTTTCTACTTCATGAAAATCTTTAAACAAACTGTACAATAAATATTGACGCGCGTAATTTGGAATTCTAACTACACAAAATACATATTATTTCTTAACTCTATGTAAACGGATCCTTTAGAGTGTTTACACAATGCGAGCTCGAGAGGTCACGGACAAAGGCATGGACAGTTTCGTGTTGCGAGGCTTTTGTAAAATAACGGTTAGAGCTCGTCACATCGCAAACTAAACTATCAGCCTATAGTTTGTCATCTACAGAATAGTTTAGTTAGAAGTGGGTTTAGTTACAACACGCTGATCAAGATTAGTCGGCGGGTAGTAGACTTGTAAACACATCAATCATATGGGCACCTAGTAGACTCTTGCACACAATGCATATAACCATACCACACCACTAGTCTGTGTCTCTCCACAGCTGGATATAAGCCTCTCCTAAGGATCGCCACCGCACACGTCCTGCTCTTCTCATCCAGCCACTACCGGCGACTTTCTTTAGGCCATCTGCTTGCCTACTGCTCCTTCTGTTTGGTGATCCTCTGAGCTATGTAGGCAACTTTAGTTCTTCGTCGAATTTCTTCGTTTCGGATTTAGTAGACCAAGAAGACTGGCGAGACTCTGTCCCTCGCTGGCTGAGAGAATTTTCGTTTCCTACTCTACTCTTAGTAAAAACGTTATGGTAGAGAAGAGTAAAAGAAAAATAGAAAATAGAAAAAAAGAAGAAAAGTAGGGACGAGTGGAAAAAAAATGGATACATCCCCACCGGGAAGGACAGCTAGTTGGGACAAGTGCAATGACCCTTAATTAATAATAAACAAATCGCCACATCTAGACAAAGATTACAACATAATATTTTTCCAGAAAATAAGATGATATATCAATAAGATGATGTATAAACGATACACCTTTCGGCGACATAAGGACAATGGCCCTCTCTACTTCATTTCTGTATATATGGTCTAAATATATATATATATATATATATATATATATATATATATATATATATTTGTTTTGGTTTGAGATTCACATATTATTATGTCCTTCTTGACATAATCAAAAAACTTTTATTTAGACATAGTTAAATTTCCATAAGATTTCCCAATATTACTTATATATTGTCATCAGTTGAAACAATGATTGAAGGCATTAAGTCCGCCTGTTGTACATTTTGTGTGCGACTTTCAATAAATACTGTCCCTGTTCTACACGTTCAGCGTGGGTGGTATTGGAACAGGTTATCCTGACGTTCGGCGACCACTGACCGCGATGTAATCCGATTTCTAAGCGCTTACCGCGAAGACTCGTTTGAACCGCTTATTAGTACTGGAAAATAGTTCGATAAGAAACTATACAAGTGACGTCAATGTCTCTTTGTACAGATTATAAAAAATATAAGGAACAATGTCCTTCTCTAAAAATACTATTATGTAATTTGTTTATCTATTAAGAAAGTTCTAATTCTGGAACACATAATTCAAACAAAGAACGTAGAAACATAGAAATCTAGTCATTTTAATGGACTGAAATTATTATTTTGATTATTTATTATTATAGTTATAGATATTTTATATTTTAAGTTAATCTTTAATAATTTAAACAGAGATTATGTATTCTTAAGACGATGTATGACAATCTATTGATAGACGAGAGTACATTCCCATTCGATCCTATCCTATTCCTTCCCATTTTCCTAATCCTTTCTCCAAATCCATTCCCAAGTCTCCAAAGGTAGGCAGCGCATCCGGAGACCTGCCAACGTTTGTCATTCTGTACTAATGTTGGCATGTATAGCGGATGTCCACGGGCGACAGTGTCTATTTACCACCATCCGAACTGATGCACGTCTGCCACGTTCTTTCTATAAATAAAATATTTCTCATTACCCAATCTTTTTTTCCCAAATTCAGTCCTAATTTTTTTTTTTTTATATAGGTAGTAGGTATACGTGGTAGACGAGCGGGCGAGCCACATGATCATGAGGCCAGCTTTCGGAGGGCAACGATCTATGGGCAATGATATCTACTTACCACGATCTGCAATTCCAGTACATTTACGATCTTGTTTAAAAAAATATTAAGACTTAATTGACTACGACAATGATATGAATTAAAAGACAGCCGACTGATTATTTTTTACTTGCACAAAGATATTCTATGATTTTTACCCTACTTGAACAAGTGACTAGGACAGTTAATGAACGCGATGTGAACGCTCCATCCGCTTCGTGTCCACTATCAATTGAGATCCTCGCCCTCTCTATTGGAGACGTCAAATTGAGGCTTCTTTTCATATTGATTTATAGAAACTTCCATCTCGTCCGGAGCACTTGTTTAGCTATTTCATTTCCGTTGGCTATTTAACGTAGGTTCTGTAATAGTTATTATATTCTATAAAAGTATTTTAATAGAATAAATATTTTTAATAGTTACATTGGGTTTGACTAAACATAAAACAGATATTTTCAGTACAAAGGACGATGGCAATAATAATTTATTACTAGCGAATTAGTTCGTGTAAACTTATGATTCCTGTGGGAACTCTTAATGAATCTGGATAAAAAGTATCCTAATTAATAACCCGACATATTAGCTATAAGAATACCAAATTTAATTAAAATCCGTCCCGCGGCTTTTGCGTGACAGACAAAAGTTTCAAAAATTGTTTTGGGCTCTATAAAAAAAATATTTCATGTACAGACACGGCTTCGATACGATTTTATTATATGTATAGATAGATGACTTACCATAACCGTTGTCTATACATATAATAAAATTGTAACAGACCGATATCTGTACATCTATATACATATAATAAAATTTTAACAGGCCGATGTCTGTACATTATAGATATTGAAAAAAAACTAATATGGGAGGTCTTTATTAGAGCAACAGAAGCCAAAACAACAGTTTTTAGAAATTTTGTCTGTCTATCTGTCTGTATGTTTGTACACGCATCACGCAAAAACTACTGCATGGAATTGAATGCAGTTTTCACCGATGTATTGCTAGAGGTCTAACTTAAAATATAGGCTCCATTTTACCGCAGGAAAATATCTTATTCCGATTGTTTTAAATTTAATAAACCGAAGCGAAGTGAGGGCGGGTCGCTAGTAGGAAAATAAAATAACAACTGTTACTGTTGCGAAAATACATACTCATTTTTTCAGCATTGAACGTCATTCCAAAAATTTTGCTCTGACCATAAATACACAGAACAACGACCTTTATGGAGTGTCAAGTGTACAATATTTATCTGCATGAGTAATTACACTCGATTGTGCGACATCCATCCCCATACATTGTGTAGGCACAATGATCCTCCGTCATTTTTTACCAACAAAGCCTCGCTTCCGCTGGAAATCATGAAGCTTCAGATATAATAAATTAAATTGGAAGTCGGTTTCTACCACGAGTCATTGTCATGCTAATTCCAACTGTATTCCTGGGCAATAACGTTCAACTTCGAACGACTGCGAATACAAAGACTAGGAATTATGAAAATAGCTTTAATGAAGACCGCAGTAGAATTCGTAATGTATTCCGAAAAAAATGTATAATTCCCGAATATGTAACAGATGGCTGGCATGTTATTTTTCGGGGTTAAATTGAATGTATAGAAATCTCAATTGAATTATAGTCAAAGTTATTTTCTGAATTTTTCTTATAGGAAATCTCCAGAAATTACCGTTACTAGAAATTGGCGGTCCTTGGGTGACACATATATCCAAATGACGAGACAGAGCGAACCAAAAAGACGCGCGCGTCTGTCGCTACAAACCCGACTCATGGAAGTCCACCTTAACCGGATGAATATGTTTATTCCACAATGTTGTATTTGCTGTTAGTGGTATTGAAACTGCAAAGGATTTTTTTTAAGAGTTCGAACGCTCGACTAGTCAGTCAATGCATTACATTCGTTGCAGCTTCGTAGCATGATTGCTACGTAAATATTTACGTAAATATTTCGTAGCGAGTTCGTAGCGCATTCGTAGCGAAACTACGATCTATAAGTTTCCCGTCATGTAGATTATGGTATGTTATTATATGGTTTATGCCTGGATATAGGGCTCTGCCAAGGCTCGCCATCACACACGATCTTCGGCTCTTCTCATCTAGCCACCACCGGCGAACTTCTTGAAGTCGTCGCTCCACCTGGCCAGAGGGCATCCCACACTGCGTTTCTCGGTACGTGGCCTCCATTCCAGGACACGTCTACCCCATGAGTTGTCTGTTCTGTGGCAAATCTGACCTGTCCATTGCCACTTCGGAATTCTATGAGCGGTGTCGATGATTTCAGGTGATTTAAAACCATCTTATATAAAAGAGATGTTTTGTACCACAAAGGCCTATGTACACTCCGGTCAGTCTCTGAACTTGCCTTTGTTATTAGTGCCTTTGCCTCTGTTAGTTAATCATCCCACCCGTATTTATACCTTCCAGGAACTCACTTGGCTGCAACAGCTTTAAGTTTTTAGCTTTTTTTTCTATTAGCAAACACGTAGTTCGTACTTAGCCTTATAATATTTGCTGTAACTAGAAGACGACGTGCTTGCGAATATAAATACACCACTTACCACTATCTCGATCGCATATAACCTAAGTCATTTTGGATATGTAAATCACTTCCAGTACAAAGTTACCGAAATGCCGCCCGTATGTATGTTCGTGATACTCAACGGATTTTGATGCAGTATTATCTGATACGTACGTTTAGTGTTTTTCATCAAAATTTTCTTTTTCACGGATTACAGCGGCAGACGAGCATCAGGTGATGGTAATTGGATACTGTAGCCCATAGATATTCGTGATACATGCCAACATTAGTCCAAAATGACAAACGTTGACACGCCCCCGGATGCGCTGCCTACCTTTGGAGATATAGAAATGGATTTAGAAAAAGGGTTGGGAAAATGGGGAGGGATAGGATGGGAATGGGCTCTGGCACATCTCACTCACTACCGAAACACGTACGTACATTGGGGAAATAAGATAAAGTGGGAAATGCAGTACATTTCAAGGTAGTCTTCTGTGAGAGAGGGGCAACGTGGCCAAACGAGTGCGCCCAGCGGCTGTTGGATTGCAGCGCGCACTTCCCCCTTCACTTTAGTTAGTTTAGTCACAATTTAGTTCTTTAAAAAAAATAACACGTCTTTATATATGTTCATAAAATTTCAATATCGTATTATTTATAATTACGTATATATTTGTTAAACTGTTATGAGTATTTGTATAAAATATTTACTAATGATTGTTTAAGATACCTCTATACGTTTTTCTCGCACCTCCCAACGTGCCTCTCTGTTCAACCCAAAGGTTGGCTGGTAAAGAATGCCTCCAAGCATTAAACCGCCTTTTCTACGACTAAGTGCAATAAAGTTATTTAAGTAAAATAAAGAAATACGTAATTACCAAATTTACAGAGATTAATAAGCTAAATCGGTTTCCAACCGCTGAAAGCAGCGAACGAGTAATGACTGAATAGTACAGCCCGGGGCTCGAACTGACGACCTCATAAATGTGAGTCGAGAGTAGCTATCCCTAAAATAAAACGGCCCTTACTCCCTAACTTACTTCTACTCCCCGGTGAGGACTTATTTCCTAGTAAAAACTTCAACACCAAAAAAAAATATGCCTATCAAAGCGAATCACAGTTCCGTACAAGCTATATTGAGTTTTAAGGTCAGAGTAGAGCGTTCATATTTCAACGGAAAGCAGCTGACACTTGCGCCATTTCGAATATACTTCAAGGACTGATTTCAGTGAAAAAGGTCTGGCTTACGTGGTCGATATCTTTCGGCATATTTTATAGTGCCGAGTGAATTGACCTTGACAAAAGTTCAAGGAGATTCAAGGGGAATGACGCATGCTGAAATCCCACAGCCGCTGGGCGCACTGACTGGCCGAGTTACCCTCTCTCACAGACTACTACCGCAAAATGTACTATGCACATGTTACGAGAGTGGCTGAGATGCAAGTGTTCAAACAATGTAACACGCAAAAAGCGAAATCTATTAGGTAGTTCTTTTGACTTAATATATCGAGAATCTTTGGGTTTTCTTCATAGTCAATCATTGTACTCGTAATCTTTGGTGCTAATTTTTACTAAATCCATGACAAAAATTGTGTCCATATGTTTAATTCAATGTTGCCTGAATACTGTACTGGTATCTATTTTTAAGATCTTTTGTGTGAAGTATTCTTGCAAATAAATACTTGTATTATATTAATTTAATTACAATTTTCATTCTAACTTTACCAATTGATTACTTTACTTTACTCTAACAGAATCCTCATATAGCTCACAGATCTTATTAATAATAATATACGAGTACATACATACGTATATAAGTAGGCACATATGTTATATAATAGTATGTAATTACTTCTGTCATGTACACAGTTATGTACACAGTTATGTAGCGTTTAGTCGCGAATTTGCTAACCTGCCCGTGTACAAGGTGACGTCACCTCCCACCCGAAAGGGGGGTCAGGAGATAAGGGGGGAGTCTGAGACAAGGCGGGTTGAGGACGTAATCACTGTTGGGAATATCATGCAAATAGTTTGGATGGGATCCGGCCGGAGCCAAGAATTACTGGCCTGTACATAAATCTAATGAAAATACGAGTATTAACAAACACTGTTCGTAAACAACTTATAATAGACGTGGCCGTCAGATAATATAGTTGCAAATATACTGATCTTATATTTGACACTATATGAAAAATGGCACCTTATTTATTTAAACTAGTGACTACTGGATACGGGCCTCCTCACATTGTCTTATGAGGATTGTATGATCTCAAAACGCCACGCGGGTTGGCGAGTCCACTCTTTTAGAGGTGGTGCAACTCCTCAGGGCTTGTTGTAGCTGCTTTGTTATCCCTTAGTGCCCTTTTACGACGCCCTTGGGAAGAGATGAGGTCGTACTATTTCTATAGCCTGCCGACACCATGCGTACGGCACATACAGGTATGCAGGTATCTATTACATATAAAAATCGTGGTTAATTGATTGGAAAATTTGAGAAGCCTCAACAACACTAGCGACCGCCCGTGACTTCGGCCGCGCTAGCGTAGGCTTAATAAGTATTTAGTAAAAAGATAAACTTTGCTTATATGAGTTGCACGCCACTTGTAAAGTTGTATAATCAATTCAAACTTAATGAGTAATTAACGACACGTCCATTTTGTTAGCTACTTATTAACCTTATTGGCCAAAGGTCCCCTCGGGATTCGTATCCCATATCCGTGTCCGACACGCGGAACTGGCTACCGAACCAGGGACTATTATTATAAACCGGATGTTTCACCGTATTTCCAACCACCCACACAGAATTGTTACTAGCCTCAAGCGAATATGCACCTTAACATATTTAAATAATGGGAAACATTGGGTGCATTATTCGAACACAAAATTGTCGGTCGAAATACGGATGAAAGTACAACGTTATTGTTCGATTCCACAGTCAATAGAAGTATCAGTGTAGTATCCACGAACTATTGTAATGCGACGCAAGCACAGAGATTTATTTTTCATTAGCTGTTGCCCGCCACTTCGTCCGCGTGGACTTTAGTTTATAAACACCGTCTTTACATTCTTAGGGGTATTTGGTATTTTCAAAAACGATCACACACATTATTTCTTATAGCTTATTTTTTATCGAACAAATGTTCGACGTGATTCTTTAAATTGATATAACTTTTTTATTTATGAACTGATTGAAATAAAACAAACACTAAATTTTAAGTGAAGCTTATCACAATACATTAGTAAAACTGCACCCAAATCGGTTAAGCCGTTTCTAAGATTAGGGCGCACAAACGCACAAATAAACAGACAAACAGACAATCATTGTTTTCGGTTCTATTGCGTTGATAAAGGCCCCCAATAATATTTTTCTCATATATATTCCATGTACAGACAGCGATCAGTTACATTTTTATTATATGTATAGATAATTACATTGTGAAGAAAGAACTGAATGCAGGTACAATTAAAGATACTTAAAATCTAGATGACAAGTCCATATGTAATACAACTAGATTCAGGCGAAATTTCTCACTAAAGCTAGCCACACGACCCAGGGGTGACTTTCGAGCAATTGGTCAATAGTTAGTTACGCATCATGCCATACTCGTGACACATATGAATAATATAACTATCCGGGCAACGTTACTGTGCCTTTTTTTATAAAAAAAACATCGAATCTTTCCAAACAAACTGCTTTTTTAATTAAAAACACTTTCTACGAATTCAGAAGGCAAACTAGCTCTATAGCCTAGCCAGCTATCAGCGTTAAAATTTGTGTCGTATTCTGTCTCGACTGCCCTAAAACTACGTTATCGCGCTTCGTTTTGATACGTGTAGAGTGATTTTTCAGCACTTCTTTAAAGATTATCTACTGATTACCGTGTATACTATGCCGTTTTGTACATAATTAGTTGGTCAGTTGACATGGGTTGATGTCAGATATTTTAACAATAGGCATTTGCTCAGTTATTAAATTACACTGATGCCATGTTTGTAATTTTGAACATGAATATTGAGGTACAATTCGTAGTTATTTAATAAACAAAATGACGTCTTTTACCAAAATGGCGGACATTAATCATTTACCTAATAATTAATTTATAATCATAAGTGCCATATGGTGTCGGCCAGCTATAGAATAGCACCCCACGCGTGTCGTAAACGCTAAGTAGGGGGGGTAACAAACATGTCCTGTGTCAATACATAAGATATTTCTTTATTCAGATTCTTTATTCCCGCGAAAATTATTATCAAGCCCTTGTAACATCAGCCGCCACAGACAAACCACTAAACTAACTTAATTACACTTTGTACGTAGTGAATGAAACTTTCTTATAGTATAGGTCCTTTTTTTTTTTTTTTTTTTGTTTAACGTGGGGAAATCCATCATGAGATACGCCCCCGCCGACACCTTGGCGGGAGAGTATGCCGGACTCCTACCGACTAAAACCCCACGATTCCATCTCTCCACCTAATGCCGAGGTTACGGGAACGCTTCAGCACTCGTCCGCGACCCCGGCGGTGGCGGCCCGCCAATGCGGGCCCCGGACTGATATTCGCCGGCCCATGGGGAAAGAGACGCCGTCCACCCAGGCAGTGCCCCTGTACCTGGGTAACCCTTTCTTTTACAATGAGATGTCCGTGACATCCCAGGACCATTCACCTATTACTATACTATTTATGTACTATTATGTACTACTACTACTATTATCTACTATTATGTATTATGTACTATTACTATTTATGTACTAATATAAAATATCTCCTATTTCTCAATTAATGTTGTAGCCTGCTTTTGACATAACACCTCTCGATTCTTCTAATGTTTACCGGAAGATAATATTTCCAGGAATAAGTCCGCCTAATTTATTGTAACAAGTTATTATAGGTACAGTACAATAAAGAGCTACAGCAACGACAACAACAAAATTTCAGGGCAATTTGTTCTATGAAAAATCACCATCACCTACAATAATGTAAGATAAACTCGAGTCGTGATGTACGACCTGAACTGTCAAGGCGTAACTTCACGTTTTATGGCCGTATTACCGCACAATACCTACGCCCGGGCGTGACGCGGTAACAACATAAAATTCAATAGGTGACATTAGCGCGGAGCATTTTGTAAGGCGTGACGCGATACATCGACGCCGAGATGCCTCTTTGTATTCTAAAGGCTGAGCTAGATTACGTCAGATAATCTTCACAGTATATATATGGAGCGTAAGTGAGCGCTGTTTGTATAATTAATAAGTTAAAAAAGCGCCACTATACAAATTTTAGTTTCGAAAGTCGCGACTAGATGACGTTGTAACTAATATAAACGTGGTATGATTTGGTTTCCTAATCTACCATATAAAATGTTGTATTTTGTTCACGAATCATATAGTTCACTATAAAATCGAAGTGTTTTTAATCAAGCGCAGTACTTGAAATTACGCGTGATAGACGATCAAAATATTATTAGGGTTGTCACTTGTACATTTTATAGTTTATTAGTGACTAACTGACATAAGTCAATTGATGTAAAAGTATATTTTACATAAATAAAAGATGTAAAGATATAAACCGGAACTGAAGCCTATTTTAATAGTGAACTTTATTTCCAAAGATGATTATGATTTTTCTTTTTTTTCTCAAATTTGACGTACCCACGGAATCCGCGTGTGTCACGTGTCTCCATCGAATAGTGGCTGGCAGTAGAAGCAGCATCATGCGCATTTAAACCACACCGTACTAATAAACAGTACGCTGATTGAAGTTGTGAAACGTTATAACAACATAATAATACTCGTATATTGGAGTAGGCAAATGATCCTATGTACTATTTTCAAAACCCTAAACTATTTGGAAACAACATCTTTTAACATTTTTATTAAAAGAAACATTTAATAAGCGCTAGAAATAAAAATCAGATAAATAAAAATCGGCCCTTATATGTAAAAACCCAACGACTTGTAGACAAAATCTGTAAATATAACAAAATGATTTTCTTTCTTTCAAACCGCAACATTCTAGGACCCCTAAAATGCGCTTTTGTGCATGAACGCTAAATAAAGGTAAATTACCGTCTATTCCATTCACTGTGGTCTCACCTTACTTCGCAGCTCACGTTACAGCTGTAGATTCAGAATACAAGTTGATGTCGAGCCAAGATTAGCATTCGAAGCTTACCTGTTGTTTCCAACTCGTATTGTTTGCATTGTTCATTCCATCAACGACCTCGTTGAGACGTTTTATATTTCTTTGACGCAATTAAACTGGGTATTTGAAACAATTGGATTTCTTCCATTTAACGACATGTTACTTCGTTGTTTGTTCCAAATATGTCTTTTTTATATTTATCTTTTGTTTTATTATATATGGGAAACAAAAAGAACATTTTACAAGTAATGTGTACAAGTAACAGTTTCACATAAACTCTTCAGAGTTAAGTAATTAAATTATGTGGATCTAATATGACAATGTACGTTAGATGATTTTATATAATATGTTTTTTTTTAATTGTACTTGTATCAGCTTATAACGTCCCATTGCAGGTCACAGGCCTCCCCTAGTTAATCATTGGAGGGTTTCGAGCCATAATCCACCATTCGGCTTCAGTGCGGATTGGTGGATAGATACGCATACTTCAGTTTTTTTTATTTCTAAAGGATGCAGGTTTTTTCCCGATGTTTCCCTCACGGCCGAGGTAGTGACAATTTAAAAAGAATCCGTATTTAGATAGAAACTCAGTGGTACGGGCCGAGGGTTTGAACTCACGATCACACGAATATTTGTCAAGCCGCTGTTCACCTGGCCGGAGGGCGTACCATACTATTTATTTATATATATTTATTTGTAATATTAATATTGTTAATTTTATATTTGGATAATCGCAAAACCGTATATATTAATGGTGTGTGCGCACGATGGTTTTAGAAATAGATCAGTAGGTAGGTCTATGGATGTAGGTCACTGTAACAGTGTTCTAGCTGAGCCTCTATCAAGCTCAGCTAGAATTCTTCACAAACTAGCTATGCTTAGATTACCCTAAGTTGATTGTTTACCTAACCAGGGCGGCATAATCTCATGTGCGACAAAGCCCTTTACACTGAATAAATAAAAAAAAAAAACGTATGTCGATTTGTCTGCCACGCAGTTAATTTTTTTATTGTACGTTAATTTTCGTAAAGTTATACAGTTTATAAGGTAATATTGCTCATGATACATTACATTACATAATAATAACTATCATATAATAATGAAACAATACAACAACACACAATAAAACAACACATTACGCGGGGGATCGGCGCCGGCGCAGCACGGCACAACATGTTTCGCTAGTGAGCAACTAAACATCATATACAGGTGGCTTTTCTATAATTTTCCATAAAACACATTTAGCTTACTTTTCATATTTTTATATTTCTCTTCCTTATGTCTCTCATCCAGTACTGGAGAGACATACGTGAATGATAATAATGTGGTATATGTAAATGTTTACCCCTTGAAATAAAGATAATGAAAAAACAAAGCCTTAACAAACGTTAAAACTCCGAATAAACCGCATATTGCACTTAGCTAGCTTTTAAATTCAACACTGAAAATTTCTAAGCACAACAGAGGAATTCGACTTTTATACACATTTTTATATTGTAAGTGAGAGTTGTTTACATTCATATCGTGTATCGTCCGAGCGCGTCGAGCGTAATCTCCGTGGCCGCGGGCGTCGGTACATGTCGGCGAGTTACTGAACACAGTAAATATAGAAAACGGTAACCCAACTGCTTTCTGTATTTAATGGGCTGTCGCTGGAGTGGCGCCATAACGTAAATTTCAAATTGTTTTTGGTGCTTGTTTCTAACACATCTTCTGGAGACCTACACCGGGGAGGAGTTCTAGTCGGTGGGTGAACTTTTCCGATGTTTCTTGGGGAAGAATAAAGGAGAAAAACATATGACACAAAAAATTATGCGAATAGTTTTATTTTATGTGTATTTTCCAGGATATTCCTATAAGCATAAATGCCTGATGTAAATAAATCAGGTAAATAAATAAATGTAAATAAATGCCTGATTACTTTATACCGCGAACCCGTAGGCTGTGGAACGAACTGCCTCAAGAGGTTTTTCCATTAAGCTACGATATGGGGTTCTTCAAGAGAGCTGTGAATAGGATTTTGCAAGGTCGGCGGCGCGCCCGCATACCCCCTGGTGTTGCAGGTGTCCATGGGCGGCGGTAACACTTACCATCACGTGGGACCGCTTGCTCGTCCGCCCCCTAGTATTTTACAAAAAAAAAAGTGTGCACGTTGCATTCCCACAGCGGCTGGGCGCACTCAACTGGGCACATTAGCCCTCTCTCACAGAAGACTACCTTGAAATGTACTGCTTTTCATACTTTATCGTATTTCCCCAATGTACGTCGTACGTGTTTCGGTAGTGAGTGAGCCCATTCCCATCCCATCCTATATTATCCCTCTCCATTTTCCCAACCCTTTCTCCCAATCCACTCCTTAATCTGCAAAGGTAGCCAGCGCATCCGGGGGCGTGCCAACGATTGTCATTCTGGACTGGTGTTGGCATATGCTCGTCATTGCATGGCATTGCATAGGCATATATGCTAGTCTGCCGCCTTTTTTTCTATAAAGAAAGTATTCATGAGAAATAAAGTTAATGTCTCTATAACGTTTCTCTAACGAACTCCCATTTTTAAACAAGGCTCTAGTTGCTCTTTCACAGTTCTAAATTATTCTTTCACGAAATTCACACCATATTGTTCGTGACAATACGGTCACCAATAGTTTCAATACGACTTGTATGAGTAAATTCCACGGACTCAATGAAATACCCTATCGCTAGCCTATTTACGAGCTTAAGTAACATTTCGGACGTTTGTATGATGCCTCACTGCTTGTTCTGTGACTGTGGTCCTTGTCGTCGAGATCGCGAATGCAAAGCAACTCGTTTTATATGTAAAGCGGGTAGGATCAGTAATACCGGCACGACGTTTGTTTTGAATTCTTTTTATATTTATACATGTCGCCCACCCGACTTCACGTGGAGTCATTTAGCCTTTTATTTCAAATTGTGTTTTTCCGTAACTTGTTTTTTTTTATAGGGAAGTAGGCGGACGAGCAAGCGGTTCCACGCACTATGGAATATACTGGTATACAGGCTGATTAAAAATATTTGATTTTAAAAGTATGTAATACTATTTTTTTTTTAATCAGTATAAATACTGAACCTTTCCAATCAGGGAGAATTTTGTATATTGAAGGTCATTTAGTACACTAATATAGCGTCTAAATTTGGTTCCTTCAAAGAACAATATTCGATTACATTGAAAGTCATGTTTAATATTTGAAATTTGTGTTATTTCAGAATTCTAATGTATAATTTTCCTGTTACTTACTTATATGCACATCTACTAATTTTATTCGTTGATAACACTATTTATCTATTATGTATATTCATTTATACAGTAATTGTGGTTTCCGTGAACGATAAGTAGCTGTTTTGATTGCATGATTAGGTAACTGGAAATAAGAACCGCAGTTTCCCCGGTAACATTTTTACACGTTAAAAGTTGATAAGGTAATCATACTAATATTATAAAGAGGAAAGATTTGTATTTTTGTATGTTTGTAACGAATAAACTCAAAAACTACGGGACCGATATCAAAGATTCTTTCACCATTAGAATGCTACATTATCCCTGAGTAACATAGGCTATATTTATTACTAGAAAAAATTAGGGATCCCTCAAAATAAAATGGCTATATTTTATTTTGAAATTTTGAAAAAAAAATCTTATTAACAGAAGCGAAGCGAGGGCGGGTCGCTAATATTGTATAAAGTATGTTAGACATTAGCCATCCAGAAAATTATAGTATAAATATCAGTTCGGTTCTAATGAATTACGTGCTGAATATATCGAATTAGTTTTGCAAATGGCCGAATTGAAATGTGGCAGCCGTGTATTGAGCATGGCGTACATCTAAAGCGTTATATCTATGAATTATGTATAATAATAGATGTATCTATGTATAATATAATATCTATGTATAATAATAGATATAATCTCAAAAGTATTATATCTATGAAGCAGTTTATTGATGACAATTATCAGTGTTCTGAAATGAAAGAAGATGAGGCATCTATTTTTGACTTAATAAGATCTACATCGAAAGAAACTAAAATAAATTATCGATATATACTTATCGATATTATCGATAAGCGAAGAGATCGCCTTAGTGATAAGATCGCCTATTGTATTCTGTCACTTATTATTTGTGCACATGTAATAACCTATTGTATGCAAGAAAGAGTATTATTATTATTAAATCTTTTACGAAAAATTATGGAAGATAACGAGCAAATTACACCTTTTACAGGCATGGAAGAAACATTAAGCATTTATATTGACAGGTTTGACAAAGGACTAATATTTGTATGTAAGAAATTGTGTGACAGATAAGGATCATCCTTTGTTTCCACCATATTATAAGATCCAAGAGGCTTAGCGCAGCTGCTATCCACCTGAAACTAGTTTGGAAATTACCAATGTTGGCGCCAAAGTGAAATTGAAGGATTTACTAAATCATACAATATCCACAATTTTGATGATCGATTCTGTTTATACCGCATCAGCATGAAACCTAAAGTTATTCAACAAATGGGGTTGCGATGGCTTATCCGGGCAAAGTGAATACAAACAATTTCTCCCAGGAGAATCTGAATTCTTATCGGATGTGAACTTATTCATATCGTCTATAGTACGAGTACGTACCTATTAGAATTGTAAATGAAAATACAAATAGTACAATTTCGCAAAACTCGACGTCATCTACCAGATTTCGTCGTCCTATCGTGATCCTATCATGATAGGTAAAATTATATACAACTTAGAAATAAGAAAATTATGTAAATATGTATAAATATTTTACATAATTACAAATACCTCCAGGTGTTGCATTTTATTTGTTATTTAGTAAAACTAGATTACATTCATACACAAAAATATATATTATTCGAATATTGTCCCGTAATATGCGGTCTATAAGTGCTTACAATAGTGTGGTAAGTGCTTATAGATTAAATAAAAATTGTTCATTTCATATATACCTTTATTAGATAATCTATCATTATATGCGTATACAAATTTTCAAGCATCTAATTCAAAAATAAAAAGTTACAGAATTTTAATCAAAAACTGCGCGATATTGTCCACAGTGCGATGTAATGGTAAGTGTTACCGCCGCACATGGACACCTGCAACACCTGGAGGTGTGCGGGTACGCCGCCGACCTTGCAAAATCCTATTCACTGCTTTCTTGAAGAATCCCATATCGTGGCGTAATGAAAATAGCTCTTGACACCTCGTTCCACAGCCTACGGATTCGCAGTATAAAGTGATATAAATCTGTTTCCATTTTGAATTCCTTTTGTTACATTTATTAATATTCTACTGATCTTAGCAATTTAGACCATCCCAATTAATAAACTGTAATATTTAGTTATATAATTTTAATATTTTTAAAAGAATTATATACATAAATAAAATGTTTAATTCGATTTTAACGCCACTTATCGTAGGCGTGTAAGAAGTTTCTCAGCTTCTACCTAGTTGTTTTGGCGAAAACTTAGTTATAGGTCAGTAGTCAAGACGCATGAGCGCCTAACCAACCTACTTGACTACTCCCCCTCTCAGTACACTAATAAAAAACAACGGTGAACACTAAGAAAGAAACAATTTTCTTCAAAAAAACTTCATCTGAATTTTCAAGTTTGTATATATAACTAGGACGTCCCAAGCGTCGTTCCATTATACTAACACTATTATATTATACTGACAAAAATATCGCGTCGCTATGAAATCGAATTCAAATGAAAGTCAACATATTTTCCTTACGAAATTAAAATCAAGGGCCGCGCGGTCCCATTCCGGATCGAATCGCAGACGCTTTGGTGTCGGGCCATGAATATAGCGATACCTACAAATATTTAGTACACGATTCTTAACATTGAATTAAAGCTAACAACTTTGGTACTCTTTTGTATATGAGTACCAATCGATATGATCGATTTTGTATATCGATATGAGAATAGACTAAATGACACATCCTACGTTCTTATAAAAAAAATGCTGGTTGGCAACTTTTGGCGTTGTAAAGCAGATGAGGGGTTCATTAAAAATTCAAATTGTACCCTTAAGTACTACGTAATAAGAATGTTCACTTTTCAATACACATATGAATTAAAGGATTCGAGAGCTACTGAACATAGAACTAATAGACGCCTGCCCTCGAGTTTTTATATTGGTCCTTACCTATGAAATTGCCGTTGTATATTCAACTAGCGACCCGCCCTCGCTTCGCTTCGGTTTATAAGTTTTTTTTTTTCAATTTTCTTTTTCAAATTTTTGTAATAAAATATAACCTATATTAGACACGGATAATGTAGCTTCCTATTAGTGAAATATTTTTTTGAAATCCATTCAGTAGTTCCAGAGATTACCCCCAACATACCTACAAACACACAATTTTACCTCTTTATTATATTATTATAGATTAATCGAAATATTGTCCATTATTATCGATACACTTTTGCCATTTTAAAGTAAGTTGATTGATGCCTCTGCTATAGAACTCCCGGGGACGGGAATCGATGAATTCTCCGAAGGCGTTTTTCACTGCCTCATCGGAGTTGATTACTTTCCCTTGTAAAAAGTTATTGAAATTCCGAAAAAAATGGAAATCAGTTGAGACAAGGTCTGGCGAGTACGGTGGGTGACGGGGAGCTTCCAGCTCCTGTAACTTTGAGACTGTCTGTCGTGCAGTGTGTGGGCGAGCGTTATCATGGATACGTTTGGGACATTGTGAACTCGGGACTTCTCCCGAGTTAAACTATTGTGACCAACGTTTACGATTATCATAAAGAATCCACTTCTCATCACAAGTGACAATACGATTTAGAATCGCTTTATTTTTGTGCCGGTGCAGCAAAGTAAGACAAGTTTCGACGCGTGTAAGTAATAGAATAATGATTTCTGTCTGATTTTTAAAAGTAGACAGCGACTGAGCACGTCTAATGACAACTGGTAAGGAATTCCAAAGCCTAACAGCTTGCATAGTGAAAGAGTTAGTAAAGAAATTTGAAGAATAATAACTCGGTGATTTAGTAGCCGCGTGGTAGCGAGGAAGGGTGTGAGCCTCGTGATCCAGTTTTATCCCGAGCCCTTCGGAAGGACTGGCCGAGTGAAGGAGACTTAGCGGAACAGCCACCGCTTACTTACACGTTACATTTACCTTTGCCTCTTTGGCCAGACCTTTAAGTGTCAAGAATAGTTTATAGTCAAGGATATTCCTTGTTTTTCAATCTCTGTTATGTCGCTCAGGTACGCCTTTGGGTAATGAATATGTAACGCTGAGAAACGCTTTCTTGTGTATGGATATATTTATATATTTAAAAAACCTTATTGCACTTAATCGTACAAAAGGCGAGCTTAATGCCTTAAGGCATTCTCTATCAGATAACAGAACAGAGAGGCACGTCGAGGAGTAGCGATGAAACCTATACATATAATTTAAACGATAATTATAATAGTAAGTAAATATTTTACATAAATGCTTACAAAAGATATATATCTTTTGTAAGCATTTATGTAATATACATCTATGTATAAACAATTAATACGACATTACAATTTCATTCATATGAACATACATACATACAATTTAGGAGTTCTTGGACGGTTCGTGTTAATTATCTATTGAGTTAGGTTGCGTGTTCGCATATATTAATTGAGTACACTTAAAATGTCCTCCAAATACTTTATTTTACAAGAATACCATTACCAATAACGGTTACACAGATCGGTTCGCAAATGACAACTGAAGAGAGCAAGTGCATACGGCGTCGCTTGGCCCCTACTGCAGAGTTAACAAAACATCGTGTCTAGCATTCGACACCGTGTCGGCACTGTGTCCCTTACATACATAACTACATACACACTTACTCGTACATATATCTAGTATAGCCATAAATATTGTTAAAAAGAAAACATTGATACTTTTATTTTTACATTATCATTTTATTAGAAGAATTAGTGTTATTTTAGAAATAAAACGTTTATTTGAAATGGTCACCATTCGATTTTACGCAATCTTACAAACTCTATGGCCAGTTTTCGATCGAAACACGCACCCTTTCCATGGGAAAATTAGCAACTGCTACCCTTATGGAAAGTTTTAAGGATTCAATATTATCATGGCGTTTAGAGCATGACATGCTCTCTAAAACAGACCATAAATCATAATCGAGCGGATTAAGACCGGGACTAGATGACGGCCAGTCTTCAGCTCTAATACAGTCGGGAATATTTCGTACTAGCCGCGCCTTTGTTGAGCGAGCCTTATGACCTGGTGCTGAGTTTTGCTGAAAGTACCGTTCTTAGTTATGGAACAGGGTGTTGTTAAGAGGATTTACGACGTTCTCCGTATCTTGCTACACTTGGCTTGTAGCTTCAATAGCTTTTTCACAAATGTATGGTTCAATCACTCCTTGATAGCTAACACCCTACCAAACTATCACTGAAGCCAGATAATGGCCACGTGGTACCCTATTGATCAATAGAGTTATGAGCATAAACTCAACCATTCTGCTTGTTAAAATGATCCTCAATGATGAACATTTTCTCGTCGGTAAATAAGATTTCTCTGTGAGCTCCCTTTGCGTACCGCCAAAGAAGTTGTTTTGATTTGTCAACCCTATTTTTCTTTAAATTATCATTTAAGAAATAACTAGTACGTCTTTTGTAAGCAGTAAATCCTAAATCATCTTTTAAAATACGTGACATGGTTCTGGGTGCTATCTTCATTTCTCTGGATAAAATCTTTTGCTTCCGCACAGGATTTCTTCGGATTCTCTCCTTCACAGCTTTGACCGTCTGTTTAGTACGAATAGTGCGTGGACGGCCGGACGTCAATCTGTCACAAACAGAGTACGTTTCAATGTACCTACCAATAGGCCGGTACATAAAGATTCGGCTATGCCAAGCGGATGGAGAGTTTTAAAAATTGCATTTCTCTCCACGCCTACTTGGTGTAATGCAATTACAGCAATACTGTTTTCGTTACCACTCCACTCCATTTTAATATTACTATAAGAAGATATTGTAATAACGATTGGCGCTAAAATGAGTAAAACCTTTATTTTTCACGTGAGAATGACAGATGCCAAATTCAATTGTTTTATTTGTTGTAACTGCATTTATGGCCAGACTAGGTATACATATTGCCTGTGGTTAAGATTTTATAATTTAAAATTTCGTTGTTTTATTCAAGTTTGAATATAATCAGGATGTAACAGCTGCTTTTTAGGATAAAACAATGAAAATGTATGATTTTTTTAAGATTCTAATATTTAGGAAATTAGAAGGTCTCGGTCCAACCTATCCACTAATCATTCACACTGGTGGGAAGATTACTCCCGATTAGGAGTAATCCACCTACCAAGCAGTGGGGAGGTTACTATGCTTTGTGTTGGACGCAACTGTCCGACTGTCAAATATATTAATTAATTCTGTTAGATAACTACCAAATTTATCTAAGGCATTTAATTATAAAATGAAAAAGTGTAGCATTTGCTGTTACACTTATTCCTGAGATTAATTCCTAATTTCAATCTAATTAATGAATGATAAACATGATATTGGATACATGTTTAAATTAGAAATATTTAAATCGCATACTAATTCTAAAAGGTCGAAAGCTGTAAGAGATTGTATTACTTGCTCAACTATATGTATCTACCATATAAATTGTCTTCGTTCTAAGAATACACTCGTTTATCAAATCCTATCTAAATACGAGATCGGTCTGAAGTTATCCTATTACCATGCCAGCTTTGAAAACAACCAATTAACCGCATATATCGATCGCAGCTTAACCTTGAAGCTGTTTTCAGTTTATCTTGACTCTGGTAAACGCAATAAGAAATAAACGCAAATTTTACTACGTCTTTTTTTAAAGGAAGAAGGCAACCGATGAGTATAGACCGACTTTAAAATAGATTTTAAAATAGACCGACAAAATTAATTAACAATATCAATGTTTAGAAACTATTCTTTTGCGTCAAGCTTTCTAATCTAATTTCATTCTAATGAGATTATTGAGCAACTTTAAAGAACAGAAGATCGTGTTGGTGACGGGCCATGGAAAAAATATTACAGTGAAATCAACTAGACACGAGCTTTGCATCTGTGTGAGTACCCTCTCCAATCGGAATTGTCCAATCCGATTGTCGAAATGGTTCGCAATGTACTCACACAAACACAAAGCTGAGGTCTCGTTGATTTCACTGTATCTAGCACTGGCTGATGTCGTGGCATGGTCTAGAAAGGCGATGCCAGACGAGCAAACAATCCGCTTAATGGTCAGGAGGCCTATAACGTCCCATTGCAGTACACAGGCCTTCTCACCTAGTAAATCACTGGGGTGTTTCTGGTCCAGATTTTTTTTAATCTCTAGATCATACGCGCTTCTCTCACCTTTTCCCTCACCGTCACCGCCGAGCTGGTGACATCTTTTAAAAAATCCGTACTTCATTATGAACTCAGTGGTACGCACCGAGGATATGAACTCAAGATCACACGAATGTGACTCGAGTGTAGATATCCCTAGGCTATCATCGCTGTACATGTAGAATCCATGCCCACAAATGGTAGAGTAAATAAGGAAAACGAGCGCAGACGAAAATTTGTAGGGAAGCGTAAGCGTGTACCGGACCACGGACATCTGTGACTCCAAGAATCGGATTGACATTGACTGACTTTGACTCGGATTGACAACTACATTGACTAACATTGACACCGTCGGAAATGCGCTACCTACCTTTGGAAAAATGGTTAGAAAGTACAAAGAATGGGGAGTATTATAAGGAGTATAATAGAAGTATATGGAATGTGGGGATTTACATTTGTTCTGTTTTCTGTCTTCTATATTTGTTACATTTATTTACTTCCTTTTCACACTTCATGTCCTGCGTAACCATAGTTAGACTGTAAGTTAATTAAGGCCGCCTTTTGTAATAATTTACAAAAAAGATTAAAAAATCGAATGAGAGATTTCCATTCATGCCTAAAAGATACGACATAAATACCTACCGATGACGCTTAACATCTGTTTAATTGTAGATTTGTTTTTACTGAAACAAGAACATTACAAAAACGCGCTAACTTTATAGGATGAAAGTTGGAAGGTATTTGTTTCATTAACTGAAGATATTTTATATAGAAATATTTGAGCCGTTTTCTGCTGTTATTGGCGATGAGGAATGTTATTTTTAGGGTTGCGTATCGCTAGAACCTTATTGCCCTCGTTCCACTCAGTTATTTGAGCTGAACTAATAAACTGTACTGTTTGTTAGATTAAATTTATAGTAGTATATATGTAAAGAAAATATATTTCTTTCATTTGAGTTTTGCCGCGCTCCGCGCTGTCGGTAGGTCTATCATAGTGTCGGTAAAAGAGGGTAGGATATAGGATGGCGTGAGGTGAAGACAATCGTGCGAACTGTCAAAATTGTAGGTCAAGATCAGTAAGACTATTGTAAATAATAAATTGTAGATAGGATTGAAGAATAAACATGATATGTCGTTTCTTTGTATACCGAAGCAACACAATATAGTTAGTTTCATTTGACAATCCTTAAAGTGTGAAAATAATTGACATATATATATATTAGAAGTACCGAAAAGCTTTTTTGTTTTCCTTCGTGTTAAATTAAATACCCTGGCGTCTGTGACAGTTGACAATACTGCTTGGAAAACGTTTCAAATTTTATCGATAAAAAACAACGGTCAAGTGTGACCTGTGCAGTTTTAAATATTCTTTCTGAAATGTCAATAGCAAGTTTAACTTTTATAGTAGTTGAATGAACAAAGAACCAATATTGCACCCGCGTATTCGCCTTCTACGAACTTAACTGAGATAAGTGTCTTCATAATACGATGTAGAAGTTGACATCTAATGACAATCTTAAACAATTGGTGGACTTTGTAATTGCGAACCTTTATTCATATATAAACATAACGAATTGCTAAAATGTTAATGATAGATGAGGATGTTCATATTAAGTATGTAATTAACGTAATATGTTAAGTTTGAGATAAAAAAAACAGTAAATTAAATACATCGTACCTACCAGTAGTCCAATAATCCAATTTCCAAAAAAAGAAGAATAAGCGTAGATTGGTTGCCATGCGATCGTTAAAGCTCCCCGGACAGTCGCCCCGAAAATATACATGGTTACATACAGTAAATAAACGGAATGGGTAATAAAGAGTACTTCGCAATTTTCATAGAGGCGGCTGATTTGCATGCCAATGGGCGTCGCGCCTAAAACAACTGGCGGCTATATTAATTCCAAAAAATGTACCTCAAACGCGAAGGCTCTTTGAAGTGTTTAAATGATCGCGATGAAAGCCTTCCCTCGCTTGAAAGTATGGAAAAGCACCCATGGATGATATGGGGAAGGCAAATATTAGGTTCAAATAAAATATTTATTTTTATGTATATCCTTTCAGCTTTGTGATGCACCACAAAATTGAAAAGAGTTTTAAATTATTCATGTCCGCTATATATATCGTATAGTGTTTTAAAAATAAGTACTCAACTCTCGAACTCTTAAGTGAGAGCTAATTATTTTTATTTATTTATTAATTTCTAATATTAACATTTGACATTTTATATTTGGATAAACACATCACAAAACCGAATGTCGATGTAGCTAAAGATATTTTATTGTACGTTAATTGAAACTTGTTAATTACGGCAAATGAAACCAAAAGACTCGAGTGTTTAACACTCGTGAGCGTTTTAGTCCACATTTTTAACGTTTGATGTTATTAAATCATTGCGGTTCATTGCTCGAATTTAAAACGGTTAAGGTTCATTAATGATGAATTAAAAATGAAATATGGACCGTCTAAAATAAAAAAATAATTATTATCATTATTAATATTAATCGTTCGAGCGCTCAACGCTCATTTTTACATTACTAATTGCCAAAAAGGTCTTAAATAATACATAAAATTGCACAAACAACAACATATACCTCCGATTCGTATACTAGAGTTTGAATATCAAATTAGATCAATAAAATGATCAGAATTATAAGAAAAGATAATAAAAAATAAACTACTATTTTTAAACCATACATAGTATGTGAAGGATAAAGTATGTTACACAGTAAAGGAACTAGCCATTGGCATATAAGAAACCTTATGAGTTCATCCTTTTTTTATCGTCCCGCTACAGGATGCAGTCTACTCCCAATAAATTATTATGAGCCATAATCTACCACGTGGGCCCAGTGAAGATTGGTCGATTCGAGTTTCTTCACGATGTTTTTCATGCATTCTCAATCCACTGTTAAATAATCACGAAATCTTGGAAGAGCTTTATTACAACACAAGACATATCGAAGGCTGCTAAAAGACTAGAATCTTAATTTTAATTTCTCTTATTTTTTTACAGGTATCCTGGATCCGTCACAGAGACCTGCACATACTAACAGTGGGCGGGTATACCTACACGTCGGACCAGCGGTTCCAGGCGACGCACTCGCCGCAGACCGACGACTGGACGCTGCAGATCAAGTGGGCGCAGCAACGAGACGCAGGTGTTTACGAGTGCCAGGTCTCCACACAACCAGTCAGATCGTTCTTCGTGACTCTGCATGTTGTTGGTAAGTCTCTACCTGGCTAATAATAATAATTAGAACAATTGATTATTATTTTACATTTTTTATATTATTTTACTCATTTCAAATGAATTATATTCTTGAGTGAATAAAATACATATGTATATAACCTGAAATGAATGTCGGTTAATTAAAGAAGTTAATTCAACCGTCACTTGTAATAATGATAAGCATCTGTGCAGTGTCACTGAAATAGCGCAAAAATTAAAATTAGTTTGTTCAGTATCGATCGTAAAATCGATTCTACCAGTTTTACAATAGGTTTTTTTTTCACACTTATTATTCATTTCTAGTACTTAAATCTTTAATTCTTCGAGCTGTAGCATTCTACGCGCGTCGCCCGCGTCGCGTCCGCCCTAAGCGGCGCCTTATGAGCGCTACAAACGGTTTAGATAGAACAACAAAACTACATGTTTTTTAACTGTTGATGTATTCCAATTTTACTTTTCGCTGGTAAAGTTTTATTATAATTAGTGTTCTGAATTATTTCAGTGTCACGTTCTATAGAAAATCAATGACACCCATTATGTGTCATGTAATATAGAATTATTGGCTACTTTAACCGTTAATAAACATAAAGTTTGTTAACCGAAAAACTTAGTGACGTTTTATTGACTTATTGTGCATCTATGCATATTAGTTCTAAAACTTAAAACGAATTAACGTAGGTCACGTTAACATCAGGTTAACATTTTACTGGTAACAGTTGGCGTTATGTTAAATCATTAATTAATATAGGAGATTGTAAATTTCATATGTACGAAAACAGTTTGCTTGGACGCCACATACTCAACCGATAGTGATCGCGTACTTAGCGCTTACCGTATTAGTTAATGAGCGTGTGAAATTAATTATAGTGTCGATAAGTCTTCGTCTATATATGAATACAGCCTTTGCGTGTTCTAGTTGATAAATAAAATCTATGAACTATAATAAATCAACTAAGTACATGATAAAACATTGACAAGCCATGGAAAGCTCATAAATTACAAAAAAAAATATAAAGTAAAAAATAAACGTCAATTGCCTCTTTCAGCCCGAAATATATTAAGCATATTGCATTACCAATTCGAATGAAACAATATTTGCTTTACATTCCATCTCGCATATCTGCGAGCCGTGCGGGGCGCGGGCCGAACAATTTTAACAAAACGTCCGACTCGAAAATGCGATGCGAAATCGCAACCGACCCATTGTCACGGAACATTTTAACATATTTATTGGAGCGGATAGGCGTGCTTCGAATTAATCGGGTGGCTCGCGAGCCCAAAACAGCAATTTGCTGTAAATCCGGAGATAAAAGCGGGGGATGGCGCGAGCCAGAGCTGTCACCGCTCGCCCGCGCCACGCCTGCTCCGATACCGCCAAAATCGAATTCATCACCCACTCGATTATATTTGTCTAAATAAACGAAATCGAATATGTATTCGATGCGGGCGGCATATTGTAACCTGATAGCGAAATATTGCCCAAATGAAATGCCTACAATTTTATTCAGTAAAAATAGAATTCCATCTGGGATAATTTTATTACTACGAGTAGGTTTGGGAAAGAATACGAATGTTCTAATAGATCACGCGAGAAATTTCGTCTCGTTCAATTCAGGTTCGTCGGAGGTTTATAGAACGGGTGAGATTACAAATGCCCTCTCGTTCACCTTCTCTCGACCTAATGACACAATTATTGTTTTAGCTAGCATTAATTTGTCCAAGTGTCATCTAGGTGTTTCTTTTACACAACGTGTCGCCGTAATAACGCAAAACCTCACACATATCAACCATTTTAAAGCATATAGAACCGTTCTAGAGAAAAATAAAATAATTTTAAGGAAGTAATTAAATGTTACAAAATTGTAAGGTTTCGTTGCCGTGTCTGAAACGTTCATAGTGCTCATAGTGTTCATACCGAGCGCCTAGGCGGCGTGCACTCACGCCTAGGGCGCGCGCGTAAATAAAACATATACTAGAATCGTACTATAAATCATAAATATAAAACCATTTTTTTTAAACTGGCAGAATCGATTCTACACTCGATAATAAACAATCTATTTTCAACGTTTGCGTTATTTCAGTGACACGTACATATATATTAAGAACACCATAATAATGCATGTTGTATAAAGATTCACACCCATTAGATTCTTTAACAAGTTCTCATGTCAAAAAAGCCCCAAACTCGAAGTTGAAAGTAATTTTGCTTTCTCTTCGCCCTTGTCGTTCAATTAACAGTGACATGTTGTAATGTTGACAGATTGCGACGAGATCTACCAGCGGATGTTTTCAGACGGAGGTCTGTTTGTTTGTGTGTGTGTTTTTAACTTTCCGCTGTTTGTGTTGCCCATTAACCTTAACCAAAATCAATAATGGATCATCTGTTGTACATAACGCGATGATTAGTGTAGGTCCTCCAAAATAGTGTAAAATAATGTAATAGTCAATCAGTACACTAAAGACCTTTCTCACCACCTCCTGATAAAGAAACTGTTAATAATCTGATAGATAAATTATCTGCCAATTAAATCTAGCTGATACTGACTATCTGATACCTTCTGATGAACTATGCAAGGTCGGCGGCGCGCCCGCATACCCCTGGTGTTGCAGGCGTCCATGTACGTGGGACCGCTTGCTCGTCCGCCCACTAGTATATAAAATAAATCCATATTTAAAAGATTTTTTAAAATTATAACTTTTTAAACATTGGCGTTTTGTACACAGTTTATATTCTAAATAATATCAAGTCTGAACTTTAAACCTTGCGATTTACCGTGGAATACCGTGGTTTTAACGAAACCGAAGCGAAGCGAGGGCGGTTCGTATTTTATAAAACTAAGTAAGTACTAGGGATGTTCGCCAAAACTAATACGAATGTATTAGTTTTGGCGAACACTCGTCAATTTTCAAGTTTTCGGTACTCGTATTCGTCATTATCTACATAAACGTGTACTCGAATAATAATCGAATAGAAAAAGCCGATAATACTTTTATGACTAACCATTTATTTAAAATTTTCAATCAGAATCAAGATCAGATAAATAAATAATCAGATGCGTAACTGATTCAGTTACGTACCTGATTTTTTACTTTAATTAGTAAATTATTTAATTGAAAGTTAGGTAGGTACTTAAGTTTAGATTAAACCAAGAAGGGTACTTCCTCATTGAACTAAAAAAAATATTTATAGCACTAACTTTAAATTGAACTACACATCTACTTACTAATTTTATTATTCGTAATCGGATTCGCGAATAGTGGAGCACATTATCCGTATTCGTATTTCTATTCGCGAACAGTGATTTTTAACTAATCGAAACATCCCTTATTGCTGCTATATGTGCTATATCTAGGTGAATTTTGTATAAAGTTATACCGTTCGTTATCTGTATTTTCCAATCCTGTTTGTCTTCATTAACAGTCGAAAACAACGAGTATAAACGGCATTGATTTATTTGTCCAACTGTACCGCGACCCACTAACTTTATTTTTGACTAACACATTTTTGTTGTGTGCCGATTTTAACAGATCACAAATAATACGTTTTTCTTTATAATTAAAGGTTTTTGTTTATTGCTCGGACTGGTTATATAATCCCTTTTAACTGGAATTACAGTGTTTTATTTGCAGTGTAACTAATTTAAAGTTATTTTTAATTGCACGGAATATAGGTACTTTTATGAGAATGCAATGTACATAGATAGATAGATAGATGGACTCGCCATTCGCCAATCCGTTGGGCCAGTGTGGCGTTTTACAGCCATACATCCCTCATGCACAAGATAACGTGCTTGAGGAGGTTCTATATCCAGCAGTAAAGGGGCTAATGGCGCTAACGATTATTTTCATTTGCAGCTTATCGAAACAAACAATTTATCAATCTTGTTAATTGAATGCCAATATCAAAATAGATACTGAGAGCTATATAGGGGTGGTGGCGGGGAAATAATGGTGAGTGAGGATCAAATTGGGGTAAGGATTATTACAATTATGAGCGCTTTGATATGACTGTGGTCGAAATGACGAATTGTAATTATTTATTCCAATCTACTGTTATTAGTGTTATTACAAAGAGATTAATATGAAGCAACGTAAATTATTCGTGAAACAAAATATATTTATGTATCATAAATGAAATTGAAATGCTTGGAATTGAAACAGTCTTGGTCGAGAGTAAATGGCGCGAAGATTATGAGTAATCTTCGCGCCAGTCTCGTCGATACCGCTTCCCAGAATGATTTGTTAAAAGTGTCATTTTCTATGAGTTTTGGTCTGGATGCTGGGTCCTTTGACCGAGTCCTATTGGAGGGCGAGGGTGCACGCTGCAATCTAACAGCCACTGGGCACACTCGGCTGGCCACATTACTCCTCTCTCACAGAATACTATCATTTCCCACTATACCCTATACCCCAGTGTACGTACGTGTTTAGGTAGTGAGTGAGATATACCAGAGCCCATTCCCATTCCGCCCTATCCTATCCCTCCCCGTTTCCTCAACTCTCTCTAAATCAATTCCTACATTACTTACCATCAAGTGAACTGTATTCTCGTCTCCCGCCTTCTTACCACAAAAAAAGAATAGTTTCACACTTCTTAATATTAGGTCCTTACCAATGAAGTTGCCGTTTCATATGGAGACATTCAAATATATTTTTAGTACGATAATTATATACCTATTTAATTAATCGAAATATTGTCCATTATTATCAATGCACATAAGGCCATTTTAATGAAATTTTATTGATATCTCTGCTATAGGCTATATTGCTACTGGGAACAGGAATCGATGAATTCCCTAAAGGCTTTTTCCACTGCCTCATCGTAGTTGAATTTTTTCCCGATTAAAAAGTTATCCAAATTACGAAAAATAATGGAAATCAGTAGGGGCAAGATCTGGCGAGTACGGTGGGTGATGGAGAGTTTCCACTCGAAGCCCCTGTAACTTTGAAACTCGTGAAGTGTGTTGTCGAGCGTTATCATGGAAAAGCAGTGGTCTAGAGCGATTGACCAGACTCGGTTGCGAGCTTGTTGCAGTTAGCAGTTCTTCACAGTACACACTGCATTAATTGTTGTGCCAGATCTCAAGAAGCTGTAGTGGATGATACCGGCCGCAGGACCATCTTGAGTTTCGTTTGACTCAGTTGCATGTTTATGTACCCTGGCATTCTGCCAGTGTCGAATTTTTCCCGTAATTAACAAAGTTAAAACAAATTCGAAACACATCGTCGAAGCAAGTTAGGAGTCGCTCAGTAAGGTGATAGTAGATTTACTGAGTACAACAAGAGTTGGGACTCCTTAGAAGCACCCGAAAAATGCAGTCTTATGTTTTTTATGTCATTATCACAAACATTATTGCTCTTAGAAATTTAATAAACTGTCATTATTGATCCAAAAACTCACAAATATTTTTTACAATAATTAAATTTAGTCTTAACTTTTGTTTTGATAATAAAATGGTTGGTATTGCAAAAGTTGTCTATAAATCAATTACTATATCAATTTAATAATTAACAAAATATTTATATGTAAATATTCGTTTCACAATTATACATTTTAAATAGATAAAATCTTTATTTATTATAATTAAATAAATTAGATTGCTGTTGTAAAATCATAATATTAATGTAGGCGGCTATGAAAATTCAAAATGTCGGTAGGTACTTATTTCGAATTGGAATGGTTGTCAATTTACCGATTCTTACAATAAGAACCTACAACAAGAGATTAATTACAGTTCAACCTTGAGTATATAAATCATTAATTAAGTTATAGCATATTTACCAGTATCGATATTCGTAATTTGTTATTCGTAATTTGTTATTCGTAATTTGTTATTCGTAATTTGTTGAACAGTTATTAAGTACTTTTATCAGCCTATAACGTCCCCTAGTAGTACGTAGGGCACCCCTAGTATGTATCGGGGTTTCGAAACCCTAGGGGTTTCGGGCCGCAATCCATCACGCGGGCCTAGTGCGGATTGGTGAATCACATACTCCAGATTTCTTATTTTCTGGAGCATGCGGGTTTCCTCACGATGTTTTCCCTCAACGCTGAACTGGTGACAATTTTGATCATGCGTACTAAGTAGTTATAGGAACTCAGTGGTACGGAACGAGGATTTAAACTCACGGTCACACGAATGAGAGAAGAATATAAATACCCCTAAGCTATCACCGCTCAAGTACTAAGTAGTAAGACCTTAAAGTTGGCATATATGTTTTAATCTCTCTTTACTTAGGCCATGTTGGTGTGTATTACAGGCTATTGTAGTGATTTTTTCTCGAAACTCGAAAGTCGTAATATTCCCAATTGGTAGATTCCTTAAAAATCTCCCAAAAATGGTAAACATACGCGTTCAAGACCAGTATAGACAAAAGTGTAAAAATTGAATGTTACTCATTATGGAGGGGGGAGGGTGCACACTGCAATCCAACAGCTGCTGAGCGCACTTGACCGGCCTCGTTACCCCTCTCTCACAAAGGACTACCGTTAAATGTACTGCATTTGCAACTTCTTCTTGTTCCTCAATGTACATACTTGTTTCGGTAGTGAGTGACATATGCCAGAGACCATTCTCAACCCATCCTACCGTAGCCCCCCCATTTTCTAAAACCTCCAAAGGTACATCCGGGGGCGTATGAACGTTTGTCATTCTGGACGAATGTCGGCATGAATAGTGGATGTCCATAGGCGACAGTATCCACTTACCACCTGGTGGACTGTATGTTCATTTACGTCTGCCTCCTTCCTATAAAAGTCATATTCATTTACTTACTTATTTAGCACGGCAACGATATATATACAAAACATGAGTTGAGTATATAATTAAGATAAGACTGAAGTCTGGTATATATCCCAATTATAGACGTGAACAACACGGATAAAACATAATTAGGCTAGATTGTGACAAAAAAGAATCTAAATTTGAAAATAAAAAATAAAAAACTATAATTTTAAAAGATTAGATAAATTGAAAAGATTAGTAAAAGTCGTTTAATAATAATTGATAATTTGATCTATTTCAATACTCGACGGGCACGGGTTACACCGGTCGTGGCCACGACTTCACTAGGTGGGACGGGTACGAATAAAAGTTAAACAGATACCTTTATTATACGCGTTCAGACCTGATTTAGAATGTAAAAATGTATTATCATATGTATTAGTAATAATATGTTTCCCAAAATCGCAAATCTCTCTCAACTCACACCACCCTCTAATCCCAGTCATTGATCAATATTAATGGCAGCCATCGCCGCCGATTCCCGTCCGACAGTTATCCGATATCCCCACCCTTATATTACCTTCTCATGTAACCTATTGTAGTGCGAAAGAGTTGGGTTAATGATCGGTTATTTGTCGTTATGATTAACTGTCTTATGATCTGAGGCGGAGAAGCTGTAAATATTCTATGTACCTACCTAGATTTATAATAATTAATATGTATTTTAAACATTAATTATTTTTACGATTTTGTTCTACACTGCTGTGAAATACTTTATTAACAATAAGTTTCAGATGATGGCGCTACTATCTGTCATACGGGTAATCTGCAGATGATAGCACACTTGTCCAAATTGATACAGGTTCAACTTGTCCAACAAATTTGCGTGTCGAGGTACATTTCTGCATAGAAATGCATAAATATTTTGTTTAATAATAATTGGTACCAAGAGATAACAAAAACACTAGTGCATATAGAAAAACGTGTATTAAACATTATTGTTGGTTTTACACATTACAAATAATATGAAAACAAATGAGTAAGTTTTGATCTACAGGACAATTTTTCACTTTTACTTCATTACCACTCCATAATTTTGCTTTCCTTGTAAACTTTGAACTTATTGGTGAATTGATATTGGGTGCAGTACTTATATTTTATTTGACTTGAATTGAAAATGTTGGTGTAAAATTTCGGGAATGACCGGCGATGAAATCTTAAGGTCTCCTCTATCTGTTTGTAGGTAGTTTTTGTTCTTGCCATATGTTATTTACCGCCTCGATGTTTTCATTCATTACAGAAGACGCCACTTCTCCCATCATCTATCGAGGAATTTCTTGAAAATTTTTCCTTGTTTAAATTGAGAAAACCATCTAAAAATTGCCGCACGGGACGGTGCGTGGTCTAGCTGATACTAATCTATTTTTATACTCACTTTTATTTAACCAACTTTAGAATCGTTTATCATCATTGCACGAAGTTCTCGTTCGAATTCCATTGTTGCAAAATAAAGCGCGCGAAATACAATAAAAAAGTGATTACATTTTTTTTTCTTCGTTTCGACTAAATGGCTTTCGGAATTAGAATTTCGAATATATGATATTTTAAAAACTGAACAGCTCAAATGAGTTCTCTTTCTGAAATCTGAGTACCTATCACCAAATTTACCCAGTCACCCTATACAGCGTAATCTTTTTTCTTTATAGAAAAAAAAGCGGCAGACTAGCATATAGTCCACCTGATGGTAAGTGGATACTGTCGTCCATAGACATCCGCGATACATGCCAACATCATTCCAGAATGACAAACGTTGGCACGCCCCCGGATGTCCTGCTTACCTTTGCAGATTAAGGAACGGATTGGGAAAATGGGGAGGGAGAGGATGGGATGGGAATGGGCTCTGACATATCTCACTCACTACCGAAACACGTACGTACATTGGGGACATACGTTAAAGTGGGAAATGCAGTACATTTCAAGGTAGTCTTCTGTGAGAAAGGGGTTAACGTGGCCAGTCGAGTGCGCCCTGCGGCTGTGGGAATGCAGCATGCACTCTCCCCGTACTGTTAAAAATCAAGCTTAAGTTATTTAGGAATGCAATTTTAGCTCGCCTCTACTACATAACGAGAGCTAAGAGCTAAAATATTTCTCTGAAAATATATCATTGATACCAAATTCACTTCGATAGAAGGACGTGCTTGGCCTACAGAATGTTCGCCAGTAGGTCAACATGGCCGACTAACTCCCGGGGCAATACCTAGTGGCGAATAAAATAGGTAAATAAATAAAGCGAATGAATGCCTGGCGCATCTCCTGCGCTCCCGCCCTCCGAGGAATGCACATTCATCCCACTAAGAGTATAAAGCTATTTCCAAGCCATTCTATAAATTCCTTGCGTAATAGAAATGTTTAGATAAATTAATAAACAATGTATGAAAATGTTATTCAAAATATTGTAGTCTTGACACGCATAACGCGTACTGTGTTTCGCGTTGTCAGCAATTTGTGTTAGAGCGTCACTGTTCCCGCTATATCCAATAGTCTTCTCCTCACGTCTGACACTACATAATACTTTTAGTTACTCATGTGTTCAAACAATAGAATAGTATGGAGGATAATAGTAGTTCCAAAGCTGTCCAGTATACATCTAAAATTAATACTCTCACAATATCATCAAAATGAATGTGTAGAAACGAAAATAATGATGATATCAGATCTCCAACACGACCCTATTAAGTTAGGTGGTCCTAAGTTGGAATAGATAAATGAGTTCGCCTACTAAGGCGTAGCAAACACTGCGACGATAAAGAAAGGTTAGTCGAAGAATATAATGGATCATTTACACGAGGCCAATTGTTAAGACAATCGACTAAGCCAAGACATGCCAAGGTTGAAGACAGTCCAACGAAAAATGCAATTTATCGTTTACACGTAGGTCTGTATTACCCAGTTTCACAAACGAGGGTTGTGTACGGACGCTAAAATCGCAGCAGAATGGATACACGTACAATGGCTATGAGAGCTAATTTAAAAGAAATGTTTTAATGCAAATGGATTGCCTCCATTTACATGATGACAATATTGGATTGTCTTAGTCTCAATAGACCTAAGCTAAGACCTAAACCAACAAAGCCGTGATCAACAAAGACTTTACATGAAATCAATTGTTAAGTCAATACTTAACAATTGATCTCGTGTAAATGGTCTATAATGGTGACTGGACTGCCAGCAGGTACCTTCTACAATAGAAGTTCTCGCAAAGCTAAAAGCTTTGCGTCATCTTTACTTTATTGCACCATGCATACTGCCATCCTGACTCATGGAGATTAATATTGGACCCTAACAGACGAGATAGAAGACTCACAGCGAACTACGCCGAGGAAAATCTTTATTTATTTATTATTTACCACAGCCAGAGGTTATTTACACAATTTCCTACATCTAGAGGCATGTGGTGCAATTTATATAACCAGTGTTAAATCCATATAAGACCGCCACAACATACATATAATAGTAACAACGAAAAGAGTATAGAAAAAGTATACACAGATAAAAAGGGGAACTAACTGAAAGGAACGAAGTAAAACTAAAGAGAAGTAGATAAAAACAAAGTTATCTATTATACTTAGCCTACAATTCAAAGTGGACAAAGTGCACAACCGACGAATACACATACGAGTCATAGACATTACGTCATGCATAGCAAAGCTAATGTGACAATGGTTATATAACTCGAAAGAATATAATCGATCGATAATGATCGCGATTCTAATGCGGTCGTGATTCTAAGTTCTAATGTGGAGACAGTGCTTTAAGTAACATATGCGATGGTTGACTCTTAACAAATCGGTCTAATGACATACTCGTAGAAGCTGTTGGAGATACTCACTGGATCAGATAACATACTGGCCTACACCTAGGCCTCAGTCACTTCGCGCGGGTGTCGTAAAAAGCGACTAAAGTACCAACAAAGCCGTGACAATAAACCCTGAGGAACTACACACCACCTCTAAAAGAGTGGACTCGGCAACCCGCTTGGCCAGAGTGCCGTTTTAAGACCATAAAATGCACCCGAGGAGGCCTGTGCCCAGCAGTAGATGACAAAAGGGCTTGGTTACTACTGCCTCAATATTCCTCACCTTTAATTCTAAATTGACCTGAGACATCTCGCGGCGTCTATCGGAACTACTGTGCACCAAACATTCAAATCTGCCCGCGAATATGAAGTGTCAAGTGACAATGCCAAGCATCCAGTATAGCGAGTATGACGAAAACGACCAAAATTTGAAGAAGTCTGTGCCCAATTAAATCACGGATCATCAAATAACAACTATACTCGCGAAATGTCGATGGCAGATCAAACGAGTGTTAGTGGACGGCGTGCCTGTGCAAATTATATCACGGAGCAAACACTATAGAAGCGGTGAGTTTTACTGGCATTCTTAAATACCACTCATTCTGTTCAAACTAAATGGTTCCATCTTTGCAATTCAAAGCTAATTATACCTTTACTGTCCAAAGCCTTACCATATTTTACTGGTCCAGCCAGGATAATCCAATTCCATTTTGTCGAATTTCACGAATTTTAATTCCAATTACTGTACGAGTATAAAGCATAACTAGGGCTGGTTACGATTATTACAGGCCTTCTAATAATGTATGCATGACCATTTATAATTAAAACATATTTCATCTACAGTTTGTTACATCTAATTTCTGCTAAGCTTACTGACTTTCAAGACAAACCGTAGGACAACGACCTGTTATTACGTTTCAAAATTATTCAGAGCCTTAATTAATTTTGTTTATTGAAAAATAAATTATAATTCACAGTTCGATTAAGTCTGACCTTTATTCGCTCTTATTTTATTAGACGCGTTTTCTTTTTTCGATTAAAAGCGTAGATTAATTAATATTTTTTTATAGACGTATTGTATGTGACGAGGGTTTGGACGACATTTATGTTGAAGCATATTCTGTGCGTATGTTAAACGCTTGATTTGAATATATAAATTTCTTATTGGTCTGTTAATATCTCTCAAATTATCAAATAATTGGAATAATCTGAACCATGGAAACTAACTTTAAAATACCCTATCCATCCATATTCCATTCTATCCTGTCATGAAATACAAGAAACTCGTATTATGAACATTTTATTCTATTTTACTCTTGGCTTTCCATCCCCCAAATCCCAATAAACGATGATTGAAATCAGTAAAAGGATGACGAAAATTTCTGTCCCACTAATCCTACTTAAATAAATTTTATGAGGGGGAGAGCGCACGCTAAAATCCAACAGCCGCTGGGCGCGCTCCACTGGCCACGTTACCCCTCTCTCACAGAAGACTACCTTGAAACGTACTGCATTTCCCACTTTATCTTATTTCCCTAACGTACGTACGTGTTTCGGTAGTGAGTGAGATGTGCCAGAGCCCATTCCCATCCTATTCCTCCCCATTTTCCCAACCCCTTCGCCAAATCCATTTTCCTATATCTCCAAAGGTAGGCCCCGGGGGCGTGCCAACGTTTGTCATTTTGGACTAATGTTGGCATGTATCACGGATGTCTATGGGCTACAGTATCCACTTACCATCAGGTGGACTGTATGCTCGTCGCCCCCTTCGTCCTTAAAAAAATATATAATTTGTTATGACACACTCCTAACAAATTAAATCATACGTTACATACTGTACATTATTACTGGTTGTAGGTATATTAAAAAAAAAAGTATCTACGAAATGTACCTTTTGTTCAAAGTCTGTCTCGATACAAAGTGCGCTTCCAATATCCTTTCAAAGAGAACAATTTCCAAAGTACATGAACATAATAACACTATTATTAGGTAGGTACCGAAGTAGTTCACTACGAATACATTGATTACGTATAGTACACTGATTCCTCCATATCGTAACAAGATGTCTGCACGAGCTGAAATATAAATTTAATTTGGTACGTGCTGCGTCTGGGAGATAAAGCTGAGTGTACACAAGCGCCACTCTCCCGGAACCTTGTGCCGGTCTTACCGTGTACTTTACACGGTTCCAGAAATCCCGATCAAGGCACGGAGTATATAATGGTAGTTATGTACTGTAGGTTCGCTTCCTAATAAGTTGCAAATTTACAAAATTATGCTTAATGAAACAGTCGCCATTCCGCGCAAACTAAATTTAACCTAAAAGTCAGCGAAGAACACTCATATTTTATGTTTCATTGAACATCGCTTATTCTACAGGGTGTGAATTCAAGCAATCAACTGATTTCTGTGACTTAGATCTTATCGAATGGTTGAATTAGTCATATTATTGTAACTAAAGTACGGAATGAACAGTATCGAATAAAGTTTATTTCAACACTCAATGTAGACAAAACTTATTATACTCAAACAAAAAAGGGACAATTGATTAAAAAGTTTTCAATGAGAATTTTGTTTTTTTTTATGTACAGACGAGCATACAGTCCACCTGATGGTAAGTGGATACGGTCGGCCATAGACATCCGCGATACATGCCAACATTAGTCCAAAATGACAAACGTTGGCACGCCCCCGGATGCGCCGCCTACCTTTGGAGATAATGGATGGATTTGGAAAAGGGTTGAGAAAATGGGGAGGGATAGGATGGTAATGGGCTCTGTCACATCTCCCTCACTACCGAAACACGTACGTACATTAAGGAAATAAGATAAAGTGGGAAATGCAGTACATTTCAAGGTAGTCTGCTGTGAGGTAACGAGGCCAAAATTTCCGTCCTAAAATTATATATCTATACATTGATAAAGCAATCTTTTGTCGAATTAAAACATTCTGTATTGAATTTGTAAAAATGTTTTACATAAACGTCTACATGAGCTGAAATATAAATTCAGTTTTGGTGCTTCGAGTTCGTTAACGCTGTGCGGACGCGAGTGCTATTCTCCGGGCAAACTTTTACCCACTTTACACGGTCCAAAAAATCTTGAAATTTGTATTGGCGTTATTCCATTAAAAATAAATATTTTACCATACAAATAATAGCAACGAATGGAATGGAAAAAGTTCCTTTGCAAACGGACCAATTTCACGTAAACAGTACGTATGATTTGAGTTCACCCGCAAAATTCATTGAAAATCAATTAATATATTTTCATGTAAAGCACAAACTTCCTTTGTATTTAAAATATTTTACAGCTTTGAAATTGTTTACATTACTTTTGAAAGTTATTTTCCGATGTAAATGACAAGTTATTTTCCGATGTAAATGACAAGTTATTTTGCTATGTAAAATTCACAAAATTATTTTTAAATCACCATGAATTTATATCTAATATTCATTATGTTCCCCATAACTTACTCGTCACAGGTTTGTGGTGTACTTGCCGAGGGAGAGAAGGGACCTGCAGAAGATTAAATATTTATACAGTAAAACTAAATATTTATTTCGGGTTTGAGTACTTAGGACCTTGTGACCTCGTTGTTGTAACGTCGGATTTCGTTGACTCGAATAAGTCGAATTAAAAGAGTTAGAAGTAAAGTAGTACCTTGACTATTACTATAGTTATCGATAATTGATGTATAGAATTTACCTACATACATGTATGTATATAATCTATACATACTCGTACATCCGCAATCCACCAATCCGCATGTGACCCTCGTGATGGGTTATGGTCCGAAACCCCCTAATGATACACTAGGGGAGGCCTGTACCCTGCAGTGGGACGTTATAGGCTGATACAAGTACAAGTATAATTACTAGCGGTACCCGCGACTTCGTTTGTGTGAACTTTAGATTGATTTCCATGGGAACTCTTTAGTGGATCTAGATAAAATGTGCCCTAAATATTAACTCGGCACATCAGCTATATATATGCCAAGTTTTATTAAAACCTGTCCAGTAGCTTTTGCGTTATGGGCGTCCGGGCAGACAGACAAATATTCCAAAATTTTCGTTTGATTCTATACCATTCGTACTTTATATTACAGTAGGTACACTTTAAAAAAAAACATCTAATGTACAGACACATGGCTTTATTATTTTACTCCATCGAACTTTCCCAGCATAAACTTGCACCAATCTACACGTCGGGATTTTTGCTCTTCTGCGAGATAATGAGGTATCCATCGAGTGGCAACCTTCCTGGCTTTAAGATGTTTATGCAGGTTAGTGGAAACCACTCGTGATACAATCTTCAGTTCAACCTGAATCTCTCGAGGTGTAATGTTCCGATAATCCTTTATTAACCACTGATACGTGTTCGTGGCTAACCGCAGTGGTCCCGGCCTAGGAATCCCAACTTGCAGTGCACATCACAAAATTAGGAAGTATTAAGCATATACTTCGCAAAATTAAATTTTACTTATATTTATATAACTATTTTTTTAAAAGTAGTCTCCAAATTAGTTTTTCAAAACAAAAATAAATAAAGAAAAAGAGAAAATATTAATCCTTGAGGAAGTTTTAAGAGATTGAATTTAAATTATAGGAAATAAACTGTTAATAAAATTATCCATAAGTTTATTTATATAAGCCATGGTGTAAATATGCATGTGATGTACATGCATGCATCGTTGTAAATTTTTAACTATAGACAAACCGTGCCAGATCAGAAAAGTCGATATTCGTATTCGCGAATATTAGTAATGTTTAAAAATAGACATTACATCAATATTAGATACAATATTTTTTCTATGTATCTCTTCCTAACGAAGTTTAAAAAACGCAGTATGTATATACCGTTAGATATATAAAGCCGTAATAACTTTACACATAATAATTGTTATGTAAACGGGATACTCACAATTTATGTATTTTTTTTATAATAGCCGAAATTTCGATTCAGTTATGTACATGAACTGTGGTCGCGACGTGTACCAAACCAAAAGTAATTTCAACTGAATGCCATTACATACCGCGTTTGGTCCGAGAGGCTATAGAAATTTAAAATAGGCCGAAATTTCAATCGCGAGGATGGATTTAAGTTGGCACGTACATGGGACCCAGTGAGCTTTGCAAACCCGGGTGTGTGTTGTGTTATTGTTAGTATAGTGTGCAAGCAACTTAATCAACAAAAATAATTACAGTGTGAGCGGGTGAATCAAAAACGAACACGACGGAGGGTAGACAGATTTGTCTGTCAATAGCAATAACATCTTCACCCGCCTCCGCAGTCTCGCCGCAACCACGGTTCATGTAACTGGACCCAAATATCGGCAATTATAAATAAATAATAAATCGTGATTAACCCGTTGACATAACAATTATAATGTTCAACCACGATAACAAAAGTTTAAAACCTTTCACATGTCCGCAGTCTGC